>CM045452.1:33633258-34227939 GCA_024666655.1 Dascyllus trimaculatus | reverse complement strand
AGTTGGAAAGATGTTCACAGATTCAGACTTCCAGCATCAGTAATGGCCGGCACACACTACAGGATTTTTCAAAACTTCTCAGATTTAGAGACCACACACTTGAAGATAACAAAAGACAGATCGCACAAGATTTCTCTCTTCTGATCTTATAGTGTGGTGTTCACTACAGAGCTCACCACACTATAAGATTCTAAACCGGTCCTTCAGCAGACTATCAGGTTCTTCACGCTCAGTATTCCAAATCTCGCGTAGTCAAACGTGACCTCAGTGTAAAAAAACATGACGGAATAACGGCGCTATAAATAACGACTTTACTAACAGCGTTCCTTTCTTCAGTAACGACTAATCTAACTGATTACTCTTCCCATCATTATAACTCCGTTACTGTTGCTGCCAAAAATGCGTTGCGTTACTAGAATTGATTGGTTTTTTCATCAGACCATCCAGATCTGTTGCCAAAATTGACGCGTTAGTGCGGATTAATCCATCATCATGATTAATCTGATTAATTTTTTAGCGACGGTAACTCTACTTGTTTGTTTTTACTTCCTGTTCCGTCAGTCAGCTGAGTCAGCTCTGCGTTTTGATTGGCTTAAATCTGGTACACGTGACATCACACACTGAGCGTGCTCGGCTCCTCTCAGAGGAAACCCCAACACACTACAGGGTTTATAGTCGCAAATATTAAACATGTTCATTATCTAGGATCTCTCGTTCCGAGAACTTCCGAGCAGATCGGAACGGACAAAATCACTCTTAACACACTACAGGAAATTCAGACACGATGTTGTTTGCAAACATCCAACAGTCGGGCCTTTGCTGGCTTTGATCATAAGGAGGAGATCGGGACAAAAATCGGCCCGATTATCCTGTAGTGTGAACCAGCCTTAACTCATTAGTGACACGTTGTCAAATCATAAACAACCGTAGTTTCAGTTGATGTCTGCAGTGATTCTGGTGACACTAAGTACAGTAGAGTGAAGTTATTGAATATTTGTGTCGTGTTTCTCTTCGCTGTTGCAGCAGTTTTGTAATTTGCAGACGGTCCCTGGACACTCATCTCCCAGCCGGCTGCTCATAGACACCAGAGTTATTAGTGCAGCTTAAAGACAGCTACTGTTGATAAAGCTGGGCTTGTAGCACATTGTCTACCTGACAACGATGGAAAAGAGGCATCGATTATGTTCTGACAGCGTGTCACTAATGAGTTATTGATGCTAGAAGTCTGAATCTGTGAACATCTTTCCAACTTTAACAAACTCTCAGTCGGTAGTGTGCAGCGGTGGCAGAGCTCCTTCTGGTCTGGAGGGTTGGTTTCGCTTTGTACCTCACCGGAAAATTAAGTCGTTATAACGAGAAAACAGAGCGAAATAATTAAGTTGGACCACGGCCGCTTAGGGCTTCCGTATTATAGAGAGCTACGAGCACTATAGTCAAAGTAAGAACAGTATTATTGACAAAACACTGAGTTCTGATGCTCCAGTCTGTGTTCACACTGAGGAATATTGGAAGAAGAAGCCAGAAGATGGTTGCAGAGGTTGAATATTTTTGCAATGTCGTGTTAATTCTTACATCGTTGTTTTTATTGTCTAAAAAAAGGCACTTAAAGGTCCTCAGTTGGATGTTTTGTTTTGTTTTGTTTGTTGTTTCCTCTTGGTTCTTGAAGACGTCCGACAAAGACTGACGAGTGAAAAGACCCAAATGCAGACACCAGAGGCAGGATTTAATCAGAAAAGCTGACACGAAAACGACAGTCCGGTTAATTTAGAAGCAGAGATCTTTAGAGGTGACGAAAGCGTGGCATCGACTGGAGCAGGAAGTAAAGAAACCCAGACAAACCAGAGGTAGACAAACGTAAGGAAGGAGGAATAACGCAGGTCAAACATGTAGAACTAACTAAGGCAGTCAAAAGAGGAGGGAAACCGAGACAAAGGGAGGAAGTTGAACGACCAGGACGGGGATCTTTACAAAATAAAACAGGAAATAAGTAAAGCATTTGTTTGTAATTTCCTGAGGTGGATATCTTGTGTCGTGAGCCTCCATGTGTTCTGTTGCTTCAGTGTCTGGTGGAGGCCCGTCCAGCGTCTCCGTTTCTGAGGAGACGGCGGTCAGTTTCGTGGTCAGCTGGGTGCCTCCGAACGCCCACGTCCTCCAGTATCGGGTCTCGTACACGGCCCTGACCGGATCCGAAGCCCAGGACAGCACCGTAAGTCTGTCGTCGGCCCGCCGGACGCCGGTCATGCGACGCAGAGAGTCCTGAAAACTGCCTGTCTTGACCAGGTTTGTCGTCGTCTGCAGGTGTTGGTTCCAGGCGGCGAGAAACGGGTGCTGCTCGAGTCTTTGCAGCCGGATACACGGTACAGCGTCTTGGTGACGGCCGAATACCGAAACAGAGAAGGAGGCAGCGGTTCGACTCAGGGCAAAACCGGTGAGACAAACCCAACAGTTCTCATTCATCCAGGTTGATGTGTTTGGACTGATATTTATATTTACTGTGTATTAGACAGAGGAAACCCAGAAAACACAAAAGGCCACTTTTAAATTATGGTTTACTGAAGAACTATTGAAAACCTACATCACCCACATGCAGTATTAGGACCCACTTCTCCATCATCAATTGTCCTTTTAAGGTCTTGAACCAGCGTCTCAGTTGGATCCAAGTTCAGACTTTGACTACAGAACCTTCATTTAGTTCTTCCTGAGCCCCTCAGAAGTGGACTTGCTTGTGGTCTTTGGGTCTTTGTCTTGCTGCATGAACCATTAGTGTTGAGCTTCAGGTCATGAACTGATGGTGGAGATTCTCCAGGAGGATTTTCTGATAGAGAGCAGAATTCATGGTTCCATCAGTGATGACAAGTGGTCCAGGTCCTCCAACCATCACACTACCACCACCATGGTCCACTGTTGGTAGATGTTCTTCTGGTGGATGCAGTATCAGCTTTACTCCAGATATAACGGACCCATGTCTTCTAAAAGTTCCACCTTTGACTCATCAGTCCACAGGATGTTATCCAGAAGTCTTGGAGCTCATCCAGATGAACCTTTATGTTGTTTTTGGTCAGTAGTGGTTTGATCCTTCAACTCTCCATGGATCCATTTCCTCCCAGAGTCTTCCTCATTGTGGAATCATGTAGACGGACCTTAACTGAGGCCAGTGAGGTCTGCAGGTCTTTGGATGTTCCTCTGGGTTCTTCTGTGACTCCTGGATTAGATATGGATGCTCTTGGAGAAATGTTGGTGGTTGGTCCACTCCTGGGAAGGTCCACCACTGTTCCATGTTCCTCCATTAGTGGATAAAGTCTCTCACTGTGCTTCTCTGGAGTCCCAGAGCCTCAGCAATGGCTTTGTAACCCTCCAGACTGATGGACGTCAATGACTTTGTTCCTCATGTGTTCTTGGATCTCTTTAGAACGTGGCATCATGTGCTGCTTTTAGAGACCCTTTAGCTGCTTCACAACACCAGACAGGTTCTATTAGTGATGTTTAGATCCAACAAGCCTGGCAGTGATCAGATGTGGGTGTGGATGGAGAGACTGAACCCAGTGGTAGACTGGTAGCTAAGGGGGTAAATACTTTTTTTACATAGGGCAAAATGGGCTGGACAGTATTTTTTATCTTCAATAAATAAAACCATCATCTAAAAACAGCATTTAGTGTTTTTTTGGGTTATCTTTGTCTTATATTAATATTAGTTTGATGATGTGAAACATTTACGTGACAAATATGAAGAAATAGATTTCTGTATGGGGGGCAAATACTTTTGGACGACACTGGATATAGAACATACTGTCACACAAGCTTCATCTTAAAATAAAAAAGTAGTTAAACTGTTTTGAACTGTGTTTTTTTATTTATTGTTGTTATTTTACAGATCTTCCCTGGTTTGTTATGGATAAAAAATATTAATTTCCATGTTAAATAAAGTAAATAATGACAATGTGAAAAATCAGAGTTTTTACAAATTGTAAGTTGTTCTTCAAAATGTTTGGCCATAAAATGACACTTCAATCAGCAAAAGAGAAATGCGTATCAGGAACTACAAAACTGCAAAACATTCTGAACTGTCACTTTCCAGATTCCCTGTTGTATTAAACTGTGTTTATCGTCCGTCTCTCCAGCCAGTCTGAGGGTCAGCAGTGTGAGTGTGGTCCGCTCAGATCACTCCAGTATCTGTGTGTCCTGGAGGCCGGTTTCTGCTGTGGACGGATATCGTCTGGTCGTCCAGTCTGTTAAAGGTAAATCACTGTAACGTCTGGATCAGTCCATCTCACATCATCACAGTTTTTAAAACAAGTCCTGCTCGACCGTCTTTGATTTGCCTAAAAAAAAATTTTTATCTTGATGGATCGAATCCTTTCATTAGAACAACAATATCTCAAGAACTATTAAAGATAAAAACCTGAAACTTTCACTCACAAAAATGAAAAATATGCCAATATTAGCAAACTACTTCTACCCCTTTTCCACTGAGCTGGTTCCAGGTCTAGTTCGGAGCCAGCAGTTCTTTGTGTTTCCACCACCTAAGCACCGACTCCAGGTTCTATAAACTGGAGCTCAGCAAGCACCAACTCTTTGCTGGTCCAGAGCTAAGCACCGAGTACGTCAGGGGCTGGGGGCGGGGTTATGGTGACCAACCATCAACGGTGGAAAGGGACACACAAGCGCTAATTAGTGTCCTTGTTCTCCAGGACGTCCCTGGTCCCATCACACATGTATTGGAATGACTCCCGGGACACACGGAAGTTTAGCACAAACTGTTGACCTGAAATCCGCTACAGTTATGTCCCACCAGTAGCGTGATCACGGATGTGTCCAGGCAACAGGAGGACCTCCGCCTCACAATCAGCCTTAAGACCATCTATAGAGATAAACATAGATATTATCATCAACTTACTGCGTTTGTTTAGCTGCTATGTAATGGATGCTAGCGTAGTGGTTTTATGGTGACCCAATGGCTCCAACTGGGCTCCAAACAGGTTCTTAGGAGGAACCAGATTAGAACCAACTAAGCCCCAGAACTAGGACCTGGTTCTTCTTGGTGGAAAAGGGGTATTGGAGAACAATTCTGACACTCCAAAACTCTGTTGGGTCAGACTATTCACCAGTATTTTTAGTTTTTTTTGTACAAGTTGTCAAACCTGCTTAAATCAGTTCAAGCAGCTTCAATGAAAATAACTTTTGTGACCAAGTATTTCACATTAAAAGCATTTTGCATGTTTAGTTTTGTATTATTGTGACATGCAGCTACATATGATTCAGAAAATATCACTATCTGACTCCTGCATTGTCATTTTTTTTTGTTATTATAAGTGCAACGGTAGAACTTCTCATTATGGCTTCATTTTTTTCATATTTCAACTCGCCCATAATCACAATTTATTTGATCTCCTTGTTCAATATTGTAGATTCTGAATCAGCGACATGATGAGAATTAACAGTTCACATATTTTCTATGGAACGTTACAGATACAAATGTAACTAGAAGAACAATAGGGTCCTACGCACTGTAGTGCTTCGGGCCCTAATTACATACAGTTCAAATGTCCTACCGACAATGCGGCCTTCACCCCATCCGACCTAATGAACAGGCGCAGCCTCTAGCGCGGCAGCTCCTAACAGCCTCCCAGCTTCTTAGACAACCGGAGATAAGAATGCCGGCCCAACCGTGCGTATGTCGCTCAGGAAGGAAAGAGAACTCCGTCATTGTCGCTGTTTGTCGCGTGGAGACCCAAAATGTCATGTGGTCAGAGGGAGTTACCCCAAAAACAAGAGTGCCCTCTGGTGGCTTTTAGAGTAAACCGCATTTAATTGTCCACCAGGTTACACTTACATTAAAAACATCCTGGATCCAGACGGTGATCCGGATCAGTCCCAAAATGTCATCATTTGTTCCTTGTTCACACATTTCCTGAAAATATCATCCAAATCCGTCCATGAGTTTTAGAGTTATTTTGCACACAAACAAACAAAGAAACAAGCAAACAAACCAACGCCACCATCACATGACCTCCTTGGCAGGGGTAATAACTCAACTCCAGGGACAGATATTTTCTCTTTAGCTGTCTCAGAAACCACTTTAACCACTGTCAATCTTCCCTTTTGTGTGTATATATATCTCTCTATATATATATGTCCTGTCGACGTGTTTTACAGACAAGCAAACGAAGCAGGAATCTGTGGGCGAGTCCAGCAGCAGTCACTGTTTCACTGACCTGGAGCCTCAGACTCTGTATCGCATCAGCGTTCACTCCCTCCTCGGCTCAGCAGAGGGCGCCGCCGTCTCCATCCTGCATCCCACAGGTGTTGTACTTTATAGTAACACAAGGGCGGGTTCTTATTCATTTCCCCATTAAATACTTAATTTACACATCAAACCGTGGGAGATAAATATCGAGGATGATCAGATCACCTGGTAGCTGCTGCGGCTGTAATAGTCTCTATACATGAACACATAGAGTACTTTAGTTCCAAACATAAATGCCTGATATTCTGATAAACCTTCGTTGCTCGTTCATGTGATCTTCTGGGTTTTTCCTGCAGCCACGGCTCCAGCTAGAATTCCCATCCATCCCCGGCTGTACCCGATCCACAACGAAGGTGACCAGTCTTTATATCCTACTTTAATCTGAATTATTTTTGCCATTTCATCTCAGACTGAGCAGAAATGTAACTAGAACATTCTCTGCACCGTTGTTGTCCTGTTATTTTAGATGTAGGGGTTCTCAGGGGTTCCTTAAAAGTCCAGCAGCTCCCCAGCAAGACAAGGAGCACATCAGTTTAGATATTTCATGCTTTAATATTGATTTTAGCTCCAAATAAACTCCTAGATCCCAAGCAGTGATATATTCCAGCTCTGTGTAGGAGTCAGTTCTCTGTTTCTGATCTGCTTTGACTCCAGCTGCATGTTGAGACACAGCTTGTGGTGTTTTCGACTCAACGCTGCCCTCTTGTGTTGCAGTCTGTCCTGAAGTCACCATCAGAAACAGCATCGTCAAAGGTGAGACAAAGATAGAAAAAGAGTGTGGGGTAGCGTCATGGCCACCTGTCTAATACTGTGCTGGTCCCCCTTATGTGGTCCAAAATGCTCTGAACCACCTGCAGACGAAGCATCATTTACAGTCAGACGCAAAACTCCGTGCATATATTTTAAAACTTATTTTTGCGTCCTGGAGAATCTTCACCATCAGTCCATGACCTGAAGCTCAACACTAACGGTTCATGCAGCAAGACGAAGACCCAAAGTCCACAAGCAAGTGTGAAGGTTCTGGAGAGGCCGAGTCAAAGTCCGGACCGGAATCTAATTGCGGGGGGCAGTTACTTTTTCCACAAGGGTGATATAGGTTTTCTCTGTTTTGTGGGTTATCTCTGTCTAATATTCAATAAATATAAATATTAGTTTGATGATCAGGAACAGGAAGTTTCTATAGGGGGGCAAATACTTTTTCACAGCACTGTATCAGTATGTTTTGCCCATTTCTTTGTTTTATATACACCGATCTGACACAACATCATGACCACCTATTAATGTTGTGTTGGTCCCCCTTATGTGGTCCAAAATGCTCTGAACCATTGGACCAGAGGACCTCTCAGGGGGTCCTATGGGGTCTGGAACCAGGACATTGGATCCTTTGGGTCCTCTGGCTCAGTGGTTCTCAACTGGTCCAGCCTCAGGACCCACTATGTCTCTATTAATAACGGTCGCGACCCAAATTATTGAAGTTTGCTGTTCCTGTTAACAAATTAAGGTTTATTTGGGTGTAGTCTCAACACATTTTGATACAATTTAGGAAAAATTTGGCTTATTTTTTGTCAATTTTGGTATATTTGGGCGCTTTCGCCAGATTTGGGGCATATTTTGGCCCATTTTGACAGATTCTGAGCACATTTTGGTTCATTTTTGGGACATTTTAGCTTAAATTTCTCCGATAAGCTGGAAGAACCAGATCTAGAGTTAATAGTGGGCAACTACTGGTGTCACCACCACTAAATATCCTGCTATTGAAAGCAAACTGTGTCATAAGAAACACATCCTTCAAAATAAAAGACTTTATACCACTACTTTTTTGGGGGGGCATGCTTCTGCGACCCTCTAAAAATGGCTTTGCAACCCATTTTTGGGTCCCAACCCACCAGTTGAGAACCACTGGATCCTTTGGCTACTCTGGCTTGTCCAGTGGGGCCTCTGTCAATCCAACTTGTTCCACTGCATCCTGTTGATGCTTGATCAGAATGGGCTGTAGGAAGTCTGGAGGTCACATCAACATGTTGGACCATTGTCATGTTCCTCCACATGTTCCTGATTGGTTGGTGCTGTTTCCATGTGGTGGGGTGCATTTTCCATGGACCATGTTTCTTTGGATGTCTAAGTCTCAGCAAGGTTTTCCATCAGAACACCTCATAGTACCAACATGACCAACGTAGGACATAATACATAAATAGGACTGCATTTCTTGGACATAACAGATCTCTTTGCAGTTTTTTGCTCATCAAAAATAGCTCTAGTGGATGGTATAGTGGTCACAGTCATCCATGTAGCTCTCACTCTCCCTAATCATGGTTGTAAGAGTCCACCTGAGGACTACTTGTTGTGCAGAATCTTTATTTAGAATGTTGTTTACTTGCTTAGATGTCATTTTTTTCTTTGAGAACATTTCATTAAGACTTCGCTCAAACATTTCTCAAGGAAAAACGACTCAGTCCTCACTTGAAGCTGTACTCAAAGAACTGGACTGGACCTATGACGGCGCTTAACTCCAACATACAACATGGAGCGTGAACATGTGTGAAGATCCTCAGTCGTCCAGGTCGTTGTTCACCTTGTGGTTTCTCCAAGACGTTCCACCTCTCATCCAAGAGGCTTCATCGGTTCTAAACAGACTGGTTGGGAGTTCTGGTTTTGGTTCTCTTCAGGATCCAATAATACTATTGGAGCTTCAGTCTGCTGGGTGTCTGATGCCCCTCACAGTGGGGTTCGTTAGGGCCCTTTCTGGCCAGGTATGAATGCCTCTCCCCTCTTTATCATCCCCCAACGACTCGCATAATGAGGGGAGATGAAGCTTCTTGGATCAGAGGTGGAAATCAAGCAAGACTGAAACTACGAGGACAGAACATTTAATGTTATCTCCGTCACTGGCTCGGAAACCTTGTTGAATTACTGGCATGTTATCCTCTTCAGACCATGAAGAGTCCACGTCTATCAGTATGAGGGGAAACCTGTGAAACGCTCTGGAGTCCAACTATAAAAAAAAGAATAGAAAAAAAGACTGGTTGAAAAATATAATGTGTAGAAGTAAAAGTGTTGTGGAGCTTCTAAAGGGGTACAAAAGTATAAACAGTAGGAGATGAGATGTAGCGGGTCAATAAGTTCGACTAGTTTAGTATCGTGTGTTTGTTTTCTTTTTTGCCTTTATGTCTGAAATATAAACAAATAAATAAACAAACCGCCCCGTTCGGTCTGAAAACGTGACGCCGGCTGTGTTTCCGTCCAGGCTTCGACATGATGGAAGCGTTCGGTCTGACCCGGAGAGCCCACTCGTCGGTCGAAGGTGTCGCGGCCGAGCCCTTTGTCTTCAACACCGTCCCGACCTACACCCTGTACCGGGACGTCCAGCTGACCCAGAGCACCAGGTGAGACCCTGTTCTTCACCCATGTTGATCCATCGCCTCTTTCTTTTGCTTGTATCTTTACATAGGTGTGTCCGACACAGGGACGAGGTTTGAATACTCTTTGACATGCAGACTTCTGTGCTTTTTTCTGTGCTGGTTGTGCAGCTGTTTAAGCTTCCAGATGTGGCTTTAATCTCATTTAATCTGAGGAAGAAAATGCAAAACCCCAGAGTGCATCTCAGAATCAGAAAGCTTCCTCATCTTTGTACCAAAATAGGAAAAGATTTGCTGTGCAACACCTGAAAAACCACTCTATTTACATCCCTGTATCCACGTTCAGTGAATAGTAAAGCTCAAAAACACAGTAAAAGCATCAGCAGCACAATGAGAGCTCAGTAAGCATCGTGTAAAACGTTGCATATCATCTTTTCTTATCTCAAAACAGACTTTCAAGCAGGATATTTTGAGGAAAAGACATAACAGCTTTATTTTTTTTTTACCGCAACAACAGAACACACCTGAAAGAACAATAAAAACACCTTATAACCTGTGGTTTCCTTGTAAAAACATTAAAGTCTGATACTTTTCAAGCTTGAGATAACAGAAAACAGTGTTTCTACGCTTAATTCATCATTTACATTACACACACATGGGACAGCTTTTATTTTATGAGTTAAATTGAACAACCGTAAGGTCATTGTAGGTTTTCTAATCAGCCAATTGTTGCTTCATAGAATCCGGTATCGCTCACTGGTGTGTTTTTAATACATTTTAATACACATATATCATACCTACGAGCACAGTGTGTTCATTATTTTGAAATTAAAAATGTAAAAATGCATATTTTTAACAAAAAAAAAGAAAAGATAAACAACATTTTTTGGATTGCATGAGATGTAGAAGCTGCTGCTGCAGGTCTCACCTTGTTCGTGTTTAGGGGTGGGAATCACAGGGTCCCTCATGATACAATACAATATGGTACGATATGGTACGATACAATAGAGTTCGGTACGATACGATATGTTACGATGCAATACGGTACGATACAATACGATACGATATGATACAATATGATATGATACAATATGATACGATACGATACGATACAATAGGATACAATACAATACGATACAATACAATACAATACGATACAATACAATACAATACGATACGATATGATACGATACGATACGATACGATACAATAGGATACGATACAATAGGATACAATACAATACGATACAATACAATACAATACGATACAATACAATACAATACGATACGATATGATACGATACGATACGGTACAATACGATACGATATGATACGATACGGTACGGTACAATACGATACGATATGATACGATGCGATACGATACAATACAATACAATACGATACAATACAATACAATACGATACAATACGATATGATACGATACGGTACAATACGATACGATATGATACGATACGATACGGTACAATACGATACGATATGATACGATGCGATACGATACGGTACAATACGATACGATACGATACGATACGATACGGTACAATACGATACGATATGATACGATACGATGACAATACGATACGATATGATACGATGCGATACGATAACAATACGATACGATACGATACGATTACAATACGATACGATATGATACGATACGATACGATACGATACGATACGATACGATACGGTACAATACGATACGATACGATACGATACGATACGATACGATACGATATGGTACAATGCACGACCAATACAATACGATACGATACGATGCGATACGATACGGTACAATACGATACGATATGGTACAATACGATACGATACGATATGATACAATACGATACGATACGATACGATACGATACGCGATCCGATACGATATGGTACAATACGATACGATATGATACAATACGATACGATATGATACGATGCGATACGATATGGTACAATACGATACGATACGATACGATACGATATGGTACAATACGATACGATATGATACAATACAATAGGATACAATACAATACGATACAATACAATACAATACGATACAATACAATACAATACGATACGATATGATACGATACGATACGGTACAATACGATACGATATGATACGATACGGTACGGTACAATACGATACGATATGATACGATGCGATACGATACAATAAAATACAATACGATACAATACAATACAATACGATACAATACGATGTGATACGAGACGGTACAATACGATACGATATGATACGATACGATACGGTACAATACGATACGATATGATACGATGCGATACGATACGGTACAATACGATACGATACGATACGATACGATACGGTACAATACGATACGATATGATACGATACGATACGGTACAATACGATACGATATGATACGATGCGATACGATACGGTACAATACGATACGATACGATACGATACGGTACAATACGATACGATATGATACGATACGATACGATACGATACGATACGATACGATACGGTACAATACGATACGATACGATACGATACGATACGATACGATACGATATGGTACAATGCAATACGATATGATACAATACAATACGATACGATACGATGCGATACGATACGGTACAATACGATACGATATGGTACAATGCGATACGATACGATACGGTACGATACGATCCGATACGATCCGATACGATATGGTACAATGCGATACGATATGATACAATACGATACGATATGATACGATGCGATACGATATGGTACAATACGATACGATACGATACGATACGATACGATATGGTACAATACGATACGATATGATACAATACAATACGATACGATACGGTAGGATACGATACGGTACGATATGGTACGATGCGATACGATATGATACAATACGATACGATATGATACGATGCGATACGATACGGTACAATACGATACGATACGATACAATACGATACGATACGATATGGTACAATACGATACGATATGATACAATACAATACAATACGATACGATACGATACGATACGATATGGTACAATGCGATACGATATGATACAATACAATACGATACGATACGGTACGATACGATACGGTACGATATGGTACAATACGATACGATATGATACAATACAATACGATACGATACGGTACGATACGATACGGTACGATATGGTACAATGCGATACGATATGATACAATACGATACGATATGATACGATGCGATACGATACGGTACAATACGATACGATACGATACGATACGATACGATACGATATGGTACAATACAATACGATACGATACGATACGATACGATACGATACGATACGGTACGATACGATACGGTACGATATGGTACAATACGATACGATATGATACAATACAATACGATACGATACGGTACGATACGATACGGTACGATATGGTACAATGCGATACGATATGATACAATACGATACGATATGATATGATGCGATACGATACGGTACAATACGATACGATATGATACGATACGATACGATACGATGCGATACGATACGGTACAATACGATACGATACGATACGATACGATACGATACGATACGATACGATATGGTACAATACGATACGATATGGTACGATACGGTACGATACGATACGATACGATACGGTACGATACGATACGGTGCGATACGATACGATACGATACGGTACGATACGAACCCTTCATTTTCCACCACACTGTACGGGTGGAGGTCCTTCAGATGAACCCAGTGATGGACGTTGTAATGCTGGCGGCCATCTTTGCTTTAAACGTCGTGCTAACGGCTGCAGGCTGACTTGAAACGTTGCTACATCAGCCGCTTCCTCTAGAGGAGTTCAGGATGGAGGCATTGCAGGTGGGTTTGCATGTTGGTGGTGTCGCCTGTGTGCTTTACTTTGGCGAGGCAGTTCTTGCATATGGCGTAGTCTTTGTCCAGCTTGCTTGTTCCCTCAAAGCCCAAATGGGTCCACACTTTAAACGTGGATGGGGCGTCTCTTACGGTAGCGTTGCTGTCCTCCATTATACCTGTACTAACTGTTGTTGGGCCGATTCATTTCCGCTCCAGTCTCCCTCATTCATGTGATAAACGCCACCGTGTGGAGTCATTAAGTAGTGATGCTGGGGAAATGGAATCTGGAGGGTTTAGAGCGCCTTATTATATTAATTAAAGTATGGATGTTTGACACCAGCGTATCAATACTCATCGCAGGAGGAGGGATGACGATGTATCGCTGTATCGATATTTTGTCCCACCCCATTTGTATTCACACCATGACCCCTGCTGAAACCCCGTAAAGTGATTTTTCCCGACATGATGACGACATTAAGTGAAAACTCTGGTTTGAATCTATCCGTCTCCTCCCAGGTTCATCCACCCTGCAGGTTTCTCTCCAGAACACACCATCAGCATCGCCTTCCGCCTGCTGCAGGACACACCCAGGGAACCCTTTGCTCTCTGGCAGCTCACCGACAACGACTTCCAGCCGAAGATGGGAGTCGTGATTGACCGTGAGTAACTTTTTATATCACAAAGACTCAGAAGTGAAGAATACAGTGCCGTGAAAAAGTATGTGCCCCCTACAGAAATCATCTATTTTTGCATATTTCTCATGTTTAAATGTTCCAGATCATCAAACTAATACTTATATTTATTGAATATCAGACATTTTTAAATGATGGTTTATTAATATATCACCCCTGTGGAAAAGTAATTGCCCCCCTGAACCTAACACCTGGTTGGTCTCTTGGCAGCAACAGTTAAATGTTGGTTCCAGCTTGTGATCAGTCTTTTCCATCACCATGGAGGAATGTTGGTCCACTCTTCTCTAGAATAGTTTGAATTCAGTCACATTAGATGGTTTTCAATCATCAACTGTCCTTTTAAGGTCTTGTCACAGCATCTCAATTGGATAGAAGTCCAGACTTTGACTCCAGAACCTTCATTCAGTTCTTCCTGAGCCCCTCAGAGGTGGACTTGCTTGTGGTCTTTGGGTCTTTGTCTTGCTGCATGAACCATTAGTGTTGAGCTTCAGGTCATGAACTGATGGTGGAGATTCTCCAGGAGGATTTTCTGATAGAGAGCAGAATTCATGGCTCCATCAGTGATGACAAGTGGTCCAGGTCCTCCAACCATCACACTACCACCACCATGGTCCACTGTTGGTAGATGTTCTTCTGGTGGATGCAGTATCAGCTTTACTCCAGATATAACGGACCCATGTCTTCTAAAAGTTCCACCTTTGACTCATCAGTCCACAGGATGTTATCCAGAAGTCTTGGAGCTCATCCAGATGAACCTTTATGTTGTTTTTGGTCAGTAGTGGTTTGATCCTTCAACTCTCCATGGATCCATTTCCTCCCAGAGTCTTCCTCATTGTGGAATCATGTAGACGGACCTTAACTGAGGCCAGTGAGGTCTGCAGGTCTTTAGATGTTCCTCTGGGTTCTTCTGTGACTCCTGGATTAGATTTGGATGCTCTTGGAGACATGTTGGTGGTTGGTCCACTCCTGGGAAGGTCCACCACTGTTCCATGTTCCTCCATTTGTGGATAAAGTCTCTCACTGTGCTTCTCTGGAGTCCCAGAGCCTCAGCAATGGCTTTGTAACCCTCCAGACTGATGGACGTCAATGACTTTGTTCCTCATCTGTTCTTGGATCTCTTTAGAACGTGGCATCATGAGCTGCTTTTAGAGACCCTTTAGCTGCTTCACAACACCAGACAGGTTCTATTAGTGATGTTTAGATCCAACAAGCCTGGCAGTGATCAGATGTGGGTGTGGATGGATAGACTGAACCCAATGGTAGACTGGTAGCTAAGGGGGCAATTACTTTTTCTTTCTGAGTGTTTTCTTTGGTTATCTTTGTCTGACATTAAATTAAAGCGACAAACATGCAAAATAGAAGATTTCTGTAGGGGGCAAATACTTTTTCACAGCACTGTATATTAAAGAGTTGAGAACGGAGCACCATGAGGTTCAGAAAGTGATCCTTCAGGACTAGTTTTCAACAAATGTTACTTAAACAGGAGGAAATCAGTGTTTTGTTGGTCAGTTTTCACCTGTTGGACCTAAAAATGAACCATAGCAGTGAGTTCAGAAGCTCCCCGGTGTGTTTTTATTGGTTTTGGACTACAGTGGAGATCTATTGTATGTCGTCTGTGTTTGTTCTCCACAGCTGCTACCAAACATCTGCTGTACTTCAGTCTGGACTACAGAGGAGAGGTTCAGGAACTGACCTTCGACCAGCCGCAGGTTCACCGGCTGTTCTACGGCAGCTTCCACAAGGTGAGATGAAAGCCTCGGTGCTCCTCGTCTACCTTTAAACCGAGATATGAGGACGTGCGGTGATTGGAAAACACAATGGAGAAGGTGGAAGAGGGGGTTCGACTCTCAGGTGTGTCGCGGAAAAATGTCGGGGGGAACAAACACAACAGAGAATAATAGTAACTGTAAAGATATTAAGCGGTTTTACAAGGTGCAGGACTGGACAGACTGATCTGACGACGTGGCCTTGTGTGGTAAAACCGCCCCCTCTCTTCCACCTGCAGGTTCACCTGTCGGTCAGCCAGGTGAGCGTTTCTCTGTCGGTGGACTGCCAGCACGTCGGCGAGAGACCGGCTCGGCCTCTGGGGAACCTGCCCACCGACGGCTTCGAGATGCTGGGAAAGCTGGTGAAGACCCGAGGACCCAACAGCGGATCTGCACCGGTACCTTTCGCCCTGTTATGATCCGTTCTGTCCGTAAACTCTAAACACACCTGTGCTCCGTGTTTCCCAGTTTCAGCTGCAGTCCTTTGAGATCGTCTGTAACACCACGTGGGCTTCAGAAGACACCTGCTGCGACCTGCCGGGAGTGGTCAGTGTGTTTACGTTCACTCTCTATTCATAATGAACTGTCAGTGCCGTTTGTAGCCGTACCGCCTTGTGGATGCCCGATACTGTCAGATCTAGGAAGCTAAGCAGGGTTGGGCCTGGTCAGCAGCTGGATGGGAGACCGTGAGGGAGGAGCAGACTGGCCTCCGTCAGTCTCCCCCAGGGCAGCTGTGGCTACATGGAGTGAATGAATAATGCAATGTAAAGCGTCTCTGAGTGTCTAGAAAAACGCTATATAAAACCAATGTATGTTATTAGGACCCGAACACTACAGTGCAAGGACCCTATTGTTCCTGCTGTGTTTCTTCGGCGGTTTCTTTTTCTTACGCCACTTTGAACCCCAATTTGACCCCCTAAACATGCTCAAAAACTCCCCAAATTTGGCACACCCATCAGGACTGGCGAAAAATTTGATATTTCGGGGGAATTACACATATGAATGGCAAAATGACTCAATAGCGCCACCTAGAAAATTGGGTTTTAATGGAGTTAATACGGCTAGTTTCACAAACAGCTATGAAATTTGGTGGACAGGTACAGCAGCCCAAGACAAAGACATTCCTGCTTTTAAAATTTCAAAAAAGCTCAACAGCGCCCCCTAGAGCACGTAGTGTGCAGACATTGGAATTTAACGAACTCCTCCCGGGATTTTTATTCGATCTTCACCAAATTCACTGTGTGGCATCTAGACCCATCCAGGATGAAAAGTTATTAAAATCTCGTGGCTACGTCACACGGTGTGGGCGTGGCCGGGCGGCCATTTTGAACAAATTCGCCATATGGAACGAAATGGGTTTTGGAGGTGAAGGGATCCACGTAAAATCACCAAATCCACACAAATCCTCATTAATCTCAAGACCTAATATTTAATATACAATTCAGGAATGGGCGTGGTCAAACGGCTCCACAGCGCCCCCTACAAATATTCAAATACTCATATAAAATCACTGCTTTATCCTACAATCATGACATTTGGTACATACATATAGTATCCCAAGACCAACACAGCACACTTGTCTAGGGAGCTCTACGGCGCCCCCTAGACAAGGTCGTGTGGAGAGGAATGCGGTGAGGAGCGAGGGCCCATCTGACGCTGCTTGCAGCTTTAATTATTATTATCATTTAGAAACTTGATCTCTGAGGAAGGAATCACTTCTTAAGACAGTGAGGTTCCTGATTTTATTAGTCATTATCGTCTTTTTGTCTCTCTTCTTCTACTGCTGCTCTGTGAAGCTCTTTGCAACCTGGATTCTGAGAAGTGCTCTGTACATACTAGTTATTTGTCGTATGAGATGGCATCTGGTGGGTTCGGGGTTGACTTTATACCTTTAACGCTGCCGTCTCTCCATCAGAGAGACGAGGAGAGCTGCCCGGCTCCGGCCTTCACCTGCACCTGCTCCTCGGACGTCCCCGGAGCTCCTGGTGCTCCTGGATCCACTGTACGTCACCAGTAAAGGAGAACCTGTTGATGATTGAGTCGAGTGACGGCACAATAATACTAAGTTCTGATTCCTCTTTCCCAGGGGAGGCCGGGACCTCGTGGTGAGAAAGGTGACAAGGGAGAGCAGGGCCAAAAGGTGGGCTAGAATTTATTTGGACGTTCTATAAAAGTCAGTTTTTTGTCCTCTTGAGTCAACATATGCATTATGCAGAGTGTCTAACCAAGGCTTTAGTTTTTATTATTATTATTACTGTATTCAACTTGAATGCAGAATGTGGCCTGTTAACAGAAAAGTTCTATTATTTACTTCTGGAAATTGTTCTGTTTTTCATTCGATTAGCTTTGTGCTAATTGTTCTGTCTTTACACTATAAATATTGATCTGACGCTTAAAAAATGAGTAATATCTGTTAGAAAAATCCCAATTAGATGCTTTCCCCGAATTATTCAGTCTGTTATTTACAGTAATGCAGGACCTTTTAGCTAGCTGCTAAATGCTAATGCCAACTGCTAATTCAACCAGCACTGCCACGTTTAGCTGACCCAGGCCTGTTGAGGAGATGCTCCAGGTCGTGACCAGTGCCGATGCTACCATTTAGCTAAATGCTAATGCTAACTGCTAATACAAACAGCACTGCCACGTTCAACTGACCCAGGCCCATTCAGGAGATGCTCCATGTTGTGACCAATGCTGATGCTACCATTTAGCTAGCTGCTAAATACTAATGCTAAGTGCTAGTTCAAACAGCACTGCCACGTTCAACTGACCCGGGTCCGTTTAGGAGACGCTCCAGGTAGTGACCAGTGCCAATGCTACCATTTAGCTAAATGCTAATACTAACTGCTAATTCAAACAGCACTGCCACGTTCAACTGACCCAGGCCCGTTTAGGAGATGCTCTAGGTAGATACTAGGTGATGCTACCAAAAAGTAATTTCCTTCACCAGAATGCAGCTTTAAAAGAGCGCAAAAGAATAATCCATAAGCTCTTTTTCCAGAAACATGTAAACACATGAAACATGTAAGTTGTTTTGAAGCGACACTTGACTGGCGTCCTTCTGTTGACTTTCTCAGGGGGAGGTGGGTCCTCCAGGGAAGCCGGGGTTCGAGGGAGGCCTCGGGCTGGTGGGCAGCGCTGGGCCTCGAGGCATCACGGTGCAGGGGAAAGTGGTGAGTAACTTTCTCAGCTTTACATTTGCATTGAGCGCAAAATAGTTTACAGGCATTCAGCGCTTTAGGAATAAAGACTTTGTTATGCCGAAGGAGTCGAGGAGGCTGAAATTACTGGAATGAGATGAGCCTGAAAAAGGAGGGAAAACCAGACAAAGGCAGGAAGTGAAAGACCAAGAGGCACACAAGGAAAGGGTTCTTTTCAAAATAAAACAGGATATGTGCAAAGGTTTTACTCGTTGACATATTTCTCCTGCTAGGGTCCACCAGGAGCAAGAGGGGTAAAGGGGGAACCTGGGCGACCTGGAGTACAGGTGAGCTAAAACTGAGAGTCTCAGTGTTTATAAGTTGATCCATCTGCTTCTAACTGCCTCATTGTTCTCTTCACATGCAGGGTTTGCCGGGTCCTCCAGGTCCCAAAGGGGAAGAAGGGATCCCAGGACCCAAGGTGAGCCGTTTAACACCAGGTAACGTTAGCGGTTCTTCATCCTGCTGATCCGTTCTCATCTCTCTGCATCGTGTTTTTACAGGGAATCCGGGGTGTCGAAGGAAACATCGGTGGACCGGGAACCACCGGACCTCGGGTAGGACTCAATTCACATCCATTTATTGGCATTTTAGATGCTGGCGCCACTTTCAGGTCATAATTTGCGGGACATCTTTGTTGCGAGGAGGTTGTAGGACAAACAACCCGCTGTTCAAAAAAAGTGCTTTAAAATCGAAAGATGTTTGTTAAAAGGAAGAAAAAGAAACGAAAATAGTAAAAGAGCTGAGAAGAAAACTTCACTCAGGAGTTAGCAGGGCCTTCTGAACAAACCTTGCTTATCTCCAAGTGCACCCACATATATATAGAGTGCCACGAAAAACTATTTGCCCCCCTCCCCTATAGTAATCTTCTATTTTTGCATATTTCTCACACTTAAATGTTCCAGGTCATCAAACTGATATTTATATTTATTGAATATTAGACAGAGAAAACCCACAAAACACTCAATGCCATTTCTGAATTACTTTAAAAGGACAGTTCATGATGGAAAACCATCTAATGTGACTGAATTCAAACTATTCTAGAGAAGAGTGGACCAACATTCCTCCATGGTGATGGAAAAGACTGATCACAAGCTGGAACCAACATTTAACTGCTGCTGCCAAGGGACCAACCAGGTGTTGGGTTCAGGGGGGCAAATACTTTTTCACAGGGATGATAGAGGTTTTCAATAAGTCTTTAATAAATCATCATTCGGTCGTGGCCGTACCGCCTTGTGGATGCCCAATCCCATCAGATCTCAGAAACTAGCCACCGGAGTTGTAAAACTTCGTAAACAGGTGGTTCGCAAAAGCTCTGCATGAGGTCAGGTCGGGAGGTTGGGAGCTCGTGCTTCCTAACAATCTCATGTGAAATCTACTGTAAATATTAGTCTTCTGTCACCTCTAGCCTTTCGTATCGTGCCACCATCAGGAGAAAATATGCACTTAAAATATGCAGCGTGCAGTTCGGGGGCGGAGCTCAACGTTTGACTCCACCCACCTTAACGTTTCACAAACCAATCGCGTTCAGTCTTACTACATACAACTTTACTTTATTTTGCAACAGTTTGGTGGCAATCTGACCTTAACCCTGACCCTAGCCCTTCTCCTAAACATAACCATAACCCTTCAGGAACATGTCTATCTAATGCAATTCAGAGTGGAACCACACACAGGCAATGTCCCTGTGGGCGGAGTCAAATGTTGGATTCAGCCAATAGCATGCCGAAATTGAGCAGCGTTGAGCTCCGCGCCAAACTGTTGGATTCAACCAGTAGAATGCCGACATTGAGCAGCGTTTATCTCCGCCCGAACTGTTGGATTCAGCCAATAGCATGCCGACGTTGAGCAGCGTTTAGCTCCACCCCAAACCTTCGGATTCAGCCAATAGCATGCCGACGTCGAGCAGCATTGAGCTCCACCCCAAACTGTTGGATTCAGCCAATAGCATGCCGACGTCGAGCAGCGTTGAGCTCCGCCCCAAACTGTTGGATTCAACCAATAGCATGCCGATGTTGAGCAGCGTTTAGCTCCACCCCAAACTGTTGGATTCAACCAATAGCATGCCGACGTTGAGCAGCATTGAGCTCCGCCCCAAACTGTTGGATTCAGCCAATAGCATGCCAACGTTGAGCAGTGTTGAGCTCCGCCCCGAACTGTTGGATTCAGCCAATAGCATGCCAACGTTGAGCAGCGTTTAGCTCCGCCCCGAACTGTTGGATTCAACCAATAGCATGCCGACGTTGAGCAGCGTTTAGCTCCGCCCCGAACTGCACACTGCAGTGAGGGGTACCTGGTTTGAGACAACATAAGCTCCTCTGCAGCGCCACCTTCAGGCCAAGATGTCAAGTCCGTTTGCCTGGTGAAGTGAGATGCAGATTGTGTAGTTAAAGTAGTTCCTCACAGCCATCCTGTAACTATTTCCCGTGTTTTTGACAGTAAATGTGTTGTTTTCTAACGTGGACGTTCTTGAAAGCTTGTAGAATTCTAAATGAAGGCCTCTGGTCTGAGCTCTGTCTCAGTAGTAATGATGTAGGTTCATCCATGTGTCCTGTCACTTAGCTGCATTCATGGATTTGTATTGAACAGGGTTTCCAGGGAATGCCAGGATATCCAGGCCCTATAGGGGAGAGGGGCCTTTCAGGACCTGTTGGACCAACGGTAAAACCAGAAATGCCCTCCTAAATGCTGCTTGTCCTCACATTTGGCTGTTTATCTTTACGCTCTTGTATATTTCACCTCACAGGGTCTGCCAGGGAACAAAGGGGAGCGAGGAGAAAAGGTGGGCTGGAGCTTCAGAGTCTTTATTAATAGCATTGAATCGGCTTTGACTGGATCCTTACTTGGCGAATCTGCTGATGTTTTCCAGGGGGAGCCTCAGTCCATGGCCATGATCTACCAGCTGGTCACACAGGCCTGCGAGCAGCTAGTCCACAGTAAGTAAACACCGAACAGCTGGGAGTCACCGTAGCATCGAATGAAGGCACAGACACGCATGTTTGCACTTTCAGAGGAGGTGTTGAAGCTCGACATGTTCATCAACGAGATCAGTCGGAAGCCAGCTCCCATCGAGGAGCCGGTGGGGCCTCCGGGCGAACCGGGGATTCCAGGACCTAAAGGCCCACCGGGCGGCAGGGGCAACCAGGGGAACGTCGGGGCCAGAGGGAGACCTGGGAGGGCTGGATATCCTGGAGAGCAGGGTAAAACGACTTCCATAAAAACAACATGACTGTGACTGAAACCACTCATTCCCTCCTGCCTGCCTTTGAACATAATGAACTGTGCAGGGAGCTGAAGCTAAACGTTCAGACTTTATCAGATCATGTCGGCTGTGGTGGTGATAAACTCTTATTACACTCAGCGCGTTTTACAAAATGAATAAATGCAAATAACTTTATTCGTTGTGATGCGTCGCTGTGCTTCAGTTCAACAGGTTAATGCCAGTTATTATTATTTAAAATGTTTTTGATGTTTTTGTGTCCTGCCTGTTGTCATTTCAGCAAGTTTACACAAATAGAGAAGAAATATTCCATCGAAAATACTTCATAATGCTATAAATACTTCCTAAACAATATGATACGTCTTAACATTGTAAAACATATCTTGATACTGTAAAATACTTCCTAATACTATAAAATACGTTTCAACAGTGTAAAATATACTTTAACAGCATAAGTAGTTCATAATAGTATACATTTTTCTGAATACTATAAAATACGTCTTGACAGTATAAATACTTCGAAATACCATCAAATAGGTCTTAACGCTATAAAATACATCATAATACTATAAAATACATCCTAATACTATAAAATACATCTTAGTACTATAAAATACTTCCTAATATTATAAAATACATCTTAATACTATAAAGTACTTATTAAATACTACAAAATACATGTTAATACTTTAAAATACTTCCTAATACTGTAAAATACATCGTAATACTATAAAGTACTTATTAAATACTACAAAATACATCTTAATATTGTAAAATACATTGTAATACTATAAAATACATCTTAATACTATAAAATACTTCCAAATACTATAAAAATACTATAAAATACTATGAAATACCTCATAACACAATAAAATCCTTTGTAATACTATAAAATACTTCCTAATACTACAAAATACATCATATACTATAAATACGTTAGTACTATAAAATACGTCTTAATACAATAAAATACATCTTAATACTTTAAAATACTTCCTAATACTGTAAAATACATCATAATACTATAAAGTACTTATTAAATACTACAAAATACATCTTAATACTAGAAAATACTTCCTAATACTAGAAAATACATCCTAATACTATAAAATACTTCCTAGTACTATAAAGTACTTCCTAATACTATAAAATACATCTTAATACTATAAAATACTTCCAAATACTATAAAAATACTATAAAATACTATGAAATACTTCCTACTACTATAAAATACATCCTAATACTATAAAATACTTCCTAGTACTATAAAGTACTTCCTAATACTATAAAATACATCTTAATACTATAAAATACTTCCAAATACTATAAAAATACTATAAAATACTATAAAATACTTCCTAATACTATAAAATACATCCTAATACTATAAAATACTTCCTAGTACTATAAAGTACTTCCTAATACTATAAAATACTTCCTAATACTATAAAATACTTCCTAATACTTGCCTCCAGTCCTCAGTTTTCTCTCTCGTGCGTCGGCCGTTCTCCTTTGATGCAGTGCATGATGGGACATGTTGCTGGTCAGTGACCATCGGCTGTTTTCCTGGTGCATTGTGGGATACTTTGAGCGTAACAGAGCTACTAAATGGAGACTCTCGATACATACATTTATACACTATTATATACTTTATATATACTATACGTACTATACTATAGTATACTTATATACTATACATTTAGCAGAGACTGATTTCAGACACAGCCGGAGCCTTTGAGCTGATCCGTCCTCTTCCTCCTCTGCAGGAAGACGAGGGCTGCCCGGGGGGAAAGGGGATCCAGGGGCCAACGTCCAGGGGCCGCCGGGGGTCAAAGGCTTCGCAGGTAGATCTTTAATGTGAGTCATCAGCAGACAGCTCTGCTCCGGAGTCTGCTTCCTGTCAACGTCTGTCTGTCTGTCTGCAGGTCTTCCAGGTGAGTCCAAGCTGGGAGCTCCAGGCAGCAAAGGAGACGACGGTAAATCGGGACCACCAGGATTCCCCGGACCTCCCGGTCAGACGGGGGAGATCGGACCGCCGGGCGTTTGTGACAGCAGTGGAGGCTGCCACAGGGCTCCTCAGCAAACAGGTGAGCAGCTGGGAAAGACCCACTAAAGACTCGCAGAGGGTTCAGGTGCTTCTGATCCTGGACCTGCTGGGTACAACGATGAGACGGCTGGTTTTCTACGAGGAAACTGTTACAGTGTTGTGCGATAGTTGTTGAAAGTCTGTGAATATTCAGAGCTTCAGGGAGTTTGTTCAGCAAGTCGAGGGTCTGTTGAGCCGAAGTTAAAGGTCCCATGTTGTCCCCTTTTCAGCTAATAAATCAAAGTCTCCCCAGAATGTGTCCTTCAGGTTTTCACCTCAAAGTGATGCAGAGATGGTTGATTTCACCTCGACTGATGGCTGTTTCAGTGTCTTTAGCTCTAAATGCAGCCGAGCTACCGCTGACTCCGCCTCCTTCAGGAAGAAGACTCTCCCTGTCTGTCTCTGTAAAGTTTTACAACTCAAAAACAAAACATTTACTGTCAAAAACATGAGAAATAGTTACAGGTTGGCAGTGGGGAACTACTTTAAGTACACAATCTGCATTTCACTTCATCAGGCAAATAGATTTGACATTTTGGCCTGAAGGTGGCGCTGCAGGGAGCTTATGTTGTGTCTTAAACTGACAGTGGCAGTTAAACGTGCATCAGCTCATTAGATTATATCATTTTACGTCTTAAGTGTGAATTTTCTCCTGATAGCTGCACGAGACGAAAGGTTAGAGAAGGTTGTGGTTGTAGCATCAGTGCTCTAGCAGCAGCTCTGAAGTGACTGCTGGTTAAGATGTCGCCTCAACGATCCGCGATTCAGTCGGTTTTAAAACTCGTTCTGCTGTCTGACAACAGAAACAGAAAATATTTAAATGAGAGCGGCTTTATTGGGAGTTCAGCTGTATTAAAATGCAGTTCGTGTGAGCATAGAGAGCAGGAGAGAAGCTAACAGATGGTAATGGCTGCTGAAGTTGAAGCACAACAGATGACATGAAAACACAGTAACCTGCACAGTCCTTGTTTATTGGCTTAAATTAACGTTTCAACCATCTCTGAATGTCCCTCAGTTTCTACAAAGCTCTGGCCTGTGGACAGAACATCGAACGTTAGCCGCATTAGCTGGACAGCATGGAAACATTGAGGGATTTCCTGTTGTTGTGGTGATGTTGCCATCAAAATTGAAACAAATCCACTGGATCTTCAGTTCCTCAGATGCTGGGAGTGCATGAAGACTCTTGTGTTCACTCTTACAGCCAACAGCAGAAGCAGCTGTAGACAGTAAATAACCTGCAGTGGCTTTAAAGTGACTGCTGGTTAGCATGTTGTCTCAATGAGCTGTGTTTTAGTCACTATTTTATGCTTGTTCTGTTGCCTGACGACAGAAACAGAAAATATTTAAAGTAGAACGGCTTTACTGTGAATTCATCTGTATTAAAATGTGAGCACAGAGAGCAGGAGAGAAGCTAACAGATGGAAATGGTTGCTGAAGCTGAAGCACAACAGATGACATGAAAACACAGTAACCTGCACAGTCCTTTTTAATTGGCTTAAATTAAAGTTTCCATCATCTCTGAATGTCCCTCAGTTTCCACAGAGCTCTGACCTGTGGACACACCATCAAAGCTAATGCTAACGTTAGCCACATTAGCTGCACTACACGCTAACACTCAGGAATTTCCCATTGTTGTGTTTATGTTACCATCAAAATTGAAACAAATCCACTGGGAGTTTAGTTCCTCAGATGCTGGGAGTGCATGAAGACTCTTGCGTTCACTCTTACAGCCAACAGCAGAAGCAGCTGTAGACAGTAAATAAACCTGCAGTGGCTCTAAAGTGACTGCTGGTTAGCATGTTGTCTCAATGAGCTGCGTTCAGTCTATTTAGTACTATTTTATGCTTGTTTTGTTGCCTGATGACAGAAACAGAAAATATTTAAAGAAGAACGGCCTTGCTGGGAATTCGGCTGTATTAAAATGTGAGCACAGAGAGCAGGAGAGAAGCTAACAGATGGTAATGGCTGCTGAAGTTGAAGCACAACAGATGACATGAAAACACAGCAACCTGTACAGTCCTTGTTTGTGGTTTAAAATTAAAGTTTCCATCATCTCTGAATGTCCCTCAGTTTCTACAGAGCTCTGGCTTGTGGACAGAACATCGAAGCTAATGCTAACGTTAGCCACATTAGCTGCACTACATGCTAACACTGAGGAATTTCCTGTTTTTGTGGTGATGTTGTCATCAAAATTGAAACAAATCCGCTGGGAGTTCAGTTCCTCAGATGCTGGGAGTGCATGAAGACTCTTGTGTTCACTCTTACAGCCAACAGCAGAAGCAGCTGTAGACAGTAAATAAACCTGCAGTGGCTTTAAAGTGACTGCTGGTTAGCATGTTGTCTCAATGAGCTGCATTTTAGTCACTATTTTATGCTTGTTCTGTTGCCTGACGACAGAAACAGAAAATATTTAAAGTAGAACGGCTTTACTGTGAATTTGGATGTATTAAAATGTGAGCACAGAGAGCAGGAGAGAAGCTAACAGATGGAAATGGTTGCTGAAGTTGAAGCACAACAGATGACATGAAAACACAGTAACCTACACAGTCCTTTTTAATTGGCTTAAATTAAAGTTTCCATCATCTCTGAATGTCCCTCAGTTTCCACAGAGCTCTGACCTGTGGACACACCATCAAAGCTAATGCTAACGTTAGCCACATTAGCTGCACTATACGCTAACACTCAGGAATTTCCCATTGTTGTGTTTATGTTACCATCAAAATTAAAACAAATCCACTGGGAGTTTAGTTCCTCAGATGCTGGGAGTGCATGAAGACTCTTGTGTTCACTCTTACAGCCAACAGCAGAAGCAGCTGTAGACAGTAAATAAACCTGCAGTGGCTTTAAAGTGACTGCTGGTTAGCATGTTGTCTCAATGAGCTGCGTTTTAGTCACTATTTTATAGAAATTCTTCTTTAAAAATATTTACAGGAGAACGGCTTTACTGGGTATTCAGCTGTATTAAAATGTGAGCACAGAGAGCAGGAGAGAAGCTAACAGATGTTAACAGCAGCCGTAACCTTCCAACCAGTCCTTTTTAATTGGCCTACATTAAAGTTTCCACCATTTTTGAATGTCCTTCAGTGTTAGTTTCCACGGAGCTCTGATCTGTGGACAGAACATTGATGCTAATGCTAACGTTAGCCACATTAGCTGCATTTTCCTGCTGTTATGGGGACGTTGCCATTAAAAAATAAAAGCAGCCCAATGGATCTTCAGTTCCTTCGATGTTGGCCGTGCATGAAGACCCTTGTGTTCACTCTGGCAGAACATTTGTTGACCTTTACCTGTGGCTGAGACGTTCTAGCAGAAGCAGCTGTAGAAAGTAAACAAACCTGTGTGACTGAAAAACAGCTGCTCGTCCTGAGTGGCTTCTTCGTATTTTACACCTCCAACACACAGAAAACACAATAAAAACATATTCTGGATGCTTAAAGTGTTGACTCTCTCGTTTGTTTGTTCACACAGAGGATCCTTATTACGGCTACCAGCCCTGAGTGGAGGTTCAGGATCACGCAGCAGTGCTGAGGTGACTGTAAAATAACTCTGGAGGTAAAAGACAGACTGAGGGTGGAGCTTAAACGCACCACCGAAGGGGTTTCATATGCTGAACGCAGCAGCGACTGATGTGGACACTTCATCATGAGTGAGTAAAGGAAGCAAACACAGGAAGGAACTCATCCCTCTGTCCTCTTTAGTGTTATTTTTTTATTTAAACATGGCTAAGAAACGAATTAAAGAGCAAGTAGGGAGCTTTCTAATATAGAATAGCCTTTGATGACTAGATAGCATCATAAAGAAGCATATTCTCCCAGTGGGATCAGTAATAAAGTGCTGTCTTATACGTCGTATTCGCACTGAAACCCTTTTATGTATCCATGCACTGTATCGACGCCCCGTAGTTTAGTCCTCTTGTCGTTCTAACCTTAACTGCCTCAAAGGATCATGAAAACACATTATCCATGGTGTACATGCTTCTTTTTGTTCCATGGTATAAATGATACTGTGAGAATGTCTGTCGTCCGTCACATGTATGATATTTTGTATATTGTTTGTTGTATTTACCGTATCATGTATATTTTATTCAGTAGGAATTCTAACTGATGTTTACATTTTCTGACTTCCTGGGTTTGGGTCATAAGCTTTAATGTGTGTGTGAGAGAGAGAGAATGTCTGTTTTTTCATTGGGTGGATGTTTGTTTTTTTTTATATCTTGTTAATAAAATCCTATAAATATGTGTCGAAGGAAGTGTGATGGGTTTTTTTTCAAAATAAATTCACATGCAGCAAAACTTCTTTCAACGAAATGAAGGCAAGGCTGAAATAAACATGTTTATATAAATCCCTCCTCTGTTTTGTATTTTGTTATCCTGACAGACAGAGTAGTTTAGTCGTGGAATCATGTTGGGGGGGAGAAGTGTTTCTAGTGGTGTTTGCTTTGAAGAGCACATGTGAGGTTCCAACCTATAGACATTTAAACGTAGACGCTGCATTGACTGTGGAGGGACGTGCCTAAAGCTCCGCCATCTTGGTACAGGGCTAGCAGAGGGGGGAGTTGAATGTAAGTCTATGGAGGTAAGAGGTACTCCACAATCTTAAAGTAGAATTATTCACTGAATAATTGGTTGGAACATAGACATATATACGTAGATGCCGCGTTGACTGCTGCTGCAGATTGGAGCCGACGTGCCTACGCGGCGGCCATCTTGGTACAGTGCCACTTGCCCCTACAGTGCATTACGTCTATAGAGGAATGACATGTCTGCACTATAAAAGTGATCATAAATCCATCAGTTGTCAACATATATTGTTTGTTACAAACGTCAGACATAAATAGAACAAAAGCATCCAAGCATCCTGTGTCATAGCTAAATGTGTGACGTTTTTAACAAACCAAACCGTTTGGAAATCGGTCGAAAATTCAGTGAATAATTCTGCTTTAAGATTGTGGAGTACCTCTTACCTCCATAGACTTACATTCACTCCCCCCTCTGCTAGCCCTGTACCAAGATGGCGGAGCTTTAGGCACGTCCCTCCACAGTCAATGTGGCGTCTACCTATATATGTCTATGGTTCCAACCTGTCAGAAGCAGAAAGTGCAACAGGTTTGATATTTACTTTCAGTTTTGCAGTGAGGCTGGATAATTTTTCAAAATAAAATGTGTTTATTCATAGTCCCCGGGATTCATAGTCATTCTACAGTGTTAATACTTTTGGTAGCTTATATTGCATATGTTTTACACACGTCAGGAAACATTTAAATGCTTTAGTCTTTACTGTTCAAGAGTATTTCTACACTGATGTCACTACTTCACTGTTACTAAAGGAAAACATGTGAGTGATGTCAGAAATATATAATCAAGTGCATGACATTTAGGCAAATTAAACCAATGTGTATGTGGGAATATACAACCAGACAAGTTGAATACAATGATCGTAAATAATCACAAGGTTAAAAATCCTAATACACGAAGAAGATCCATGTGTGAAATGTCCGAGACAGCTTTGACAAGATTGTTTTGAAATCTCACAGAAGACATTGTGCATGACACCAAAGCAATTAATGACACATTGGTGGGCTTATGATGCATTTGTGGTAGGATACAGAATTTAATTTAAGTGAATGCACTGCCTGACAAAATGTTTTTACCGTCTAGACCAGCTCAGTTTGTTTTGACTCTCTGCATAGTGAACAATGAACCTACAAGTGGACCAAATACAAATGCTTCTGCTCAGTCTATTCTTCACATGTGTGTTAAAAATGATTCAAAATGATTAAGTAAATATGGTGGTCAGAACAAAACTCCACCACAGCGCTTCATTCACCACAGTAAAAATGCAACGGCAAAACAGACTCTTACTTTGAAAATCCAACCAGGATGCAGTCGTGTGGCGCCGTTTGTAACTCGACGCGGTGTATTTCCGGCAGGTTCACGTCGCCATGGCGAGCCGAAAAACTCCTAAAAACCGGGACAGCGGCGACAAATACTCGGTGCTGCTACCGACCTACAACGAGCGGGAGAACCTGCCGCTGATTGTCTGGCTGCTGGTGAAGTATTTCGGGGAGAGGTGAGTCACTGAGCCGCGGAGCCGCTCGGCTGCTGCTGCTAATTAACACCAGCCAGTGATGAGCTGTCACTACAGCAGCGGCTACATGCTAACGTTAGCATTTACTGGTAAACTATAATAAGAAACGAGGTATTAAAAGGAAAACTAGTTCACTGTTGCTCCTTTTGTATCGCTTGATGTTGGGTGAACCGGGGAAACCCTAAGTGGTTATTTTCTATATATTTTTCTATGTACACAGGAAGTATTTAGGGGGTAAGTAAATCACAACAGACTACAGCTTTGTTATTGTAAAACTAAATTTCGAAAAAGTGATTAATCCAACCTCACAATTCACTTTTAGCAATACAAACTTGTTATTTATGCAGAATTTTAAAATTATTTTTAATATTGATAAAGCTCTGACTTTAACTTTGATTAATTTTAGACACTACATATAGAAATATTATTTTAATTACTGCGGATTAATTTACAAATTAGGGGTCTATCGGAAAAAAAAGTTTTAACTTTACTTCATTATCATTGATATATGAATATATGACATGAAAATTAAGTCACCCCAACAATGCTTAGCTGACAGACAGCTAGCTAGCCAATGCTATAGTAAGCTAATATGGCACAACATTATTAGCATGAAATTAGCAAGTTAGCTTGCGTTACATCAAGCTACTACAGCATAACATCATTAGACCAACAAAAAATTAGCTAGGTAGTTAGTGCTACAGAAAGCTAATATAGCATAACATTATTGTGATATAGGAATTTTTGACATAAAAATAATATCACCTCAACAGGAATGCTTAGCCAACAGTAGCAAAGAATCCAGGCTAGCTAGGCAGTGTTACAGTAAGTTAATGTAGCATAGCATTGTTACCCCATCACGAAGTTTGCAAGCTGTCTAGTGTTACATCAAGCTACTACAGAGTAACATTAGTCTTACTTAAAGTCAGCTAGTTCATTATTGCTACAGCAAGCTAATATAGCATAATGTTATTAGCCCAACCTAAATTTAGCTAGTGCTACAGCAAGGTAATGTAGCATAACATTTTTGGTCCAACATAAAGTGAACAAGCTAGTTAGTGTTACATCAAGCTACTACAGCATAACATCATTAGCCTAACATAAAGTCAGCTAGTTAGCTAGTGCTACAGCAATCTAATATAGCATAGCATTATTAGCCCAACATAAAGTAAGCTAGTGCTACATCAAGCTACTACAGCATAGCATCATTACCCTGACATAGAGTCAGCTAACTAGCTAGTGCTCCAGCAGGCTAATATAGCATAACATTATTTGTTTATCGTTTGTTTATGTGTATGTGTGGTACAAAAGTGACTGAGAGAAATTGCTCGCTTCAGTTTAATCTGCTTGTAATTACAGCGGCTATGACTACGAGATAATTGTCATCGATGACGGAAGCCCAGATGGAACACTGGAGGTGGCAAAGCAGCTGCAGAAAATCTATGGGGAGGACAAGATAGTAAGTCAATCTGTCCAGCTGTATGTGCTACTTCAAGAAGCACCAAGTATGCATTAGAAAGTTCATTATATCATCCACCTACCTCGTACATAAAGTGTCAGAAAAACCTTTATTTACTGTGATTAGTTATACATTATTACAACACATATTACAGCTGTACATTGTAGTTGAACACTTTATTTCCTTTGTGTTTTTGGTCTAAGTACTTTGAGAGTGTGTGTTCATAGTTGGCCAATAAAGCTGACTCGCAATATCTTCCTAAATGTATCCTATTGGATGGGAATGATTTATAATTTTACCTTATCTACTGTGTCCATATGACGGGATCTAGTAAATATATTGTGCATGAATTCTCAAGTGTTTTTCTGTGTTTCAGGTTCTGAGACCGAGGGCCTCAAAATTAGGCCTGGGTGAGTTGGAAACTGTAAAAACTGGTGTGTTAGCGCTGGTAACTTTTACAGCCTACTGATGTCCTTCTGTTTTATTTTGAAAGGTACGGCCTACATCCACGGTATGAAACACGCCACGGGAAACTTCATCATCATAATGGATGCAGATCTTTCTCATCATGTAAGTGGAGCTTGTTTCATGGAAGGTGTGTGATCAAACCTTCTTCTTTCATAGCACAACACATGAAGATGACTCTGATTACTATTTTAATTATCAAGTAGTTAATTATTATCAACAGGTAACTGTTTGGTAATGGATGCTAATTTCAGAATTTCACCTGAGGAACATTAAAAAAGTATAGTTTGTCATCTGTCTAAATGACTTGAAGATTGTGACCACTGCATTCATTTCCTGAAGGATTTTTCAAAATAAAAATCTGAAGACGTGTGTATTTTCAGTGGCTTTTGATAGCTCTTAATGGTTTTAGCTTAGAATTTGATTTCACAGGTTGTCATCTCATTTTGCTGTGTTCTTTAGTATTTTATATTTCTTTTATTTTCGAATTTGATCTTATAAGTTGTTATCCCATTTCTTTTTCTGTTTTAGTTTTTTTATTTTATACATATATGTACACATATACATACATACACACACACACACACACACACACACACACACATATATATATATATATATATATATATATATATATATTAGGTTGCTGTAGCAGCTGACTTTATATTAGGTTAATGATGTTTTGCTGCAGTAGCTTGATGTAGCACCAGCTAACCTCATGTTGGACTAATAATGTTATGCTGTATTAGCTTTGCTGAAGCAATAGTTGACTAGCTGACTTTATGTTGGGCTAATAATGTTGTGTGATATTAGCTTGCTGTAGTACTTGATAACCAGCTGTTTTTTTGTCAGGCTAATGATGTTATGCTGTTTTAACTTGATGTAGCACTAGCTAAGTTGTTGACTTTGTCTTGGGCCAATAATGTTATGCTATATTAGCATGCTGTAGCCCTAACTAATTTTATGTTGGGCTAATAGTGTTATACTACAATAGCATGCTGTAGCACTAGCTAACTAGCTGACTTTATGTTAGGCTAATGATCTTTTGCTGCAGTAGCTTGATGTAGCACCAGCTAACTTCATGTCAGACTAACAATGTTATGCTATATTAGCTTGCTGGAGCAATAGCTAACTAGCTGACTTTATGTTCCGCTAATATTGTTATATTAGATTGCTGTAGCACAAGCTAACTAGCTGATTTTATGTTAGGCTAATGATATTATGGTGTAGTAACTTGATGTCGTAGTAGCTAACTTGTTGACTTTCTCTTGGGCCAATAATGTTATGCTCTATTAGCACGCTGTAGCACTGACTAGCTAGCTGACTTTATGTTAGGCTAATGATGTTATGCTGTAGTAACTTGACGTAGCACTAGCTAGCTTCTTGACTTTATGTTGTTCCAGTAGCATTATGCTATATTAGCTTTATGCTACATTAGCTTGCTGAAGAACTAGCTAAATTTATTAAAATACATTAGGAATTTGATTTTACTAATTGTTTTACTAATCCTATTTCATCTTGTTTTGTTTTATTTTATATTTATTTTATTTTGTTACAGTTGTATACCGATATATATATATACATACATATATATATATATATCGATCTGTTGCAGATCTATAACATGACAGGAAATAATGTAAACATGAATTGTTTTGTCTTCTTTCTTTGTCAGCTCTCTTCTGTCTGTAATTCCTAAAACATGGAATGTAACTGATTCAGTGTTTGATATTTTATTGTTTAATTTATTGTTCTTTGTTCTTTTCCTCATTTCAGCCTAAATTTATTCCAGAATTTATCGAGTAAGTGTCTCCAAAAGTTCCATTTTTTCAATTTATAGTCACAGTGATTATTTCTGATCACTAAAATCTGAATGTATTTATTTTTAGTTGCTGTGTATCATGTAGTTAAAATGCTGCTTTGGCTTCTTCATGTAGGAAGCAGAAGGAAGGTGATTACGACCTGGTGTCTGGGACTCGGTACAGCGGGAACGGAGGCGTCTACGGCTGGGATCTACGCAGGAAACTCATCAGGTAGCAACTAGTCAGCAGTTTCTTCTTTTCAGTTCCCACTCGTCTAACAGGTGAAAGGCTGAGGTTTAATTATCTTTTCCTGTTTCCTCTCGTTAACAGTCGGGGAGCAAACTTCTTGACTCAGGTGTTGCTGAGACCCGGAGCTTCAGACCTCACAGGCAGCTTCAGGTAAGCGAAGCGAACTTCATGAGCTCGGTGCCTCTGACTCAAGTTTTCTCAAACTCCTGCTGCTTTTTATCTCGCTGACGTCAGATTGTACAAGAAGAAGGTGTTGGAGAGTCTGGTTGAGCGCTGCGTCTCCAAGGGTTACGTCTTTCAGATGGAGATGATCGTCAGAGCCAGACAGCTCAACTACACCATCGGAGAGGTGAGGCGACTTTGTTTGTCGACAACATGAAGCCGACCGTGTCACTGGAATGGGTTTTTTTCTTGTGTATAAACATGAATAAAAGGATTACAAACCATCACAGTAACGTCATTTAAACCAGCTATGAGTTTTAGGGCACTAAGTTAAATACTACGATGCTTAGATGTGTCACAAAGCCTCCCACAGCCCGTTGTTTATTTGTAAAAACAGGCCGCCATATAGCTCGCTGAGTTAAGGCGTTACCACATGGGCGCAAGTCGCCAGGATCTCGACCCTTTGCTGCATGTCTCTCTCCTCTCTACCCCCTTTCGCCCCGCCCAAAAAATATTATGAAACTAGAAGAGCACTCAGAGAGCTCATACCTCCTCCAATGAGCTTCAGTCCAACCCAACACAATCTCCCAATCTCTCTATGGAACGTTACAGATACTAATGTAATTACATACAGTTCAAATGTCCTACCAACAATGCGGCCTTCACCCCATCCGACCTAATGAACAGGCGCGGCCTCTAGCGCGGCAGCTCCTAACAGCCTCCCAGCTTCTTAGACAACCGGAGATATGAATGCCGGCCCAACCGTGCGTATGTCGCTCAGGAAGGAAAGAGAACTCCGTCACTGTCGCTGTCTGTCGCGTGGAGACCCAAAATGTCATGTGGTCAGAGGGGGTTACCCCAAAAACAAGAGCGCCCTCTGGTGGCTTTTAGAGTAAACCACATTTAATTGTCCACTCAGTTACACTTAAATAAAAAAAAAAACATTCCTGGATCCAGACGGTGATCCGGATCAGTCCCAACATGTCATCATTTCTTCCTTGTCCCATTTCACACATTTCCTGAATATTTCATCCAAATCCTTCCATGAGTTTTCGAGTTATTTTGCTCACAGACAAACAAAGAAACAAACCAACGCCGACTTCACTCATCCAGGACTGGCTTACGAACCAGAAACACTCAGACTTGTAAAACTTGGACTCAATTGACAAGACACTGTTTGTGAAGCCACTTTTCAATCTGTTAAAAATGAAACCCCAGTAAACCAGCTCTAGATCATAAACTTGAGCCACGGTAGATCAACGAGCAGAATTCAGACTCGGATTAGTGCATGAAGACAAGAGTAGACCAAGCCAAGGAAAGATCTGTCTTTAAAGGAATCCTCAGTGGACGAGGCCTTAAGGATCCGTCGTAATAGACAGCAGTTTCCAAACAAGCCGCCATGCTGGTTTCCTGTCGTGAAGCTACGTAGCTGTACGATCAGCAAACGGCTTCACGTGTAGAAACGTCTCCGTGGATGCAGCTAAACAAACAGGTCAGCATGCAGACGGTCGGTATGTGTGGCTCAGAGACACGGTGTCGTCTAGACCCAGAGAAATCAGTGAAATCACACTTTTGTTAATATTGAATGAGATAAATGTAGCAACTAATATGATTTAAGTTGACCTTAAATTTCCCCTTAACTTTGGACTTGTGATGTTTAAAGAGCTCAACTAGAAAGTAAATCTCTTGTTCTGCTTCTTCTTGTTGTTCTTCTTCTTCTGCTCCTTCTTCTTCTCCTTCTTCTTCTTCCTCTGCTCCTTCTTCTTCTTCTCCTTCTGCTCCTTCTGCTTCTTCTTCTGCTCCTTCTTCTTCTTCTCCTTCTTTTCTGCTCCTTCTTCTTCTGCTTCTTCTCCTTCTGCTCCTTCTGCTTCTGCTTCTTCATCATCTTCTCCTTCTCCTTCTTCTTCTTCTGCTCCTCACTTTTCTTCCTCTCCTTCTTCTTCTCCTCCTTCTTCTTCTTCTCCTTCGTCCTCTTCTTCCTCCAAACCACAGGTACCCATTTCCTTCGTGGATCGCGTCTACGGAGAGTCCAAACTGGGCGGCAACGAGATCGTGTCGTTCGCCAAGGGGCTCCTCACGCTGTTCGCCACGACGTGATGAGTCCGGACGTCTCGCAGCCTCGTAGTTTTCCTCTCGTTCTTAAAGTCGCTGTGCTTAATGCAGTAGTTGCACGAGGAGGGGCGGGTGAAGCTCCTCCAGACACGACGGCGGGAGACGAGGGAGACGGTAAATGTAAAGTAGTCCCTCGTCAGCAGCTGCTCAGAACACTGGAGGAGCACATTAAGCGGGACGTCAGATGGCTCCAACTGCTGCACCTGTGATTGTTTGTATGAAATTAAACTGTCTGTTAAGCAGAAGTGGAAGCTTGTTTGTGTTGTTGTTGAAATCGCGGGCGTAAATACGACCTCAGGCCCGTCCTGGATGGTCAAAGCGATGCCCACCGCTCGTGTAAAGCATCAAAATAGAGGCCAGAGAACACAAAGAGATGAATGCTGGAGTGTAAAAGTTCCTCGACAGCCTTTCCTGGTGTCGTAACCTCTAAAGGCAGTGGCAGCCGGCAGGTACCAGCTCACACGTCTTTCATCCACTTAATATTAGCCCGGCTCCACTTATGAAGCGCTTTTCCACCTGCTAACGGACAACCTGCTCTACAGCCGGAGCTCCGTGAGTCTTAAGATGTTTATCACCATTTCGGCTTCAGCTGATGAAACTCCACCCGCCTGTGTCGCTAAAATAACTCCAACCTGCATCGTCACTCTGGATTCTCTCCTCCCAGCTCGGCCCGGGATCGATTTTAAGGTTCTGAATGCGTCATTTAGCGAAAACCTTCTCGTCGTCGCAGCGGTGGGGAATCCCAGGACCGAAAACATGACGTTTATCATCACGGAGGACACAGAAATGCTGCCAGATCCTACGGTTGTAGTTGGTTTTTCATGTTTTAAGTGGGTCGGCGCCGATTTGTTTATCAGAATATTTACATTTTTGAGTTGGAGCGCTGAGGTCAAACTAAAGTGGGGGGGATTTGTGTTGTTAAAGCAGCAAATGGGAAACATTTGAGAGATATCATTAGAAGAATATAAAAATAAATCAAAAACACACAGAAGTTCTAGTTCAGATTCCTCCGAATGAGGAAGTAACATTATCACACATATCTATGGTTTCTTTCAAGAGTAGAAATAGTCATGAAGGAGGATTAATACTGATTGGACATTTATCAATCAGACGTGTTATTTATGAAGCAGTTTTCACGCAAATGAAATGCAACACAACGTGAGAGGTAATAAAAATGCAGTGAAACAACACAAACGGCATCATGTTGTACGTAACGGGCTCAAAAACACAGGAGCAGAGGAAACGCCAGACGAGATGAAGTAAGATAAATGAAGAATAAAGATAAAATACATGAGAATAGACGTAGAAATGATTATAAACAGAAAAAAAAGTAAATAAATAGAGACGTCAATAAAAATCATTAGATCTGAGAGGATTAATACATAATAAAATCCATTAAATCAACCAAAAGCCTAATTTAAAGAACAAATATTGCACAGATTTGCAGAAAAATAACGACATTGCAATGATTCTGGTAAAAGTAAATTATGTTTTTAAATAGAAAAGAGGTAAATAAAAATACTTTATTGATCCCCAAGCGGGAAATCAGCTACAGTAGGAAGCAGAAAGAGCAAAGAGACCACCACAACAAATAGAATTAAATGAGAAATAAATAAGAAAAAGGCGCTAAAATGAACAATAAAGTCTAAAAACACACCAGGATTAAAAGTGTGCCTACGTGTGCCGTGAAATGACAATTTAAAAAATAAGTGAAGGAGAAAATAACAGCAGAAAAATGGAAAACTGCACATAAATAGAAGTAAAAATTCATAAAAAAACAATAAAAAACAAATCAGCAGCACCTTGAATAGACTAAAATATGTAAATAATAAATATTAAATCAAAATAATAAATAATAATCCTTAAAATCAATCAGAAAAGCTTTATTTAAAAAACTAATATTACAGTTTTATTGTCTGTAAGTTGAAAAATAATGACACTGCAGGGATTTTATAAATAAATATATATATAAATACTAAAGTACAAAATTCACAATAAAGTATAAAATAAACTGTGACTAAAAATGTACTAAAAAAGTTAAAAAAAATGCCTCGTAAAGTGTGAAAAGTTCAACTTCTCACATCAACAGAATCACTAATTAAGCTTCCTGCATGTTTTCGGTTGGACCACCTGGATAAAACCCACTCAGGTACAGGTGAGACCATTCAGACCGCACACAGGTGACCTCCAGGTGTGTTGCTCAGTGTGTTTTTACTGTCTGTGTTGCTGGTTTTCTGCTCCTCATCTCTGACCTGCTGCCCCTGTGTGCAGGAAAGTAGTCCCGGCCGCTCAGATCCTACAGCGCCACCTGCCGTTGGTTGTGCGGCTCCAGCTGAGTGCTGAGGCTCTGTGTGCATCCGACTCTCCGCAGGGGAGGAGGGGAGGGGAGTGGGGGGGTACGCCAGATGTAGCCGCACCGCGCATGCGCCTCAGCCTTAGTAACCCACTCCAGGAGGACGCCCGCTGTCGGCCGCTTCCCGCTACTGCTGCGCCGGGTTGTTTACCCCACGGAGCCGGACGCAGAAACCCGAGGCCCCGCCGGAGCCTCACCGGGACGGAGCGGTTAAATTTTATCTTTTATTTGCTTAATTGGCCGAACTGATTGAGAAACCAATCAAGAGTTTTAATGAGCCGCGGCTCGCGAGGGGAGATTATTTATGCTAATCAAGTCGATGTCACTTCCGCCCCTTTTATTTGCGCCATTTTGGATAGGGCAGTTTCTCCGCTGGATGTGTATTGTCTGTCAGAGAGGAGAATGGGCTCAGCGTTATCGGCTGCCAGGCAATCATAGGCACCGTGTATCCCCGCCGGTAGTTGTTCCCCAGCACCGGGACATGTGTCCGCCCTCACCGCTCCAGGGAATGGAGGCTTTAATTGTCTCATGAAGCTCGGAGGCTCCCGGCCACAGGGAAGAGGACAGCCCGTTGTCGGCGAGGGACGGTCGGGTTTGGAGGGTAGACCGACGGCCGGGCGGCTGGCTGGCTGCTGGCTCTCCGGTTGTCACCTGAACGGATATAACCGACGTATCTGAGCGGGTGGAAAGAGTCCGCACGTCGCTTCTGGCAGCCCGGCGGTGGCTGGTTTCACTCGGACGGGAGCGCTGGATGTGAAAGCAGGTAAACTTGTGTGTCATAACGCCGTCGGGCTTCACCCTCCGGGCGGAGAGAGTTTGCTGCTAGCAGCGGCTACCTGCGGAGATGCGATGGGTGGCGGTGAACTACAGCTGAGGCAACTTGGCTGTCGGAACAGTCTGTTTTCTGGAAGTGACGGCGCCGCTAAGTTGAATTACTTCTCCGGCTGGTTTGTTTACAACACCAGAGCATAATTTATACGGAATTACGAGCAGAAATGGCAGCTTTAGTTCAGGAACAGCCCATGTTGTTGGTGCGAGTTGAGCTAGCTTAGCATGCTAACTTAGCGCCGTGTGCCCCCATTCTTTGTCAGTGGCAGCAGCAGCAGCAGCAGCAGCTCCCAGCCAAAGCTATCGATCCGGATTCTGCCAGATGTTGATCAGAGATGAGATCCGGCTTGATTGTTTGTGTCCACGCCGGAGCAGATGTTCAGATGCGGAGGAAGGAGCTGCCGGGAGTGTGGCCGTGGGAGTGTTTGTGTTGTGACACGGGATTTGTGGGATCATGCAAGTTTTTGATCAACATTTAAAGGTGACACTGGAGGTTGTGATGCACTCTTAGCTTCACCTGTGAGGTGTGACATCATGATTATGGTCACAAACGTCAACAAACACAGTCTATAGCTGTCGATCTGTGCATAAACACTGGTTCTCTTACCTGTTTTGAATGTAATATGTGAGGATACCTTGAATTTCCCCATAATACTCACTCTATCTATCTATTTATCTATCTATCTATCTACCTGTCAGACCACAACTTTTCCCACTGAGCTCTTCAGACAGGTGAGCAGTTTAAGTGACACAGCTAACCTCCTGAGCAACTTTTCCCCCTCTGCCATCCCTGTCGATGTCACCTGAAGCTGGAGAACATTATGGGAGGAGAAGGCAGCAGCAGCAGCAGGACTGAGGAAACCCGAGGCTTTCAGAGGCCTCTTGGTTCTCCCTTTTCTTTTTTTTGTGTTGCTGTTTTTCACCACTGTAAAAAGGGGGAAACCTGTTTTCTGCCAGCAGAGCCGAGCAGCCTCCTCCTGCCTCTCCTCCCTCCCGTCTCCCTCCCTTTTCCTCCCACTCAGTCAGCCTCTCTCCTTGGCTTTTATTCCTCTCTCCCTCTCCCGTTTTTTTTTTTTTTTGCTTCCTCCCCCTCCCGTCCGTCGCCCCCTTCTTTCTCTCACCCTCTTCCATTTTCTCCCCCCTCCGAGCCTGCCTGTCCGACCTCCCTGCCTCCCTCCATCCCTTCCCCCTCTCCCACTTCCGTCGCTCGCTCTCCCCCTTTCCTCTCTCATCTCTCCCTCATCCCCTCCACCTCATCCTCTCTCTCTCTCTCGCCCTCCCCCCCTTCCCTGATCTCTCTCGCCTCCTTCTGTCCCTCCCCCTTCCTCCCTTCCAACATCCCTTCCCTCCCCTCCCTCCCTCCCCCCCACCCTCTCTCTCCCTCCACTGCAGACATATTGTAGAGGCTGCTGCTGACTCAATAGGAGGCGCCATTCTGTGATGGTATTGCGAGGCGAGGGAGAAAAAAAGGGGGCAGGCAGAATATAGGTAGGCTTACATAATGGAGGCCCTCTCTAGCGCCACCTACGAGTCATGGGAGGAAGCAAGAGAGAGGGGAAGTGCGAGACAGACAGACAGATGGGAGGCCGGCGGATCGACAGACATGTCTCCTCACTGGGTCACTCAGTTGGTGGAACCTCACATTGTTGTCCCCCTTTTCTTCCTCTGCCGTTTTCCAGAAAGTGAAACGAGCTGAGGTGTTCGTTTGGGATTGTTTTGGACCGGTTTGTTGTCGCTGAGCTGCCTTTGTGTCATTGTGCATCAGTGACCTTTGACCTCCCAACGTCGGCGTTTTGGTCTGAATAGGTGAAGTGGGTTTAATAGGATCTACTTCCTCTGCCCACCTGTGACTCTTTAAACGATACGTCCATCGATGCTGATGAATAGGAAGATGCTGGTTAGCTTCCTGCGACTGCTAGAGTTGGGTCGGATTGAAACTTCTGTGTGCTGCAACAAAGAAAAGATAATTCTGTCAGGTCTTTTTAGTAGATTCATTAGACTTCAGGCTGACGACGCAAAATTATACCCACAAATCACTGAGCTTAGCTTCGTCTGATGTCTGGTGAACAGGAAGTCGCTGGTTTGTCTTCCTGTTAGCCACCTCGCTAAAGCTAAAGTTGGGTTAAGCCAGCTCAAATTAAAGTTTCATTGTGCTCTAATGAGGAAAACATAATCACAACGCAAAAGTATCATGTATCATGTAGTATCATGAATAATGATGGAGGTGAATTTAATAGGATGATAAGTCTATCGATATTGATAATGGCATGATGAATAGGAAGTTGCTGGTTTATCTTCCTGCTAGCCACCTTGCTAAAGCTAAAGTTGGGTGGGATCAAAGCTTATGTGTGCTCCAACGAAGAAAAGATAATTTTATTAGTTCTCTTTAGTAGCTTCAGGTTCACAACGCAAAACTATGACAGCAAATCATTGAGCTTAGCTTCATGTAATATGATATGTAGTATGATTAATAACAATAATAATAATAATAATAGAAGTGAATTTAATTGGATTTACTTCCTCTTGCCACCTGTGACTCTTTAAATGATGCGTCTGTCGATATTGATGACCAGGAAGATGCTAGTTTGTCTTCCTGTTAGCAACCTCTGACTGCTAAAGTTGGGTTTAGCCAGTTCAAATTAAAGCTTCATTGTTCTGCAGCAAAGAAAAGATAATTTTGTCGTATATTTATAGTAGCTTCAGGCTCACAACGCAAAAGTATACCCATGTAGTATCATGAATAATGGTAGAAGTCAATTAAATAGGATGAGAAGTCTATCGATATTGATAATGGCGTGATGAACAGGAAGTTGCTGGTTTATCTTCCTGTTAGCCGCCTCGCTAAAGCTAAAGTTGGGTCAAATTGAAAGTATATCCGCAAATCACTGAGCTTAGCTTCGTGTAATATGAGGATATGTAGTATGATGAGGAATAACGGAGGTGAATTTAATAGGATTTACTTCTTCTGGCAGACTGTGATGGATGATGAACCCTCTGATAGGGATAATTGATTGATGAATGGAGGATGCTACTTTGGTTTTGTCTTTCTTTTAGCAACCTTTGACTGCTAAAGTTGGGTCAGATCAAAAACAACAAAAACGTCGGTTCTTTTTAGCGGCTCTAGTAGACATCAGGCTCACAATGCAAAGTATATTGATAGTATTGTATTATATATAACATTAATATAGTCTATTGATATTGATAATGACGTGATGAAGAGGAAGACGCTTGTTTGTCTTCCTGTTAGCAACCTCGCTAAAGCTAAAGTTGGGTTGCGCCATCTCCGATTAAGACTTGTGTGTGCTGTAACAAAGAAGAGATAATTCTGTCAGGTCTTTTTAGCAGCTTTAGTAGACATCATGCTCACAATGCAAACGTATAACGGCGTCATTCCACCTCATTTCACAATATTAAAAAATAAAGTTCTCGTCTGACCATCTCATTTATGTCAGATTTTTTTCAGTGCATACATATGTTAGTAAGTAGAACCTGTAAAAGTTTGGGTTACAGGTGTTCTTGAGTTAAAGTTAATTAAAGACCAATCTGTTTATCAATGTTTAAGTGCCATAACTTGAAATCTTGAAATTTCGCAGGCCCGTTATGTGGTCTTCAATGGTGCAACCCTGCTTTGATAGAGTAATACAAACCAGTTATATGATGGTGCGAATTTGGTGGAATACCAGAGTAGATATAAAAAAGTTAGGCCATATTTACACCATCGCATAACTGGTTTGTAATGTTCTATCAAAGCCGGGTTAATCCATTAAAGACCTCATGCACATATCGATAAATCTGCACAATTTCAGGACTCCAGCTTTGTTATTTCTCAAGTTATTGCTCTTCAAACACTGATCCACAGATTGGCGCGAGGAAAATTACACAAAAATCAACATGACACCTGTTTAAATTACAGGTGGTCGAATTTTGGTGAACTGAGGCGGACTAACCCAACCTCAAATCATCGATCTCGGCTTCGTGTTATCTTCTACATTCAGTGTTACTCGCCAGAATTCATCGCGTGTCTTCGTTTTTTTGCGTGTTACTGACACCTGTCGACGTGTGAAACAGTGCATCTCGTCACCAGCGTGGGTGAGCGTCCTCGTGCACGTGAATGACGCGTCCAAAACAATGACCCACTCATAAAATAGAATGATAAGAAGAAACTGCTCCGTAGCTCAAAAACTCCCTGAGGTTCCTTTTTATGTTCCATTATTGTGGAGTCCAGAGAAGTTTTCTGGAAAAGCTGCCTGTTGAACCTTTGTTTATAGAATTAAAGCTTTGCTACCTGACCTGTTTGAAGTTAAAAGCACAGGTGTAAGCAATTACGCCGACATATATTTATTTAAATTCAATTTAGCTGCTTTTGTTTTGGGGTTCTTGTTTGTTCTGGCTCGCTGCCACACTGCCGAGGCCTACTGGGACTCTGGAATAGAGCGGAGCCACTGCTAATGTTGTTCTTAACACCTGTGATTTAGGAATAAGAGGACACGTTTTGGTTGGATGATCTATTGCAGAATAACAGGTGACTCTTGCTACAAATGAGACCACTGCTAGTTGTCTGTAATTACACGCTAATGCCATAAAGCCACTGATTTAAAAGGTGGTTAAAAGCTGCACATGTTCACACACAGCTTCTTTTTAAAGGCTAGTTACCTGTTTACCCTCGGATTCAGTTACCTACGCTGCACCTGTTGATGTGTGTTTTCTGTTTTACCCAGGCAGGCAGAATGTTCCAGCTCCCTGTCAATAACCTGGGCAGTCTGCGGAAAGCGAGGAAAAATGTCAAGAAGGTCCTGGGAGACATCGGCCTGGAGTTCTGCAGAGACCACCTGGAGGTGAGCCGGCCCGGACTCTGGTGTTTTCACAGTTGCTCACGGTGCTGTACCTGCATCGCGTTCGCTGACTTTCTTTTCGATCTTACTTTGGCGGCATCCCACTTGATCTTTTTTGGAAAGTCAGTTCAGATTGCTCTTAGATGACGGTGTGAATTTATGAACTGGGCTCATGTGATGTCGCACTTGCAGCCGGTGTTGCGTTTGCCCTCGCTGACACCGTGCCCTCATTGTGAAAGATGCTCCACCGGCTCTAAAGCAAAACCCAAAGACGTGGCATAACTCGGCTTCCAGTCGTCCGAGTTTCATAAAGATCAGGGCACAAACTGGGAGAATTATACCGATTTGCTCACATTAGAGGGGTTTTAGACCTGTGAATTACGTTTTTAAGATAATGTAAGTTAAATATTGACTTCCTTTTGTCTCCCAGACGACGGTAAATTCAACCCTGTGAAGTATTTCTGCAAAATAGAAAAGCTGGCATCCTCTGTTTAATCAGCGTTTGATTGGCATGCAGAACAGCAGAGGCAAATTTAGGAGTCCGGCATGTCAACAAATCTGTTGCCTACGGTTACCCAGAAACCTTTAGTTGAGTCCCGGTGTAAAAGGTGCACCAGAAACAGAAATACTTCCCTCGTTTCTACATATGTCTGTTTTATGTCTTTGATTCGTCTTGTATTAATCCTAAGCTCCTCTTGTTTGTCAGGACTATAAAGACTTCACTCCTCCTGAGGTGTACATAAAACACACTAGCTGGGAAGATGTGTGCATGTGGGAACCGTCACATACCAAAGTCCAGGTTTGTGACTTTCACACCGATGTCACTGTGATTCTCTGTTATGATTCTGAGTTTTGTTGACGTCACAGCAACATAAAAACGTATGAATGCACTATGTTTGATTCCTCTCAGACGAAGCTCTCATAAAGTCTTTCCTCCCCTCTGTATCTCCAGGACTACAGATCAAAGCCTTTCTGCTGCTCCGGCTGCCTCTTTTCATCCAAGTACTTCTCTGCATACAAGAGCCACTTCCGTAATGTACACAGCGAGGACTTTGAGAACAACATTCTGCTCAACTGCCCCTACTGCACTTACAATGGCAACAAAAAGACTCTGGAAACGCACATTAAACTGTTCCACATGCCGAACACCGCTGTGCGGCAGGGCCCCGGTGGGATGGTGGCCGGAGCCGGTGGGATCATGATGAAGGACGGGGTGCTGAAGAGGGCTGGGGACAGTGTGGAGCAGGCGGTGTACTACTGCAAGAAGTGCACCTACAGGGACCCTTTGTACAATGTGGTGCGAAAGCACATCTACCGGGAACACTTTCAGCAAGTGGCCCAGCCCTACATTGTGAAGCCTGGAGAGAAAGCAAACACTCAGAACGGTGGCTCAGCGGGAAACACGGACGGTAATATAACAAACAATGTTAGCAGCAACCAGATTCACTGCAAGAAGTGTCTGTTTGTTCCACGGACCTACGAGGCGCTTGTTCAGCACGTCATTGAGGACCACGAGAGGATCGGCTACCAGGTGACTGCAATGATCGGACACACCAGTGTGATCGTCCCCCGTCCCAAACCCATCATCATGATCCCCCCCAAAACGCAGGGAGACAAGACCATCATTGGGATGGGCCCTAAAGGAGCAGTCATGGCCACCACCAGGTCTCCAGGCTCACAGCACCTGGGCCGAGTCGTCATCGCTTCCAAGGCCGGCTTCAGTTCCCAGAGCCTTCTGTCTGGACTGAAACACGATGCGATAGGATTAAAGGCCGGATCCATGCAGCCGTTCTCTATTGGAAACCAGCAGGTGAGGGTTTCTTTACCGGGGAACGCCCAGGTTTCTGTGCCGCAGCAGTCACACGCAGCAAAGCAACTCATTTCTGGTGGCAGCCTGCGGAGTCCGGTTGTTGTTGGTTCCTCTTCCTCACTCAAATCCAACCCTCTGGGTTCACGTGTTCAGGCTGCGGCTACGACTGTGGCCTCCGTCACGGCCAAGAAAGGCGGCTCCTCGGTGCTCGGGACATCTTACACCCAGAAGTGGAAAATCTGCACTATCTGCAACGAGCTCTTCCCAGAGAATGTGTACAGTTCTCACTTTGAGAAGGAGCACAAAGCAGAGAAGGTTCCTGCTGTGGCAAACTACATCATGAAGATCCACAACTTCACCAGCAAGTGTCTCTACTGCAACCGCTATCTCCCCAGTGACACGCTGTTGAACCACATGCTGATCCACGGTCTGTCTTGCCCTCACTGCCGTGCAACCTTCAACGACGTCGAGAAGATGGTGGCTCACATGAGACTGTCGCATCCAGACGAGAGGGTCGGTCCACGAACAGACTCTCCTCTGACCTTTGACCTCACGCTGCAGCAGGGAAATCCCAAAAACGTTCAGTTGATCGTCACGACGTACAACATGAGAGACGCTCCTGAGGAGTCGGTGGCGTTTCACGCTCAGAACAACAACACCTCCATGTCCTCGGCCTTGTCTGCTTCTCTAATATCAGGCAAGAGGTTAATGCCTCAGCATCCGCCCAAAACACCTTCAGGAGCTGCAGACGGAGCACCAGCTAAGAGCGCCCCCCAGGCCTCAGTGCCCTACAAGAGAGACGTGGGCAAAACACTGTGTCCTCTTTGCTTCTCCATCCTCAAGGGCCCAATCTCAGACTCTCTGGCCCACCACCTGAGAGAGAGGCACCAGGTGATTCAGACAGTCCACCCTGTAGAAAAGAAACTGACCTACAAGTGTATTCATTGTTTGGGGGTTTATACGAGTAACATGACCGCCTCCACCATCACCCTACACTTGGTGCACTGTCGAGGTGTCGGGAAGTCCCAGAACGGACAGGACAGCCGGGCCGCTCATTCTTCCCGGGTCAGCCCGGCCCAAAGCAGCGCCCTCAAACGGGCCAGCTTTGATAGTTCTGACACTAGTGCACCAAAACGAAGGAGGCCGGGGCCTCCTGGGGAACGGGCCCACCCTCGGGACAGCAACGGTCCATCAGCGTTTGTAGAAAATCCTGATGAACCTGTTGTTCTGGCTCTGGACCCCAAAGGACATGAAAACCAGTCGTATGAATCCAGGAAGGCATTTCTAACTCAGTATTTCAACCGGGCGCCGTATCCAACGCAAGGGGAGGTGGAGAAGCTGGCGGCCAGTCTGTGGCTGTGGAAGTCCGACATCTCCAGCCACTTCGTCAACAGGAGGAGGAAATGCGTTCAGGAATGCGAAACCAAGGGCTCCAGCGTGCTGCTCGGGTTCAGCATGCACGAGCTCAGCAAAGTGAGTCACGACCTGGCGTTCGTCCAGGACGGCACGTACGAGGGCAGACAGAGCAAACGGCGGACGTCCAGGACGCGCATGGGGGTGTCGGAGGGGGCTCTCCAGAGACACCGGGAGCTCGCGGCTGCTAACGGACCTCCAGAAGGGAAGTCAGCCAGGAGCGTGGACGGTGGGAAACCATCAGCCCCGAATCCGAACTGTGCCAGCAGAGACCAAACCAAGACAATCAACAGCCTCTTACCACAGAAAATGCCTCTAGACCTCTCCGAGCCCATCGCCATCGACTCTGACAGCGATGATGAGGAAGAGCAGCAGACGGATAACAAGGAACTGGAGGGAGAGGTGCGTCGCCATGGTAACCAGCAGCTTACTGGAGCTACAGAGAGAACAGAGCCAAGGACAGGGGCCAAGATTGTTTCAGATCTGGATGATATGTCAGACGACGACGACGAGGACGATGATGACGACGACGACGACGATGAGGACGATGATGATGAGGACGAAGGGGGACACGTGGAGAACGGCTTCGGGCCTGCAGAGGGCTCAGGGCGGCCGGCTGCTAAAGGGAGAGACACTCTGCCCATCATCATTCCCAAGTTTGTTCCATCATCTGCAAGGAGCGGCAGAGACGGAGCCCAGCTGGGCAAACAGCAGGTCTGACTGGTGGAGATCGGAAAAAAAGACTCGCAGTCAGAGAGACGCACCGAAGATCTGATCCACGCCAACGAATCTGCCTCGAGCGAGCTGAAGGACGCTGCGAAGGAGAGGACTCGAAACAAGCCATCCAGTGACATTCAAAGGCAGGACTCTACGAGCAGCTAGGATCCATGTAAAGATTTGTGAACTCAATTTTGATGTTTTTTTTTTTCCCCTCAAGTGGTCAAAGACAGTGAAGTTACACCAAACAACCAGACAAAAGAAGCTTTCTGCCTTCTGTATACTTTACTACATTGAGATAAGGGGTTGTTAACATTGATTTAGCCGCTGGGCTGAAGATACTGAGTTGTTTTGAGGTGTAGCTTTGAAGCTGACCGGATAATCCATCATTTTTCATGTAGTTAAATACTGAGCTAGGTAGTGTAAATTTGTACAGTCTTTTAGACATGTTTGGACAGACGTTGCCGTACATGTACCCTTAAATATTTGCTATTACCTGTGTGTAAGGTAGCCTCATATGTTCTACATTGGTATGCTTAACAATAGGTGTCGCTTTGGTGGCTGGTATTTTCTCATATGTTTATTTTTTAACAAGAAATAGTTTTTTTTTCTTTTGCAAAATAATATATCTATATATAAATGAAATAACAGTTTTGTTTCTGCTTTTATCCTGATTAGATTTTATTTTTTTATGTTTTTTTTTAAATGGTTTCCGTTCTGAAAGAATAGTGGCACCGAACTGTTCTCCTCCCCTGACGGTCTAAAGGAGCATTTCACCATCTTCTCCTCGACTTGCTTTTCTGTTTTCACAACCTCGGCTCGATGTTTCTTTTCCCCTCCTCCACAGGACTGGACAGTAAAAGCACCGCACTGACATCCGCAGAAGTGAAGGCCTTTTTCTTTTTTGTTCCCCCCTAAAAAACGATAGTTGTGTTTCAATATGTGTTCTTTGAATTGTGTGTATTCGTTTTATGTTTTCTTTTTTCACTTAATAAGCATTTACGAACAATAAAGTGCTGTAATTGTGCTTCTCACAGAGCCGGCGGAGCTGCTGTTTCCTTGAAGGACAGGTGCACAGAAAGTGATGCGCAGCGCTGATTGTCAGGCTTTTGCTTGTGGTTTTTTTTATAGGGATGCACGATAATGCCAATTTCAACCGATAACGATGATCGATAATTTTATAGTTCTTGCAGCTGATAACCAATAATGTCAACCTGTTGCCGTGCCGTGCCGGCCAGGGGGAGTTGGCAGGTCCACGTACTACAACCACGGCGGCGTACTAGAGCCTTGGCGATGCTCGGCAGCACTCGGTGATGCTCGGCAGCGCTCGGCCACGCCCCCCGGCAGTGGCCCCCACGACTATTCAAATATCAAAATCATTATCCCAATACCACCACAACCAACCAATATTCCCATATTCCAATATTTGGGACCAGCTCTCGGCCCCGTCGACACGAATCAAGCCCAGACCTAAACGCACAAATAGTCCATCCAACCCGTGTATCGTCAACACCAAGCCGGCGTTTTGGGGGTCTGAAAACGATCATTTCTGAACCTAGGTCGGATCTGAAAACGCCGTTTACGCGGCACTGTTGTTACGCCCTGTCCCCTTCTTTTTCTGACACGCTTGCCTCATAGCTCCACCTCTAGATAGATGCTCCAAACTCAGAAAACGACGACAACAGTGTCTCCGTATAGAGCTGCGTATGTCCTGCTGATAGTTCCACCTCGTCGTCCGTCCAGACCAGAGTCCTACCAGCTCGTCCACTCTTATTTGCCGCCGCCATGTTCTATGTTTACATCCTATACAGATTTCATGCCTAAAGTCCCGCCGCCAGTTTCTGCTTGTTTCTGTTACGGCGTCATAGCGCCACCAACAGGCCTGGCATGTGTTTTACATCGTTTTCAGGCGTATCAAGTGAATTCAGGTGGACGGACACGTTTACAGAAACAGCTCCGTCTTTATGGAGAACGTTTTGGAAACTATAAGCGTTTTGGCTTCATGTGGACGGGGCCCTAGTCAAATGTCTTCTTCTGTTACAGTAAAGAAAGTCCACTCTGGTCAGCGCCACGCCATGCTGCTTGTTTCTCTCTGCCCGCGCAGTCTTATGACATCACACACATGCGACAGTACCGTCAGGGAGGGGAGGGGTTGAGGAACCAGGCATGAGGACAAACCACAACACAGACCAACGGCAAAAACCAAGATTCATAGTCTTTATTATTATCGGGTCGTTTTTTAATTATCGGAATGACGCCATAACTGCCAATATTAACTGATAGTTATCTGACGCTGATAGTTATCGTGCATCCCTAGTTTTAAGTTATTGGTGCAAGTTTTTTTTTAATCTGCAGTTGTCAAAACTTCATTCAGTTGAGCTGCAGTAAGTGTTTATGCTGAATTGGTGTCACATTCCAGAGGCACAAAGCAAAACGCACAAGTGGTTGAACCTTGTTTTTCCAACTTGGGGGTCACCAGACTCTCCAAGGATCAATCTGAAGGGCCTCCAGATTGTTTGACGGATACAGAAAACGGTCCGCTTTGTGAAACAGCGTGTCCTTAGAGTGACGTTATGAAAACCAACCCGTGACGAGGGTTCATAAGTTTGTCTTTTGAGGAGTCACATGACAATAAGATTGAGATCAACCCCCGGAGTGAAGTGCTGCACTTTTGGTCGTCCGTGTTGTTGAGATGGTGCGTTTAGCCAGGACGAAGTGCATGTTTTAACCTAGAAAAGGCTGAAATATAGGATGTCATTGGCTTTATTTTTTACTGTCAGTGTTAAGCAGGCAGTTTATTCAACAAGGTGAATGAATGAGTCGGTGTTTGTGTGATTTAGAGGAGCCACAAACAGGTGACAAAGGACTACACGCCACCATATGCCATCCGAGCAGCTTCGATGCTTCTTTAGAATTGATTCCCCAAGTCTAGAAACTCTATTAAGCAAGTCCCCCTGACTGCAGTGTGCAGTTTGGGGCGGAGCTCAACGCTGCTCAACGTCAGCATGCTATTGGCTGAATCTAACATTTGACTCCGCCCATGGGGACGTTGCCTGCATGCAAAAACGAGTGCCGTCTTGTGTTCCTAGCATAGTCGCAAACCTGTATCCGACCCTGTATGTGGTTCCACTCTGAATTGCATTAGATACACTTGTTCCTGAGGGGTTAAGGTTAGGAAAAGGGTTAGGGTTAAGGTTAGATTGCCACCAAACTGTTGCAAAATGAAGTAAAGTTTTATGTAATAAGACTGAAAGCAATTGGTTTATGGAACGTTGAGATGGGTGGAGTCAAACGTTGAGCTCCGCCCCAAATGTTGAGCTCCACCTCGAACGCTGAGCTCTGACCCAAACGTTAAGCTCCGCCTCGAACGCTGAGCTCCGCCCCAAACGCTGAGCTCCGCCCCAAACGCTGAGTTCCGCCCCGAACGCTGAGCTTTGCCCCAAACGTTGAGCTCCGCCCCGAACGCTGAGCTCCGCCCCGAATGCTGAACTCCGCCCCGAACTGCGCACTGCAGTCAGGGGTTCCCCTATTAGGGGGATAAACACCATTTTTCCAATCGATTTTCACTCATTAAACATTTTGATGATGGTGCTGGAGGGTTCTCGCTAACATGTTGGTCCAAAACCTCCCACAGGTGTTCAGTTAGGTTGATATCTGGTCCTAGGATATGATTGTTTTCCTTGAACCACCCAGTGACCCCTCTCGCCTTATAAATGGGGCCACCGTCGTCCCATCTGGATAGAGATACTTCATCCTAGGATAAAGGTGGTCGCTCAGAGGAAGTTTGTCGTGATTTGCAGCGAGCCTTCCTTCTAAACTACGCCAGAAATGTGGTGGAAGATGATTTATGTAACCAGAGGTGCTTTTTTTCCACATTTCTGTCGAGCAGCGCTGATCGTTTTTGCACCTCTAAACTCTGAGATGTGTCTTCTCTTTTTCAACAGACTGAAATCTTCTTTTTTTGGTGCAATCAGACGGTCTGATTCTGCCGCTGGCGTCCTTAAGCTGCACTAATTCGCGTGTTTCCCGTAGATCTAAATCCACACGTCGAAGCCCGAGTAGCCTTTGTGGCTGAACCTCCTGCCGTCAGGAGCCCCGACTCTTCCGACATCGCTTGGGTCTTTTTCCTTTCGCCGCCAAAATCCGAACAACCGCGGCCTGCTTAGCATTTCTCTAAATGCCACACAGCGTGATTAGATGTTAATTGTACCCAGCAGTGCACCTGTGTGGAAGCATCTGCATTTGTTTGTCTCCCTCCACTCATTTATTCAGATTTCTCCCTTTTAATTCGTCGCTCATCTGGATGTTGGTGAAGGTTTCCCCTCTTACATCTTTGACTCTCAAAGTTAGCTGAATGCAGATGAATGCAATTAATCCTCTGCAAAGAACATACCTGTTGTGTTTTCCTGCGTTTAGTGTCATTTGTTGGCGGCTTCTCAGTCGGTTCTGCAAGGCGGTAAAACGTGCAAGCTCCAGGTGCGACGGTGATCTTTTCTCTAGAGTCACTTTAATCAAGAGAGAGTTTAAAATTAGCCGATTGAATATTCCATTTCACCAATCAGGTCAGAACGATCCTGGCATATCCATTATCCATCGGCACATCTTAATGAGGTTTTCATTGTTCAGGCCGTACAGTGAAGGATGTCGTCTCTTTATTACCGGCTCTGCATGGAAAAAAATAAATAAAATTAAAGCACCTTGACGTTAAGACGCACGAAAATGGTTCCAGGAATATCCGGCATCGCTTGGTAGCCATGGAAAAGAAGTAGTTTCGCCTCACAAGATCAGAGCTTTTTCTTTTTTTTAATGTCTGTGTGCAGAGTGATGGTGTAATCAATATATATCTTACCATTAAAAATACAGATGAAGGAGTCGTGATATGTTAGGGAAGGGATTGTACTCGTAGGTGGACGGTGGCATGTTGGAAACACCTGAAAAAAGTCATAAGATTAATAAAGTTTATACGTGGCAGCTCCAGAATTAAGACGTTCAAGGGCTGATTTGAATTAAATCAGCCGATGCTACTATTTAGCTAGCTGCTAAATGCTAATGCTAACTGCTAATTCAACCAGCACTGCCACGTTCAACTGACCCAGGCCCGATTAGCAGATGCTCCAGGTAGTGACCAGTGCTGACGCTGCCATTTAGCTAACTGCTAATTGCTAATTCAACCAGCAGTGCCACGTTCAACTCACCCAGGCCCATTTAGGAGATGCTTGAGGTATTGACCAGTTCTGATGCTGCCATTTAGCTAGCTGCTAACTGCTACATGCTAAATGCTAATTCAACCAGCACTGCTACGTTCAACTGACCCAGGCCCGTTTAGGACACGCTTGAGGTAGTGACCAGTTCTGACGCTGCCATTTAGCTAGCCGCTAAATGCTAACTGCTAATTCAACCTGCACTGCCACGTTCAGCTGACCCAGGCCCGTTCAGGAGATGCCCCAGGTAGTGACCAGTACTGATGCTACCATTTTGCTAACTGCTAATTCAATTAGCACTGCCACGTTCAACTGACCCACGCCTGTTTAGGAGATGCTCCAGGTAGTGACCAGTGCCGATGCTACCATTTAGCTAGCTGTTAAATGCTAATGCTAACTGCTAATTCAACCAACACTGCCATGCTCATCTGACCCAGGCCCGATTAGTAGATGCTCCAGGTATTGACCAGTTCTGACGCTACCATTTAGCTAGTTGCTAACTGCTTCATGCTAACTGCTAATACAGCCAGCACTGCTACGTTCAAATGACCCAGGCCCATTTAGGACATGCTTGAGGTAGTGACCAGTTCTGACGCTGCCATTTAGCTAGCCGCTAAATGCTAACTGCTAATTCAACCAGCCCTGCCACGTTCAGCTGACCCAGGCCCGATTAGTAGATGCTCCAGGTAGTGACCAGTGCTGACGCTGCCATTTAGCTAAGTGCTAATTGCTAATTCAACCAGCAGTGCCACGTTCAACTCACCCAGGCTCGTTTAGGAGATGATCCAGTGCGAATATTACCATTTAGCTAACTGCTAATTCAACTACTGTTTTTTCAGGTAAGAAAACATGAAAAAATAGTTTGGAACTTCACTTTGCAGCTAAAGTTTTTTGCACGTTGGCAGAAGAAGTTGATAAAACCAGGCATTTAAAGTGACACAGCTGCATCTCTGCACATAGACAACGTATAAGAAAACCTGGAAAATAGTCTTAAGGTTAATTATCTTCATGCAGCTGAAGTTTTTTTTGCACGGTTGCACCAGAATTACAGCTTTTTAGGCCCGAGGTTGTTAAAATCAGGCGGTCAAAGTGATGCAGTTTGTCGCTTTGTGTTCTGTAATGCATCTCTACATACAGACATGTATGAAAACATGAAAACATAGTCTTGAGATTAATGAAGTGAAGTTCTTTGCTCCAGAATCGAAACCTTCCAAGCTACAGTTTGGTCGATCATCTCCACCCAGTTGGACCCAGTTTGCATGACACATGTGGAGAAGCTCTGGTAGGAACTAGAACACTACATTATTAACTCCTGGCTCCCCCAGAGTCGGGATCAATCGGATACGACTGATCAGAAGAGCATCCACTGTATATATTTTATTAAAACCCCATCCTGGGAGGAGGAGGAGGAGGAATCCAAAATGGAGGGAAATTACCCCAGTGCAAGAGGGAGAAAGAGGCAAGACTCTCCTTGGCTGGGTAGTCAGTGTTGCTATGCTGTTGTAAGGAGGCGGGAGGGAGGGAGGGAGTGGTGGGGGAGTCTGAAGGAGAGAGAGAGCGGGAGAGAGAGAGGCCTGGCTGGCTGTGGGGGAGGCGGAGAGGCCTCATCTGCAGTGCTGTGTGCAGAAGGAGCGCTTAACAGCCTTTCAGCGAGGGGGGGGGAAGCGAGAGGGGTGGGGAGGAGGGAGGCGAGAGGGGTGAGGAGAAAGATGGCGGTTGGCTGGTGGAGAGACTGGCGCCCCCTGTAGCCGGAGGAGGAGAGGCCCCGGTGCATCTCAGACACAAAGAGGAGCAGCCGAGACAAAAAAACAGATAATTAACTCGGGGCTGAAGCGGCGGTGGGGCGGTTTATTATTTGCCCCCGCCTGACCCTGCATCCACCTGAACGGAGGGGGAGATCAGAGGTGAGGGGCGCCCCCTGTGGGAGAGTGGCATCCTCTCTGCACAGACAAAAAAATAAAATAAAGGAAAGAAAGAAAGAAAGGGGGAGATGGATAATTACAAAAATGTGATGTTGTGGATGCAAAATTTAAAAACTTCCCCATCCCCTGAATATTGCATGTCGCTAGAGGTCATCTAGATCAGGGAAAACTGGGACAATAACAGCAGCAGAGAGGAGAGGGGGGAGGTGGAGGAGGTGGAGGGGGGGAGGCTAAAGAAAGGCCTTGCAGACTGCGGGGGAGACAAGAGGCCTCTTCTGCAGTGCTGGGTGATGGAGGTTGGAGGAGGGGAGGACTGGGAGGTGGGTGGGGGAGACAGAGAGGGATGGTTGCAGAAGCTAACCCGCCGCTAGCACCTCCTGCAGTCGGAACCGGGGAATGATTCACGGGGGAGAAGAATGCGGTGGGGTTGAATCATTCAGGAGGCAGAATGCAAGATGCGATGTGAATGGACAGGAGAGAGAGAAACCTGATGGAGGAGGAGGAGGAGGCGAGAGAGGAAGCCGAAGAGGAGCTGTAGGGAAGGAGATGGAGCCAGGAGATTTAAGCCATGCTGGTGGACACAGCAAAATAGGTGCAACATCTGCTGGATAACTGCAGGGTCAGAGGAGGAAGAAATGTGACTGAATTGGTGGAAATATCTAACAAAGTCCGGCATCTAGTAAAGAAGAACAAGCATTACTTTTAAAATAACAGATATCAACCTAAAGACGTGAAAGAATCCAGTGTTTCACTTATTTTAAAGCTGCACTGGTCAAATTTGAGGCATGCAAAGTCGGAAATATTCAGTTCAATTCAGTTTTAATTATGTGGCCCTACGTCACCTCAAGACACTCCTTGGATTCCCTTTAAGTAAGAGCTTGGCGAGAAAGACTTCGGCAGAACCAGGTTCAGGGAGGGCGGACGTCTGGCTCGACTGGTCGGGGTGAGGGTGGAGGGGATTATCATCTACAGGGTCAGAAGAAGAAGAAATGTGACTAAAGTGGTGGAAATATCAAATCAAGTGCTGCATCTAGTAAAGAAGAACGTGCATTACTTTTAAAATAACAGAAATATGAAGATGTTTTGTTGTTCCGAGTCTTTTTCCTAATTTTTTTGTTCAGCCAGCAGATGTGTGAAGGGAAAATCTCTAAAAACGAGTGTCAAGGCCACCTAGTTTTAGTCCCAAATTTAGTTCAGTTCAGTTTTGATTGTGTGGCCCTACGTCATCTCAAGACACTCCTTGGATTCCCTTTAAGTAAGAGCTTGGGGAGAAAGACTTCGGCAGAACCAGGCTCAGGGAGGGCAGACGTCTGCCTCGACTGGTCAGGGTGAGGATGAAGGCGGTCATAGGTGCAACATCTACAGAGTCAGAAGAGGTTGAGATGTCACTGAAGTTATGGAGATGCTTAATCAAGTCTGAGACCAAGTCAAGGCGAGAACCAGGATTTAGTTTAGTTCATTTGTTTTTATTTAGCACCAATTCGCAACGTATGTCACCTCAAGGCACTTTAGACAGTAAAGATCTTCCAAAATCATACAGAGAAACCCAACAAAGCCAGAGTTCACCTTGGATTCCCTTTAAGTGAGTCTTTGGCAACATTAGGGAAGAAAAACTCCAGCAGAACCAGGCTCAGGGAGGACAGATATCTGCCTCCACTGGTCGGGGTGAGGGTGAAGGCGTAGCGTTTTCAGCTGGAAGTTTTCTTTTAGTTCCCAGAATGTTGTTATTAGACATGTCGCATTGAGAACGTCCTTCCTTTGTTGTCGTGTAACACCGTGGGAACGTTTTATAGAAGAACGTTCTCAACACTAACATGACCTGAAGTTACTGTCCAGAGATGGAAGAAGTTTACAACCCCTGATTAAAACTGTGCAGAATCGTTAACCTTGGAGACTTAAACCTTCGATTTCTAGCTCAGTTCTGCCTCAGTGAAGGTAATGAAGCTGCCTCACAGCTCAGCAGACCGACAGCGTGAACACAACCGGCTTGTTGCAGATCAGGGAAGCAGGAAGTGCTGTGCAGTAGAGTAGAATAGAGTAGAATAGAATAGCCTCCAATTCACCTGTCGAAATGCAAACTTTCCAGGATGTTGCATGACTGAGGAGGTGAAAGAAACCAGGAATACAGTGCTGTGGAAAAGGTCTTGCCACAGCATCTCAGTTGGATTCTAGTCCAGACTTTGACTCCAGAGCCTTCTTTAGTTCTTCCTGAGCCCCTCAGAGGTGGACTTGCTTGTGGTCTTTGGGTCTTTGTCTTGCTGCATGAACCATCAGTGTTGAGCTTCAGGTCATGAACTGATGGTGGAGATTCTCCAGGAGGATTTTCTGATAGAGAGCAGAATTCATGGCTCCATCAGTGATGACAAGTGGTCCAGGTCCTCCAACCATCACACTACCACCACCATGTTCCACTGTTGGTAGATGTTCTTCTGGTGGATGCAGTATCAGCTTTACTCCAGATGTAACGGACCCATGTCTTCTAAAAGTTCCACCTTTGACTCATCAGTCCACAGGATGTTATCCAGAAGTCTTGGAGCTCATCCAGATGAACCTTTATGTTGTTTTTGGTCAGTAGTGGTTTGATCCTTCAACTCTCCATGGATCCATTTCCTCCCAGAGTCTTCCTCATTGTGGAATCATGTAGACGGACCTTAACTGAGGCCAGTGAGGTCTGCAGGTCTTTAGATGTTCCTCTGGGTTCTTCTGTGACTCCTGGATTAGATATGGATGCTCTTGGAGAAATGTTGGTGGTTGGTCCACTCCTGGGAAGGTCCACCACTGTTCCATGTTCCTCCATTAGTGGATAAAGTCTCTCACTGTGCTTCTCTGGAGTCCCAGAGCCTCAGCAATGGCTTTGTAACCCTCCAGACTGATGGACGTCAATGACTTTGTTCCTCATCTGTTCTTGGATCTCTTTAGAACGTGGCATCATGTGCTGCTTTTAGAGACCCTTTAGCTGCTTCACAACACCAGACAGGTTCTATTAGTGATGTTTAGATCCAACAAGCCTGGCAGTGATCAGATGTGGGTGTGGATGGAGAGACTGAACCCATTTGGTCGATTGGTAGCTAAGGGGGTAAATACTTTTTCACAAAGGCAAGATGGACTGGAAAGTATTTTGTGTTTTCTTGGGTTATCTTTGTCTGACGTTAAAATTAGTTTGATAATCTGAACATTTATGAGACAAATATGCAAAAATAGAAGACTTCTGTGGGAGGGGGGCAAATACTTTCTTCACAGCACTGTAAGTGTGTTTCAATGGGGGTCCTGCAGCGAGAGTAAATGGAAATGATGAGCTTTCTCAATGGGGACAGTGAGGCAGCTGCTTTGGTGCATGCAGGAGGGAAGAGGGCGTCTGCTGCATCACGCTGCTCGTATTGCAGAGGAGGCGCTGGGCTGCAGGGAGGTTCGTCTGCTGGGAGGTCAGACACATCACACATCACGTTTACGTCTGTGCATCTCAAGCAAAACTCAGATTTCAAACAAAAATCTAGACTCAGTGTTCAGTTCTGATTTAGTGATCATGGTCTTTTTGAGGTTTTGAAATCAAGATGAGACAGAAGAATAACGACGAACAGACAGTACAAGGCGACAGGCAAACCCCTGACCTGAGCTCATTAGTCTCTCTGTGGTTCTTTATAGTCGTTTTGTCTGTTTTTATGGTTGTTTTTAATCTCTTCGTAGTCGTTTATGGTTGTTTTGTGCCTCTTTGTGGTAGATTTTTGTCTCTTTGTGATCATTTGTGGTTGTTTTTTGTCTCTTTATGGTCAATACGTGTCTCTTTGTGGTCATTATGTGTCTTGTTGTGCTCATTTTGTGTCTCTTTGTAGTTGTTTTGTGTGTCTCTATGGTCATTTTTGGTTGTTTTGTGTCTTGTTGTGGTTGTTTTGTGCCTCTTTGTAGTCTTTTTGTGTCTCTTTGTGGTCATTTTTGGTAGTTTTGTATCTTGTTGTGGTCATTTTGTGTCTCTTTGTGGCAGATTTTTGTCTCTTTGTGTTTGTTTTGAGTGTCTTTATGGTCAGTTTGTGTCTCTTTGTGGTCATTTTGTGTCTCTGTGATGATTTTTCGTTGTTTTGTGACTCTTTGTGGTCATTTTTGGTTGTTTCCTGTGTCTTTATTGTCTTTTTGTGCCTCTTTGTGGTCACTTTTTGTGTCTCTTTGTGGTCATTTAAGGTCGTTTTGTGTGTTGTGGTCATTTTGTGTCTCGTTTGTGGTTATTTTGAGTGTTTTTAAGTGTTTTGAGTGTCAATATGTGCCTCTTTGTGGTCATTTTTGTCTATTTGGGGTCATTTTGTGACTTTAGTGTATATATTTGTAGTGTTTTTTAGTGTGTGTATTTTAATATAGTGTATGTATTTTAATGATCTTATAGTGTGTATATTAATTATTTTATAATGTATACATTTCAAATATTTTACAGCATATATATTTTAATTAGTCTTATAGTGCATGTATTCTCATTATTTTATAGTGCATATATTTTAAATATTTTTATAGTGCATATTATTTATTTCATCGCATATATATTTTAATTATTTTAACGTGTATATATTTTAATTATTTTAACATGTATATATTTTAATTATTTTATACTGTATATATTTTAATTATTTTATAGTGTATATATTGTAATTATTTTAACGTGTATATATTTTAATTATTTTAACGTGTATATATTTTAATTATTTTATGATGTTTATATTTTAATTATTTTATAGGGTATATATTTTGTATGATTTATAGTGTATATATTTTTATTTTATAGTGTATATGTTTCTATTATTTTATAATGTATATATTTGTATTATTTTATATTGTATATATTTTAATCATTTTAAAGTGTATAAATTTTAATTATTTTATAGTGTATATATTTTTGTTTGATTTATAGTGTATATATTAGTATTATTTTATAAAGTATATATTTTTATTATTTTATAGTGCATATATTTGTATTACTTAAATTGTATATATTTTTATTATTTTATAGTATATATATTTTATTTATCTTACAGTGTATATATTAGTATTATTTTATATTGTATATATTTGTATTATTTTATAGTGTATATATTGTAATTATTTTATGTGTATATATTTGTATTAATTTATAGTGTATATATTTTTATTATTTTATGTGTATGTATTTGTATTATTTTATAGTGTATATATTTTATTTATCTTACAGTGTATATATTTTTATTATTTTATGTGTATATATTTGTATTATTTTATAGTGTATATATTTGTATTATTTTATAGTGTATATACTTTAATTATTTTAGGAACAGCAGCTACAAACACTGAACAGGCAGCAGCAGGAGGCCTGTTTGTGTTTTGGCCACAAGATGTCGCTGTGCAACAAGAAACATTTCACATTTACTCCTGCCTTAAATTTTACCTTTAATCTGGTTTAGACCCATCATGACGGTTTATTTAATTAACTTCATACATGTGAGGCCATACATTGTAAGAATGTCAGTAGTTCAAGGTTGATTTTTAAAGGAACAATCTGAGCCAAAAATAATCATCCAAAGTGTTGAAATCAGACCAGAATGAACCAAACAAGTAAAGAACCTCTTTAAAATGGTTTGCATGTGATTTTTCAACATGAACATTGTTGTTGTTGTTCATCTGAGGACGTCTTCTCGGGCTTTGATCCACACATTTCACTTTTTTCTGGCATATTACAAACCAAAGAACCAATCTGTTAATCCAGAATATGCAGCCCTAAATTACAGGCTGTGTTATAATATTGTGCTAAAAAGATCTAGACTCAAGATTCAGCTGTTTTTATTTGTCATATTCTCATACAGTCTGCAGTGAAATGCAAAGTGACTGCTCTAAAGGCTGTGCAACAACAATAAGACGTTATAAAAGGACAAATCTTGAGAAAAACAACAGAAAATGAGGAAAGTCACAGCATCAGGAGTGCATTTATTTACATATTTACATTACAGACCAGATGAATGTGCTTTATTTTTATTCTATTATATTCTAGATTGCACAGATTTGCCATTACATAGAAAACACTGATGCAGATTCTTGTATATGTAGAAAAAGTGGCATTGCAGAGTTTTTAAATGTGCAAAATATACATAATTCGCAGTTTTAGATGTGTTTATGTTGCACCAAACTGGGCGCAAACCTGCAGTAATCCTATGAGTTATAATCTTGAAAATAATATCTAAATAAATAATAATAATATGACCTTCATGTGTGAAATCAAGTCGTTTTGATGCATTAATAACGTTTCAGTTACAGTGAAGTCTGATGAGATCATTCAGACTCTTATTGTGAAAAGCCGAGCCGAGGCAGGGTGTTTTATTTTGAAGCGCGGTGCCTCCACGGAGAGGTAGAGTCTGAGCGGAGGTCGGATCCCGGCAGAGCTGCGGACTCACCGGCAGCAACAACTATGACAGGAGCGAAGTTCAGGAGCTGAGTCAGGCCGGTAGTCTGGACGGATACCGAACACCGGAGGACGCCGGGGGAGTGTCGGGACGGTCGGTGCTTCCTGGACGGATACTACCCGCTCGGTTTGTGGATACACGCAGCGGCGGCGGCGGCGGCAGGAGTCCGGAGAGAGTGCGAGCGGTCCGGCGGCGTCCCGCTGCTCACGAAACATGAACAAAAACCACCGAGTGCAGAGCAGCCGATCTCTCAGTGCCGTGGAGGTGAAGAGCAAGGTGCGGACCGACACTCCAGTCCGTCCGGTTAACGGCGCTCCTCTCCGTTATCACTCTTTGCTAATTTAGCTGCTAAGTGGCTTCTGAGGTGATGTCGCACCAAAACACCGATCCGGGCTGAAGCTTAAGTAGCCGGAACACTTTATTTCACTGTTATTAGCTTGTTATTAGCTTGTTATTAGCTTGTTAGCATCTCCACACACTGTTGACTTGGATGTGGCGTAGTTAGCTCCGCAAGTTTGACGGCTAGCTGCTGAGTTTGAAGGCGGAGGTTGTTGTCAGCTGACGCCGCAGTGTCACCTGTCAGCCTCCCGCCGCCCGTTCACCGAGGACCGGCTCCAACCGTGAGTCGCCTCAGCGCGTCCCGCCGGGGATTTTACACAAGCTGCTGAACGTTAATGTGGAAAGAAGCCGGGCTGAGTTGGTGAAAACTACCTGTCCTGTTATTTTACTGGGTGGACAGGCAGGTGTCATTCGGCCTCTAGCAGCCGGCTCCTTCCGCCACCAGGTGTGGTGTCAAAAAAAGAAAAAAAAGATCCTCTGACAAAATGATGGTGACCCTATTCATCTTTAAATATTATTTAAATTATTTTACTGAACTGAGGAAATCGAAAGAAGTGGTTTTGAGGTAAGAAGATGCAATATTCTGACAGAATTTAGTGTTTTTTAAAAATAAGAATATACATAAACAAACTTTTATATGCTGATAACATTAAAGTCATGTGGAGGATTATCTATTAGTAGAGTAGAGCTCTTAAAGGAGGACATCAGTAATCTTTAACAGCCTATAAAATGTATTATTGTCTGTGTAAAAGGCTAACTATTTTACCTTAAGTTAAGCTAGTAATGCTATGCTATATTAGCTTGCTGTAGCACTAGCTAGCTTGAATTCTTTGCTGCTGTAGGTACAAACTTTTTTTGTGCAAACTGATTATCCATTAGTTTAGTTTAAATAATGACATTTTTTCTGTTTTATGTAAAAATGTCAGATTATGACTTAATAGGGACGACACCCCCTAGTGGATCTCAGTGGTTTTCAACACTCTAGCCTTGCTAATATTAGATTTCCGATAAATTATGTTAACTGTCATCCAATACAATAACACAAAAGCTAATCAGCAGTAAAAAATGTTCTATTTTATGTCTAAATTGCTAGCTAGCGGACTTTTGGAGAAGCTGATAATGTTATGCTGTATTAGCTTGCTCTAGCACTAGCTAGCTAGCTTGAATTATTTGCTGCTGTCACTAAACATCCGTGAGGTACAAACTTTTTTGCGCAAACTATCCATTAGTTTTAGTTTAAGTAACACATTTTTTTAAATGTAAAAATGTCAGAGTATGATTTAATAGGGACGACACCCCCTAGTGGATCTCAGTGGTTTTCAATACTTTAGCCTTGCTAATGTTAGATTTCCAATAAATTATGTTCCCTATCATCCAATACAATAACACAAAAGCAAATCAGCAGTAAAAAAATGTTCTATTTTATGTCTGAAATGCTAGCTAGCGGACTTTCGGTGAAGCTAATAATGTTATGCTATATTAGCTCAATATAGCACTAGCTAGCTCGCTTGAATTATTTGCTGCTGTCGCTAAACATACGTGAGGTACAAACGTCTCTTTACTGTCGATATTAGAGTCATGTGGAGGATGATCCGTTAGTTTGAACTAAAAATAACAAAAAAAAAAATCTGTTTTACGTCAAAATGTCGGAGTATGACTTAATAGGGAAGACACCCCCTAGTGGACCTTAGTGGTTTTCAACACTTTAGCCTTGCTAATGTTAGATTTCTGATAAATTATGTTCACTATCATCAAACGCAGTAACAGAAAAGCGAATCAGCAGTAAAAAATGTTCTGTTTTACGTCTACAGCGCTAACTAGCTGACTTTAAGATAAGCTAACACTGTTATGCTGTATTAGCTTGCTGTAGCATTAGCTACCTAGCTAGCTTGGATTCTTTTTTGCTGTAGGCTAAACATCTCTGCAGCATTATAGTACTGTTTGTGATGTTTAGGCTGTATGTGTTTAGTATGTCTGATATCCTTTTTTAGACTGTAATTATTATGATTTATGGACGTGGTTTTAAATATAAAACAAAGAAACAGTCTCTTGGCATCATCCTATGTGTTATAACCTTTATAATAGTAATTTTTATGTGTTATTATGATTCAATTAAGGTATAGTCCCTTGTTGGCAGCTTAAAGACTGCATTATATGAGTTGAACTGGTCCTTTCAAGCTATTTAAACTGGTAAAAAGACGTGGATTGGTTATAATTTGGGACACAGTGCAGGTACAACAATGCAGAGGCATAAGAATGACTGCGGATGACAATTAGTTTTGGCAGAGGATCACTTTTTGGCACCACACCGGCAGCCTGCGGGATGATTACACACTCGTGTCGAGGAACGGGCCCTCGGGGCTCTTTTAGCTGCTCCAAACTCGTTTGAGAGCTGTGTTGACACAGACTGTGACCAAATATTGGTGCCATTACATCTGTAGTTAACAGCTGTAGCAGATAAGTTGGACTCTACACACAGTAAACCTGAAGTCATTTCATTCTGTGGTCCAGACTCAGTAGTTGAGGGTCATTTAACCTGTTTTACCTCCTCGTGTAAGGAGATCTTCTGTCTTTTTGCTCCCAACCTGTAATTAATGTAATTCTGCTTTGCACTGATGCATAAGGTAACAAGTGTCCAGGTTGGCAGTGGATTGTAGATCATCTTTTGTCAGTGCTGGGCAACAGTAACCACAACAACTTCTCATCAACACCACCAATGGGCTCATTGTGTTCAGTCTCGGCTTCACGGTGGCCCAAAGATTCGACATGTGCAGCCGCTGATCCAGTCAGACCGTGCTCGTAAGGCTGCAGCAGGTTTTGTGAGAATGCATGTATGGTGGAAGCACATGGTGTTTTCTAATAGCAGCCGCCAAACATCCTGTAAGCAGCTCGATGAAACGGTGCTTCTTCAGTCTTGAATGAGCTGCATCAAAAAGAAGAACATGGAGATGCACACGTTAATAATTCATCACATGTGCTGTGTCGTCCACATGGATAGCGGACTCTTACATACAGGCTACAGTGCTTTTGGGATTACCCAGACTACCAGCTCCACATCTGAGACCCTTTTCTCATCCTTCTCATCCTTCTCATGCTTCGTCCTTCATGTCCGTGTGTCTATTTGTTTGCACTGTTGCGCTCACATGCCTCTCGTTTCTCCCAGTTTGGTGCAGAGTTTCGTCGGTTCTCTCTGGACCGGTCGAAGCCGGGCCGCTTCGATGAGTTCTACGGCCTCCTGCAGCACGTGCACCGCATCCCCAACGTGGAGCTGCTGGTGGGCTACGCCGACGTGCACGGCGACCTGCTGCCCATCAACAATGACGACAACTACCACAAGGCCATCTCCACCGCCAGCCCCCTGCTCAGGCTGTTCCTGCAGAGGAAAGGTAAGCAGGGAGGAAGGGTTTGAGCAAAGAGTTCTAGCTCCGACCTGGAAATGCAAACACAGGTCTGTTGTTGGCTTTCAAAGGTTTATGTAGCTTGTCTGGACGATCACAAACAAGATTATGACCACACGTTTTCAGTTTATTGGCTGCTTGTTGTCTTTGTATTTTGCCCACACTGTCCCAGTTCTGACCCACATAGCTAAAGGTTAGCAACCCGGCTGAGCAGCGGCGTATATTTAACAAGAACAACTTACTGGACGAGATGAATGTTTGCTCTTTTCATTAAATTTTCTATTTTTAAAGTCTTCCAGAGCAACATTTATCAAACCGGCCCCCAGGGGAACTTTTCCAATTAGGGTGTCCTGTATTGTAGCGAGGCGTGGGAGGTGTGTTTTTACTGTGGCGCTGCTTTGGAAATAAGGGTTTCAGGTTTTTTTTGTATACAGTCGTCCTGTTGTTTCTCACTTCCTCGCTGGCTGCGGTGTAATCATTACCAACGGTTACTGTACAAGTAGTCCCGCTTTTACTGGACGTGATATCAAAGATAGTTCAGTTATCTTTTCAGGAAATGAGAGATGTTTTGGTTGCTGTAATGTGTGAGTCACAGTTTCACATGTTTAAGGTCAGACCACACGTATAAAATCTGACTGACTTTGGTTTTGTGTGTGTTCTAACTTGTGAGTAGCTAAGTGTGACCTGTTGAATGGGGGAGGGACCCCGGGGTCTGCTGGCCCGGGGCAGCCCCAGCCGCGTGCTCTGTTGTGTTTAAGCTGTCTCGCTGTGCCATATGACCCTATAGAAGCTAAGCCACTTTGTCAGGAGGAGATTAGTGGGGTCACTGTGCAGCGCTGCATGGGACCGTGTTTCAATTACACGCTCCAGACACTAGCCCCACGCTGGGCTCGCTGCTGCTCATCCGCACACATGAAAAACACCAGAAGAAAAGTATGGGCGGTGCAGGCGTCGCACATCAGTCCTCGCAGCTTTGTAGACAAGCTGGAATAAAAACAGAAGACGTTAATGCAGCCACAACCCTCTGCAGACGCCGCTGCCCGCCCTCAGACCCTGGTTTCCCTCCCTTCACCTTACTGTTAAGCACCAGTTGGTCCCAGCTTAAAAGGCTCTGCAGTGTGCGGATGCAGCACATTGGCAGCTTGTGGATAATTTATCGTATATCTGCAGACATCAGTTATTATCTCTAGTGATGGCTCTATAGCGAGTTAATGGCTTCTCGGTGTTGGAGCCAACTTGGAACCTTTTTAACGCTGTTTGTTTATCTGGAAAGCCTCTCGCATTTTTTAGAACCCTGCTCTCCTGGAAACGTGATGTCAAAAGAGTGAGAAACGGTTTTTGTTTTGGCCGAGTTGTTTCGCTCATGATTAACGGTTTCTGCGTGCAAAATTAGATTTATTTAAAAAAACCTGCGGGGCAAATCAGGCGAGTTGAAGTCTTTGGTGATATCAGCAGCACAAAAGGGAGGTCACAGCGGAGGGTCACGGAGTCACGGTGCGACCCTGTCCCGGTTTATCGCTCCAGAGTCTCGGTCTCATAGTCACAAGCTGGATTCGGGTGCCATTATTCTCCTGCTACGTCCTCTGAGACTGCAACGGGGTAATTATGTAAATGCCTTCGATGGTCGTTAGTCAGATGTGATGAGTTCGGTCGTTATTGCATAAGAGCAGGACTTCAGACAAAGCAGCAGTGCGGGCCGAAGTTCGTTCCAACTTCGTGGGAAACGGCGATACAGAGACATCTAAGAAATAAAGCTGGTGAAAATGGCCTCCAGTTTCAGTGATTACAAACAGACTTCTGACGCTCGGTTTCAGCTGACATGATTTGTGTGTTTGTTTGGGGGGAGTAAAAAAGAAAAGTGTAGTCCCAGCACAGTTCAGCTCAAGCGTGTCATGAGGGTTATTTTTGGCGCTGCGTTTTATTTGCAAGACTAAATCCAGGCTACGGATATCCCAGGATAGGTGCCGTGTGGGTTTTTGTTCATTCATCGGTGTGCAGAGGGATGGATGTGCGGCTGCGAGTGCATGTTGTTGTGCCGCTGCGGTCTGCTGCTTGAATAATGCCCACATTGTTGCTGCTCCTGCTGCGACGCTGACCGGCCGCTAATGTCTTATTGTTCACTGTCTGTGTGGGGAAGGCCGCAATCTGCCAGTCATTTTTAACATTGCTTCAACACTCACCAGTAACAACTCGGCAGCTCTGCAGCCCCCCCCCACCCCCCTCCCCATCTGCGAACAGTGTGTTGACGGCTGCAGAGCTGGCAGTGAGGTGTCCACTGTTTACTGGTTGTCATGGAACCAGTGAAGAGGCCTGTTCAGAGGTGGATTAAAGGAGCTGGAGTCTCTTTAAGGCTGACGGGAGCTGCAAAGCATGCTGGGAACACTGCTGCGAGCGTTTGAAAAGCCAAGCGTGTCTAGGCGATCTTTCTACAACTTAATTTGTTATTTAGATGTGGGAATGTTAGTGATTATTAGAAAGATTAAGTAAATATTCGATAAGGCAAAAGACGAAGGACATGGTTGTAGATTAACTTAGAGCATAGTGGGGGCCACCATGACAAAGACTTCAGTGGTGGTTAATGACTTCCGGCCAGAGCTCTGTTATTCAAGAAAGTCTGCTAGAACATTAATTCTGAAGTTCTGTGATTAACGTTAGCTTGATAACGTTAAGAAATATCTGCACCTAACTCATTTTAACGGTTAATCGATTGTTGATTGGTGACGCTAACGACTGTCGGATACAAAAGAGAATGTGTGTCCCTATTTTGATATAGCATCAGAAGTTTATGTGCCAGAGAAGGCATCTGAACAGAATAAATAAAAGCTAAATCCAAGGTATAGTTTCTAATAGGGATGCACGATAATGCCAATTTCAACCGATACCGATAATCAATAATTTTACACTTCTTGCAGCTGATAACCGATAATGTCAACCGATATTTCTTTACTTAATAAACTATAATTTGAGTCCAAATCCACTTCCTACTATAATTCTGACCCATACAAACAAATAGAACCATTGAGTAGAGCTTAAACTGCCAGTGAAATGTAGGGCTGGTCCGAATAGCGATATCTGTGCTCCGGATCCAATAATCACAGAATATTCAGTTCGTGCCGCCGGTGTCGGCCGGGGGGAAGGGTGGTGGTGGTGGCGGCGGGAGTGGGAGGAGGGGTGACACAGGAGTTGGCAGGTCATCATACTACAACCATGGTGGCGGGTTCTAGAGCCTCGGTGACGTACTAGAGCCTTGGCGATGCTCGGCAGCACTCGGTGATGCTCGGCAGCACTCGGCGATGCTCGGCGACGCTCGGCGACGCTCGGTGGCACCCAGCGGCGTACTACAGCCTCGGCTACGCTTGGCAACACTCAATAGCGTTCAGCAACGCTCGGCAGTGTTTGGCCTTGCTTGGCGGTGCCCGGCGGCATACTACAGCCTCGGCAACGCTCAGCAGCATTCGGCAACGCTCGGCGGCGCCCAGCGGTGGCGCGCATGACTATTTGAATATCAAAATTATGATCCCAAAACCTCCACAACCAACCAATATTCTTATATTCCAATATTCGGGACCAGCCCTAGTCAAATGTCTTCTTCTAACACGCTAAACAAAGTCCACACTGGTCAGTGCCACCATGCTGCTTGTTTTTCTCTGCCCGCGCAGTCTTATGACATCACACACATGCGACAGTACCGTCGGGGAGGGGAGGGGTTGAGGAGCCAGACATGAGCACAAACCACAACACAGATCAACGGCAAAAAACCAAGATTCATAGTCTTTATTATTATCGGCTCATTTTATCGGCTCATTTTTATTATCGGTATGACATCATAATTGCCAATATTGACCGTTAATTATCGGACGCCGATGTTATCGTGCATCCCCAGTTTCTAATAGAAGCAACGCTGGCAGAAGGAAAACTGTGAGACATGCCCAAGTTTATGTTTGTTGGTTACTTGGACATGTCTAGTATGTTATCTGGTAGTCGTGGCTACTTTTAGAAGTTTCTTGTAAACCATCTGAATCATTATAAATAAAGGCTGAATCCCAGGTGTAGTTTATAATCGAAGCAGAACTGGCAGAAGGGAAACTGCGAGACATGCCCGAGTTTGTGTTTGATTGTCCGTGAACTCGGTTGTCAAGCGAGATTTTTCCTACAACACCGTATTTGCCTGTATCAGCCATCCAGAACATCCTTTGTATTTGTACACACAACGCTTTGAGAGTTTCCAGGTCGTCGTCCGTGTAGTGGGAGCAGCTTGTTTCTCTCAGGGCGTGTGTTTGTTCGGTGACGCTGCTCATGTAGTTTGAGCCGTGAACAGCTCATAGCTCTCGGCCAGTAAGGTGGAGGGTAAAGGTATGGAGTGGGGCAGGAATGCTTGTGTTTGTCGATCCCAACAGGGACTGCCTTAGCAATTAGTAACCAGCGCGTGAGTCATCCCGGCCAGAGAGAAAAAGAAAACGTACAGTGTGAAAGTACACTGACAAAAAGCCTACCCACCCAGTAAACCAGGCGGTATCTCTAAGTGTGATAAGCAGTGCCCTGAATCTGTTAAGTAATGGAAGGGAGTGACAAAGACATTTATACAGGGGCATCGAGATGAAAGGATTAAAGCATGAGAGACACGCTGGCAGGTGTAAAGGATGGTATATTCCCCTACGGAGCAAAATATGTGAAAATAATCTGCTTTTGATCTCAAGTTTCCCACAGAGCATGAATTATTCCCTGGGATGCTGAGCGTAATGAGTGAAGGAACGATGGATTCGCAGCTCTCGAGGAGGAAGATATCTTAGGCCTAATAAGAGGGGGTGTAAGGATGAAAGGGAGGCAGAGTAAACAGTGCTAAAGAGGGGAGTAATGTATAAGGCATTGTTTAGGCATGGCATGTAATTAGAGACGAGAGGGAGTAGTGTAAGTGTGACAGGAATGCAACAAGAGGTAGGGAGGGAGGGAGGGAGGATAGTGGGAATAGTATTAGTGAGGGAGGAATGCAGAGTGAGGCCCAAGCTGGGGAGGGTGGGAGAGAGAGAAAGAAATAAAGAGATGGAGGAAGAAGGGAGGGATGGAAGGGGGGCGTTTTGGGTGGAATGTGGCCAGCCTCTGATCACGTCTGCCGGGTAGATTAGACAGGACAGCGGGCCAGACTGGACCCTGAGCTCCAGTAGCCAGCCGGGGGGTACGGACGGACGGAGAAAGCGGAGGGGAACGAGCAAAAGGAAGCGGGGAGATACAGAGGACGTTTCAAAATGAGAGAGGCCGGCCAAAAACCTTTTTAAACCTGACTGAGGGAGACTTTGTGCAGGCTGCAAGAAGATGGGACTGGATAGAGGAAGAGTAAAGAGGGGGGAGATCCAGGCTCTGGGTTAGAGAGTCTGTCAGGATTCCTCAGCTCAGAGTTGGTTGAAGAAGATGAATGGATGGAGGGAGGGAAGGAAAAGAACACTGCAAGAGGAAAATGAAGGAGGAGGGACTGCATTTTTGACTGGAGGAAGGAGGTGAAGAGGAGGCTGGCAGTAAAATACTACAAACTAGGAATGGATCAATTATCAATCATTTTTGTGATTTTTATTGACTGAATATCACAAAAATAAATTAAATTAAAGCTGCAAGCAGTGTCGAACGGGTCCTCGCTCCCCCCGCACCGCCAATGTGTAGCCGATTGGAATTTCAAGTGTACAGATCTGTTTGTCTCGATCGACTATACATGTGTACCAAATTTCATGTTTGTAGGATAAAACAGTGATTTTATATGAGTATCTGAATATTTGTAGGGGGCGCTGTGGAGCCGTTTGACCACGCCCATTCCTGAATTGTACATCAAACTTTAGCTTTTGAGATTAATGAGGATTTGTGTGGATTTGGTGATTTTACGTGGATCCCTTCACCTCGAAAACTCATTTCGTTCCACATGGCGAATTTGCTCAAAATGGCCGCCATGCCACGCCCACACCGTGTGACGCAGCCATGAGATTTTAATAACTTTTAATCCTGGATGGGTCTAGATGCCACACAGCGAATTTGGTGAAGATCGGGCAAAAATCCTGGGAGGAGTTCGTTAAATTCCAATGCCTGCGCACCATGTGCTGTAGGGGGCGCCGTTGAGATCTTTTGAAATTTTAAAAGCAGGAATGTTTTTGTCTCGGGCTGCTGTACCTGTGTACCAAATTTCATGAGTTTATGTGAAACTAGCCGTATTAACTCCACTAAAGCCCAATTTTCAAGGTGGCGCTATTGAGTCATTTTGCCATTCATATGTGTAATTCCCCCAAAATATCAAATTGTTCACCAGTCCTGATGGGTGTGCCAAATTTGGGGAGGTTTTGAGCATGTTTAGGGGGTCAAATTGGGGTTTAAAGTGGCATAAGAAAAAGAAACAAACTGCCAAACCACCAAAGAAACACTAAGGGAACAATAGGGTCCTTGCACTGTAGTGCTCGGGCCCTAATTAAAACTGCAAGCAGCGTCAGACGGGCCCTCGCCTCTTGCTGGTCAGCGACTGATGCATGTCATCAGGGCCGGGATTTGATCGTGCATGGGAAGTCTCAGGCCAATCGGCGCACGTACATAGTAGTTATAGAGCACTTCCTGTTTCATGACGTGCTCACGACTGAGACAGGAAATGGCCATATGGCTGTCATCAGGGCCTGTGTTTTATCATGCATGTGAAATTTCAGGCTATTTGGAGCTGATACAGACCAGTTACACAGCACTTACTGTGTCTTTCATGAAAAACACAAAACGCCGCAGGCCGCCACGGACACGCCATCACACTTTAGCGGAACATTTTAGTCATGTTTTGTCAGAACCGCTTGCAGTATATGTGGGCAAAGTTTCAGATCTGTCTGAGTTATCCTGTAGGACGAGTTCACTCTTGAAAATGTGACATCCTGGAAAATTGGCCTAAAAACGGCAAAATGGCCAAACGCCAAAACGCTGCAGGCTGTCATGGGCACGCCCTCATACTTTAATAGAATATTTTAATAACTTTTTCTCACAACCACCTGTAGTATATGCCGACCATATTTCAGATCTGTAGTAGCTATCCTCTCGGACGAGTTCGCTCTACAAAAGGTGAAAATTTTGACTGCAAACTCAAAATGGCTGACTTCCTGTTGCATTTTGGGTAAAGGGTTGATTAGGCAGTTTTGTTCGTCTTGGCATGATACACATGTGCACCAATTTCCGTAGCTGTATGTGAAACTAATTGTATTAACTCCACTAAAGTCCACTTTTCAAGGTGGCGCTGTTGAGTCATTTTGCCATTCACATGTGTAATTCCCCCAAAATATTAACTTTATTGCCAGTCCTGATGTGTGTGCTAAATTTGGGGAGTTTTTGAGCACGTTAAGTGGCCTTTAGGTAAGAAAAATAAAGAAACAAACAAAGAAACAGAGCAGGAACAGTAGGGTCCTTGCAATGCATTGCAAGGACAGCGTTCAGTGTTTCACACTGATTACTGGCCCTTGCCCTTTTGTACTTGGGCCCTAATTATGCTACTTTGGCTCTAATGCTTTCTCTCTGGAGTCTCAACATCGTCCCGCCCACAGCTCCATCTGATTGGTTACAGGTCACGGGTTACAGCCAATCACCGGAAGCTATTGTTTACACAGAGAGACAGATGAGCACACTGGCAGAGCAGAGCAGCTCCAGTGAATTAATAACAAACACTGCAGTCTTCCAATTGCTGACAATTCGCTTGTTGGTGTCTTGTAGCATGTGGCTAACGCTATCTGGAGCGCCCTAAGATGTTCCTAAAGTAAGATTAACAATCTGCGTCCTTCTAGCAGAGACACAGCATGCACCAGCATCTCCACAAATCAGGACATTACCTACCTTTACAGTGGCTAAGGCTATGCTAACGGCTAGCAGATAAGTTAGGGGGCAGCCACAGATTACCTTGAAACAGTGTCTGGGAAACAGTAACTACTAATGCCCTATGATTTAGGCCTTAGTGGGCTGTAGAAGTGACAGAATAGAGAAGAACAGCAGACGTAATTGCAGGAGACGAGAAGACAAACTGATCAATATCAGTAAATCGGTCCATCAGTAAACCAAGGAGAGCGTCCTAGCGTCACGTAACGCTCTGACGTTGTCGCTCCTATTGCTATTCGTCTTATACGGTTATAGAAATCAATATATATGAAGCAACCTAGTTATGAATGGCAGGTTCCCTGCTGTGACACGCTGTTAATGTATAACTTTTAATGTGTGTCGGTCCCAAATATAGGTCATAAACCAGGGATGTCAAACTCAAATACATAGAGGGCCAAAATTTAAAACGAGGACAAAGTCGTGGGCCAACATTGATATTTATTGAACACATCTATACATGTATATGTAAAACTAGCCTTTACAGCAGCCTCGCTTTGTGATTTGGCTTTTTTGAACACAGTCTGTTGTGAACTTCTTTCATCTCCTCTACTTTCTGGCCCCTTTGACTCATGTCCAGGTCCTTGTACTTGTCCTGGTGTTTCATTTCATAGTGTCGTCTAATGTTGTTCTCCTTGGTTGTCGCCACGTTGGCTCCACATACTAGACAGGGCTGGTCTGAATAGCAATAGGTGAGCTCCGGATATTCTGGTCCAGTTACTGATGAACAAACGAATATTCGGTTTGTGTGGCGGTGGCCGGGGTGGGGGGCGGCAAGGTGTTCATGGAGTCTGACGGCATGAGCATGGATATGTCCTGCTGGCGGTGGTACAGTAGCAGTGTCATCGCGTGCTGCTGGTGCAGATGCTCAGCCAGGTGGCGGCGGTGGCGGGTGAGGGGGGAGCGCTCACAACTATTCAGATCTCAAATCATTATCCGGATATTCGGTCCAGCCCTAAACAGATGTTCTGCCTCCACCTGTCCAGTGAGCTCCTGTTTTCTGCCTTTCTTTTCACCATTTTTGGGAGGGGTAGCACGGTACCAGTAGTAGAATGAGGTTGCTATGACTACAGTCAACAGAGGAGAGGGTGTTTATGGGTCCTGTCCTGATTGACAGGCCAAAACACCAGCACAGCATTCTGGGATTTGTAGTATTAGCAGTGGCGGCTGGCCAATAAAGGGCACTAGGGGCTGCCCCACCATTCATCACTCACCACTTTAGCTTAAATAAGATATAAAAATAGTAATAAAAATGAAATAATAAAATACAAATATTTTGAATACATGTATATCTATTTTAAGATGAGGAAAACAAATATTATGTAGGCAATGATAATGAGTGAAGTTGTTTCGTTCGTCTGCGTTGTCTGATTGGTGACGTATTTCTGCCCTGGGGCGCAAAAATCTTTGCCCACAGACTCTCGTTAAAAGTTGTACATGCGCAGTAGCACCTCTTCAATACAAGAGACAGGGCCACGTTGGGGCGCAGCTTCCCTGCACCCACAGCTGAATGTAGCTGGATGCTACAGACCACCACCCTCCTGCCATGGGTGGGGCCGACGTCGACGTCACAGCCGTCTGTCATGAAGTGCGGCTGATTGACAGGTCGAGTAGCGGGAAACAATAGACAGACACGCAAAATGGAGAAAGAGATGTTGAATAATTTAGTGAAGTCACTTAAATCAAAACCTTTGGAGAGGAGAACAGATCAGGAAAAGCTGCAGGTGAAAGAGCTCAGACCTGATCAGCCAAACATCCTAATTAATCAGCAGTCCAAAGACAGAGGGGACAATACAGGACCTGGTTTAGCAGTAAGGCTAGGCTAACTGATGTAGCCAGGCTAATGCTTTATTCTGCTTTCCCTGCCTCCTTCTTCAAACATCAGGATGTGACCCAGCATGGATCAGGACAGGTAGGACTGATTAAAGACCTTCAGAAAAGGCAAAGAAGCATCAACAAACAAGGATCCACGACTAGACATGTTAGGAAGAATAAACATGTCAGCTTGGTGAAGGCTACAGGATGGGATCTGTAGCACAATGAGGAGGTTGAGGTTGGTTTCTGGGTTCTGTGGCAACAAATTTGGTTACTTTGAAAGCAACTCTGTGATGCAATGTTCCTTACTCTTTCTGACTTCGTGTAGATCTGAAATTTAATTCAAAATGGTCGTAAAAAGCTCTTTAAAAAGTCTTAAATTTGTTTAAACCTGCAGAAACCTGGTTTTTGGTATAAGTCTGTTTTGGAGTTACAGCCCTCCTGGAGAAAACTGCACCAGCCTCCACTGAGTGTTAGTGGTACATGCGCTGTATAATACCAGCGGGCCAGCTCTAGTGGTCATTTGGTATTGCCTTGCAGGCCAAATATAATTACACTGCAGTTCAAATTTTGCCCGCGGGCCAGAGTTTGACACCTATATGTCATAAAGTGAAAAAAAAAAGATGGCGGAAGTGTCCGAGCTGTATATTGGACCAACGCAGCCAAGAAACTGGAAATTTGCGTCCGATAACGGGGTGAGAGCTTTAAGACGAGCTCCTGTAATGTTGTTATAGAAATGATTGTTTAAGCCGAAACTAAGAGTCTTGTTTTTCACGTTTTATGTCCTGCCATTGATTTTTTTAAAGTGCTGTTCAGAACTGAGGATGGAAGATTTCTTTCCAAATAAAGTCAGGACTCTGAAGCCAGCTGTTTTCGTTTCGAGATTAGAATCGTTGATGGAAGATGTTCAAACAGATGAGAATCTCCCATGACCGGAGCTTGTTTCCGAGCGAACGTGAAGATGCAGCGGAATACATGATTTGTGGAAGCGTTTCTATTTCGACTTGAGAGCAGGCAGATGTGCTTCTTGCTGGTTTTTAATTAAAAGGCATTCCTTGTGTCTCCTGGGCTCGGCGCTGCAGATATTTCGATATGAATCATGATAACTGATATGCTTATCTGTGAATTTCCTTCAGAGCACCATTCCAGCGTATTTACCCTGGCTAGCTGCACACCAGAGTCAGCAGGCTCTGACATGCAGCTCCCAAACACTGTTGCCTAACTACTGTCGCTGTTTGTACTTTATTTGCTCTTTATCCCTTCATATTAAGAGTCTTTACACTTTTACAGCTGTAAAAACTGATAATGGAAAAGGACAGGTTTAGATTTTATCATTTTAGAATAATACTCGCATGCCAGTACGCACGTTAGAGGGATCATCAGTTGTAATTTCCTGCAAAAAGATCCTTTTCTGGCCAGATATATAGGAGATAAGAGCGTCAGTCCTTACAGCAAGCAAGGATGATTTTTAATGCAATGTGACACTCAAGTTTCAAATCAAAATCCCTGCTTTTGAAAATGATTCCATGTTGGAGACACGACGAGGGAATTTCACATTAAAACACTCTAAATTTGTCCTCCATCGCTCAGTTTTGGAAGGGTTTCAGGCATCTCTTTGTGGCCAGTTTGTTCAGGAGGAACCAGTATACCTTCATTGAACAAATGGGCAAGTCAGTCTTCTTTTAGACTCAAAACAATTAACGCAAATTATTTTAAAGTTTGAGTGTTAAAATGGCCAGGAAATACAACATCTATCAGGCACAGTTAAGCTAAGATCAGGATGTGGCTTGTGAGGAGGCGCCGCAGGAAGGAGGAAGTGTCTACGTCAACACAAAACACACTGATGGAACCGCTTCGTCCTGCAGCGAGGAGACGGAGGCATGAAAAGTGCTGTGAATGAGCGGCAAATAAGATGCATGAATCCGGCCGTATTTACTGCATGTTGTCATCAACTTTTTAACTAGAAAAGCCCTCAGAGAGCTCATACCTCCTCCAAGCAGCTTCAGTCCACCCCCAACACAATCTCCCAATTCACATATTTTCTATGGAACGTTACAGATACTAATGTAATTACAGACAGTTCAAATGTCCTACCGACAATGCGGCCTTCAACCCATCTGACCTAATGAACAGGCGCGGCCTCTAGCGCGGCAGCTCCTAACAGCCTCCCAGCTTCTTAGACAACCGGAGATAAGAATGCCGGCCCAACCGTGCGTATGTCGCTCAGGGAGGAAAGAGAACTCCGTCACTGTCGCTGTCTGTCGCGTGGAGACCCAAAATGTCATGTGGTCAGAGGGGGTTACCCCAAAAACAAGAGTGCCCTCTAGTGGCTTTTAGAGTAAACCGCATTTAATTGTCCACCCGGTCCAATTCCTGGATCCAGACGGTGATCCGGATCAGTCCCAACATGTCATCATCATTTCTTCCTTGTCCCATTTCACACATTTCCTAAAAATTTCATCCAAACCCGTCCATGAGTTTTCGAGTTATTTTGCACACAAACAAACAAACCAACGCCGGCCATCACATAACCTCCCTAAAAGTAAAAAGTCCAATAGGAAATCTGCAAATATAAAACATAAACATCTAGTAGAGAAATTAGCTTGCGCATGGGATAGCTTGTTCCTTTATAGGTAGCTTATTTGATGGATTAAGAACGATAAAACAGTGGTTTTGAACGTATGGCTTAAAGTGGTGCAAAAATTACACACATAGGTGCATAAGATAGTAGGTGCAGAGATATTTCTGTCCGGCTTCCTTACAGCTGATGGTGTAGATTGTAGCTCGGCTGTTTTTTGATGAACTGCTGGTGTCAGAACGGGGTAATAAAGCACGACTGATGGCACTAATGGAGAATTCATGACTGGGATTGTATGAGGCGGGCTAACGCTCACGACCGGAGTCTTCTGAATAATGGATTTTAATAAGGAGCTCCTCAGACTGACTTCCTGTGCTTGCCTCACACCTCCGCAGCGTCCTCCTTCTCCCAGACGCCTCGGCTAAACCCCAGTCGGTGTTTTTCTCTCCTCTCGGCGCTCTTGCTCTGACCTCCCTCCTTCCATTTCTTCCTCTTATCAGCAGCGTTAAGGCACTTTTATCTGGGCTGTGCCGGCGAGGTATGCTCACCGCACCAGGAATAGCAACCCTCCGGGAATTTACTCCTTTGAAAGTTCTTTTTCCTTATCACCTCCTCCACTCTTTTCACTTCTGCCCTCTGTGTCTGCTTGCTGTATTTCCATCCCTCCTTCCTGTTTCTTTTCTTTCTCTCCCCCCCCTCCCCACCTCGTCGACACACTAGTTCACGCTGACACACACTCCCTCCCTCCCTCCCTCCCGTCTCGTATCATTCGGTGTCAGGAACATCATGGCACCGGCTGCTGCGGTGGACGTCCAGGCTTGTCGTCAACAAACCTGACTGTTTCCAGAGCTCCGCAACCTTCAGCTGCTTCGGCGGTTTCCTCGCTGTGATCCTTGAGACGTGTCTGGACGCCGTTCAGTTCTTATTTATCGTAAACAGTTATGAAGCTCTTGTCTTGGCGAGCACTTTTTCTCCATAGATAATTACTTTTGTAACCTTGTTCTTAAGGCCCTTATCTGTAGCTATGACTGTCAACAATGAAAAACTGTAGTTTTTGCTAATAGAGCAGCTGCATAAATACCTACAGAGACATTAGCTTTAGCATTAGCATCTGTACACTGCTATCAGGTTTTCTCCATAGATTATTGCTTTTGTAGTCTGTGATCTTGTTCATAAGGCTGTAACTCTCTGTATAATATAAGATTGTAGTTTTACTAAAAGAGCAGCTGCATTAATACCTGTGTACAGAGACATTAGTATTAGCATTAGCATTAGCATCTGTACAGTTATAAGGTTTTCTCCATTGATTATTACTTTTGTAGTCTGTGATCTTGCTCATAAGGCTGTAACTCTTTGTATAATATAAGATTGTAGTTTTACTAATAGAGCAGCTGCATTAATACCGATTTATAGAGACAATAGCATTAGCATCTGTACAGTTATAAGGTTTTCTCCACAGATTATTACTTTTGTGGTCTGTAACCCTGTTCATGAGACCCTTATCCGTACCTGTAACTGGACCCTTATCCGTACCTGTAACTGTGTACAATGAAAAACTGTAGTTTTATTAATTAAGCAGCTGCATAAATACCTACAGAAACATAACTATTAGCAGTAGCAGTAGCATCTGTACACTGTTAGATTATTACTTTTGTAGTCTGTGATCTTGTTCATAAGGCTGTAACTCTGTGTATAATATAAGATTGTAGTTTTACTAATAGAGTAGCTGCGTTAATACCTACTCATTACTCATTAGTAGTAGTAGTAGTAGATTATTTTTGTAGTCTGTAACCTTGTTTATAAGGCCCTTATCTGTAGCTGTAGAGAAACTATCGTTTTGCTAATAGAGCAGCTGCATAAATACCTACAGAGACAATAGCATTAGCTGTAGCATTAGCATCTGTACACTGCTATAAGGTTTTTTCTCCATAGATTATTACTTTTGTAGTTTGTGACCTTGTTCGTAAGGCGCTTTACTGTAACTATGATTGTGTACAATGAAAATTTGTAGTTTTGCCATTGGAACAGCTGCATAAATACGTAAACAAATACCTACAGAGACAATAGTATTGGCAGTAATAGCAGCATATGTGCAGTTATAAGGTTTTTCCATAGAATATTGCTTTTGTAGTCTGTGATCTTTTTCATAAGGCCCTTAACTGTAACTCTGTGTGTAATATAAGATTGTAGTTTTACTAATAGAGCAGCTGCATACATAAATAAATAAATTAATACCTCCGGAAACAATAGTATTAGCATTAGCATTAGCAGTAGCATCTGTACGGTTATAAGGTTTTCTCTATAGATTATTACTTTTGTAGTCTGTGATCTTGTTCATAAGGCTGTAATTGTATATAGTATAATAGTGTAGTTTTACTAATAGAGCAGCCTCATTAATACCTACGTATAGAGAGAATAGTACTAGCAGTAGTAACAGTAGTAGTAGTAGTAGATTATTACCTCCGCCTCCGACAGGAAGCAGGAGGTTATGCTTTTGCGGACATTTATCTGTCTGTCTGTCTGTTAGCAAGATAACTCGGAAATTTCTGAACAAATTTTAATGAGATTTTCAGGGAACATTTATTATGGCATAAGGAACAGATTATTAAATTTTGGTGATGTTCTGGATTACCATCTGGATCTAGGAATTTTTTGACGGTTTCTTTGGCGCTCTCCGAGTGCTTTTCTAGTTGTTTTTGTAGTCTGTGACCTTGTTCATAAAGCTGTAACCCTGTATATAATATAGGATTATAGTTTTACTAATAAAGCAGCTGTGTTAATAAATAAATATATACTTACAGAGACAATAGCATTGGCTGTAGCAGTAGTATTTGTACAGGTTTTCTCCATAGATTATTACTTTTGTAGTCTGTGACCTTGATCATTAGACCCTTATCTGTATATGTAACTGTGCACAATGGAAAAAATGTAGTTTTACTAACTGAGCAGCTGCATAAATACCTATAAAGATAGTAGTATTAGCAGTAGCAGTAGTATGTGTGCACTGTTATTAGATTTTCTCCTTAGAATATTATTTCTGTAGTCTGTGATCTTGTTCATAAAGCTGTAACTCTGTGTGTAGTATAAGATTGTAGTTTTACTAATAGTTACTAATACTTGTCGAGACAGTAGTATTACCAGTAGTAGTAGCAGTAGTAGCAGTGAAAATGGCACTACTTCTGACCACCCTGCAGCTCCTTCCTGGTCCTGTTTTCACCTGGCCACGGTGTCGGGTTTCCCTGATGCAGGTACCAGGAAGTGAGGGACTGTTGGTGTCATTGTTGTCGTCAGGGATCGTCGCTCCGCTCGTCATCCTGTGTCATCATAACTGTAATGCCGTGTAATCAGGAGCTTAGCGGGCGCCGGAGAAGTGGCTGTAATGAGAGCGCTGGAGCAGGTGCGCGCAAGCAGGAAAGGTTTATTTAAGTCATGCGCCGATTCATTTCTGACACGCCAGAGTATCAAATAGAAAAATAAAACACAAGCAATGTTTGAAAACGAGGAGGATGAAGAAACTCGTACCTGTTACCTCTTTAGAAACCCCCAAAACACCTTGACAGTTCCACATTATTGCATTTTTTAGTCTTTGTTGTGTATTTTCTTAAACAGTTGTGCTCATTTTGAGATTATCTGCCCCCCACCAACTGGTAAACTTCTACTCTTCATGACTGTACGAGCAAATGGCTTTTTAAAATGTGAGTTTCCCCTTAATTTATAGTTTCCAGTGTCGCTTCTGAACAGTTGTTGTTTACTTGTGATCCTAATGTGATTTTTGTGGTATTATACGCACACTTCTGTGATGTTCCGGTGGAGCTGGTTTGTGGTTCATGGTGTCAGTGGCCGTGTTGCGTCCTGAATGGCTGCACGTCCCGTTTATTCTGCGCCATTAACAGTCCGGCTCTTTTAACGCCGAGAGCCCAGGGCTGGAGCGCGACGCAGAATAGGGCACCGAGGGAAACGATGACCGATGCGTGCCGTTTCACACAGGCGGTTTCCTCCCCTCAGGCGGACTCGACTCGGTCCTTTCAGCGTCGGGATGGAGATGCATTAGCTACTCGCCGAGTGTGTGTGTGTGTGTGTGTGCTCATGTGTGTTACTTACCACGGAGTGACTAAGCAGCGCTGTGTGTGTCCTCCACTTTTGCCACGGTTGCCATTTTCTCCTCCGCTGATTCGCTTCCTTTGGTCCTCGTTAGCTGAAAGCAGCCGCCGCATAGTTGGAATACCTGAACCTGTGCCGGTGTGGCAGCTAGCAATCAAGTTTTCTATTCAAAGGGTGCAAATTATGCTTCGAATGGGAGGTGCACTCACCGGCCACTTTATTAGGTACGCCTTTTGCCTTCAGAGCTGCCTCAATTCTTCGTGGCAAACTTTCAACAAGGAGGTTCTCGTCCATGTTGACATGATAGCATCACACAGTTGCTGCAGATTTGTCGGCTGATGCCAACCTCCCGTTCCACCACATCCCAGAGGAGCTCTACTGGGTTGATTTCTGGTGACTGTGGAGGCCGTTGGAGTCCAGAGAACTCATTGTTGTAGAAACCAGTTGGAGATGATCTGAGCTTTGAGACATGGAGCTTTATCCTGCTGGAAGTAGCATCAGAAGATGGTCCACTGTGGTCATAAAGGGATGGACATGGTCAGCAGCAACACTCAGGTAGGCTGTGGAGTTTAAACCAGTTGGTACTAAGAAAACACCCCCCACACCATTACACCACCAGCAGCAGCCTGAACCGTTGATCCAAGGCAGGATGGATCCATGCTTTCATGTTGTTCTGACCTACCATCTGAATGTTCAGCTGAAATGGAGACTCATCAGACCAGGCAGCGTTTTTCCATCTTCTACTGTCCAGTTGTGAATTGTAGCCTCAGTTTCCTGTTCTTAGCTGACAGGAGTGGCCCCCGGTGTGGTCTTCTGCTGCTGTAGCCCATCTTCTCCAAGGTTGTTGTGGTTCAGAGGTGGTGTTCTGCATTCCTTGGTTGACTTACTGCTGCCTTTCTATCATCTCCAACCAGTCTGACCATTCTCCTCTGACCTCGGACCATCCTCTGTAAACCCTGGAGATGGTTGTGGTGAAAATCCCAGTAGATCAGCAGCTTCTGAAACACTCAGACCAACAACCATGCTACGTTCAGAGTCCCTTAAACCCTCTTTCTTCTCCATTCTGATGCTCGGTTTGAACTTCAGGGAGTCGTCTTGACCACGTCTACATGCTTAAATGCATTCAGTTGCAGCCACGTTGTCGGCTGATTAGCTATTTGTGTTGAAAAGCAGTTGAACCGTTGTCCCTAATCAAGTGGCCGATGAGTGTACGTCCTGGTTATTGTCCAACAGAAACCACCAGAGCTTCTGTGGCGTTTGGCGACTCGCAGTAGATTCAAGATTCAGGATTTATTATTTGCCATTTGTGCACAAAACTTGGTGTTGGTAATGTCCGTGCTGAGCGAACTGACTGTGGAAGTGTTAGCATGCCGGGCTAACTAGCTAACCTAGCTTGGTGGTGCTTTCAAAGCCAGGCAGCATTTTACCCTGTATTATCATACCGCGTGACAGTCTCTGATGCCTAACAATACTAACGATCTTCCTCATGCTTTGTTAGAGCCGTTGATGTATTGGTTTGGAGAAGCCGCCGAACTGCAGCTGTGAATTCATCTCACAGACAGACAGTTGACGAAATGAGAAGTCTTTGAAGTGTGAAATCCAGAGCCCATTGTTTCAGATTTGAGTGGCAGTTCTGCTATTGTTGTAAGTGTAAAGTACATATGCAGGCTGGGGTTTTCTTTTTCTCGCTCAGAATGTGTCGGACTGTGCACAGCAGCAAATGTGATCCACGTTAGAATTATTAGATTTAGAAGCTTTATTGTCCTCATATTGCAATGAAAGACAGCAAATCAATGACATTTTGAGCAAATCGTATGCAAAACAACCTATAATAAACATACACTGATCAGGTGCATCATTACGACCACCTGCCTAATTTTGGTTTGGTCCCCCTCATGGGGTCCAAAATGCTCTGAACCATTGGGCATGGACAAGAGGACCTCTCATACCCCTTCTCCACCAAGAAGAACCAGGTCCTAGTTTTGGTTCTTAGTTGGTTCTAATCTGGTTCCTCCTAAGAACCTGTTTGGAGTCAAGTTGGAGCCATTGGGTCACCATAAAACCACTACGCTAGCATCCATTACATAGCAGTTAAACAAACGCAGTAAGTTGATGATAATATCTATGTTTATCTCTATAGATGGTCTTAAGGCCGATTGTGAGGCGGAGGTCCTCCTGTTGCCTGGACACATCCGTGATCACGCTACTGGTGGGACACAACTGTAGCGGATTTCAGGTCAACAGTTTGTGCTAAACTTCCGTGTGTCCCGGGAGTCATTCCAATACATGTGTGATGGGACCAGGGACGTCCTGGAGAACAAGGACACTAATTAGCGCTTGTGTGTCCCTTTCCACCGTTGATGGTTGGTCACCATAACCCCGCCCCCAGCCCCTGACGTACTCGGTGCTTAGCTCTGGACCAGCAAAGAGTTGGTGCTTGCTGAGCTCCAGTTTTTAGAACCTGGAGTCGGTGCTTAGGTGGTGGAAACACAAAGAACTGCTGGCTCTGGAACCAGCTCAGTGAAAAAGGGGTAAGGGTGTCCTATGGAGTCTGGAACCACTGGATCCTTTGGGTACTCTGGCTTGTCCAGTGGGGCCTCTGTCAATCCAACTGGTTCCACTGCATCCTGTTGATGCTTGATCAGAATGGGCTGTAGGAAGTCTGGAGGTCACATCAACATGTTGGACCATTGTCATGTTCCTCCACATGTTCCTGATTGGTTGATGTTGTTTCCATGTGGTGGGGTGCATTTTCATCCAGGGACATTTGGGATTTCCATCAGCATGAGGGAGTGTGTTTGTTGTGGGACAATGTTTATTTGGGTGTCTGAGTCTGATCAAGGTTTTCCATCAGAACACCACATAGAACCAACATGACCAATGTTATTCACTTCACCTGTCAGGATGTTGGGGCTGATCAGTGGATGATACCTTATTCGACAGAAATCTGTGCGTTTTTTTTAAAATTTCTGATCATTTGATTAACTAAATTGTCTATTTCTATTCAATAAAACCCCCAGTTAACTTTACTTTTTTAGTTTTTACTCCCAATTTTAACCCTTTCCCTGGTTAAGCTCTCTGTTTATGCCGTAACAACCCTGGTAGTACGAGAGGAAAGCTGTTTTTCATTCATATTTGCATTTGCTAGTCGCAAATGTGAAAAGTTTGAGCAGCTGCTTTGATAAGAAAAAAAACCTCTAAAATCTTGGCTTTATGAAAGAATTCTATCTCCTTCTGCTGTTTTTTCACCTGCGGTTGTTTCCGTTAATCATCAGCCAAATCGACTGCATACCTCGCAGTCCAGTTTGAAGTGTTTACCGAACGCCGAGGGAGTAAACGAGACTCCATGTTTGCTCCGCGCATGAAAATCATGACAAAAGCAAACGGAGAATAACCTCTGAGTCGGCTAATTAAAGAAGAGGAGAATAATTTGGATTCATACAGTATGATTCCACAGCTTGTTAGCCTGTTGTTTCCCCTTTAGGATACAGAGCAGCATTTAAATGTTCTGTACTAAACAGACGTCTTTACTGCACTGTTGGTTCAGATGTTAGTACTTGGTGTGCAGGTATCAACGGCACAATGATGGGTGGGATTGTGCATTAATAACAGGATTTAACAGATAGACATTGTAATTATTTACATATTACAGTTAATAACATATCACACAGGGTTTCCCCCAGAAAACTTGCTAAGCCTGGTGGTAGAGAAGCCCACCGTGTTTTTGTAAAAAAGAAAGAAAAAAAAAAAGTTAAAAGTTGACAGGAATTTTGAAATTATGACTATTGTGTGTTATTATAAGCCATTAACAATAGTTAAACGTAGAGTCTTACTAAAAGGCACGATCTTGAAATACGGTTTTAACAAACACAAAAAATACAATTAAAATAAACAATATCAGTTGTTTTCACTTAAGTTAAATCCTAGTGAATCTTAAAACAAGCCGTTGCTGGTCACATTTAAAAGTAGTAAAACTTGGTTGCACATGGTTCAGGTTGGATCAGTGCATCAATCCGTCTGGGTTTACCATACTGGGTCTGGTAGAGCCATCCGCTAAATTTAGGGTCAGCTAACCATTTTGGATTAAATCCGTTAGTTGGATGTTTACCATCGCGGCTCGCAGAAGGCTGCTCCGACGACGTGCTAACATCCGTGCTAACATCCGTGCTAACTCCTACTTCCTCTGCCTCATCATGGAGCCGCGGCTCGGTCGGCTCGCCGGGGATGAACTCCCCTTGGCCTGGAGGTGAACGACCGGCTCATGGTCTCCTCCAGTGCTCCCCCGACTTCGGAAAAAGTTCACGTATCGACCATAAAATGTCGCCATTGCACTTTCAACCGTATCACCAGATGCGGTTAAAAGCTCTGTATACCGTCTTTGCTATCACTGTTTTGGTGCATAAAAAAACCTATTTAAAATAAATAAACAAGTGATGCTTAGCCTGGCGGGGGGGCAAGGAAAGTCTGGGGGCCCACCAGGCTTATAAAGCACTGCGGGAAACCCTGATCACATATTGACTTTAAAATAATTTATTTAGCAGTCACGGCGACTTATATTAAAGGTGTATGGGATGCACAGACACAAAAACAAAGTATAACTCAGTCAGAAGGTGATTATTTGTTACGTGGGTAACAGAAGTCGTGTTTTAGTTGGATAATTTATTTGAAATTGAATGTTTTGCTACTTGACTGCATGTAATTACAGATAAGTGGTCGACAGAATAATTCTATGATTCAAAAGCAGCACTGTTGGTGGTTTTTGGTGACTTTCTCCTGGTGGGATAAAGGTTTCAGTGGTAGATGGATCGCATCCTGTCGTGCACGTGTTCAAATCTGCTGTTCTCTATGTGTTTTCCTGCGTCTAGGATGAGTTTAGACTCACGTTTGCGAGATGCGGCGCAGGATCTTCATCTAACATCAAGTTTGATATGGAATTATTCAGTCCCTCCAGGATTTCATGGGTGTTTTTCCAGATTGTTGCTCCTAAAATGTCTGAATTCGCGGCAGCTTTTCTAAAAAATTGCGATGTAAGTTTTGATGTTTGAAGCGTATTTGTTGCGATGAAATTGCGGGAGACGGTAAAGAAATGCTGAAAAGTTGCGTTTTTTCTTTGTTCTGTATAATTCATTAAAAATTTTAAAAGTTTAAAAAGTTAATTTCACATCCTGGCACACGCGTGTTCACACACACACGCTCACAGCTCGTCACGTCAGTTAATGAATCTAACTGACCTTCGTTGTTTCAGTGCTGCCACAGATCTGGATGCAACAGCTTCATCACGGTGGTTTGTCTGGTCTGTGGTCCGCTGGTTTCACCCATTCTCCTGATATGTTTACGGTAGAAAAGTGTTTGTCAGTGGATGGTTTTGGTTTGTGTTCCACCTCAATATTCCACGGGGTGAAAACAGTTTAGCTCCACTTTGCTGAAGAACATCAGGGAATTGTTTTGCAGTAGTTTTTGTTGTATCTGTATCGTCAAACCATAAACAAGGAAGTGAATCCGGTGACGTACGTGCATTACTGGGGACTGCTGTGATTGGTGGAACTCATGGGAGGCGGGGCAAAATTGCATAAAAGTGGCGGTGATTGGACGAAACTGTCAGAATTCACGGAGATTGGTTGAATTTGAGCGCGAATTCCTGGAGGGACTGATTAGCTTTGTAAATTACTGGTCTGATAGTTCCCGTTTGTGTTTTTTTCTTGATCCCGTCTGTTTGCTGCCTTCGCTTCCCATCACGGTGACGGGAGAGGAGCTTTATTGTTGCCGTTTGTTGCAGCTCATTCAGTTATCTGACGAGAAACGAAGGCGCTTATATCAGCCGGGTTTGTTATTTTCAGCGTTGTGGGGACAGACGGGAACTTCTTCCACGCCCAAGTCCTGTGTGTAAATATGAAAAATGAGAACAAGCAAAGGCCTTTCGGACGGCACAGTGTGCTCAGTGTATTTATATAGTGGCTTGCCTGCAGGCCTTAGTCGCCAATTAGACTGAGAGCTGCGCCTGTGTGCTCTGGTGAAGCTGTAATGCAACTATGGTTCTTCAGGGTGTTGAGTTTCTAGGTGCTGCTGCTCATTAGAGCTTCATCAGAGATAAACCTTATACATGTGTGTCTATAAATTAACGCACACGCTCGCAGATGGCGTACACTGCAGCGCCTCCTTGCCGTTTTGTGTTTGCGAGTGGCCCTCGGGGGCCGTCGCGTCCTCCCTCCTCGACTGTAGCTCCATTGTCAGGTCTGGCCTTTCATACGCTGGAGATGGAGGGGACGGTTCGGGTGAAGAGACGTCGAGGAAAGAGCGAAACGAGACGTGGAGCTTTCGCCTGCTCCCATGCATGACTGCCCCGCGAGAGCAACCCTTTGGGAAACGTTTGCGCGATCGGCTCTGGAACTTCCACCTGTTCGCCCTTTTTTTATGGCAAGACACAGATCAGAGAACAGGCGCTGGTCCAGTCATGAAACCTGGAGATTCTTGTAAATTCGTCGCTGCCGTGTTTCATTCTCAAGCGGAGTATGGCGAGGGTGTAGACGCTGAACCCGTGCCTCATGAGAACTGAAACGTGAGACTCTTCCTCGGGACAATCGATCCTTTGTTTTGGTTTTCGGATGGAGAGGGGAGTGGCGGGGAGCGTACCTGTCAGAACCTGAGAGCCAGAATCTTTATCAGCCGCCCGGGTGGATGTTTTCCCAGATTACTCACGGGAGGGAGGGGCGGGGGCTTTTATTAATAGAGCGCTTTTATCTAAAAACAGAGCCGACAGAGGAGGAATTTACAAAGCTGACGGGAGAGATGTGAAAAATATCAGAACCAAAAGTGAAGCCAGGGAGAGGAAAGGAGTATAAAAGCCACAGAGATGTTAATGTTTAGCTGCTTGTGTGATGCTGGTTAACTATTAGAGAGCCAAGGTCCAGCTTTTCCCTTCTGTTAGGCCTCATTCTGGTGTTGGGTTAAAGTCTGTCGCGCCTTTACAGTGCACACAGTTCCTCCTCAGAATGTCCTCAACAAAGAGCAGGACTTGGAATGTGAAAATAATATTCTTGGTTGAGATGTGACCTTTTGTAACGTCCTCAGAAAGTTTGGTTCTACGTTTAGCATCACGGCTAAACGACGACGGGGAAACCACTTGAAGGCACAGGCAGGGAATGGTTAGCTTAGCCTCGAATGAAGTTGGAAAACAACGACGTACCGAAGAGGCGATAGCGAGGAAGTCTGGTGCACAGCAAGCCGTAAAACCCCAGCTTGATGATTTTATACTTCAATTTTTGTGTGAAGTAAGCTTTAGAGGTGTCTGGTCGTGGCCTGTCACAAGTACATCGGCATATTTGTTCTTCCACGTGAACAGTCGTGAAAACTTTTTTTAATTTTCTGCAGAAAAACACTCCTGGCTTGATTTAGAACCCGTGTCATCACCCCGTTTGTCCAGCAGCACATGCAGCGGAGTCGGCATCCCAGATGAGCAAACGGTGGTGCAGAGTCAAGCTGTGTCTTTAAGCTGCTAACGAGTTTGTGAAATGTCTGCAAAGTTAATAAACAATGACGTCGTTTCCACTTCCAACTGCTACTCTAACACACACCAATCACGTATAACATCATGACCACCTGTCTAATACTGTGTTGGTCCCCCTTATGTGGTCCAAAATGCTCTGAACCATTGGACCAGAGGACCTCTCAGGGGGTCCTATGGGGTCTGGAACCAGTGGATCCTTTGGGTACTCTGGCTTGTCCAGTGGGGCCTCTGTCAATCCAACTGGTTCCACTGCATCCTGTTGATGCTTGATCAGAATGGGCTGTAGGAAGTCTGGAGGTCACATCAACATGTTGGACCATTGTCATGTTCCTCCACATGTTCCTGATTGGTTGATGTTGTTTCCATGTGGTGGGGTGCATTTTCATCCAGTGACATTTGGGATTTCCATCAGCATGAGGGAGTGTGTTTGTTGTGGGACGATGTTTATTTGGGTGTCTAAGACCTCGTCCACACGTAGCTGGGCTTTGGTAAAACCGAACATCCTGCCCCCTCCGTCTAGACAAAAATTTAAGTCCACACCACCTCGTTTTTAGAAAAAAATCTATCCACTCCTAACCGCATAAGTGCGTTTTTAAGCACATTCATAAGCATGCCAGACCTCTAGGGGGCAGTAGTTCCCCAAATCCTATCCAATCAGAGTGGAACGGCAAAGTGATGGAAAACAACCGTCCTTAACGTCGTCCTTCGCCTGTGTTGTTGAACGTGAAGCAGCATCTGGGCTTGTGAAAACAAGCAAAAACAAAGCGCCTGTACAAGAAACAGCGTCAAAGACCTCATGAGGGCGTCCATACTGTTTCCCAATGTAAACACAGGTCGCATATGTGACGTAAGAACATGTTTTGTCGCAGGCAGTGACGTTTGGAAAACTCCAGTTGTTGACGTCCACATGCAGACGTGTAAACGGAGGATTCACAGATCTTCACTTTGGTCGGAGGTTTTTAAAAGAGTCGTTTTTAATGCCGTGAATCTGCATTTTCATGTGGATGACAGGAAAAATGGTAGAGAATATCTTGGTTTTGTGAGACACCCGACTACATGTGGACAAGGTTTTCCATCAGAACACCTCATAGAACCAATACGATCCATGTTATTCACTTCACCTGTCAGTGGTCAGGATGTTGGGGCTGATCGGTGGATATGTAGGAATATAAAGGATATCATTCTTGTATAAATATCCGACTTTTTTTACTCTAAAAATTAATATTGGCCACAACAATCCACCATCAGTTGGGTTTAACTCCATCAATTGGTTTACGTTTGGACAGCTACGTCTCTCCGCGGTGCAGTCGAGCTGAAATGTTTTGAATCATCTTGCTTCCCGTCGTTGTATTTGGACAACAGTGCAACTTAAAGCTGCACCGACCAATATTCTTTAGACTGACTATGAATTAAAGAGCTGTGTGACGCGAGAAGAGTGTTTTCAGTGTCTACCAGCTGAATGCTTTCAGATTTCTAGTCCTGTTCTTATTGGCTTTGTTTCCAGCACAACGAGGCAACTGTTTTAAAGCTGCTGGTCAGGAACACGACCTGCTATTTTGGTCCGTTGTTTATTAGTAACGCCTTTGTTGCTTTTCTTATCATTGAGATCTGAGACCCGCTACAATTAATAAAGCTCTCACACATCATTGTTCGAAGTCATCTGGTTCACTTTAGCCTACAAAGCGATTTTTGGGTTGCAGCCGCCTTATTTTATCGTAAATAGCTTCGCATTTCTACCTAGAGCGTAGAAACGGTTCCTCAGGTCCACAATGAAGGAAGTGAAAGCACCTTTATGTGTGCTGCTCCTGCTCTAGAGAAGATTTAAAACGTATAAAATCGGTTCCTCTGCAAGAAATGCTTTGAAATCTCTCGCTGGTTTAACCTCATGTGTTGTAGATTAGTCTCAGTCGTGTCAATAATTTTATCTACTTCTCTGCCTCACTTCTCCGGCTTTCAGATGTCTTTGCCAGGCTGAGAATAGAAGGCTCGTATGCGACACCGGCCATATGCTCATTAAATTTATAATGCAGCCTATCTGCTCTCCACGTGCACCTGTGAGGTCTTGCGCAGCATATGTGGGCTGATTCATGGGCGGCTGCATGTCGGATGGATGTGATGAAGGACTCGGAGGTGGACTGAACGCCTGGTGTGGCGTTTAGCATCAGTTCGACGTCTTGTTCAGCAGAGACGGCCTGCAGCGATGCCTCAGGCTGAGCGGGAAGCATTATTCATTCTCCTGAAACGACATGATGCAACCGAATGTCAGCCTGAATAACAACTTGATGTGTAACGAGCCCAGCGTGATGCTAATGGAAGATTAACCAGCTTTTGTTAACATCCTCTTTGTGTCTCTTCCCTCTTCCCCTTCTACGCTTCTCTTTCTCCACTTCCTCTCCACTGTTTTGCAGAGGAGGCAGATTACACCACGTTCTGCACCGACTCGCTGACCAGGAAGAAGAACACGGTGCTCTCGGCGGTTCTTCTGCGGCCCGACACCAACAGGAAGAAGCCACCGGTGATCATCAGCCTCCCGAGAGACTTCCGCCCCGTATCCTCCATCATCGACGTGGACATCCTGCCTGAGACGCACCGACGCGTTCGCCTCTACAAGCACGGCCAGGAGAAACCGCTGGGCTTCTACATCCGCGACGGCTCCAGCGTTCGGGTCACTCCGCAGGGCCTGGAGAAGCTCCCGGGGATTTTCATCTCCCGCATGGTTCCCGGCGGCCTCGCCGAGAGCACCGGCCTGCTGGCGGTCAACGACGAGGTGCTGGAGGTGAACGGTATCGAGGTGGCTGGGAAGTCTCTGGACCAGGTGACGGACATGATGATCGCCAACAGCCACAACCTCATCATCACCGTCAAGCCGGCCAACCAGCGGAACAATGTTGTTCGCAGCGGAGGAGGCGGCGGCGCGGCGTCCGGTAGCTCTGGACGCTCATCAGACAGCGGCGCCAGCTACTACGGCTACTCGTCGCAAGCCGCCGCGGCCTCCATGCCGTCACACATCATCCAGAACTTCCCGGTCGGGGAGCTGGAGAGCGACGAGGACGACGAGGACCTGGTGATCGAGGCGGGAGGCGAGGCCGAGCCCATCAGGCGAGCCCCGTCCAACTACAGCATGCCATCGCTGCCTCGCTACGAGCCTCACCTCAACCTCCGCACCGCCACCACCTCCGTCTCCGCCTCCGCCCTCTCCATCAACGCCAACGGGACCCTGCCGGCCAGCGGCAGCAGCGGGTCGCTCAGCAACACCAACGCCACTTCCGCCACGTCGTCGCCCGACAGAGCGTTGGAGAGGCGGAGTCTGGAGGAGGACGGTACTGTTATAACGCTGTAAAGACGGAGCGTTCACACACTAAACACTGGAAACCAGAGAATGACTCAGAAACTTCCACGTCCACTCGGGGGTGGGGGGGGGAGTGACGGACCAGCAAATCAAACATACCAACTCCATTATACAGCGACTGTACCTGAGAAGCACAAAGACATGTGTACATATTAAAACCGAACACGACACCTACATGTTTGTACGTCCCAACATTCACAACACTCTTTGCTCCTCGACATGCCAATGATCACGCATGTGTGCCATAGTCTGAACCCCCCAACTCCATCAGACCCGCAGACGCAAACATGTCAAAGAAAGAAGTTGAATTTGATGCCCAGAGTTTTATTTCTAAATAGGGATCGATCGATATAGCCGATAATTGGTAACCAAGAAAGACCGATAGCCGATATTTGGGCCTGATATACCTTGGATGTTATGTTTACATCTTCATAACAAGGTTTCTTCATTAAAAAGAATAACTATAACTGAATATGTACGCTAGCAATAGGAGTGATGATGTCAGAGCATCTCAGGAGGACATTTTCCTCTGTTTGCTCATCGATCAGCTGATTGAGATTGAGCTGTATTTTTAATCTTTCACTGTTCTATTTTATCGCCCACTAAGGCCCAGATCTTAAAGCATCATTTGTTGTTGTTATCTGTGGCTGCCTGCTAACAAAGCCGCGGGTCGTTAGCATAGCCTTAGCCACTGTAATTTCCTCATTTCTCATGGCGATGGCTGCGTGTCTCTGCTGGAGAGTCGTTGCCACCAAATGTGCTCGTCTGTCTCTCTGCGTAAACAATGGCCTCCAGTGATTGGCTGGTATTTGCGACGCGTAACCAATCAGATTGGGCTGCTGGTGGGACATTTCCTGAGACTACAGGCAGAGAGGCAGCTCCATCAGACCCGATTTAATTTATCGATAACCGCTTAGTAAAAATAACTGGGCAGATGCCAAATATCGGCCTGATAATCGGTCATCCCTGTTTCTAAACCACTAAAAGCACTTGTTCTTCTTTCTGAGGGCAGACGTAGGACTCCACCTCTCCCACGATAGTTCTCAGATGCTCTGAAGCAGCGTTTTTATTTTTGTTTTTATCTCAAGCTTTCGTCAACACACTGCGACCACCTGCCTCGCGACACTTTCCACGCAGCGAGGTATCGACAGAGTGCTGAGAAAAACAAGTCTGGGTTCTTTGTGTCGACTCTGATGCTTCTGGCCGCTGTTTGTAGCCGCTCGTCCTGTTTTTACCTGCCGGGGTAACGACCAACTGATCATGAGAGCTTAAATACTGTCCTCGTCCTTTACCAACCCCTTCACCGTTTAGCCTGTGTTTTATTTTATTTTACCTTCTCTCTTTTTTATTTTCATCAACACTTTTATCTCACAGGTCTGACACATGTGGAAGTCGTGGCTCCGGAAAAACCCACTCCTGCCTGAGTAGAGGTGGAATTCATTTCCCTGTCATGTTTTCTTTCTCTCCTCTCCGTGACAAGGGCTATTTCCCCTGCTGCACGCGTACAGACGACAAAACATGAATGTGGTTTTAATCACGTCTGCTTTCGCTCCTTCTTTTTCCCGTTCCCTCTTGACCAGAACTCGTCTGATCGCGTCGTTTTCCAGGATCGGCGCGTGAGGGGCGTTCTCCGACGCGTTCCCGCACCGTTCCTCCTTTTGCGTTTTCGTTTACTGCAGTTGAAGGGCTTCCGTGGGAGGATTCCAGCCGCCAACCAGTTGAAATTCGCGGTCCAGCAGACTAAGTCACGCCAAAACAAACGCATGCAGGCGCGCTGATCGTAAACCACTTTCTGTTTGGCGAAGGCGAGGCAGGTCGGCTTTGTGCACCTTGTGTTTTATCTCTGACCGGCATTTAGTGTTTCCACTGACGTCGTTGCTTTCATCGGCTGTAATGAACTCAGAATTTATTGTCCAGTCTTTAAATGTCGGGCCGTGAAATCCAACTTCCCTGACGTATAACCTGCAATACAGAGCGTACCGTACGTCCATTAGCATCGCACGCTGCTGCTAACTGCCTCCCTGAAGTGAGAGCAGATGGTCTATTATTCCCCGTATTGATTTCCTTTCCCATGCTCTCCTAACCGGGGCTTCAGCATGGGTTTTATCCCGCCCGTTCTCAGTAATGCTCGCTGGCTTGTGCATCAAAACACATCACATGCATCATCTGCGGCTCTGCTTGTCGTTTGAATACCTGATGAGCCCGTTAGACGGTCAGTTTATGGTACAGAACACGCTGGTTCTTCCATTCCCATCCATGGATCACTGTTAATTTATTTCCTGCGTCTCTAACTCTGACCACAGGACACTTGGATTGTAACCGTGGCGTCGTTTTTCTTTATCTCTTTTTATTTATTCTCTAATCATAATGTCTGCATATTTTCTTCCTTTGTACACATTTTATGACTTTATTTTTATAACTGATGGGTTTTTTTCCCGTTTATCCGTGATTCTCGTGGTACCGTAGACTTTACCGCCCCGTTAGAGATGATTAGTTGGTGATTTTTCTGGCTGAAGCGACTGGAGGATCCGAGGAAGACGCTATTTTTTTTTTTTCATACTGTGAATTATTATTATTATTATCATTATTATTCTGCGGGAGAGAAACGGCGGTATTATAGTGCAACCTCGGCTAAGTGTTGTGCTTTGAGTCGGATTTTTTTTTTTTTTAAAGTGATCGAGCAATGATTTTTGCTTGCCAGATAAATCCTATGGTATAGATTTGTAATAAAGATTGTCAGTATTTTCATATCGATGCTATATATGATGTACGTTTTTATCATGTTTTAAGACTGGAGATGTACGAATAAATAATAGATGCAACTGCTGATTGGAGGAGATAAAATAAACTAATATGTAGCAATACGTGGTGTTTGTCGGCGTCCAGTCTTTGTTTTTTATTCTGCAGATTAAAAACATGTTACCTGATTACCTGACGAGGTAAAACACTGAGGTTAAGAACAGAAATGAACCTGAGTATTCACATATTAAGGATTAAACTCTACAAAAATACACAACTCAACCTGCTAAATTAACATCTAAAACACGGTATCATTAACTAGAAAAGCCCTCATAGAGCTCATACCTCCACCAAGCAGCTTCAGTCCATCCCCAACACAATCTCCCAATTCACATATTTTGTATGGAACGTTACAGATACTAATGTAATTACAGACAGTTCAAATGTCCTACCAACAATGCGGCCTTCACCCCATCCGACCTAATGAACAGGCGCGGCCTCTAGCGCGGCAGCTCCTAACAGCCTCCCAGCTTCTTAGACAACCGGAGATAAGAATGCCGGCCCAACCGTGCGTATGTCGCTCAGGAGGGAAAGAGAACTCCGTCACTGTCGCTGTCTGTCGCGTGGAGACCCAAAATGTCATGTGGTCAGAGGGGGTTACCCCAAAAACAAGAGTGCCCTCTGGTGGCTTTTAGAGTAAACGAACACAAAACAAAACAGATGCACAAGATACAAATGGTAATGCCTTGACAATGATAATCTGAAAGCTTCAAAGCATCGTTAGACGCTATAAACGTTATCAACAGTTATTCAGAAGAGCCGTCACATTCATGGGTATCGCTTTCATTATTACAGTAGGTGTGTCCGTTCCCTACGTTACTAAATATAAAAATAAACGAGCTAAAATGAGACTTAAATAAAAAAGAAAGTAAGTAATACTGGGAATGATAGTGAGGCAGTAAAGTCATATTACATATGATGATGAGATATCGCACACGAGAAAAGTCTTATTCCACATAACATTAAAAAACTGCAAGTAAAATTGAAATTTTACACTTGAAGTTCAAATAAGGATGAAATATTTCACATTATATGGACGTGGTGTACGCACAAATTAAATACTGCACATGGTACATTCCAAGGATTCTTCGGAGCTCTCGTGTGTAAGCTTTGTTTTCATTTTATTTATTTATATTTATTTGTTTATCTATAACATATAAGAGGATATATTACAGGCAGGCGCTACAGAGGAATGAAAACATGGATAGACGGATTAAATAACTGACTGGGGATTTTTACACTGGCATGTATTCTGTTCAGTATGTTTGTGTGTTTTCTAGTGCAGTTAGAAGGAATGGTGCAAACTGAATGTGTAATATTATTATTGTTGTTATTTTATACAACTTTTACATGTTATCTAAGCACTTTTTACTGCTGTTTTGCACAGATGAGGAATGATCTTTCGATTTTGTTGCATATATCTGTAGAGAGATAGATAGATATGTATATAATATGTAAATGTAGAGGTTGTATTAGGGTGTCTGTTTTACATAATGTTAGATAAACGTTCATTTAAGTGCATTGTGGTGTTTTGGCGCCGCCTGCTGGACACTACAGGAAGTGTTTGTGTCCCTGGGAGCGCTTGTTTTGCTGCAGCGGAGAACGCGGCGCTGCTGCTGCTGCGTTCATGGAGGCTCTTCGGCGGGGCTTTAAACCGGACAAAGTCTCTTTATCTGCTTTAAATCATGTAAATATTTCTGATAGTAAACTATGAGCCCGTCTGACCCCAGATGAAGCTCTACCTGCCCCCCCAGCCCTACCTGCCCCTCCAGCTCTACCTGCCCCCCTGAGAGGAGGCTTTGGTCACAGCCCAGACAGCTGAGCATCACGTGACGTGACGTGTAACCGGCATGGCGGCGCTGAGCTGAGGTAGCAGCTCTACTGGACGGACACCGATAGCCTGGCTTTGGTTAGCTTCCCTTGTCACCTGCTCATCCGCAGGACCGGGCCGAGCATGTCGGCCTGAGAGGAGCGGAACCGACCGAGAGATGCACCAACAACAGCAGCAGCAGCAGCAGCTTCAGCGGCTTCAGCAGCAGAAGGCAGAGAACAGTAAAACCAAGAGCATGTTTCTGTCCAGGGCGCTGGAGAAAATCCTCTCGGACAAGGAGGTGAAGAGGAGCCAGCACAGCCAGCTGCGCAAAGCCTGTCAGGTGGCGCTCGGTGAGTGTTTCTGCGCTGGTTCCACTCGTGTTTTATGCGGTGCCGTGGGGAAACATTTCTGTCGTGTCTGTTTGGGGAGCTACACAGCTAGCTAGCTAGCTTTAGCTAACCAGTGGCCTCCTCCGCCGTGTGTTCAGCTGTTTGTTGGCGTTTACAGACGGATAATTACGTGTTGTCATCCATCACTGCTTTACATTAAACCAGCTGTTATATCAGCCTCTTATTGATGCTGTCAGCGTCGGCAGGTAAACAAGCTAGTAGCCGTTAGCTGCCTGATGCTAGGTTAGCTAGCCAAACAGACCAATCCGTGTGTTGTACGTAGCACTGAGCAGCAGCCAGACAGCCCCGTCCTGCTCTGCACCCAGACACACTATCTGTCCGCCTCCAGGATCCTCTGACGTCCGAAGCTTTTCCATTCAACACAAACACGGATGGAGTTACACTCGTCGGGCCGCTCCGCTCATTGTCTTTCATTCATGTGACCCAGCTCCCTGCTCGGTGTTGTGACAGCTATAAAAACAGGTGATCAGTGTGGATCAGGGGAGTCAGCTCTCACCGGGGGGCCTCAGAACACCCAGCAGCCAGAACTGGATTAGAGGAAACCTGTCAGGCTGTTGATATAAACCATGTTAATATGAGAATTAACCCAACACACACTGATATACTTTGGCTCCCTGTAATTATCATAAGGAAGCAGTTAACATTTTGGCTATTAGAGTGACTGTTAGTATAAAATAGTCCAGGAGAAGATGTGCTGTGGTGTGTTTAAGGGCAAAAAAACTCACTTATTAGTCAAACATCCATAGTTTATTAATAATAAGTGAAAAATTCTGCCCATGTGTGATAATCTACCTAACTACAGCTCAGTTATGGGACATTAATGTGTTTTAGTTGTTAATTAACATGTATTTTGCTCTATAACAGCGTCCATACACTCACCTCTAATCCAATTTAATATTCTTATTTTACTGTGTTTTTCTTTCAGATTTGTCTTATTGTTTGTTATTTACAGTTGTGCAGCAATTTGGTTCTCCTCCTGTTGTTTTAAATGTTCTTATACGTAGAATTGACTTGACTGAATGTCTGGAGGTCTGCATGTACCTCCATCATCTAAAGGCAAACCAGGTTTAACTGTCAGAACTGATTTAACTGCAGATTATTAGCTGTCAAGTCCCGACTAATCCTGTCTCCATGTCGGGAATACTTTATAATTAGAAGTAATTAATTAAGTTTGTGTAATCGAGTGCATAAAAGCGCTCACTAAGGACTGCTAATCAATTAATTGCTAGTAAATATTTAACTATTAACTAATATATTAATGGATAAGGCAGAAGAAAAGGGACATGCATGTAAAATGTGTAGTAATTTAGCTGCAGTACCTGGTTGCACCACCAGGTGGAGCCTCTTGCTGTTTTACACTGTAGACCGCCTGTTTTGTGTACAGCATTGTGGGAGTTAAGCTAGCACAGAGCCACCATGAGAAAATGTCTTGTGACGTCTAATGGCTGCCGGCAGAGCTTTCAGGCTATTAGCGCTGTTAGCTAGCGTAAGTACGCTACGATAGCGAGCAGCCCAGACGTGCTGGTAGAGTCGCATTTGTCATGTGAGTGCACCCAAAGCGTATTTATTAGCATATGCAATCATGTCCATCTTGTTTTATTGATAGATCGATTGTTAGTGCTGCTGTCTGATGTGCAGATGTTTAATGAACTCAGAGGAAAGACTCCTACAAACAGCTGGAAGCAACAAACTATACTGTAGCTCCTGCTAACGTTTAAAAGGCTGCATGTACCTCCATCATCATGCTAGCTTAGCTGTTACAGTAATGGTGCTTTCAGGCTATTAGAGCTATTAGCTAGCATAAGTATGCTACGATAGCGGCACTGCAAGCTGGTGGCGGATTTTCTGTGCCTTATAATGCTGATAAATGAGGCCACCGAGGGTTATCAATCCATCAGTTATTGATTGTTAAGGCTGCCGACTATCGGTTAAGGGGTTTATTTAAAATCTGGAACCCTAGCGCACACCTCTTTCACTTTGGAGACGCTCATGCAGATCCTGCTGCTGTCTGATGCAGCGAGTACTTTATAAACTCAGAGGAAACACTCCCACAAACATCTGGAAACAACAAACTAAACTTTTGAGGTCTACATGTGAGGTCATTGTCTAAAGACACTGTTATAGTGTAATGGTGCTTTCAGACTATTAGCGCTGTTAGCTAGCATGAGTATGCTTCAGTAGCGGCATGACAAGCTGGTGGCAGATTTCCCATGATCCTGCTGCCGTTTGATGCTGCAGGTATTTAATAAACTCAGAGTAAACACTCCTACAAACAGCTGGAAGCAACAAACTAAACTTCAGCTCATGTTAATTGGCTACTCCTAGCATAGCTGTTACAATGTAATGGTGCTATAAGGCTATTAGCGCTGTTAGCTAGCATGAGTTTGCTACGATAGCGACACCGCAAGCTGGTGGTGGATTTTTTTATGCCAGATGACGTTGGTAGAGCAGCATTTGACTGCGATCAAAGCCTATTCATTAGCATTTGTTATCATGTCAAATGAGTCACTCTAGGGTTATCAATCCATTAGTTATTGATTGATAAGGCTGCCAACTGTTGGTTAAGGAATTTATTTAAGGTTTGCATCCCTAGCGCAGACGTCCCTCACTTTGGAGACGCTCGTATGGATCCTGCTGCTGCTGTTTGGTGCTGCGGGTATTAATAAACTCAGAGGAAACACCCCAACAAACAGATGTTGTCAATTCACCGATTATTGATTGATGAGGCTGCCAGCTATTGGTTAAGGAATTTATTTAAAATTTGCATCTCTAACACATACCTGTTTCACTTTGGAGACACTCGTATGATTCCTGCTACTGTCTGATCTGTAGGTACTTAATAAACTCAGAGGAAACAGTCCTGCAAACAGCTGGAAACAACAAACTAAACTTCAGTTCATATTAATTTGATTCTCCTAGCATAGCCGTTACAGTATAATGGTGCTATAAGGCTATTAGTGCTGTTAGCTAGCACGAGTAAGCTACGGTAACAGCACGACAAGCTGGTGGCAGATTTTCTATGACAGTGATAGAGCGGCATTTGACTGCGATCAAATCGTATTCATTAGCATTTGTAATCATGTCCAGTGATTATCAGTCCTTCCGTTATTGATTGATGAGGCTGCCAACTGTTGATTAAGGAATTTATTTAAAATTTGCATCCCTAGTGCAAACGTCTCTAACTTTAGAGATGTGAATCCTGCTGCCGTTTGATGCCGCAGGTATTTAATAAACTCAGAGGAAACACTCCTACAAACATCTGGAAGCAACAAACCTAATAATAATAATTAATGGTATTCTCCTAGCATAGCTGTTAGAGTATAATGGTGCTTTCAGACTATTAGCGCTGTTAGCTAGCATGAGTAGGCTATGATAACTTTACAAGACGCTGGTGGTGGATTTTCTATGCCGGATAACGGTGATAGAGCAACATTTGACTGTGATTGAAGCCTAATCATTAGCATTTGTAATCAAGTCAAATGAGTCACTCTAGGGTTATCAATCCATCAGTTATTGATTGATAAGGCTGCAAACTATCGGTTAGGGACTTTATTTGAAATTTGCATCTCTAACATGCACCACTTTAACTCTGGAGACGTTCCTGTGGATCCTGCTGCCGTTTGATGCCGCAGATATTTAATAAACTCAGAAGAAACACTCCTACAAACATCTGGAAGCAACGAACTAAACTTCAGCTCTTCTCTTTGACATAATCCTTTGTTGCGTTGTGTCCTTTAATATTCTTTATTTTGTTGTGCCTTTCCTTCAGATTCGTCTTTTTATTCGTTGCGTTTACGTCGTATTGTTTGCTGTTTACAACTGCGCGGCACAGCTTCGCCGTAGTCGCGTTCGCTGGACGTCAGAGTTTCATTAAATTTCAGATGTGGGGTGGCCGTCGTCTCTGCTGTCGATGCTTCAAACCTCGTGATTCCCCGATCAGACAGAACTAGGGTGGGGTTTTTTTTTTTTTTGCATCTGCCTCGTTAGCGGGGCGGACGTCGACTTCACCTGCGAAGAGACAAACGTCGGTGAGTCCGAGCTGCTTCGTCTGCTGCTCTGCTGCCCTGTATACGGTGACGCTCTCTCATTATTCATGACGGCAGCAGAACTCAACACTCGTCTCTGGGCCGATGCTGGCTGCTTTGTGTTTCCCCTTTTTCAGTCTGTCTGTCTGATAAACACATTCAAAGCTGTTCGACTTTTATTTTCACCTGTAGCCTCTGTGATCAGTTAAAGAGCCAGGTGACTAAATAATAGAGTACTACTGACACCTCTCTGTGTTTAGGTCCAGCTCTAGTTTGTTCACCATGAAGATAGCAGCTCTACTACGCTACACGGCAGATCTTAGGTGCCCAAAAATATACCGTCACTCTAACAGGGGTTGTGACATATCGGGCGAATGTTGCACAAGTCCTATTTCCTCCCCGCGGCTCTTGCATTTGCCGTTGCTGCTGTGCGTGGATCAAACCGATGTGGCCGAATGCACGAATCACACGCTTCGGCTGCATCCGACGCTGGGTTGGTTCGTAGGTGTGTGTGTGTCAGTGTGGGGTTAAAATGACAGAGGAATGGGAGAGTTGATTGAGTTTGAATAGCAGAAAAAACACACACAATTAAATGTAAACACAACCTGAATATGCAGTTTTTAGACCAGTGGTTCTCAACTGGTCCAGCCTCAGGATCCACTATGTCTCTATTAATAACGGCCGCGACCCAAATTGTTGAAGTTTGATGTTCCTGTTAACAAATTAAAGTTTATTTGGGTGAAGTCTCAACGCGTTTTGATACAACTTGGGACAATTTTTTGCTCATTTTGGTATATTTGGACGTTTTTTGCCAAGTTTTGGGCATATTTTGGCCCATTTTGACAGATTCTGAGCACATTTTGGTTCATTTTTGGCTCGTTTTAGCATAAATTTCTCCAATAAGCTGGCAGAAACAAATCTAGAGGTTAATAATGGGCTACTACTGGTGTCACCACCACTAAATATCCTGCTATTGAAAGCAAACTGTGTCATAAGAAACACGTCCTTCAAAATAAAAGACTTTATACCACTACTTTTCTGCTTCTGCGACCCTCTAAAAAAGGCTTGGCGACCCACTTTGGGGTCCCGAACCACTGTTTTAGATGAAGGTTTCATTTTTTAAAGGAACAATGCCGTCCAGCCCCACTTTGCCCTTTGAGGGGGGCAATTACTTTTTCACAAGGCTGATATAGGCTCACAATAAATCTTTGTGTTTTCTGGGTTATCTCTGTCTAATATTCAGTAAATATACATTTCCGTGTGATAAATATGCAACTATAGAGGACTTCTGTAGGGGGGCAAATACTTTCCCGCGGCACTGTCCAGCCTTTGACCAGTGACTGAATCTGCGATCGTCCCGGTGGCCTCCACGTCGCGTCACGTCGCACTGCTGTGATCCGGTCAAAGCTCAGGCTTCAGTAACCTGTAATCTCCTGTGTCTCCCTCTGTGCAGATGAAATCAAGGAAGAACTGGAGAAGCAAAAGTAAGTGTCCTGTTCACACACCGTCGTCTTCTGTGGATGAATGAATAAGTCGATTTATTTCTGTGTCATGAGGTAAGAAGCCGAGATAAGGACTGAACTGAAGGCTGATAATAAGATCCTCCTGTGCATCAGCGGCCTTCAGCTAGTTTACCTGTTGCTGTGGTCAAGCTGTTGCCTTAGCAGCAGGTTATTTTGCTTTTCTTTAAGGTTTAAAAGTCAGATTTTAGCACGATTAAACAATGAAAACATGAATATAATGCAGAATGGACCACTTATCATAGTAAGTGTAGTAAAATCACACAGATTAAAAGTAATATATGAATAAAAACTAGTACTAATAATGCATTGCACAGACGAAGAAGAGCTCGGTAGTGTTCATCCTCATCCTCCCCTCCCTTCCTTTGTCGCCAATATTTGGCATAATTTTTTCTGATTATCTGTGTTATTGATAAATTAAAGGTCTGATCGGCCTCCTCTCCCTGTCTGTGGTCTCAGAAATGTCTCTCAAGCAGCCAAAACGAGAAACACAAACCAGGAAGTTAGCGTCTCTCAGGCTACGCTAACGGCTAGCGGCTAAGCTAGAAGGCAGCCGCAGATCAACCTGAAACGGCAACTAATAAAGCTGTAAGATCTGGACCTTAGAGGACAATAAAAGTGACGGAACAGTGAAAAATTAAGAAAACAGACGCAACTGCAGGAGACAAACTGCCTTTATTCCTCCTATTAATGAAGAATCTAGTTATGATTGACAGGTTCTCTGCTATCACACTACATTTAATGCATATTGGTTCTAAATATCAACCTTTCTGGATCACCTGAAATCAGCATCGACCCTGTAAAACCAGTACCGGTCGATCCCTAACGTGTAGTCAGATGTTTTACACGGCACTTGATTCATCAGAGTTTTCCTTCAGGGCTCTTTAGTGTTGACAGAAAGCCGCTCTCAGCTGTTTGCTTTCCTTCTCCACCCTCCAGGGATGGAACCGTGGTCCCGCCCAGAGCCAACTACGTCGAGGCCGACAAATACGTGCTGCCCTTCGAGCTGGCCTGTCAGTCCAAGTCCCCCCGGATAGTGTCCACCTCCCTGGACTGTCTGCAGGTTAGTATTCGCCACGCAGACCAGCTGCTAAGCCTTCATCGCTCTCGTTTCCACAGCAGGTGCTTCCTCCTGATCGTGTTGCCGACCTTCAGGTGGCAGGGTGGAGGCAGAATCCTGCTACACCTGTTTCACGCCTTTTGACATTTTCCTCCGAACAATGACTCCACATTCCAGAGACACTCGATCCTGTAATCTGGGAGCAGCTTTTCGTTGAGTCACACTCGTACGCTGGCTTTAATCCAGCTTCAGTGATCTTTTTTCTGCTCCCTTACCTCAGGATATTATGATTAGCAGTCGGCTCTGTAGCACCGCGATGCTTCGTTTAGCTCGTTAGCTATCAGAAACCGCAGCTCCTGTACTCTGGATGTTGCATGAGACTGTATCAAGATTCCAGTTATTTGTTCTGCTTTGAATACAGCCCATCATGTCGTACAGTCCCTCCAGGATTTCTTGGGCGTTTTTCCAGATTGTTGCTCCTAAAATGCCTGAATTTGCGGCAGCTTTTCTAAAAAATTGCGATGTTTTAAGCGTATTTGTTCACACACACACGCTCACAGCTCGTCACGTCAGTTAATGAATCTAACTGACCTTCATTGTTTCAGTGCTGCCACAGATCTGGATGCAACAGCTTCATCACGGTGGTTTGTCTGGTCTGTGGTCCGCTGGTTTCACCCATTCTCCTGATATGTTTACGGTAGAAAAGTGTTTGTCAGTGGATGGTTTTGGTTTGTGTTCCACCTCAATATTCCACGGGGTGAAAACAGTTTAGCTCCGCTTTGGTGAAGAACATCAGGGAATTGTTTTGCAGTAGTTTTTGTTGCATCTGTATCTTCAAACCATAAACAAGGAAGTGAATCCGGTGACGTACGTGCATTACTGGGGACTGCTGTGATTGGTGGAACTCACAGGAGGCGGGACAAAATTGCGGAAAAGTGGCGGTGATTGGACGAAACTGCAAGGTGGCGCAGAATTCAAGGAGATTGGTTGAATTAGCGTTAATTGTTGCGATCGCAGCATCCTGGAGGGACTGATCGTAGTAGGAAGTCTGAGAGCAGGGTTTTCTTAATTAACAGCACTGGATGTTTGATTTGCTCCATCAGACGTTCAGGATTTAGTGTTTTGGGAGCTGCACCTTTGGCTTTTGATGATTCTTACTTAAAGCTGCTTATTGTGAGGTCTTCCAACTTATTGGAACTGCAGTCAAATGTTCTATTCTGTTCAAAACACCTGTAAATACGAAAAAATGAATCTTCTATTGCACACCTGCAGTTAAGCAAACAAACACGAGTTAACCCTTATAAACCCAAATACTCAAACATATACGTCAGACTTCTCGTTGCCTCTGCGGCTCTAACCTCCGCCGCCTCTCCTCCGTAGAAGCTGATCGCGTACGGCCACATCACAGGAAACGCTCCGGACAGCAGGACTCCGGGAAAGAGGCTGATCGACCGGCTGGTGGAGACCATCTGCAACTGCTTCCAGGGTCCGCAGACCGACGAGGGAGTCCAGCTGCAGATCATCAAGGTACGGCCGGCTGGTCTCCTCACATCTGGACGCCTTCAGATCCTCCAGCTGTCAGGGTTGTTGTTGTTGTTGTTGTTTACCTCCACAGCAGCAGAGAAACCAGCCGCCGCATGTTCTAATCTGTTCTCATGTGAGGAACGAAGAAGAGTCGGATCATTTTTAACGTCTGAACTGAAACTACCTGTTTCTATTTTTGGATTGGATTGGAAAACTGTATAAATCCCTGAAGTTTGTGAGGTAACGTCCAGAAAAGCTGTAAAGATCGACTTAATACCTTCCATTTCAGGTTTCACAGAAGCTCTAGTATATTTGAATAAAGGACCTTCCTTATCGAACTGATACTGGAAGCCCTTAACCCTCACTTTCACTGTAATATAAAGTCCTGTCCTCAGTGGGAACAGCATAACCATGGCTAGAAGGAAACAGACCTCCCACAGGTGTTAGCAATGTTGGAAAAAATATGGCTCTACATGCAGTACATGTTTTACTATTTACGTTAGTTTCCGTACTGTCTCCTCCGTGAAAACACATCCTGCAGTTCAGCCGAATGACTGTTAGTCGTAGATCAGCTTTCCCTGATTTGGTACCAGGCCGTACAGAAGGAATAATTGTTTTGTTTACGGCGGAGTCCACAGGGCGTTTTATAGGGATGCACGATAATATCGGCATCCGATAATTATCGGTCAATATTGGCCGTTATGACGACCTGCCAACTCCGGTGTCACGCTCCGGATTAGCTAGGCTAGCAGTTCATCTCTGCCTCCAACCTTTGTGCTAAGCTAGGGTAACAGTTTCCTTGTGTTTCCAGTCTTTGTGCTATCTAGGCTAACAGTTTCCCTCTGCCTCCATCCTTTGTGCTAAGCTAGGCTAACAGTTTCCCTCTGCTTCCAGTCTTTGTGCTAAGCTAGGCTAACAGTTTCCCCTCTCCTTCCATCCTTTGTGCTAAGCTAGGCTAACAATTTCTCTCTGCTTCTAGTCTTTGTGCTAAACTAGGCTAACAGTTTCTTTCTGCTTCCTGTCTTTGTGCTAAGTTAGGCTAAAAGTTTCCCTCTGCTTCCATCCTTTGTGCTAAGCTAGTCTAACAGTTTCTCTATCCTTCCAGTCTTTGTGCTAAGCTAGGCTAACAATTTCCCTCTACTTCCAACCTTTGTGCTAAACTAGGCTTACAGTCTCTTTCTGCTTCCAGTCTTTGTGCTAAGTTAGGCTAACAGTTTCCCTCTGCTTCCATCCTTTGTGCTAAGCTAGGCTAACAGTTTCCCTATCCTTCCATCCTTTGTGCTAAGCTAGGCTAACAGTTTCCCTCTACTTTCAGTCTTTGTGCTAAACTAGGCTAACAGTTTCCCTCTATTTCCATCCTTTGTGCTAAGCTAGGCTAACAGTTTCCCCTCTCCTTCCATCCTTTGTGCTAAGCTAGGCTAACATTTTCCCTGTCCTTCCATCCTTTGTGCTTAGCTGGGCTAACAGTTTCTTTCTGCTTCCAGTCTTTGTGCTTAGCTGGGCTAACAGTTTCCCTCTGCTTCCATCTTTTGTGCTAAGCGAGGCTAATAGTTTCCCCTCTCCTTCCATCCTTTGTGCTAAGCTAGGCTAACAGTTTCCCTATCCTTCCATCCTTTGTGCTAAGCTGGGCTAACAGTTTCCCTCTGCTTCCAGTGTTTGTGCTAAGTTAAGCTAACAATTTCCCTCTGCTTCTAGTCTTTGTGCTAAACTAGGCTAACAGTTTCTTTCCGCTTCCAGTCTTTGTGCTAAGCTAGGCTAACATTTTCCCTCTGCTTCCATCCTTTGTGCTTAGCTGGGCTAACAGTTTCCCTCTGCTTCCAGTCTTTGTGCTTAGCTGGGCTAACAGTTTCCCTCTGCTTCCAGTCTTTGTGCTAAACTAGGCTAACAATTTCCCACTGCTTCTAATCTTTGTGCTAAACTAGGCTAAAAATTTCCCTCTGCTTCCATCCTTTGTGCTAAGCTAGGCTAACAGTTTCCCTCTGCTTCCATCCTTTACGCAAAGCTAGGCTAACAGTCTTCCTCTACTTCCATCCTTTGTGCTAAGCTAGGCTAACAGTTTCCCTCTGCTTCCTTCTGCTGTGCTCAGCTAGGCTAACAGTTTTAGCCTTGATGATAGTTTCGTGTTGAAGCAGCAGCTGTTCCAGAACCGCTGCTTATTTAAGTTGCCCGTAGTTAATGGAATAAACATCCTGGTGGCTGGAAAGGGCAAAGTCTCTCCTTTAAGACGCCTACAGTTTTATCACTGTTGACAAAAGGTTTAGAGGACGGCTTATCGACATCTGTTTGGATAACGATCGCCGCTGAAGGAGGCTTCAATGTCACTGCAGCTCTCAGGTTTGCACACAGGATAACATGTAAAGGCATCAGCCCTGCAGATGTTGTCATAAGGATGAAACCTGTACATCAAAAGGAGGGAAGTCCAGTAGTGATTCAGCAGCAGCAGCGTGTTTGACTTCCTGTGCGATAAGCCTCCACTTCCTCTTGTCTCCGCCCAGGCGCTGCTGACGGCGGTGACCTCCCCTCACATCGAGATCCACGAGGGCACGGTGCTGCTGACCGTCAGGACCTGCTACAACATCTACCTGGCCAGCCGCAACCTCATCAACCAGACCACGGCCAAGGCCACGCTCACCCAGATGCTCAACGTCATCTTCACACGGATGGAGAACCAGGCTGTTAGTTCACACCGTCGTAATGCAGCACATCTGTCCATGCAGCTGATATTCATGCAGAAAAATGATAAATGAAGGACTCTTTAAAAAACAGGGACTAAGGAACTGATCAAAAAGTTTCTGTAAAGCACAAACTGAAGAAAAAACTAAGAGAAGTGCAAGCTCAGTTTAGCTAATTAATGGGGGGAGCAGCTAGCTAATCCTATCAGTTTGAGCTCTTGAACCATTAAATATTTGATATTTCTGCATGAAAAATCACTTTTTTAAAAATAATTGAAAATTAATTTTCCTTCAATCAACCAATCAACTAGTCGTTTAAGCTGTACTTGTATTTACTGTATTGAATGTTAACTGGTGACAACTATCTGCTAACTAAATATATTATCATATAATATAATATGGTAGTATCTTAGCAGTTAGCATTAGCATTATAGGTGAATCCAGCTGTATAGTCTCCTTGTGAGTGGTGAGGTTTTTAGTTTTATATTGTAAGCGGCTAGTGGTTAACATTAGCATGTAGCATTTGCACTAGTAAAATGGTACCATTAGCACTGGTCACTACACGGAGCATCTCCTAAACGGGCCTGGGTCAGTTGGACGTGGCAGTGCTGGTTGAATTAGCAGTTAGCATTAGCATTTAGCAGGTAGCTAAATGCTAAAATCGGCACTGGTCACTACCTGGAGCATCTCCTGAATGGGCCTGGGTCAGTTCAACATGGCAGTGCTGGTTGAATTAGCAGTTAGCATTAGTAGTTAGCTAAATAGTAGCATCGGCATTGGTCACTACTTGGAGCATCTCCTAAACAGGCCTGGGTCAGCTGAACGTGGCACTGCTGGTTGAATTAGCAATTAGCATTAGCATTTAGCAGTTAGCGAAATGGTAGCATCGGCACTGGTCACTACCTGGAGCATCTCCTAAACGGGCCTGGGTCCGTTGAACGTGGCAGTGCCAGTTGAATTAGCAGTTAGCATTAGCATTATTTAAATCAGCTTGTTAGGCTGTGTGTTATAAATGCAAGTAATTGCTCTAAATAAAAATAAATTCTTATTTTCTTCTGGGTTCTGATTTAAAACTGTTTTCCTTTTGGCTCCTGTTCTCCCTCTCCTGCCTTACAGGCTCTGGAGGTTCAGGAGCAGGAGAAGGACCGGCTCCGTCTGCCACAGCAGAACCCGTCTCCGGTTCCAGGCGGCCGGAGGTCTGGTTCCCCTCGGTCTGACCGGACGCCCACGCCGGAGCCCCAGAGCTCCCCGTCCCCGGCAGCCAGCACCCCAGACCTCACCAACACCACCAGCTCCACGCCTCCACCGCCAGCCCCGGATTCAGAGCAGGACCACGTACCAGAAACACCGTCGGTTAACGGAGAACCTGAAGCTGGCGGCGCTCCGATGAACGGAGGAGACGAACAGGTGACACCATCCAGAGGTACGGGTCGGATTTCAGCTTTAAGTTTAAGTTCCAATTCAGTAAAAGCCCGAACAGCACATTGTTTGTAAATATTTGTTTCGTCACAGTTCTTGGTGTTTGTTTACCTCAGATTCAGTTTTTGAAGATGCTGCAGAGACGTCTCCTACAGAAGCTCAGGAGGCCGAAGACGTGGACAAACCAGAGACCACTTCAAATCCTGCAGAGTCGGCTGCACCTGAAGGAGATCAGCAGCCGACACAGACGAACAGTGGAACAGGTCAGAGCATGTTGTGGTGTTTGCTAAATATATTGAACGCACTGCTGAGGCTCTGATGCAGCCCCTCCGTCTGTAGTCACTCTTTGGTCTCTGACTGGTTACACATCATGAGTACGAGCCAATCACTGAAAGCCATTGTTTACGCAGAGAGACCGATGAGCACATTTGCAGAGCAGCTTCAGTCAATTCGTGGAGCTGTGTATAAGCGCCACAATCTTTCTTGAGCATGCTCAGTTTCCCAGAAAACACCCCAAAGATTCATTTGTAGGTGTTAACAAGTGGTGCAGAGAGAACTTATTTTGCTAGGCTAAGGCTGTCACTACGAGGTTTTCTGCACCTCTTAGCTATCTGGAATATCGGCTCATCTTCCCAAAGTAGGATTGGGATTAGGAGTTGTTGTGGGGACATTTCCATTAAAATAAAATGAATCCACTGGGCCTTCAAAACCTCAGACGAAGAATGAAGTAAAAACAGACTTCTGTGCTCGTTTGTGCAGCCAACAACGGAGCAATTGCCGTGCTCTGTGGTGCGTTCAGGGGAAGTCCGGGAGTACTGAGGGTTGTTTTGAATGTATATAGCCTATATGTATGAATGTTGATTTGTTCACTCACAAAAAGCCCATAAATGGGATTTATATCTTGTCACTTGTGGTGATTTCCATATACATGATAGTCTCTCAGATGTTCTCACGGAAATGAGTGAAACAGACTCCAACCCTGTCTATTAGCTCCGGTCATAATGTTGCAGACTTTACGTGATGACAGTGAAGATGTCTCAGACATTACGTACGCCTGAAGTCCGCGGGGCTCAGTCTGCAAGTCCAGAGGGTGGAGATTTGATTCAGTCGAACGTTTTTCTTGGGCGGTGTCACCAACCTGGAGGTGGTGTTGTTGCCCTGCATGAGGTCATAAAGGGCAAATCTCCAGTCGGCCTGTTTGAGCACACATTTTCTGAAAGGTGGAGAAAGCAAGAGAAGGAGAGGATAGACTTTTCTCATTTCGGGGGGATTTGTAGACACGCTGGGGATGCATGTTATTGTTAGAAAACCATTCTAAAGGGAATTTTGTATAATATGGGACCTTTAATGAAGAAGGTAAAATGGTAATATGTACCATTGAATGCACATTGGTTCAAAAATATCACTCACTGGCCTTTCTTGTTTGCCAATAATCAACATAAAAACACCAGCTGAGCCCTGTTTCATGACATGACCTGAACATTCTGGCCTCCCCTCCAGGACCGGTCCACCCCACTACAGAGCAGACAGAGGTGGCTCCTGCCCGGGTTCGGACAGAAGGTCAGCAGATGAACGGCATCATCGAGGACCGTTCTTCTGTTTCCTCCACCGACATGCTGGTGAGCAGAGAGTTGATAACATTACTTATTTATCCGCCGCGTGCTGCAGCCTCCTCGGCTTCCCCTGCTGATGAAGTTTATCTTGTGTTACATTATTTAGACTCAACAAATTGTAAGTTTGATTTTTAGACATGTGTACGAATGTTTCGGCTTAGTGAATTATACTTTTCACCTCAAGCTAAAGTGTCGTCAGCTGCTGAACAAGAGGAAGAACAAATGTTAAATAAATTCCAATACACCGAACAAGAATATGAAGAACCCATGTGAAATATTGATGCCACATGAAGTGCACCACCCAAAGTGAGCGTATACTGTCTGGTACTTGTACAAAATGGATATTTCTCTTCATTAGTTTCCCAAATTTGAGTCCACCACTGCCTCAGTGATGCTTTAATTCCATTCAGTCCATGGGTGTGGCATATCCAGACGCTGCTCCAACACAATGAGCCTTTTATTGTCCTTATACTGGGGGACAATAAAAGGCCACCCCAACATGTCACATGTTGACCAAAGCAGCAACGCCTCAGATGACTCCGGTCATGAGGGAGCGTGTCATTGGCATGTTGGAAGCAGGAATGTCCACCAGAGCGGTCGCTGTGCAGCTGAATGTTCACTATCAGACGACAGGACGTTTGAGAGTTGGTTTCCAACAGACGGGCAGTACTGCAAATCCACCTCATCCACGTCGGCCACGTGTGACCACCCCAGCACAGGATGGACACATCCGGCTTGTTCACTTGTGGGATGGTCGCAGACCAACGACACGTTTAATTCAATTCAATTCAATTCAGTTTTATTTATATAGTGCATATTTACAACACAAGTCATCACATAGTGCTAAACATTGTAAGAAAGAACAGGAAACAGAAAACCCAGCATTCCAAGGTTGCTTCTGGATTCCCTCTGAGCAGCAATCAGCGACGGTGGGAAGGAACCAAAAACCCCCTATGGTAGGGAAGGGGGGAAAAAAAACTCCGACAGAACCAGGCTCAGGGAGGGCGGCCATCTGCCTCGACCGGTTGGGTTGGGAGTGGGGAAGAGGAGGGAGGGAGGGATAGCAGGGGAGGTTGGGGTAGGGGTTGGAGGTGGTGAGAGATGAAACCTTTGGTCTGACAACAGACGCATCACACCAACATGCCAATGACACGTTCCCTCATGACCGGAGTCATCTGAGGCGTTGCTGCTTTGGTCAACATGTGACATGTTGGGGTGGCCTTTTATTGTCCCCAGTATAAGGAGTGTCTGAGTACTGCTCATTGTGTTGGAGCAGCGTCTGGATCAAGAGAAACATCCATTTAGTCCAACTACCAGACAATATACGCTCACTTTGGGTGGTGCACTTCATGTGGCATCAATATTTCACATGGGGTGTTTATATTTTGTTTAGTGTAGATTACATCTTCTAAAAATTCAGTTTTATCTGGTGTCTTCTTCTTAACTGATGGTGTTTTTGTGTTTGCAATGATCCATCTGAACTTATATGTTTTGGATTCCATTGCTTTACACTTCTTGTTGCACTTTGTAGGTTTGTTTTTAAAAGGTGCTATAAATAAAGTTTACAGTTTATGAACACGTGGAGCTCTGCCATGATTCTGGTAGCGTCGGTGACTAAATTAGAAAGATCAGAGCTTTTGTTTGCCCTGCTCTAATGTAAATGTCTACAGAGTGGGTTGAGTTTATCCTTCTTCTGTCTCAGGATGCTGAAGCGCTGCAGGGTCCTCACAATGCCGCTCGGTTCTCCCACATCCTGCAGAAAGACGCCTTTCTGGTGTTCCGCTCTCTGTGCAAACTCTCCATGAAGCCTCTCGCTGACGGACCTCCTGACCCAAAGTGAGTGTTTCTGAATCCTTCCCCGTCTTAATTAGTCAGATATTAAGATGTTTTTGAAGAACCTCTCGTCCACATCCTGACCTGGAATCATTTTTATCTTTCTGTTAAAAATGGAACACAAACCTGCCTTGATTCGGTTTTGCCTTTTATTCAGTATCCTCCCCTTGTCACGGTATTGTTAGCCGAAAAAGAAAAAGAATAGCCGCCCTTGGCTTCGTGCTTCATCCCAGTCTTCACATGAACTTGCCCTTTTCCATCCTGGTGTGGCCCTGTCATCTCTGGTTACTGTAACATTAGACCCCAGGCCAGTCGGCGTGAATAGGCCTGAGTAAAACGAACCCAGGAAGAAGCTCACAAAGAAAGCAGTCTGCTCAATAACCATTTCCCCCTTAGAGCAAGCCGTGCAGCGTCAGTCCGCTGAACATCAACTGGTTCCTCTCGTCTTGCAGATCTCATGAGCTGCGGTCAAAGATCGTCTCCCTGCAGCTGCTGCTGTCGGTGCTGCAGGGCGCCGGGCCGGTGTTTCGCACCCACGAGATGTTCGTGAACGCCATCAAACAGTACCTGTGTGTGGCGCTGTCCAAAAACGGCGTCTCCTCTGTGCCTGAGGTGTTCGAGCTCTCCCTGGCCATCTTCCTCACCCTGCTGTCCCACTTCAAAGTCCACCTGAAGATGCAGATTGAGGTACGAAGCACAGAATAACGTTTTCAAGCTTGCCCGTACTTGAGTTGTACTTACCTACCTAGTTTCTACCACGTCCTTCTTTGCCTCCAGGTGTTTTTCCGGGAGATCTTTTTGACCATCCTGGAGACATCGACCAGCTCCTTTGAGCACAAATGGATGGTCATCCAGACACTGACACGCATCTGCGCAGGTACACATTCACTTACAACATGGGAAGGTGCTTCAAAAAGTTCTAGTTGTCGCAGCTGTAATGCATTGTTGTCCCCAATAATGGCTTTCGCAGGAAGTCAATCATTAACAGTCCCTCACTGTCCCAAAAGCACAAACGGCATCACCTTGCCAACAGATAATCAATGCTTCATGGTCAACAGTTGTACCCCAAGATGGTAGTCACGCTCTTCGTACATCTTCAGTGACCAGGCTGCAGGTGTAGGCCACCGTGTTTCAGCTGAAGGTGTTTACGGCAGTTCCTTCTGCTTGTGCCGATTAAAACTTTGGATTTTAATGTTCTCTGGTGGTGTCAGATGCGTGCTGAGAGAACAGAGCTGATGTTTTTTGCAGATTGCAAGCGAAAGACGGCCCGTCAACAGATGTTTTAAAAGGGTTTCGAATGTTGGTGCTTCAAAAAGTTCTCTGCCCTACCTGAAATCAAGGGGCGGGACTCCCATTTTGTGGCATGACTGTGTGCTCTGAAGTCTCATGTAGGTGTCCACAAAAACTCTGATGCGTTGTCCTGGAAACTTTCTAGGGATGATCTTTGGTCATCTGCTGTGTTCTCTACATTAACTGGCAACTTCTGAACATCTCCTGAACATCTGAAGACTCTAGGACGTTTACTTGAAGAGATATGGACGTCTAAAAGTGGCGTCTTGTTCCATTTCCAAATCGTGAGAGGTTTGCTGAGCATTTCCACCGAGTGAAAAATAATGAAAATGTTGGAATTTCAACTAAAAAAAAAGGGCAGATGTCAGTTTCAGATGCCAGAAATCATTCTTAGAACGTTTAAAGAGATTCTGAGGTGGTCAAACAACCACCTTGGCTGAGCTGACATGGAACGACCCTCTGTATGAGCATGTGACCCATGAAAACTCTTGAATCTTGAAACACGCTTAATTGTTTCCAACAGAGGCGACTCAGAATTTAAGTTTCCTTCAAGTTTTAAGGCAGGAAAAACACTGAGCGTGGATGGAATTTTCTGCAGAACAAGTCACTATTGTAATTAACGATTTATAGGTTTGTATGTCTTCGGTTTGTTTGATTATTTATGTTTTCGTCGTAGCTTACACAAGCCTTTACCTCTGAATGACCGTAAACTGAATCCGACCACACGAGCCGATGGTTTGTTATCACCGTGTTTTGCGTGCAGAATCGTATTTTCACGTCCCTGATGAACAGTTCTTGAGCTCCGTCGTGTTTCTCCCACCAGACGCTCAGTGCGTGGTTGACATCTACGTGAACTACGACTGCGACCTGAACGCCGCCAACATCTTCGAGCGCCTCGTCAACGACCTGTCGAAGATCGCCCAGGGCCGGAGCGGGCAGGAGCTCGGCATGACTCCCCTGCAGGTGGGTCAACACGTCTCGTTTCACTTTTGTTTTTCTTAACCCGAGCTGTTGAGTTCTTTGCTTAAACGTTATGTGTGCAACAGGAGCTGAGCCTCCGTAAGAAGGGTTTGGAGTGTCTGGTGTCCATCCTCAAATGCATGGTGGAGTGGAGCAAGGACATGTACGTCAACCCGAACCTTCAGGCTAACCTGGGTAAGCGTGCGGCGAATGTGTGGGTGGTGCACAAATGAGGGTGGAGGACATGTGGTTGACCGTGCGAGCGTTTTGTTTGCAGGTCAGGAGCATCCGTCTGACAGCGAGGCCGGAGAGCTGAAGCTTCCCGAGCAGCTGGCGGGGCGTCGGGACAGCATCAGCTCTCTGGACTCCACCGTCTCCTCGAGCGTCGCCACGTCGCAGGCCGATCACCCGGAGCAGTACGAGGTCATCAAGCAGCAGAAGGACATCATCGAGCACGGCATTGAACTGTGAGCTCTTCCTCTCAGCCTGGTCGGGATTTACTTGAGGATTAAATCGGGGCTGATGAGTCTTTTTGCTCTCCCTGCAGCTTTAACAAGAAGCCGAAGCGAGGCATCCAGTACCTGCAGGACCAGGGCATGCTGGGCTCCACAGCCGAGGACATCGCCCAGTTCCTCCACCAGGAGGACCGACTGGACACGGTGAGGAACTGCACAAACTTAGATCATGAAACAAACAAGCTCGGTCAAGTTATTAACCCTCCAACTGCTTCATCAACCAACAGACGCAGGTGGGCGAGTTCCTGGGCGAGAACATCAAGTTCAACAAAGAGGTGATGTACTGCTACGTGGACCAGCTGGACTTCTGCGGACGGGACTTCGTCTCTGCGCTCAGAGCGTTTCTGGAGGGCTTCAGGCTGCCGGGGGAGGCCCAGAAGATCGACCGGCTCATGGAGAAGTTCGCTGCTCGGTATCTCGAGTGCAACCAGGGGTAAGAGGCACCACTTCCTGTTAGTAAACGTCGGGTTTAGGGAGATTTAGTCGTTGAGTTTATGTTTGATTGAACACACAAAACAAGAGCAGAGGGCTGAGCTACGAAGCGGGATGAGCGAGTTAGCAGGTATGTTAAGCTTAAAACCAGGATGCTGGTTAGATCACCATGGTAACGGATGCTGCAGGAGGAGGTTCTGTCCAGAGTTTCAGGTTTAAATCATCCGTAAGAAGCGTTTCCTGAGGATTCTTTAAGGGAGAATGTGCGAGCTGGGTGTCACTGATGCCACCGAACGAACCAGCACACTCACAGCATCGCACGCTGTATGCATCGCGTTGCCATGGAAACATACATGCATTCAGTTTAAGATGCGGGAAAAGCTTGATTATGTTTTCGCACTTGGTCCTGATTTGCTGCCAAAACGGTTTTACAGATTAGACTATTCTATTGGTATTTATTATGAAGAGCATTCAGTCAACAGCGTGAAATAATAAACTGATATCCTGCGTTGTGGGGCAGCGCCAGACCTAAATGTACTTCAGTACAGTCTCATGTTTAAATGTATGAAGTTTAAAGTTTAACAGCTCTAATGTGCAGCTGCATTGACATTTACTGGTAACAGTTTTCCACCAGCATTTCGTTCTTGCATCGTTTACCTTCATGAATTTATACAGTCTTTGTTGTTTTCCATTAAAACAACATGTTGAATGAAATAGGCAACACAAGACTGGTGCATTTTCTGCAGAAGAAGAGTCGCATTATGTGTTAAACGCCCCTTTTTGCAGCTGAAGTTTGAGGTTTTGTCGAGCCAGATCACACAAATACAGCCTGGATGTGTCAAACTTGCTTGGTGGTGCATCCTCAGTGCTGACTGTCGTCCTGCCGTGTGTCCTCCTGCAGACAGACTCTGTTCGCCAGCGCAGACACCGCCTACGTGTTGGCCTACTCCATCATCATGCTCACCACGGACCTGCACAGTCCTCAGGTGAGAGCTGCCGTTTGTTTTAACGTCCTGTCACAGCCGTCGAGTCACGTGAGTCATTGTCCGCAAGCAGGCAAGTTTATTTATGTAGCACTTTTCAACAACAAGGTGATTCAAAGTGCTTCACAAAAACATTAAAACATGATTAAAAAAGACGGTAAAAGATACAATTTAAACATAGAAGTTACAGTGCAGATAAGAGAAAGGTTAAAAACACACAGTTACAATTAAAACATGAATAATAATCAGTTAGAATAGTAAAAGAGAAGAGTGTTTGTTCTATGCACAGCTAAACTAAACAGCCTGGACTTAAACCCCGTCAGAGTCGAGGCCTGTCTCATGTTATCAAGAGTTTAGCTGCATGGAATTGAAATGCAGCTTCACCATGTTTAGTTCTGACTCTGGCCACCAGCAGAAGACCTGGTCCCTGAGGTCCTCAAGGTCTGAGATGGTTCATATGGGACCAACATGTCAGAGATGTACTGGTGCTTGACCACAGAGGGACTAATACACAAGCAGAGCTGTTTTAAAGTCTCTTCTCTGAGCGACAGGAAGCTGTGCAGAGACCTGAGCACAGGACTAATGTGGTCCTACTTCCTGGTTCTAGTCTGGACCCGAGCAGCAGCGTTCTGAATGTACTGCAGCTGTCTAGAGCAGTGGTTCTCAACTGGTGGGTCGGGACCCAAAAGAGGGTCGCAGAAGCATGAACCACTCCAAAAAAGTAGTAGTATAAAGTCTTTTATTTTAAAGGAAATGTTTCTTATGACACAGTTTGCTTTCAATAGCAGGATATTTAGTGGTGGTGACACCAGTAGTTGCCCACTATTAACCTCTAGATTTGGTTCTGCCAGCTTATTGGTGAAATTTATGCTAAAAACGAGCCAAAAATAAACCAAAATATGTTCCGAATCTGTCAAAATAGACCCAAAAACTTGGCAAAAACGTCCAAATATACCAAAATGAGCAAAAAATTTTCCCAAGTTGTATCAAAATGCGTTGAGGCTACATCCAAATAAACCTTAATTTGTTAACAGGAGCAGCAAACTTCAACAATTTGGGTCGCGATCCTGATTAATAGAGACATAGTGGATCCTGAGGCTGGACCAGTTGAGAACCACTGGTCTAGAGAGTCCAGTGAGAAGGCCGTCACAGTAGTCTAACCTGCTGGAGATACATGCTTGGATAAGTCTCTCCAGGTCTGGTTTAGTCATTAAAACTTTGATTCTAGCTGTGTCTTTAAGATGCTAAAAGGCTGAAGATGTTACTGATTTAATGTGACTGTTAAAGTTTAGGTCTGAGTCCATTGTTACCCCCAGACAACCTGATTTATAGGTTTTAAAGTCAGAGATTCAAGATGGCTCCTGACTCTTTCTCTTGGTTTTTGTGGGCCAAAGACGACGACCTCAGTCTGGTCTGAATTTAGTTCGAGAAAGTTGTTTTGCATCCACACAGCGATCTGTTGGAGGCAGTGACAAAGTGAGTCCACAGGCCCATAAATCTGAGTGTCGTCTGCATAATTGTGATAGGACGCATTATTACTAACTGGCCGAGGAGCAGCATGTAAAGATTGAACAAAGTTTGCAGCCCTTTCTTTAGACCTTAAACAGTCACATCACCGGGCCAACTGCAGGGTTTTGCTCGAGTGAAATGGAAGAAAAGTGGAGTTATGTGTTTGTTTAGTTTGCTTATCAGAAACCGGAACATGGCAGAGAGTTTTACGACAGGAGTTGACGCCGCCAGCCTTCCAGATGGCATCACGTTTTATTCCGGCCGCAGATGAGCCTTTATGTTTTTATACCGGCCCCTCTGTTCCAGTGGAGGCTGCACGGGCCGGCGTCTGTCTCGATTCGGCCTCCTGTCCTGGAAACAGCTGATTTATCGCTGCTGACAGACTCGATGCGACGGAGGAAGTGAGGGCTGAAATTTAAAGTCTGGGAACGGCAGGTGTGAAATACAGACGATATCCAGGGAGGAGCAGGGAGCGGCGGTACAGCGTCAGACAGTGAAAACACTCCGAGAGCTGTAAATTAAAAGATGTATCGTTCTCCACAGAGCACCAGAGAAGCAGCAGTCTGTTTATTTCTTCAGTGTTTCTGCTTAATTCGTTTTCATAACGTCTTCAGTCGCTCAGGCTCTTCCACTCATGCTTTCTCTCATATAATCTTCTTCTTGAGGAATGAATGCGCTCTCTGTGCCTTTTCGTCAACCTGTAAATTAAACTTAAGCAGCAGAAAACCCCTCCTCGTAGCCCCGCTGCTCTCAGACACGAGGAAGACGTATGGCGTCGCTGTCACCGGCACGTTTAGCGCCTGGGTTAGCCGTGGTCGTATAACCTTTTATTGCTTCCTCGGCTCTGCTACGCATCAAACTAGCGATTTATCAGTTGTGTGTTCCAAAGATAAAGCAGATTATTTTAAAAAATTAGAGGAGGAAGGAGGAAGAGGAGGCTGGTAGAGAGGGAGAGGTTGGGACAATAGTGACGAAACCAGTCATGGGAAGTAAAGCATAACATTCAATAACTAGAAAAGCCCTCAGAGAGCTCATACCTCCGCCAAGGAGCTTCAGTCCACCCCCAACACAATCTCCACATTCACATATTTTCTATGGAACGTTACAGATACAAATGTAATTACAGACAGTACAAATGTCCTACCGACAATGCGGCCTTCACCCCATCCGACCTAATGAACAGGCGCGGCCTCTAGCGCGGCAGCTCCTAACAGCCTCCCAGCTTCTTAGACAACCGGAGATAAGAATGCCGGCCCAACCGTGCGTATGTCGCTCAGGAAGGAAAGAGAACTCCGTCACTGTCGCTGTCTGTCGCGTGGAGACCCAAAATGTCATGTGGTCAGAGGGGGTTACCCCAAAAACAAGAGTGCCCTCTGGTGGCTTTTAGAGTAAACCGCATTTAATTGTCCACCTGGTTACACTTACATTAAAAACAATTCCTGGATCCAGACGGTGATCCGGATCAGTCCCAAAATGTCATCATGTGTTCCTTGTCCCATTTCACACATTTCCTGAAAATTTCATCCAAATCCATCCATTAGTTTTCGAGTTATTTTGAACACAAACAAACAAACAAACCAATGCCGGCCATCACATGACCTCCTTGGCGGAGGTAATAATGAGTTTTGCATAATTTTGGCTGCAAAATTAACTGAACATTAATCACAATCATGATGCTGGCTTCCAACTAGTTTTATTCAGTTTTTGACTTCTATTTTGTCCTTTATTAACCCGTCTTTGTTTTATTTATAGGTGTCGTATTTTATTATTAGACGTTATTTATTACGGCAGTTCATCAGTCTGTGTGAATCCTCCATTTATGACATGACGTTGGGGGTATTCTCGTGTAGTTTTATTGCACTTTTATTGCTTTTATCTGTACATCCTTTGGCGTTTCGTTCCATTCGTCTGAAAAGTGCTGCATAAATAAACTCAGATTGGCTGATGAACGTGATCTGCTGCGGTGTTGACATTTAAAAAGTAAATCACTTGCCGTCGTCTTGAGCAAATCCGACACTGGAACATCTTATTTCTAAACTGCGGCATCAGCTCAGCCTGCATGTGAGGCATTTATGTTAAATTGCAGCACCTGGTGTTTTGACCGCGTCCAAATCTATCGCTCCAAACTGTCCCGCTTGATCTCCTTCGTTTACGCAGGTGAAGAACAAAATGACGAAGGAGCAGTACATCAAGATGAACCGCGGCATCAACGACAGCAAGGACCTGCCTGAGGAGTACCTGTCATCCATATACGACGAGATCGCCGGCAAGAAGATCGCCATGAAGGAGAGCAAAGAGTTTTCGATCACACCCAAGTCCACCAAGCAGAGTGAGTCATCGTTCTCTGTTAAATGAAGTTTGCTTTTCGACACCAGGTGGAGATGAGTCGCTGTGGCATCCTCCTGGTCTTGCCCGCTAGCAGGTGGATAACATTCAGGTCCTTGTTCCTCCAGGTGTGGCCAGTGAGAAGCAGCGTCGCCTGCTTTACAACATGGAGATGGAGCAGATGGCGAAGACGGCCAAAGCCCTAATGGAGGCCGTCAGTCACGCTCAGGCTCCCTTCTTCAGCGCCACACATCTGGACCACGTCAGGCCGATGTTCAAGGTATGTCTTTTAAAGTTTGTATTTGTATTGATTATTAAGTGCAGGTTGGAAAAAGTACTGTTGACTAATTACATCAACTCAAGCTAAGGTGAAGCACGGTGGAGGCACCATCATGACTTTGACCTGGACAGCTTGTATAAAACTCTCTGTTAACAAGAAGTACCTGCTGATGTGGATCACACTTCACAACTAGAAAAGCCCTCAGAGAGCTCATACCTCCGCCAAGGAGCTTCAGTCCTCCCCCAACACAATCTCCCAATTCACATATTTTCTATGGAACGTTACAGATACAAATGTAATTACAGACAGTTCAAATGTCCTACCGACAATGTGGCCTTCACCCCATCCGACCTAATGAACAGGCGCGGCCTCTAGCGCGGCAGCTCCTAACAGCCTCCCAGCTTCTTAGACAACCGGAGATAAGAATGCCGGCCCAACCGTGCGTATGTCGCTCAGGAAGGAAAGAGAACTCTGTCACTGTTGCTGTCTGTCGCGTGGAGACCCAAAATGTCATGTGGTCAGAGGGGGTTACCCCAAAAACAAGAGTGCCCTCTGGTGGCTTTTAGAATAAACCACATTTAATTGTCCACCTGGTTACACTTCATTAAAAAAATCCTGGATCCAGACGGTGATCCGGATCAGTCCCAACATTTTATCATTTGTTCCTTGTCCCATTTCACACATTTCCTGAAAATTTCATCCAAATCCGTCCGTAGTTTCTTCAGTTATTTTGAACACAAACAAACAAACAAACCAACCAGCCATCACATGACCTCCTTGACGGAGGTAAAAAGACAAAAGACTCACGAACAAGAACTGTTGATTTGTACAAGGTCGCAACTATTATTGTTGCAGGGCTGCAACTAACGATTACTTTAACTGTCGATTAATTTGATTGTTTCCTGGATTTATCATCGACTTTTTTGGGCTGTAAAATGTCAGAAAATGGTGAAAAACTTACTAAAGCTACCTAAAGATACTAAGTTTGTCCTGAAGATACTCGTTAGGCACGGTGGAGGCATCATCACGACTTAGTAGTAGACTTAGTAGTTCAAGGACTAATATAAATAGTGTCATTTTTGGTGTTTTCATGAAAGAAAACAAGCCTTTACACCCACGAGAGGGTTTTGAGGGTTCAGAGGGTTAATACTGATTTAGTTGTGCTTTTAAACTCACATTTATTTGGTGTTTTGAAGCTGAAGTTTAACTGTTTTGGAGGGAAACATGCAAACAAAAAGGGTGCGTTCAACAAAGACATGAAGGATGATAATTGTTTGTGAGTCGTCAGCTGAGGCACGTTGTGTTTGTCTGTAACGATGACATGGATAAAGACCAGGGCCCGTATTCACAAAGCATCCTAAGGCTAAAAGTAGCTTTTAGTGACGTCATTCTTAGAAAAATTTTAGAATTTCTCGAATTCTAAGATTTTTCTTAGAATGTTATAAAAGTTATTCACAAAGCGTCTCGGGCCTTTAGAGAGCTCCTAAGGTGAGAAACTGTTAGGAGGAGGGAGGAGGACTTTTAAGAAGCCTAAGAGTGTCTGAAACAGACAAGATGGTGGAAAAACTGAGAGGAAGGAGAGATATTCTCTGTACGTTAAAAGACAGTGATTTAATAACACGCTACCAGCTCGATCGTGCAGCGACATCAGGAATGAGTTTACTGTCCCACCCAGCGCAGTAACGTCAAAACTCCTGAGATGAAAGTCATCACAACATTGATACCTGGCCACAGGTAAAATGCACCAATGTAGCAGTGATGACTCGGATCTGTCACAACCCTCTTTCAGCTGAGTGACCAGTCAGACCAGTCAGACCAGTACGGTCTTTCACAGCCTTGTATCGTTGCACAATTTATTAATTTCAATCTCCACTCTTGCTTGGGATTACAGCTCGTACCACCATTAACATCAAACACATGAGTAGTAAATGACCAGCATGAACATTAAACATGACAATAAGCAAGTCAATATAATCGGCATGTTAATGAGGTACGTTCAAACATCTGAAGCTGAGTCACAACTAATTTAATTTTGCCGAGTTTCATCGTCATGACATCAAATTAATGTCACCGTTACACATTTCTGAATACAGTCCAGGTTATATGATCGGTTGATTTTACTGTCCATTCATTACTAGAAGCACTGAGCGTATTTTTCTTTTGTCTTTCCCCTTTTTTGTAACAACCAATCACAGCCTTTAGACTGTGTCACACATAGACCCCTCACTAAGATCAAAGTTTCTGGACCCTCCTTGCTCAGAGTTGCTCTCAGAAACTTCCTGAATCACTCTTAAGATAAGATTCCTTGCTGGGAATTTTAAGGCTAAGTTAGGAGCTAACTTAGAGGACTCTAAGAAGGTTTGTGAATACGGGCCCTGATCACATTTTATGACCAGTTAAGGGAGAAGTTCAGGTCATTCCCAAGGGTTAAATTACCGTCAGGGCAAATTCATACTTTAAGTGTCCGTAAGGGTACGTGAATTTCGTGATGCACCCCGTTTCGCACAACAAGCTCGACAACTGAGCATGTGCAGGAAAACAAGCGATGCTTAAAACAAACGTACGAGGAGATTCTCCATCATCACCGCCTTTATAATGGAGGAACGTTGATTTGCTTAGCATCGACGGAGCCCAAACACAGCAGGAAGTTCTGAATTCTCCAGAAGTCCCGTGCTCTGTCTGCCCGCCGTGCTCGACTCGTCTCAAGGATAATCTCTGATATGATGCTGAAACTTAATCCGTAAGCTGCTGCTGTTTTACTGTGTTTGATGTTCAATTAGCTCAGTCTGATTGTAGCATAAACCGAGCCGCACACGAATACAGAAAGCATGAATTTGCCTCTAAATCGAACCACGTCTTTGGACAATAGGATGCATGTTGTGACCAGAGGGGGGTGCTGTTGTGATACGTAACAAATCAGATGTAGACGTATTGGAAATGTGCACCTGCTGATCCTTTCTGTGTGTTCTAGCTGGCCTGGACTCCACTGCTGGCAGCGTTTAGCGTTGGTCTGCAGGACTGTGATGACCCAGAGGTGGCGTCGCTGTGTCTGGAGGGCATCCGATGCGCCATCAGGATCGCCTGCATCTTCAACATGCAGGTCTGAGGATGCTCCATGGACGCATTTATCTTTTCAGTGATCTTAGCATGAGTCTGTGTAGTAACTGGGCCTTCCTGTCTGTAGCTGGAGCGAGATGCGTATGTTCAAGCCTTGGCCAGGTTCACCCTGCTGACGGCCAGTTCCAGCATCACGGAGATGAAGCAGAAGAACATCGACACCATCAAGACTCTCATCACCGTGGCCCACACTGATGGAAACTACCTGGGCAACTCCTGGCATGAGGTGGAAATGAAGTGTTATCTCAAAAAGTAGCTTCCTTCATGAGTGATGCTGTGCACATGTAACTCCTGTAACGCCTGTTTGTTGTAGATTTTGCGGTGCATCAGTCAGCTGGAGCTCGCCCAGCTGATCGGTACGGGGGTGAAGACGCGCTACATCTCAGGGGTGGTCCGGGATCGGGAGGCCGGCATCAAGGGTTTGCCATCTGGGACGGAGGAGTTCATGCCTCTGGGGCTGGGTAGGAAACACACATCCAACTTCTGTACACAGTTTAACCCCCAACATCATCGTCTTTACATATAAGAGAACACATTTCAGGGTTTCCCCCAGAAAACTTGCTAAGCCTGGTGGTAGAGAAGCCCACCGTGTTTTTGTAAAAAAAAAAAAAAAAAAATTAAAAGTTGACAGGAATTTTGAAATTATGACTATTATGTGTTATTATAAATAATAAATGGTCTGCACTCATATAGCGTTTTCTTTACCTTAGTGGTTCCAAAGCGCTCTACAATGTGTTTTACATTCACACATTCACACTCCAGTGGCGACAGAGCTGCCATGCAAGGCGCTAACCTGACATTGGGAGCAACTTCGGGTTCAGTGTCTTGCCCAAGGACACTTCGGCATGTGGAGGGGTCGGGGATTGAACCGCCAACCTTGCGATCAGTGGACAACCCGCTCTACCACCTGAGCCACAGCCATTTATTAACAATACTTAAACATAGAATCTTACAAAAAGGCACAATCTTGAAATAAAGTTTTAACAAACACAAAAAAAATACAGTTAAAATAAATAATATCAGTTGTTTTCACTTAAGTTAAATCCTAGTGAATCTTAAAACAAGCCGTTGCTGGTCACATTTAAAAGTCAAATAAATTAACATAAATAAAAAGTGCAAACATGACCAAGGGGTAAAACCAGGGAACTCAGAGGCTGAACAGGTCTGCTGTGCTGTGTGACCTCTACTACTTATTGCTGCACATGGTTCAGGTTGGATCAGTGCATCAATCCGTCTGGGTTTACCATACTGGGTCTGGTAGAGCCATCCGCTAAATTTAGAGTCAGATAACCATTTTGGATTAAATCCACTAGTTGGATGTTTACCATCGCGGCTCGCAGAAGGCTGCTCTGACGACGTGCTAACATCCATGCTAACATCCGTGCTAACTCCACTGGCTCTGCCTCATCATGGAGCCGCGGCTCGGTCGGCTCACCGGGGATGAACTCCCCTTGGCCTGGAGGTGAACGAGCGGCTCATGGTCTCCTCCAGTGCTCCTCCGACTTCGGGAAAAAAAAGTGTTGAACGTTTTTTGACCATTTCTCCGTGACATGCCACGTAAAAGTTGTTAGCGTGTAGACAGGTCGAGGTTTTCGGTGTTCAGATGATGGAAAATACACCTGACCTCTCCCCCGTTTGTGTTCACGTATTAAAGTGTATCGACGAATAAGATGTCGTCATTGCGCTTTCAACCGTATCACCAGATGCGGTTAAAAGCTCTGTATATCGTCTTTGCTGTCACTGTTTTGGTGCATAAAAAAAACTATTTAAAATAAATAAACAAGCGCAGTTAGCCTGGCAGGGGGCAAGGAAAGCCTGGCGGACCACCAGGTCAATAAAGCACTGGGGGAAACCCTGTATTTACACATTAGCCTCTGAAAACCACATTTATTCGCTCCTGTCAAATTTATTGTCACAGTTATTTAGTTAGTCGTAGTTCCTTTGCTTTGCCCTACGCAAAAGAGTAGAGTGACTCTCCGCGGTGCTTCTCAAAGCTGTTTTGTGGTGTGTTAAAACTAAAGTTTAACTGTTTTGAGGGGGAACATGCGGCACTATGTGTGGTGTAAACGCATCAGGTGAAAGGTGAAGCACGGTGGTGGCATCATCATGACTCTGCTTGGTTTTTGATTCATTTTTGAATAAGACATGTAGAATGTAGGAGTTCAAGGACTTTTGGAAAGTCAAAAATCCAGTGATTCTTTGCTGTTTTTAGAGTTTCTTCCTGATAAATTGTGTCATTTTGGTGTTTTCCTTAAAGAAAACATGCCTTAAACCCACCGAGAGGATAATGCCGATTTTGATTGTGCTTTTAAAACTCACATTAATGTGTTGAGTGCATCTGCTGTCGGACTGCATAGATTAAATCCATTAAACCTGCTTGGTGTTGCAGGTAACCTGGTGGGAAGTCAGGACAAGAGGCAGATGGCCCACATCCAGGAGTCGGTGGGAGAAACCAGCTCCCAGAGTGTGGTGGTCGCTGTGGATCGGTGAGGGTTTCAGATGGAGAACTTTATGAAGACGCTCCTGCAGTGCGTCTGTCTTTGTCTTTCATGAGGAATGGATGTTAAATCTGTTTTCCTCTTTGCAGAATCTTCACCGGTTCCACCAGACTAGACGGAAATGCGATCGGTGAGCGCTTCATTCCCTGTGTTCAGTGCTTCTGTTTGTTTACATGAGAAACTAAGAATAGAAATTCATAAAGCGCCGCCGTTTGATTTCCTCCAGTGGACTTCGTGCGGTGGCTGTGCGCCGTGTCCATGGACGAGCTGGCCTCCGCGCACCAGCCGAGGATGTTCAGCCTGCAGAAGATTGTGGAGATATCCTACTACAACATGAACCGCATCAGGCTGCAGTGGTCTCGGATCTGGCAGGTCATCGGAGACCACTTCAACAAGGTGGGAGGGTTTAAAGGGTCCACAAAGTTTGAGTTCAAATCACCTGAAAGTCCTTTGGAAACCAGAAAGTTTTCTTTTTTTATTCAACTTTTAATTAAATCTCCAAGAATCATTGAGGGCCTGCGTCGTTTCTAGTGACGTCAAGGGAACGGTCAGCACGGTAAATAAGTCAGTCAGAGGTAGAGTCGTCAGCGATGATGGGTTTAGATTGACCTGCACTTACATACCCCTTTTCCACCGAGCTGGTTCCAGGTCTAATTCGGAGCCAGCAGTTCTTTGTGTTTCCACCACCTAAGCACCGACTCCAGGTTCTATAAACTGGAGCTCAGCAAGCACCAACTCTTTGCTGGTCCAGAGCTAAGCACCGAGTACGTCAGGGGCTGGGGGCGGGGTTATGGTGACCAACCATCAACGGTGGAAAGGGACACACAAGCGCTAATTAGTGTCCTTGTTCTCCAGGACGTCCCTGGTCCCATCACACATGTATTGGAATGACTCCTGGAAGTTTAGCACAAACTGTTGACCTGAAATCCGCTACAGTTGTGTCCCACCAGTAGCGTGATCACGGATGTGTCCAGGCAACAGGAGGACCTCCGCCTCACAATCAGCCTTAAGACCATCTATAGAGATAAACATAGATATTATCATCAACTTACTGCGTTTGTTTAACTGCTGTGTAATGGATGCTAGCGTAGTGGTTTTATGGTAACCCAATGGCTCCAACTAAACAGGTTCTTAGGAGGAACCAGATTAGAACCAGCTAAGCACCAGAACTAGGACCTGCTTCTTCTTGGGAAGGAAGGAAGGAAGGAAGGAAAGTGGGAGGGAAGGAAAGAAGGAAGGAAGGAGAGAGGGAGGGTGAAAGGAAGAGAGAAAGCAAGGGGAAGGAAGGAAGGAAGGAAAGTGGGAAGAAAGGAAGGGAGGAAGGGAGGAGGGAAGGAAAGAAGGAAGGAAGGAAAGTGGGAGGGAAGGAAAGAAAGAAAGATTGAAAGAGGAGGGAGAGAAGGAAGGAAGACAGCAAGAGGAAGGAAGGAGTGAGGGAAGGGAAGGAATGAAGGAAAGAAAGAAGGAAGGAGAGAGGAAGGGAGGAAAGGAAGGGAGAAAGCAAGGGGAAGGAAGGAAGAATGGAATCAAAGAAGGAGGGAATCAAGAAAGGAAAGGGGGAAGGAAGGAAGGAAGGAATGAAGGAGAGAAGGAGGGAGGGAAGGGAGCTTTGACCTTATTTTGTTTAACTGCTATGTAATGGATGCTAGCGTAGTGGTTTTATGGTGACCCAATGGCTCCAACTTGGCTCCAAACAGGTTCTTAGGAGGAACCAGATTAGAACCAGCTATGAACCAGAACTAGGACCTGGTTCTTCTTGGAAAGGAAGGAAGGAAGGAGGGAAGGAAGGAAGGAAAGAAAGAAAGAAAGAAGTAAGGAGAGAGGGAGGGAAGGAAGGGAGCGTTGACCTTATTGTGTTTAACTGCTATGTAATGGATGCTAGCGTAGTGGTTTTATGGTGACCCAATGGCTCCAACTTGACTCCAAACAGGTTCTTAGGAAGAACCAGATTAGAACCAGCTAAGAACCAGAACTAGGACCTGGTTCTTCTTGGTGGAGGAGGGGTAACATTTGCACCAACTTTCAATGATTGTTGCAAAATGTTCCAGCAGAAAAACTTAAAGAAGTTTTCCTAGTTTTAGTTTAAGCATGCAGGACTTCTTGTTTATTGAGGCGTGTGGTATCAGACGGTTGCTCCTCACTGCTCTGCCCACTCACCTGAATCGCCCCCTGGAGGACTCTGATTTATTACCGTTACAGGGTCGTTTCAGGCTGCGTGTCTGCAGTAACCAGGCAGGACATTACTTATTTTTATGTACTAAAGTAGGGCATGTTGTGGGCCTGAGATTGTACGTTTATGTTGAGGTTACACAGTGCAGTGATATTGATATTTATTGAGCTTTTTTTTTTACCTGAAACTAAGGCAGAAAGACCAAAAATGGGACAAATCATCAGCCAGTAATGTCATTTTAGATCACCATAGAATTACTAAGACTTGACAAAATATCAAAGATTCTACCTTACTAAACTTACTACTTTAATATTTTTAGTGCATGAAATAAATACGCACAAGAGTTCTCTGGTAGTGGCGCACAAACCTGCAAAAACGTGCCATTCTAGTGTTAACAGCTCTTTGTTTTGCTGTTTTGGTTCAGTCTCAGTTAAGTTGCCGTTAGACATTAGTGGAAATTAAAACACAGCTTAGAAGTAAATGAATATTGGAGTCACATTGTCCAGGTGGCCACAAGCACAATGTTAAACTAGAAAAGCCCTCAGAGAGCTCAGACCTCCTCCAAGCAGCTCATTTCCCCCCATGTTGGGATTTACACCCAGAAATAATCGTCCCAGGATTGTTTTATCTACATTATTAGACTCCTTGACCCAGAAAACAAACCCTTAGCATCTGGATTCACATTGATGTCATCATTAGTTCAATAGTTATTCACCAGAATCTCTTTCTGGGTAATGGTGGTTTCTTCTGGATCCAGCTCCATAGCTGTTGATTCTACAACAGATCTGTTGGATCCTCCTGATCCAGCAGAGTCTCAGCTACATGTTGGTGTTGGCTGCATGTCTGGATCTTCATCTGTTACCTTACAGTGATGACCATTCCACAGGCCCTCTAGGTTTTCCTGGTCTGGATCCTAGTATCTGGAGTTTTACCAGGATCCGGATCAAATGTTGAGATGTTGTAGAAATTAGCAGGAACTGATCCTGTATTTTTACCAGGCAGCCTGGACATTTGTTGTGGAGCTACATGCACATATACATGCACACTGCCCTATCTCCCAATGCTAAAGAATCCTGGAGAACATTCCTGGATCCAGACGGTGATCCGGATCAGCACCAAGATCTAATCATCTGTTCCTTGAACCATCATCCACCTTTCCTGGACATTTCATCAAAATCCGTTCAGAACTTTTCGTGTAAAGTTGCTAACAGACAAACTGACAAACGCTGGCAAAAACATAATACTGAATGCTAATGCTACTCTGTACCTGCAGGATGTAAACATAATTAACTGTTAGCTAACACGTTAGCCGTGTCAGCTAAATGACATCATGCTTCCTAGTTGGCCAAATCATCCAGTAATGTAGGTTTAAACATCAAACAACCAATTATCATGAGTGTTTTTGTAAACAGAACTACTGAGCTTCACGAATGACTCTTGCGTGGCCTGCAGGTGGGCTGTAACCCCAACGAGGACGTCGCCATCTTTGCTGTGGACTCACTGAGGCAGCTCTCCATGAAGTTCTTGGAAAAAGGGGAGCTGGCAAACTTCCGCTTCCAGAAGGACTTCCTGCGGCCTTTCGAGCACATCATGAAGAAGAACAGGTTCGTAGAGGGCTGTGATACTGATGGGTATAGAGCAGGAGCAGGGAAGCTGTTCCTCAGTAAAACTAGAGACGCGGTAATAACGAGTGACGGCGTTGCATCACGGTTTGTTCCGACCCCCAGGTCTCCCACCATCAGAGACATGGTGATCAGGTGCGTTGCTCAGATGGTGAACTCGCAGGCGGCAAACATCCGTTCAGGTTGGAAGAACATCTTCTCAGTGTTCCATCAGGCCGCCTCCGACCACGACGAGACCATCGTGGAGTTGGCCTTCCAGACCACCGGACACATCGTCAGTGAGTATCGCAGCAGCTGTTGCCAGGGAACTAGAGTTATTTTTAGGGATCGGCCAATATGTTTTGTATTAACAGCATGTGGTATCAGAGAACCTGTAATTTATCACTAGGATACTTCATAAATAGGGATTAACAAAACTGAGTATGTACAACAGAAACAGGAGTGATGGCATCAGAGCAACATGTGACCCTACAACTGTTTGCTGATCCATATATTGATTGACATTGATCAGGTTTTCCTCTGTTTTCCTAGTCTTATATCGCCTTTATTGCCCAGTCAGGTCCAAATCTTAAAGCATAATTAGTTATTGTTTACCAGATATTGTTTCAGGCTAAACTTAGCCGCTAGCCGTTAGCATAGCTTTAGCCACAGTGAGAGTAGCTGATGCCCTGATCTGTGTGGATGATTGTGCTTCTTTTTCAGGTTTTGCAGGATGTGTCTGTCAGGTAGAGCAGAGTGTTGAAGTTAATCTTAGTTTAGAAAGATGTTATGGTCTTTCTTTTGTCTCACACCAATGGGTTTTTAAGTTTTGTATTGTTTTATGAAGGGTATTTACTGGTTGCTTTTCTTTTTCCGTGCCTGTCCAGGGACAACAGATGCTAATTAGCTGCTAGCTAACTCTGGTGCAGTTGCTTTTAATAGTGCACTGTCCCTGCAGAAATAAATGAATAAGCCAAACCAAAAACAAACTAAACTCCAGAGGAACAGCAGACCTGTTAGGGATAGCGTTAGCCTAACACTGTTAGTCCTAGATGAAAGTATATTGCTTGTTTTCTTTGTAACAGGGAAGCGGAGCGTGTTTGTGGAAGATGGTGGCGTTTATTGAGCCTTTAGCATCGTCTGCTACGTCACCTTCCGAACGCAGCTCCGCTAATTCACCGCATCTGCTAACGTGCTCGTCTGTCTCTCTGTATAAACAATAGCTTTCAGTGATTGGCTGTTACTCATGACATCAGGTAGAGCTGTGGATGAGGTATTACTTGAGACCACAGAGAGAAAGGAGGCTGAATCAGAGCCAAAGTTGCATATTAAATTTATTTAACAATGATCAAACAATAAAAATATGTGTACCAGTAATTGGATAAACACCAGCTATCGGCCTCAGTAATCGACAAGGCCAGTAATGTATAAATCCTTAGCTGCTGTACGTCACATAACTGCTCTGCTGCCAGTGAGATAAGCCTCCAGTTCATTCTTGTTTTGCCACTTTCTGTCTTTCCTTCAGTGAACACCTTCCAGGAGCACTTTGCAGCTGCTATCGATTCGTTCCAGGATGCAGTGAAGTGTTTGTCGGAGTTTGTGTGCAACGCAGCTTTTCCCGACACCAGCATGGAGTCCATCCGACTCATCCGGCACTGTGCTAAATACGTCTCCGACAGGCCACAGGTAGGAGCTGCTGAGCCGTGACAGCACCGCTTGATTAACATGGATTTATTCAGTTGTATTTGCTAATTGTTTGGTTCTTCTGTATGACTCTGTGTGGCCCCGCCCAGGCCCTGAGGGAGTACACCAGCGACGACATGAACGTTGCCCCTGGTGACCGGGTGTGGGTTCGCGGCTGGTTTCCCATCCTGTTTGAGCTTTCCTGTATCATCAACCGCTGCAAGCTGGACGTCCGGACCAGGTAGCAGAAACGCTCAGCTCGGAGTTTAGCTCCAGTTTGATCTGCATGAAAAACTTCCAGATTTGCAGCTCAGTCGCATCTTCAGCGTGACTTCCATTTCCAAAAGTTTCCTCAGTTTTAAAAGCAGCCCGGCAATAGTTCATCTGCACTTCTGGTATCTGCTAGTTGCTAAGGAAACGTGACTTTCCACTGTGCAAATTTGCCAAACTGTAAACAAGTAGAAGCTAAAAATAAAAAGGCTCAGGGTGGAACTTGTGCACCGTGTTTCTCCCCCTCAGAAGATGAACATTATCTCTAGTTTATTATTTTCATTAGGGCTCAAATAGTTTTTACACTCTCCTTTATCCACACTGACACATTAGTTGCGTGTTGAAAACTTGTGGACATGTAGGCATGAATTAAACTGCACATAAATAGCATGAAAGCAAACTTCCTGACGTAAAACGAGACTGAAAATTAAAGCTGATGCATGTCATCAGGGCCGGGATTTGATTATGCATGTGAAGTTTCACGCCCATCGGAGCACGTACAGGCGAATTAGAGTTCACTTCCTGTTTCATGGCATGCTGCCTACTGAGACAGGAAATGACCATATGGCTGTCATCAGAGCCTGAGTTTTATCATGCATTTGAAATTTCAGGCCATTTGGAGCACGTACAGGTCAGTTACACAGCACTTACTGCGTCTTTCATGGATAACAGCTAAACCCCAAAACGCCGCAGGCCGCCACGGACACGCCATCACACTTTTGCAGAACATTTTAACAGCTTTTTGTCAGAACCGCCTGTAGTATATGTGAGCAAAATTTCACATCTGTATGATTTATCCTGTAGGACGAGTTCACTCTAGAAAACGTGAAACTTCTGGAAAATTGGCAAAATAAACGCCAAAATGGCCACATGGCAAAACACCGCAGCCCGCCACGGCCACGCCCTCATACTTCTGTAGAATATTTTAATAACTTTTGCTCACCACCACCTGTATTATACGCCGGCCATATTTCAGATCTGTAGGACTTATCCCTAGGACGAGTTCACTGTAGAAAAGGTGAAAATTCTGACCGTAAATTCAAAATGGCTGACTTCCTGTTGCATTTTGGGTCAAGGGTTGATCAAGTAATTTTGTTCGTCTTGTGTGCTGAATTTCATAGCTATACGTGAAACTAATTGTATTAACTTCACTAAAGTCCAATTTTCAAGGTGGCGCTATTGAGTCATTTTGCCATTCACATGTATAATTCCCCCAAAATATTAACTTTTTGGCCAGTCCTGATGGGTGTGCCAAATTTGGGGAGTTTCTGAGCACGTTAAGTGGCGTTTAGGTCAGAAAAATAAAGAAACAAAGAAAGAAACAGAGCAGGAACAACAGGGTCCTTGCACTGCAGTGCTCAGGCCCTAATTAATGTCCAAACGGCCAAATGGACGCCTTGAATCATGGGTAGTCTCATGGAATTTGGGATAGTAAGAGATGGAAGTATCGTCTACATCTACTACAAACTTCTGAACGTCTCCTAAACACCTGAAGACTCCAGGACGTTTACTTCAAGAGATATGGACTAGCCGAATAAAACATTGCACATAAAACGGCATCTTAAACACAAAAGCAAAATATTGCACATGTACCAGTATTTAAAATATTGCACATGGGAACTGAAATATTGCACATTTACATTGACATATTGTACATGCATTTAAAATCTTGGCCCTAAAAATAAAAACATTGCACATTCCGTTGATATATATTGCACATGAAAGTAAAATATTGCACATGTAATTAAAATGTTACACATGGAAAATGAAAATGGGGCGCATGAAAGTGAAAATTATATAAATACTGTGCATGTATTTAAAAAATTGCACAGGAAAAATGAAATAGTGCGCATTAAACTGACATAATAAACACAAAAGTAAAATATTGCATGTGAAAAGTTAAATATTGCACATGAACAATGAGGTGTTTATCCTTATAAATGCAGTCTGCCTGTTTCGCTGATGTTGAGCCGTTAAAATTGACGTCTTTCCGGTCGGTCTGTGTTTCTGTCAGGGGTCTCACGGTGATGTTTGAGATCATGAAGAGTTACGGCCACACCTTCGAGAAGCACTGGTGGCACGACCTCTTCAGGATCGTCTTCCGCATCTTCGACAACATGAAGCTCCCCGAGCAGCAGACGGAGGTCAGACCCGTTGGAACGTTCACGTACGAATCCAGGAAGCGGATGAAGAGAAACTGACTTGTGTTTTGCGTTTGCCTCCAGAAAACCGAGTGGATGACGACGACGTGTAACCACGCCCTGTACGCCATCTGTGACGTCTTCACCCAGTTCTACGAGCCCCTCAGTGAAATCCTGCTGGCCGACATTTTCACACAGCTGCAGTGGTGCGTCAGGCAAGGTGGGTGTTCAACGTCAGCGTCACTTCAAACACTCCTCTGTCTGTAAAAACAGCAGATAATAGGTCCAGGTACCACTTAATGTTCTACTACTACATCAGCTAGGAAGGGACTGCAAGCAAGTACGTTTATTTACATGGCGTCTCATCGTACACAGAGGTTATTCAGAGTGCATCAAAATTCTGACATCATTACTATTTCCTTGATGCGTCGCATAAAAGAAAACCTCCTTCCAGTATCTCACAGTGCATAAATGATTTAACTTTAATGTGACTTTCCCAACACATTCATATGGAGCATCCTGGTAACCGAACGTCTCTAACAAATACTATATTACCTGTTACTGCCACAGTTACATGACTTGTAATAAGTCAGAGCAGCTGATGCTTGTATGAGAATATGTGGAATAAAATATAATAGTTTATATATATATATGTATATACACATAGTAAGCATGTGGAGATTAGGGATGAACGATAATGCCAATTTGAACCGATACCGATGATCGATAATTTTATGCTTCTTGCAGCCGATAACAGATAATGTCAATCGATATTTCTTTACTTAATTAAATATAATTTGACTACAAATCCACTTCCTACTATAATTGTGACCCACACAAATAAACAGAACCATTGAATAGAGCATAAACTGCCAGTAAAATGTAGGGCTGGTCCGAATAGCGATATCTGTGCTCTGGATCCAATAGTCACCGAATATTCGGTTCGTGCCGCGCTGTTGGCCGGGGGGGAGGGGGGGAGCGAATGGGGGGTGACACCGGAGTTGGTAGGTCCGTGTTTTAAAGCCTCAGCAGTGTATTAGAGACACTCTGCAGCGCTCAGCAGCATTCGGCGACACTCGACGGCGCTCAGCAGTATTCGGCGACAATCGGCGGCGCTCAGCAGTGTTCGGTGGCGCTCAGCATTATTCGGCGACAATCAGCAGCGCTCAGCAGCATTCTGCGACACTCAGCGGCGCTCAGCAGTATTTGGCGACACTCGGTGGCGCTCAGCTGCATTCGGTGACACTCGGCGGCTCTCAGCAGCGTTCAGTGACACTCGGCGGCGCACAGCAGCATTCTGCAACACTCGGCGGCGCTCAGCAGTATTCGGCGACATTCGGCAGTGCTCAGCAGCGTTCGGTGACACTCGGCGGCACGACTACTCGAATATCAAAATTATTGTCCCAATACCACCACAACCAACCAATATTCCAACATTCGGGACCAGCCCTAGTCAAATGTCTTCTTCTGACACCGTAAACAAAGTCCACACTGGTCAGTGCCACGCCATGCTGCTTGTTTTTCTCTGCCCACGCAGTCTTATGACATCACACACATGCGACAGTACCGTCAGGGAGGGGAGGGGTTGAGGAGCCAGGCATGAGGACAAACCACAACACACAGACCAACGGCAAAAACCAAGATTCCAAGTCTTTATTATTATCGGCTCATTTTTTATCATCAGAATGACGTCATAATTGCCAAAATGAACTGACAATTATCACATAAAAGAAAACTGAAACCCTTTTCTTCCAGCATCTCACAACGCCTAAATAATTCAACTTTAACGTAGCTGCCAAATCAGAAACTAGTGGTTGGGTCAGCTGTGGCCAAAGTCAACTCATTCGAATGGTGCATCCTTTTAAGCAATATTTAGCCAATATAAATATTAATTTAACGGTTATCATCTTTGTCACTTGAGATCTAGCAGGTTAGATGAGGAGATGTCACGGCCTGAGAACATTTTCACCCTGTCGTGTCGTATTTTGGGACGATGTTGTTGATAATAGACGGTAGGAAGTTGACAAATATAATGTCACCTGATGCAGACCACAGGTTTACAGCAGAACGTCTTCCTTAGATGCACGACGGCGCCACAGTCCTACTTTCAATCCTCTTAACGAGCAGCGCAGTGAACTCCTCAGCACGTGTACGAGGCAGATGTGTTTTGCATTCACGACCTTTCCTCCGCAGACAACGAGCAGCTGGCCCGGTCGGGGACCAACTGCCTGGAGAACCTGGTGATTCTGAACGGGGAGAAGTTCAGCCCCGACGTCTGGAACATCACGAGCTCCTGCATGCTGGAGATCTTCCAGAACACCAGCCCCCACGCGTGAGCAGCCGACCGTCGCACTGACGCAGCTTCAGGCAACATAGAAATGATGAAGCTTTAGCCGGTTCTTTAATGTACTGTGGTTTGTTGTTTTAACCTCCTGAACCCCAAACAGTTCCTGGACGTTTTATTTGCTCCCGTCTCATTTTTCCTCACTGTGGCTCATTTTAGCTGCATTGATTATTTATTACACAGAAACTGAATTGAATCAACATGAACAAGATTTCTCCAACTGCCTCCTGCTGTTCTCACTGTAGATATGTAGAAAACAGATGAGCTAAAATGTCCCTGAGTTTTTTTATTTTTTTATTTTTTAAATCAGGCGCAGAATGAAGTGATTTTTATAGCTAAGATTTTAAGAAGTGTTCTGACGGCAGAGACGCAGCTCAATAACTGGCGGCTGTTTTTACAGCTTCTGGCTCTGATAAATGATGACATGTTGGTGGTTTTTGAAGAAATAACACGCGTGTTCACCGTCACGTGACTGTTGGTCGCTGCAGAGTCTCCACGGTTTTACACCGAAGTGCAGAATTTGTTTCGTGCAAATGGCAGAACTTTAAATTAAACATGTAGAATGAAGTGATTTCGATGTAAAATCCAGATGTTTTAATGGTCGGGCAGCAGTCTAAAGGCCGGTACATGTTACAGGATCCTTCAAACCTTCTCAGATTTACAGACCACACACTTGAAGATAACAAAAGACAGATCACACAAAGATCTCTCTCTCCTGATCTTATAGTGTGGTGTTAGCTAACCACGCTAACCGATCCTTCAGCAGACTATCAGGTTCTTCACGCTCAGTATTCTAAATCTCGCTCAGTCAAACGTGACTTCAGTGGAAACAAACATGATGGGAATAACAGCGTTCCTTTCTTCAGTAACCAGTAATCTAACTGATTACTCTTCCCATCATTATAACTCTGTTACCGTTGCTGCCAAAAATGTGGCGCGTTACTAGAATTGAAGCTGTTTTTCCATCAGACCATCCAGATCTCTGAGATTCTTTAGGGCTTTCAATATTGACGTGTTAATGCGGATTAATCCATCATCATGCTTAATCTGATTCAAATTTTCAGTGACGGTAACTCTACTTGTTGTTTTTACTTCCTGTTCCCTCAGTCAGCTGACTCAGCTCGCGTTCTGATTGGCTTAAATCTGGTACACGTGACATCACACACTGAGCGTGCTTGGCTCCTCTGGGATCACCCTACAATCTACAGGGTTTCCATCCATCCATCCATTATCTATACACCGTTTAATCCTCTGTAGGGTCGCAGGGGGGACTGGAGTCTTTCCCAGTCGACTCAGGGCGAAGGCAGGAGACACCTGGACAGGTCTCCAGTCTATCACAGGGCTGCACATAGAGACAGACAAGCTCATTCTCATTCACACCTACGGATAATTTAGAATCATCAGTTAACCTCAGCATGTTTTTGGACTGTGGGAGGAAGCTGGAGAACCCGGTGAGAACATGCAAACTCCACACAGAAAGATCCCAGGCGTCCTAACCGGGACGCGAACCGGGGATCTTCTAGCTGTGAGGCGACGCTGCTAACCACCGAGCCACTGTGCAGCCCCTACAGGGTTTCTAGTTGCAAATATTAAACATGTTAATTATCTATGATCTCTCCTTCTGAGCGGATCAGACCGGACAAAATCACTCTTAACACACCACAGGAACATGAGACACCATGTCGTTTGCAAACATCCGACAGTCTGGCCTTTGCTGGCTTTGATCGTAAGGAGGAGGTCGGGACAAAAATCGATCATCCTGTAGTGAGTACCGACCTTTAGCAGAGAGGCCCAGACTTCCCTCGCCCCAGACTCCTCCTCCAGCTCTTCCAGTGGGACCCCGAGGCGTTCCCAGGCCAGCTGAGAGACATAGTCCCTCCAGCGTGTCCTAGGTCTACCCCGAGGCCTCCTCCTGGTGGGACATGCGACCCCGGATGAGCAGAAGACAATGGATGGATGTTTTCATGCTTTGATCTTTTATCTGTCCTCATTCTTCTGCTCTGAGTCAACACAACCTCCAGTTCAGCCGAGAACTCCCTGATTTTTTTGCCAGGTGTCTGTTGGTCACAGCTGACCCGCTGAAGGCTTCCTGGTTTTGTCGAGGAGCGCAGAATTTTTAGTTTTTGACAGAATGTGTTCGGAGCAGGCGGTTTATTTTTGGTGAATTTTTAAAAGCGACTCGTAGAATAACGTGCGGTGAACTTAAAGGGCTGCTGGATTCTCTTGGTTTTACAGTTTCTGGCTGATAAATGCTGGAAATGTTTTGCTTTTCAAACCTGCTGGTGGTTTTTGGGGTTCAGAGGGTTGAAACGGAATAAACCTTAGAGTTAGTTGGACTTTAGGAGCTACGGCCAGCTGTGCTTTAAAGCCACGGATCCTTTGTCCTGTGACAGAATGTAGGTTATTACCACACCTGACTGGACTCTCCGCTCTTGTGTTTGCTTTTCCCATCAGGTTGTTGACTTGGCGACCGGCCGGACAGGACGAGGAAGCTGTCGATGGAAAACACTTTGTAAGGAAATAATAAACGAACCCCTGACTGAGCACTAACGCAGCTCTGCAGAGGCTTCATGCTGGGTCACAGACATGAAAAGCAGCTTTTATCCGATAAAAGAGCCGCTCTGTTGTCCTCTGATCTCTTCGATGTGTGATGATGTGAATTTTAATTGTGTTTTATGTGACTTTAAATCTCCAGGATGCCGATTTCGACTGTCAGTCCCAGAGCAGCTACGACAGAGCTCTGTCTGAGCGAGGACACAGCCAGATGTCCAGCGACGACACCTGGAAGGGAAAATCTAACGCGAGTGAGTCTGCAGCCTGTAGAAGCACACAAGTCCTGAGTTTAGCGCACATTAGCTGCCTGAAAAACACTCAACAGAAGACCTGAATCCAATAGTGCCGCATACAGTGCTGTTAAAAAGTATTTGCCCCCCTACAGGGATCTTCTAGTTTTGCGTATTTGTCACGTAAATGTTTCAGATCAAAGGTAAACAAAGAAAACACTAAATGCAGTTTTTGGATGATGATTTCATGCATTGAAAGAAAAATTGTGAAAAAGTATTTGCCCCCCTACAGAAATCTTCTATTTTGCATGTTTGTCGCTTTAATTTAATGTCAGACAAAGATAACCCAAGAAAACACTAAATGCAGTTTTAAATGATGATTTCATGCATTGGAAGAAAAAGTAATTGCCCCCTTAGCTACCAGTCTACCATTGGGTTCAGTCTCTCCATCCACTGCCAGGCTTGTTGGATCTAAACATCACTAATAGAACCTGTCTGGTGTTGTGAAGCAGCTAAAGGGTCTCTAAAAGCAGCTCATGATGCCACGTTCTAAAGAGATCCAAGAACAGATGAGGAACAAAGTCATTGACGTCCATCAGTCTGGAGGGTTACAAAGCCATTGCTGAGGCTCTGGGACTCCAGAGAAGCACAGTGAGAGACTTTATCCACTAATGGAGGAACATGGAACAGTGGTGGACCTTCCCAGGAGTGGACCAACCACCAACACTTCTCCAAGAGCATCCACATCTAATCCAGGAGTCACAGAAGAACCCAGAGGAACATCTAAAGACCTGCAGACCTCACTGGCCTCAGTTAAGGTCCGTCTACATGATTCCACAATGAGGAAGACTCTGGGAGGAAATGGATCCATGGAGAGTTGAAGGATCAAACCACTACTGACCAAAAACAACATAAAGGTTCATCTGGATGAGCTCCAAGACTTCTGGATAACATCCTGTGGACTGATGAGTCAAAGGTGGGACTTTTAGAAGACATGGGTCCGTTACATCTGGAGTAAAGCTGATACTGCATCCACCAGAAGAACATCTACCAACAGTGGAACATGGTGGTGGTAGTGTGATGGTTGGAGGACCTGGACCACTTGTCATCACTGATGGAGCCATGAATTCTGCTCTCTATCAGAAAATCCTCCTGGAGAATCTCCACCATCAGTTCATGACCTGAAGATCAACACTAATGGTTCATGCAGCAAGACAAAGACCCAAAGACCACAAGCAAGTCCACCTCTGAGGGGCTCAGGAAGAACTAAATGAAGGTTCTGGAGTCAGAATCTGGACTTGAATCTAATAGAGATGCTGGTTCAAGACCTTAAAAGGACAGTTCATGATGGAAAAGTCATCTAATGTGACTGAATTCAAACTATTCTAGAGAAGAGTGGACCAACATTCCTCCATGGTGATGGAAAAGACTGATCACAAGCTGGAACCAACATTTAACTGTTGCTGTCAAGAGACCAACCAGTTATTAGGTTCAGGGGGGCAATTACTTTTTCACGGGTGAAATCAGTAATTTAAAAGCTGCATTTAGTGTTTTTTGTGGGTTTTCTCTGTCTTCTATTCAATAAATATAAATGTTAGGTTGATGATCTGGAACATGAAGGTGTGAGAAATGAACAGAAGACTTCTTTGGGGGGTAAATACTTTCCACAGCCCTGCATTCGACCCTCGTCTTGAACGTTTGTGTTTCTGTGTTTCAGGGGTTTCAGACCAGAAGCTGTTTGCAGGTTTGCTGATCAAATGCGTGGTGCAGCTGGAGCTGATCCAGACCATCGACAACATCGTCTTCTACCCGACGACCAGCAAGAAGGAGGACGCCGAGAACATGGCAGCCGCCCAGGTCAGTCCCAGCAGCCGAGGCTGGAGGTGGCAGGGTCTGTTCCTTCAACCATATAAGTGTCATACTTGAGTCATTGTGGACCATCTTTACCTCATTCTGGACAAGTTTCCAGTCATTTTGAGCTAATTTTGCATCATTTTAGACACATTTCAAGTCATTCTGGACCATATTTAGTAATTATGAACACATTTTAAACTGTTTTGGACAAATTCTGAGTTGTTTTGGTGAGTTTCTAGTGATTTTGAACACATTTCTGCGTCATTTTGGGCAGGTTTCTAGTCATTTAGGATCATTTTTATCTGATTTTGAACAATTATACGTCATTTTGGACAAGTTTCAAGTCTTTCTGGACCATATTTGGGAATTATGAACACATTTTAAACTGTTTTGGACAAATTCAGTCATTTTTTACAACTTTCTAGTGATTTTGAACACATTTTTTCATCATTTTGGGCAGGTTTCCAGTCATTTTAGACAATATTACCTGATTTTGAACAACTTTGAGTCATTTTGGACACATTTCTTGTCAATTTGGACAATTTTGACAAATTTTAAACAAGTTTAAAAGCATTTTGGACCATTTTTTATCTAATTTTGAACAAGTTTCTAGTCATTTTGAGCAAATTTTAAATCATTTTGGACATGTTTAAGTCATTCTGGACCATATTTGGTTATTATGAACACATTTTAAACTGTTTTGGACAAATTGTGAGTCGTTTTGGACGAGTTTCTAGTGATTTTGAACACATTTTGCATCATTTTGGGCAAGTTTCCAGTCATTTAGGACCATTTTTATCTGATTTTGAACAATTATAAGTCATTGTGGACAAGTCTCAAGTCATTCTGGACCATATTTAGTCCATTTTGGACGGGTTTCATGTATAATACAACAAATTTGAACCTTGCCAAACTTTCCACGATTAGTTTTCCTGTTTCGTAACACCTGTGGGCGCTTGGAAAAGTGGTTTCCATGTTTTATGGCGTTCCAAGTTTTTCGGACTGTATAAATGTCATTTCTGAGTTCTCCCTCATTCTTCATGGTTGTTCTGATTCCATGGAGGTGCAGGACTTTAGATTGCAGTGAAACATGTGACCGGACAGTTAAAATCATCCCATACATGCAGCTAAAGTTTTCTGAACCTCTCCTCCCGTCAGCGAGATGCTCTGGAGGAGTCGGAGGCTGAGGGGGGCGAGTCGGGTCCGGATCAGGGGATGTACAGACACATGACGTCCGCTCACCTCTTCAAGCTGCTGGACTGTCTGCTGGAGTCGCACACCTTCGCCAAGGACTTCAACTCCAACAACGAACAGCGGACGGCGCTGTGGAGGGCAGGTAAACGGAGAGGGGAAAGCCCTTTGGTAGCTAATCTGCAATATGTGACAAAGAATGTTCCTGTTTTACTAAAGAAAAAAGTCTGCAGGCTGCAAGAAGGGCTTTGAAATGTGCTAAATTTATCTCTTGTGTACGACACGCCGCAGAAAAATCCCCCGACAGAAAAAAAACAAGGGACTTTACAGCTGAATAGTAAACGTCTTAACCACAAGGCCACACAAAGCCCTCTGTTGTTGTTGTTTAACGTCGATTGTTTCTCTTTCGCCTGCAGGATTTAAAGGGAAATCCAAGCCCAACTTGTTGAAGCAGGAGACCAGCAGTCTGGCCTGCAGCCTGAGGATCTTGTTCCGGATGTATTCTGACCCTCAGCTGCAGGACTCATGGCCCGACATCCAGACACGCCTGCTGCTGTGAGTAAAACCACATGACCTGATCGTTTGACACAGTTCAGGCAGTTCTGAGGAGAGATGAGGCTCAGACGGGACGTAGTAGAGCATTTCCAGAGGTTTGGATTCCATGACAGTGTAGTTTATGGAATCAGATCAAAGGAACCTGCAGTTTAAGAACTATGGAGCTCTATGGCACAAGAATAATGTATCATCCATCGATCAGCCTCAACATCCTGACAGGTGAAGTGAATAACATGGATCATGTTGGTACTATGTGGTGTTCTGATGGAAAACCTTGATCAGACTTAGACACCCAAATAAACATTGTCCCACAACAAACACACTCCCTCATGCTGATGGAAATCCCAAATGTCACTGGATGAAAATGCACCCCACCACATGGAAACAACACCAACCAATCAGGAACATGTGGAGGAACATGACAATGGTCCAACATGTTGATGTGACCTCCAGACTTCCTACAGCCCATTCTGATCAAGCATCAACAGGATGCAGTGGAACCAGTTGGATTGACAGAGGCCCCACTGGACAAGCCAGAGTAGCCAAAGGATCCAGTGGTTCCAGACCCCATAGGACACCCTTACACCTTCTCCACGGAGCTGGTTCCAGGTCTAGTTCGGAGCCACCACTTCTTTGTGTTTCCACCTCCTAAGCACCGACTCCAGGTTCTATAAACTGGAGCTCAGCAAGCACCAACTCTTTGCTGGTCCAGAGCTAAGCACCGAGTACGTCAGGGGCTGGGGGCGGGGTTATGGTGACCAACCATCAACGGTGGAAAGGGACACACAAGTGCTAATTAGTGTCCTTGTTCTCCAGGACGTCCCTGGTCCCATCACACATGTATTGGAATGACTCCTGGAAGTTTACCACAAACTGTTGACCTGAAATCCGCTACAGTTGTGTCCCACCAGTAGCGTGATCACGGATGTGTCCAGGCAACAGGAGGACCTCCGCCTCACAATCAGCCTTAAGACCATCTATAGAGATAAACATAGATATTATCATCAACTTACTGCGTTTGTTTAACTGCTATGTAATGGATGCTAGCGTAGTGGTTTTATGGTGACCCAATGGCTCCAACTTGACTCCAAACAGGTTCTTAGGAGGAACCAGATTAGAACCAACTAAGCACCAGAACTAGAACCTCGTTATTCTTGGTGGAAAGGGGGTATGAGAGGTCCTCTGGTCCATGCCCAATGGTTCAGAGCATTTCTGACCCCATAAGGGGGACCGAAACAATGTTAGGCAGGTGGTCATGATGCTGTGCCTGATTGGTGTATGTAAAACTTCAAATGCACCCACATAAAAACTATTTATTATCTGTTTTGGTCTTTTTCTTGGATCAGACAGTTAGACCAGTACAAGCTATTACAACCTTTTAAAATGCATATGAATAGAACTACATAGTAAAACCATGCCAGTGTTTCTCACGTGCTCCACCTCTAAATGTCTCCAGTGTTGAATAATAAACCCCAGATAAACAACAGCAGCTGTGTTTTGACACTCGGCTCATACCTCATCATATATTTATGAACTGTGTGCATGTTCAGTGGAATATATTGCGAAGCCGGCTACAAATCACCTTGTTGTGTCGAGCATCTGCGCCTTGATCACAGACTCATGTGTTACATCAAGAATACGAGGTGTTTATCATGAAATAACTGCTGCCCGGGACGTGTATATGACGGCAATAACGTTGATGTATGAGGATTTTACCGCTGCAGCTCTCCTGCGGACGGTTTTGTGGCTGTCGTAACTGTGCGTTGCGTCTCTCAGGGTTTGCAGCGAAGCCCTGGCCTACTTCATCAGCCTGACGTCGGAGAGTCACCGAGAGGCCTGGAACAGTCTGCTGATGCTGCTGCTGACCAGGACGCTGCGACTGCCGGATGACAAGGCAAGACACGAACGCTGATGGGCGCTTGTGAAGACCATCAGGGCGGTCTTGAGCTTCCAGGGACTCCTATAAGTTTGGTTTTTGTGTGACAAAAACGCATAGAAAATGAAATCCTGCATTTATTGAAGGTCTTCTGGAGATACGACGAAATCTGCTGAGTCAAAAATATACATACAGAAATGCTAATATTTCACTGCAACTGGGTTCTTTTGGTTCCCGTCCACAAGCTTCTGGTTTATGTTTGACTCCTCTGGACAGAACTGGTGCAGGTTCTTGATGGGTCTAAGTCAGGACTTTGGGGGGACCAGTCTAAAACCTTTATTCTCGCCTGGTGGAACTATTTCTTTTGGGCTCATTGTCTTGTTGAAACACCCAGCTGTGTCCCACATCAACCTTCTGATGATGGTTTTAGGTTCTAATCCTCCTCCTTCATTGTTCCATTGACTTTGTGTGAAGCTCCAGTTCCACAGAGCATGATGCTGCCACCTCCATGCTGGATGGTAGGCCTGGTGTTCTTGGGGTTGAAAAAGAGTCTAAGATCCGCCCAAGACGTTCTGAAACCAGTCCTAAAAAAGTCAAATACCAGTGCAAAATCAGGACCAAAAGGAAACCTAAACTACTCCTAAAAAAAGTCCAAGACCTCCCCAAGGCAACCACTCCTAAGCCAGGACCAGATCCACTGTAAAATAAATCTTAAACCAACTTTAAACCACATTCAGAACCAGGTCCCCAACCAGCCCAGAACCAAGACTGAAACCAAACAAGAACCCATCCCAAGAAAGCCCAAAGCCAGTCCAGTATCAGGCTAATAGCACTTCTAGAAAGCTCCAGAGCACGATGCTGCCACCTCCATGCCTGATGGTAGGTCTGGTGTTGTTGGGGTTAGAAAGAAGTCTAACATCCGCCCAAGACGGTCTGAAACCAGGACCAAAATCAAACCTAAACCAGTCAGAATACAGTCTGAAACCAGTCCTACAAAAGTCAAATACCAGTGCAAAATCAGGACCGAAACCAAACCTATACTACTCCTAAAAAAGTCCAAGACCCTCCCCTCTCCTCAATACAATCTGAAACCAGTCCTAAACGAGGGACAGATCTACTGTAAAATGAATCCTAAACCAACTTTAAACCACATTCAAAACCAGGTCCTAAACCAGCCCAGAACCAAGACTGACACCAAACAAGAACTTGTCCCAACAAAGTCCAAAGCCAGTCCAATATCAGGCTAACAGCACTTCTAGAAAGCTCCAGAGCATGATGCTGCCACCTCCATGCCTGATGGTAGGTCTGGTGGTCTTGGGGTTGAAGAACTCACCTTCTCTCCTCCAGACATGTTTCTGTTTTCAGTTTTTGTTCCGTTTGACCACAGAACTTTCCTTCTTTTTGTCTGTGCGATCAGCAGCAAACTTCAGTCTGGCCGTTAGATTTCGTCGTATGTCCAGAAGACCTTTAGTAAATCTACGATAGAACCAAAATGCATGTTTTAATCATTCCGTCGTAGAAAACTAAGAGAGGAGTCACTTGAAGCTCGATACTGCCAAGGTCTTTACAAGTTTATGTGAAATTTTTGTGCACAACTGTACATCAAAGCTGAACATTAGCTGGAGGGAAACTCTATAAGGGAGTGTATGGAGCCGTGAAGCCGTCTAACATCCACCTGTGTTTATATTCAGACCACTGTTTAAAATAACAGAGATCAAAAATACACCCTTTCATATCTCAGGTTTATTTTTTCAGTATTCTGATCATTCCGAGCTGTCAGCGGTGAGTCATCCTCTCTCCTTATGAGCGCATGACTCACCGATGATTCACAGCCGAACATGACTCAGGGTTTCTTTCCAAAGCTGCAACAGTTTTTTGGTATTAAAAACAACCCAGCGTGCAGCTCGGAGCGGCAGGAAACGTCGGCGCCGTGTGGCCAGCGCCACGCCGACCGCAGCGTCAACAGAACATGGCAGCGGCATTGTTAGCGACGGCCCGGCTGGCACCGCTCTGCTGAGCAAGTCCTGCTGTGAGTTTTGGGGGAAAGTCGTTCAAACAAATCCCGGCGCTGCAGATTGTGTTTGTTTTTTCTGAGTGCGATTTAGTGAAATTGCCCTTAGAAGCACAAAGGAGCATCCGTCATTGTTGAGACTTTAATTTAAGGCCCTGCAGAGGAGCCTCACAGCGACTTAAATGAGGAAACAAACACACTGCAGGGTTGTCGGCTCAATGCTGCATAAAATATGAAGAGTAAACTAAGCCATTGCAGTCCGGGAGAGACTTCAGCCCTCTTTCCCCTCAAAGAAAAACAGGAATGGCAGTTTGTTTATGACGCCCAACTCAACAAAAACTCTTCATACTGGCTCGATGTAAGTTTAAACCTGATCGAACCATTTTAAAACTCTTAAGTCCTACATTTACCAGACAGAACAGGTTCCTAAAGATGAGACTGAGGCGTCTACTTAGAAGGTTATACATCATAAGTCGACCAAGGAGCCTCGTCAGAATGAAACTCCAACCCGACACCATCTGAGGGCTGCACTACGAAGTGAGATTAGTGGGTCAGCGAGGTATGTCGAGCCTGAAGTTCAGTTCAGTTTTATTTATATAGCGTATATTTACAACACGTGTCATCACACAGCGCTTTACATAGCAGGAAGAACAGAAAACCCGACAGTCCATAGCTGCATTTGGATTCCCTCTGAGCTGCAGTCAGCGACGGTGGGGAGGAACCAAAAAACCCCCTAGGATAGGGAGAGAGAAAAACCTCCGACAGAACCAGGCTCAGGGAAGGCGGCCATCTGCCTCGACCGGTTGGGTTGGGAGTGGGTATGAGGGGGAGGGAGGGATAGCAGGAGAGGTTGGGGTGGGGATGGGAGGTCAGCGGCTGCAGATCAGGGACGTGGAGATCCAGATCCAGAGAACAAACACAGAGTTAGTGATGTGTAATGGTGATATACGACAGTACAGGAGTAAAGGAGAGGAGCCCAGTGCATCATGGGAGTCCCCCAGCAGCATAACTGAGGGACTACCTACCCTAACTACCAGCTTTATCAAATAGGAAGGTTTAAAGCCTCATCTTAAAGGTAAAGAGGGTGTCTGCCTACAGAACCCAGACTGGGAGCTGATTCCACAAGAGAAGTTGGAGTTTTCAGCGTCAGGAAGGCTTTTAACCTGCTAGATCACCATGGTAACTGATGCTACACAGCTAACCTGAGGTTTGCGCTACGAAGCAAGCTCAACACATCGAGGCTTTCTTCGTGCGAGTTGACTCGACAAAAACTAAAACCACAGAATCAAGAAGGCGGATTTCAGCTCTCTCTGTTACCTTTCTGCTTCAAACTCTGTCCACATAAAATGAGGAGTTTAACGCGTCATGTGACTTTTCTCCTACACAGTAAATGCTCACAGGCAGTGGTGGACTCAAATTTGGGACACTAATGAAGAGAAGTATCCATTTTGTACAAGTACAAGACAGTATACGCTCACTTTGGGTGGTGCACTTCATGTGGCATCAATATTTACATGGGGCCTTTATGTTTTTGTTCAGTGTATAATATCTATGATTTTAATGTAGATGGAGAAGTCAAAAAGTCAAAATTCATGAAAAGAGAATTAGAAAACCTGCTAACCTCAGAGCTTCCAGTTGATTTGTTTTCCTGTCGTCCGTCACTCGGCTGCTCTGAGGTGTTAATGTACATCTCCTCCTCCTCTCTCTCCGCCCAGTTTAAGCCCCACGCCTGCTGCTACTACCCCCACCTGTGTGAGATGATGCAGTTCGACCTGATCCCGGAGCTGCGAGCCGTCCTCCGCCGCTTCTTCCTGCGCATCGGCTCCGTCTTCCACATCGCTGCCCTCGAGGCGGCGCCGGCCCGGACTCCCTCCTCCTAGGATGGACGGACGCGGGAGAAAAGATGGCGGACGTACATAAGAGACTTCCCCCTTCCTCCTCCTCCTCCTCCTCCTCTTCTAAACTGGATCAGACCACAGAGGGTGTGAGGTGATGAAGGCTGTAGCTTTTCTTGTCTCGGTTCAGGACTTTAGGTGTTCGGCTTTTCTACGGCTCGTAGAAGAATCCTTCCTCCCTTCTCTCTCGGGGATGAACAGCACTGTGACCAGCGCTCTCTGCTGACTGTTGTCCTTCATCGTCCCCCCCCGACTCTCATCTCAAACACCTGAAAAGACCCGTAGACGGATAATTTATTGTTGCAAACCCTGTGTCTGATTTTGAAGGTTTGTTTTTCTGTTGTTGTTTTTTTTTTTTAATGCTTAACAAAGACGTATATCTTCACGGTGAAAGCAAATACCTTGTTGTGAAAATCTCTTTTCTTGGCCACTCGTGCCTGTTGGGTGATCTAATCAGAATACGAAGCATTATCTGTGACTTTAACGTTCCCTCTCATGGTGTTCGGGTTGTTTAGAGGAAGCGACACCATCAGAAACATCTCCTGTTCTGTTTGTCCCGCCGTGCTTCATCGTTTCTTGCCTGTCGATGAGATTTTACTTATTTATTTTGCTGACTTGCTTTGATTTATGATCGTTGTTTTTGCAGGATAATTGCTGGTTTACATTGAAAGGTTGGCGGCTTCCCCCCTGCCATGCATTCCTGAGAGCGTTGACCCTGTAAGGCCTTAGACTGGGGTCCTAAAAACCCGCCGCCGACCCACCAATTGGCCCTGAAGGTGGAGCGGCGGTCGCCTAAGCCCCTCGGTCTTTTGCACACGTGTTTCCGACGGTCTGCTCGTGCGTTAACGGCGCCCGTCCCGGACGTCCGGATCAGTGTTGACTCCCTCCCACATTCGAGCTCCACAGAAAAGGTTCAGGAACAGAGCGAAACCAAAACTCGCATCCAGAGATCCTGAGAGTCTCTGCGTCCTGGATCCCTCCTCGTCTGTTCCCTGCCTTTTTTTTTAAAAAAAAGAAGGATGTATGTAATTATTTAAAGTGCATTTAAATATTTTTTGAGAAGCATTCCTTCCCTCGCAACTATGGATGTCTACTTTTCTTCCCTGAGGCTAAGGGAATATATAAATATATATAAATATATATATACGGTAAATGAGAAAAAAAAGCAGACTGTAAAGTTTTCAATGTAAGATACATAGAAATGAAAGTGCTATATGGTTCTATACATAATATTGTGATGTAATCTTCCGAGCATTTGGTGAAGTAATCAATAAACCTGAATTCTGATCCACTCCGGTGACTATCGATGACGTCTTAAAGGTCATTTTAGATGGAGGTGGTGTTTGGCACCCAAAGCTAAGTTCTGAATTTAGACAATTTCATGTTTTCACCTTTAAAAAAAAGCCAGTATCTCCAGAAGTGTTACAACTATTGGCATGAAATTTGGTAGGAACCCAGAAAAACGTGTCTATAACAGATCCAAATAACTGGAATGGCTCCAGCAGAGGCCTTTTTTCAATTTGTGGCCTGTGAAAATGGGAAGAAAGTGTAAAATGTTTAAACAGCGATGGTATTGGAGCCACAGAAAGTTCCTCTAAGTGTTTATATGGGGATGTTTTCATATTTACTCAACATTTCACCAATGAACTCTGACCTTTGAAGCCATTTAGGGTTCAGTATCTCCAGAAATGTAACTGATATAGCCATGTAATTTGGTAAGAACACAGAAAAACTTGTCCATAACAGATCCAGATAATTGGAATGGCTCCTGTAGAGGCCATTTTTTCAATTTGGTGCCATAAATTGTCAAATGTTGGTGCTGGTTACCTAGAAAGTTCCTCTAAGTGTATATATATGGATGTATGCAAATGTCCTACTGAAAATAGAGTCTGTTGTTGACATTTTGCCATGAAACCTGACCTTGGAAGCCATTTAAGGGTCCAGTATCTCCAGAGACCACAGAAAACCCCATTTCCAGCAGATTACAATGATCAAATGCCTCAAGCAGAGGTCTTAGTTTTAATTATTGCCCTTAAGAAAGGGGAAAAGTGCAAAACTTTCAAACAAGGGTGGTGTTGGGAACCTAGAAAGTTCCTCTAAGTGTATATATATGGATGTCCTAGTAAAAAACAGTCTTTTGTTGGCAATTTTACCAAGATGTCCCACCTGGGAGGCCATGATAAGAGTTCAGTATCTCCAGAAATGTAACTGCTATAGCCATGAAATTTGGTAAGAACACAGAAAAACTTGTCCATAACAGATCCAAATAATTGGAATGGCTCCAGTAAAGGCCATTTTTCAATTTGTGGCCTGTGAAAATGGGAAAAAGTTTCATAAATTGTGAAATGATGGTGGTTTTGGGGCCACAGAAAGTTCCTTTAGGTGAATATATATGGATGTTTTCATATTTCCTCAACATTTCACCAATGAACTCTTACCTTGGAAGCCATTTAGGGTTCAGTATCTCCAGAAACACAACTCCCAACTCAAGCAGAGGCCTGAGTTTAAACATTATCCCTTAGAAAATGGGAAAAAAGTGCAATACTTTCAAACAAGGGTGGTGTTGGGCACCTAGAAACTTCCTCTGAGTGTATATATATGGATGTATGCAAATGTCCTACTAAAAAAAACAGTCTTTTGTTGGCATTTTACTAAGAATTCCCACCTGGGAGGTCATGTTAAGAGTTCAGTATCTCCAGAAGTGTAACTGCTATAGCCATTAAATTTGGTAGGAACACAGAAAAACCTGTTCCTAGTAGATCCAAATCCTTTGAATGGCTCCAGCAGAGGACAAATCTTTAATCCTGGCCCTTGAAAATGGGGGCAAAGTGTAAAATGTTCAAAATGAGGGTGGTTGGGGGCATTTTATTTACACCTACAGGAGCTTTCTAGGCCCCAACATTACCTTTCCCCTAACTGAATGGCTCCAGCAGAGGCCGGATTATTAATTATTGGGTCTTATTGGTGTTTATATATATGGATGTATCCATATTCCCTACTAGAAATACAGTCTTTTGTTGACATTTTACCAAAATGTCTGACTGGAAGGCCATTTTGAGGCCTTTATATCTCCAGTAATAAACCTCCCACACCTGTGAGGACATAGTAAAACTTGTTTCCAGCAGATCCTAATAACTCAATGACTCCAGCAGTGGCCGTATTTTTAATGACTGGTCCTTGGAAAGTGGGAAAAAATGTTTGAACAGGTCCCAGAGAGTTCCTTTAAGTGTGTGTATACATGATTGTGTCCATATTTCCTGTAAAAAAATATCCCTTTCGTCAACAATCCACCAACTTCTGAGGCCTCTAACATCAGATGGAGTCCACTTGAACGTCCATCTTCCATCCATTAATATACACTTAATATAAGCTTCTCTGGGGCCCAGATGCCACCATTCATTTGAAAGAGTTACACGTTCTTTCATTTTAAGGTGCCAGTAATTAGAATTGGGACTTCTGCTGGAGCCATTTGACCATTTGTGTCTACTGTACATGTTTTAGTCTGTGTTTTCACCAACTTTCAAGGCTCTGAGAGGTATATTTCTGGAGATATCGGCCCTTGAAAATGGGAAAAAGCGCCATAAATTGTCAAATGATGGCGGTACTGGGATCTCAGAAAGTTCCTCTAAGTGTGTAAATATGGATGGATGCAAATGTCCCACTAAAAACACAATCTGTTGTTGACATTTTACCATAAAGCTCTACCTGAGAGGCCATCCTTAGAGATCAGTATCTCCAGTAATAAACCTCCCACAGCTGTGAGGACATAGAAAAACTCGTCTCCAGCAGATCTTAATAATTCAGTGGCCACATTTTTAATGACTGGTCCTTGGAAATTAGGAAAAAATGTGTGAAGAGAGTTCCTTTAAGTGTCCATGTACATGAATGTGTTCTCTAAAAATAGCCTTTAATCCAAATTTCACTAATAAATCTTCAATGAGAGGCCGTTTGAAGGGTTCTGTAGTTCTAGAAATTTAACTCCTACAGCTTTGACTTATTTTGAGGACACAGACAGAGGTCTAAATTTAATTTTTCGCTCTTAAAATGGAAAAAAAAGTGTATTTTTGATACAAGGCAGGTATTAGCACCCCAGAAAGCTGTGTCCATATGTCCTCTAAAAAAATAGCCTTTTGTCAACAGTTCACCACAAACTTCACCCTCAAATCCTGCTTTTCTAACAGTTTCCTTTGGGATGAATAAACCTGATCTCATCTTTTCTTTTCTTCATCCTCAGGGAGTCGGTGGTGGATCCCAGCCACCAGCTACCATCTTCCATCTGTTAATATTCGCCTCTCCGGGGCCCAAATACCATCTTAATCTGAAAGAGTTGCGCTTTAATTCATTTTCAGGTGCCAATAATGTTTTAAAAATTAAAATTGTGGCTTCAACTGGAGGGATTTGAGTATTTTTATCTGCCATGTGTGGTTTTTTTTTCAGTCCTCTTCAGCTTTCAGGACTATTTCTGGAGATATTGGACCCCAAATAAGGCCTCACAGCTATGACATTTCTTTTTTACGTTATCATGGGGGTGATATTGTCAAAGTCCAGCCAGAATCTTCTCTAGAAGCGTCTGGAGCCGTGGAGAAGGACTCCCGGTGTTCCCACCACTGGGCGGCGCTGCCCTCCCAGCGCTGAGCGGCCCGGAGCGGCTGGATTTTGGGGTAACAAAGGTTACTATGGAGACCTCTCACATCTTTTGTTGTCAACTAAAGTGGAGAGATGCGCACCAGCTGCTACATGGAGGAAACCTGACCGACCAGTAAGCCAGTAAGTAAGCAGGAAGACGGCGGAAGGGTCGTGAACTTAAATAATTCATGTGCGGGTCAGACGGGAGGCGAACCAGCGCACCTTTAGCAGGCTGAAGCTAACGTTAGCAGGGCGAAGCTAACAGTAGCATCCCCGGCTAACTGTTCGGCTAAGTCAGAAAAGGAGCCGTTAAAATGTAATAAAAAGAGGATTTATTTAAATGTCAGCGTGTGGACGTTTAGTGGAGCCGTGAAGCTGTCAACCCTCCGGCTGGAAGGAGCGCAGAGGCAGCCTGGTTACGTAGAGAGCGTCGCTGTGGGCGGATCTGCGGCAGCCAGTAGCTGCGCTGAGACGGGTTCTGTCGGCGTTAGCCAGTCGGGCTAGCAATGACGGATCGATTCGCCCCTGCCGGGTTCGGGATTGTGAGCCGCCAGACATGATTTTGTGGAGACCACCGAACAAGTAAGGGCTCCCGGTTCGTCTGTGAGCGTGAGTGTGTCGCCTGTTTTTCACGGCGGAGGAGGAATCGAGGACGAGGGGGGAGGATTTTCCTCTCCACGGCGAAGAGCTCGACAGATTTAGCGCAGCCGGAGCCTCATTTCCTGCTAGCTTTTTGTGTCTATGGTGGTTCTGTTTGGTGCAGAAGACACTGAAAGGCGGTTTTCCTTCATTTAATGCGCATTTGCGGGTGTTTCTGGGTGTAACTTTGCGGCTACAGGAGCAGCCAGTGTGACAGTGACAGCCATCTTCAGCCCAGTGTCGCTGCTGCTGCAGGCGGAGCTGCGTTCAGGCTCCCGGTCCGGGGCTGTGGAGCGGATCGCGGAGGTGCTGGTTTGTCCCGGTTCGGGTCTTACAGCTGGACCTCGGGGTTGTGTCTGAGGCTCGGTGGCTGGGTTTTGGCTGGGTTTTGATGTGATGTGATTAAAGGTCTTCGCCCAGTGTTTGTGGCAGCAGAATGGAAGGCTGGTGCTGCCTTCAGGGACGCCCGCTGAGCCCGTTCATCCGGGCTCTGGTGGGATCTGTGGAGCGTGGCTGTGATTGAAGCTGGATTTCAGGTCGTGTTTTAATCCAAATAAGCTCCGTGACAGAAGAAATGAACACTACATGCACGTCTGATGTATCGGAGAGCATTTACACCAGTTTTCTAACCATTTTTCTCAGATTATAGCATGTTTACAATAGTTCTGTCTCATGTTTTACATCTAGATGGAGCTTTTTATGCTTTAAGTTAAGTTTACATCCATCTACAGCTGCTTTTATCAGGATAAATCAATCAGATCATCCAGATATTCTTAACCTTAAATCTGCGCTGAAGATATGTCTTAACATGTCTCATGCCTGATGAGCTTTTGCAGCTTAACCACTCCTAAAATTATAAATAATAATGCAGTAGTTTTCCAGTGTTTATATTTGTTTACAGGTGATTTAGACGTGGCTTTATGGGCAGTAACCTTTAAAATACAACTCTCATTAAATAAAGCAGGTCATTTTGAGACAGTAGTTGGATTTAATTCACGATATAAAGGCTGGAATCACTTGGAAAACTGCATTATAAGAGTTGAATTGGTTCTTTAAGGATATTTCAAGTGGTTTAAAACACCTGGAATTAGATGTAATGTATGAAAAATAAATAAACAATCCAGAAATAATTACAGGAAGCAGTAAAAATATGAATAAATGTAATAATTCTGTAACTTATTCTGCATTTATTTGTTCCATGTTTATTTATTTCATAGGAATCTTTATTTGTTTAAACATGGATGTTAAAAAAAATAGCAGCATGCCATTAAAATGTAGGCCAGGATGTGCTTCAACATGTCTTGTCACCAAATAAATGTGACGAAGCAAACGTTGGCAGCTTATTGCACAATCAGGCCTGATGTTTAGCGTGATTATCGACACTAATACAGGCAATATCATTGTTTATGCTGTGATTGACGCGACTTTGGTTGAGTTTTAAGGGCGATAATCTTCAGAAAATAACCTTTGTTAATTAAATCAGGGCATTTCGAGGCTTTGGTTAGATTTCAGTTGCAATGAAGGAGCTTCAGTCACATTTTAGGAGTAGAGGATGAGTTAAATTTGTGCTTTAAAGATATTTAAAGTGGTTTTAATACAACTTACATCGTTTTTAATCTATGGAAATGTGATTTATTCAATGCTACATACATACTTTAAATAATTGTTCCCATGAAACGGATAAATCTGGAAGTAAGGTTAGCAAGTGTGGTAATTAAATGATTAATTTTCTTTATTTTCAGGGACTTTTAGCCACTAATGCCACATTTATTTGAACACGGTCATCAAATCCGCCCCGGATTAAACCCTGACAGCAGACAGGTGTGGCGCCAAAACGCTGATCCTCACGTGTCTGAGTTCTACCTGCCCTCAGTCATCACCCAATCACATTTTTTATTCAATATAATACAGATATTTTTTATTTCATGATGATTTCAGAGGATCCGTTTTGGGCACCACACCTGTCTGTGGGAGATTTTCCGCGGATGAGATGTTCCGATAGCACGTGAAGGCGTCATGTTACGTAATCGGGAGGGCAGGGCCGAGCGGACGTAGGAGGATACGTGCATACACACACACACACACTCTCACACACACTCCAGCGCACAAAGTGGATCTCTGACATTCTTGGATCTTGACAGCTTTTGTGCGCACCGAGCGACAGACGGACGAACCGAGCGACAGACAGACAGACGGACGGACCGGGGACGGTGTCACGGAGCGGAGGCTTCAGGGAATCCCGTGTTTTTGTTCGGTGCTGCTGGTAAGACGCTCCTGGTCTTCTCTTATCTCTCAAACGTGGGTCCGGATCTTTTTATTTCGCTGAATCTGCTGCGCGCTTCGTGCGTAAAAGTGTCGCTCCGGATTCCAGCGTCGCCAACCTCAGCTGGGAGGTCGAGTCTGAGCGCTTCGGGGTTTAAAGGGGGAAATGCTGCGTTCGGGTGCTTCATATGCGGAGCTGCGTTGTGTTTACATCCAGGCTGCTGGGACGTTCAGACCCCGAGCCACGTGCTGGGAGCGGGGGACCATGTGGCCGCTGTAAACACTGCAGCCTGGCGCGTCTTTATCTCCTCTGACTGCTGCCTCTGCGCACCAAGCCGTGATTTAAGGACAGAACTACGCGCTGGGGAGAAGTTTTAGGTCTTGGTTGAGCCTCAGCAGCCTCTGAACGCTGTGTCTGCCTCCTATTGTGCTGCTGGGATTAGTGGCTGTGCATTATGTAACGTCACCAGCACTATTTGCATTCTGCTCCCACCCAGCTGCTCCGGCACCCTAATTATTAGCTCCGAACCACTTATCAGCTTAAATGTCAATATTGTTGCAGGAAAGGTCAGATTACGGTTCTCACACGATAACCAGCAGACAGTTTGGGATCATCTGCAGGTCATGTTCCTCCCACATGTGTTTGTTTTTTGCGCTCACATGAGGTGCAGTGACTTTGGCAGCCTTTTGTTTCAGGGATGGGGGCCGTACAGTGGCTCGGTCCCCGGTTCGCGTCCCGGTTAGGACGCCTGGGATCTTTCTGTGTGGAGTTTGCATGTTCTCCCTGTGTAGCGAGGGTTTTTCTCCAGCTTCCTCCCACAGTCCAAAAACATGCTGAGGTTAACTGATGATTCTAAATTGTCCGTAGGTGTGAATGAGAGTGTGCCTGTTTGTCTCTATATGTAAGGCAAGGTGTCTCCTGCCTTCGCCCTGAGTCGACTGGGATAGACTCCAGTCCCCCCGCGACCCTACAGAGGATTAAGCGGTGCATAGATAATGGATAATGGATGTTTCAGGGATGTAAACGCGCTGAAACTCCGATCACTGGCTGCTGGAGTCAAACAGAACCAGCAAGTGTGTCTCTGAAGACGAATTAAACCAGCTTCAACTTGTATTTTCACACCTAACACGACTGAAGCTACACATGTGTCTCTTGTTGTGCTGTTTCAAACCAGTGGAAGCTCTGGTGTTGTTGCTGCTACACACCAGCCAACAGCTGGATCCACCAAACATTTGTTCCACCTGCGTCTGACTGCAGCCGTAGTTTCATACGTCGACCTGAAACCACAGATCCACTCGAGAGTTTGTTGCCTGTGTTTGCCCAAAAGAGCTTCCGACTCTGAGTTCAGTGAGGGTTCACGGCTTCCTGACACTTCAGGGAAAGTGGTTCAACCGTTTTTATTTGGTCATTAAACCGGCAGAGAGGAGCTTAATGTACAGTTTGAGAGGGCGAACATCTACTATAACGTAGCGGAGTGGTCTTCTAATCATTACGGGGTGTTTTAGAATCCAGTTTGCCCACATCTTTTACCAGCCTGTCAGGAAATAAACAACCCAGACTGGGCTGGAGCGGCGACACGACGCTAGAGGATAATACATGCTAATGCATTCACGCCAGCCTCGGCGCCGATAATGAGATAATAACTTGTTGGATGCTGAGTGGAAAAGTCGCCCCAGCGTGGAGATTCAAGGGCACGTCCCAGTGTGACGACTCGCAGATCGGTAGCAGCGACACAAACAAGGCGCCTTAAAGCTCAGCGTGGAGGTCGGAGGTCGCTGATTAGGAGATGGCGACTGTCGATGTGGAGGCTGAAGCCAGACTGCCTCTGATCTCTCCTCACCTTCCTCACACCTTCCTCTCTCTCTCTGTCTCAAACGCTCACATTCCCTCTACTGTTGTCTCATTAATATCTTTGCCATCTGCTCCATATGTAACAGCCCAATTAGAGAGGTGCACTTTGACCCTACCTGTCCAAATTAAATGTGAGCGTGCACGGCCGTCCCCACGCTCCCCCCCCGCCCTCCTCCGCCACACACATGCAACCACAGACATGGGCTCTCCAGACTCTGACCTCTCATTGTTGTCTCTCCACAGGGCCTGAGCTGGTTTGTCAGCCTTGTGTAGGTTTGGTTTTCACCCCCCGAGTGTCCTGTGGATATCAGCTGACCATGGTGGTCTGAGCGGAGGGAAGCAGGGAGGCAGCCTGGCACAGTGTGTGTTCACTCTAACGCAGCGAGGAGCAGCGAGACGGACCAGAGCCAAGAGGAAATAAAGCACATTTACACACAAAATGTCTATAAACAGAGAACTGGTGATTTTCTACATACGGTATAAACTCTCCCAGAGAAACTATCCCCTCAACCACATGGTGCTCAATGAGGCTCCCAACAGGACTGACGGGGGGGAGGCGAGGTTGGGTGAGGAGCAGCGGACAGAGACACACGCCAACGGGACTTTTAACGGCACGAGTCCCGGGAGCCCCCCGCCGTCCCCGCGGCGGTTGGCGTCGACGGCGACCATGGACGCGGTGAAGGAGGCCCTCCGGGACACGGCCAACGAGTTCGAGCTGCGGTACGCCCGCGCCTTCAGCGACCTGCACAGCCAGCTGCACATCACGCCGGCCACCGCCTACCAAAGCTTCGAGAACGTGATGGACGAGGTGTTCCGGGACGGCGTCAACTGGGGCCGCATCGTGGGGCTTTTCGCGTTCGGCGGGGCGCTGTGTGTCGAGTGCGTCGAGAAGGAGATGAGTCCCCTGGTGGGCAGGATCGTAGAGTGGATGACGGTTTACCTGGACAACCACATTCAGGACTGGATCCAGAGCCAAGGAGGATGGGTGAGTCTCACTCAAACAAACACACAGAGAGGCGTGTCATGTTGTTTGTTGTTTAGCCCAGTGGTTCTCAACTGGTGGGTCTGGACCCAAAAGTGGGTCGCGAAAGCATGCCCCCCTCCTCCCCCAAAACAGTAGTGGTGTAAAGTCTTTTATTTTGAAGGACGTGTTTCTTATGACACAGTTTGCTTTCTACAGCAGGATATTTAGTGGTGGTGACACCAGTAGTTTCCCAGTATTAACCTCTAGATTTGGCTCTGACAGCTTAATGGGTTAATTTATGCTAAAATGTGCCAAAAATGAACCAAAATGTTCTCAAAATCTGTCTAAATGAGCCAAAATATGCCCAAAACTTGGCAAAAGTGTCCAAATATAACAAAATGAGGAAAAAAATAAGCCAAAATTTTCCTAAAATGTGTCAAAATGCATTGAGACTACACCCAGATAAACCTTAATTTGTTAACAGGAACAGCAAACTTCAACAATTTTGGTTGCGACTGATATTAATGGAGACATGGTGGATCCTGATGCTGGACCAGTTGAGAACCACTGGTTTAGCCTCTTTCATACCGGAGGGCTGCACTACGAAGCAACACTAGACCAGTGAGGCATGTTGAGCTTTAAGTCAGAGTTTTCAGTGTCAGGAAGGTGGCTCTCTTTTAACCTCCTGGATCACCATGGTAACAGATGCTGCACGGCTACGGAGCAGGTCCCGTTCAGAGTTTCAGATTCAAATCGGGAGCGTCTCATTTCCTGACGGTTTTCTGAGGGCGATTGCAGATTCTCAGCTGAGGGAAAACGAGCCGCGCATCAGTCGTCCCACTGATAGAAGCGGTGCACTTACAGCATTATATGCATCGCGTTGCCATGGGAACGTGCATGCATTCAGTCGGTGGTGCAGAAAACGCATAAATATGTTGTTGTGTTTGGTCCTAATTTTGCTGCCAGGAACAACGATTAGAAAGCTGATAGTCTTTTGGCGTTTATCACAGAGAATATTCAGTCAGTGGCATTGAGTTTACTTTGATAGACTTAATTATGGAACCTAAATGCTCTTCTTTGCTATTATGTTTAACGTGCAGCTGCATTGATCAGTAAAATAAATATATTAACAGTCTTCCAGTGTTCCTGTTGTGCATCTTTTGCAGCAGCGGTGGTTTTTACAGTCATAAATACTTATATTCCTCATAACTCTGCATTAAACCAACCTGTTTCCTGAAGCAGGCGACACATGATTGGTCCGTTCTGTGCAGAAGAAGAGTCACTTTAAATGCCTGTGTTATGTGCGTCTGAAGCAGAAAGCCCGGTTAGGCAAGAGAGTTTATAACCACCGTCGTGACACTCGTTATCTCTGCCTGGGGTTTGGCTTTAGGTATGTGGAGCGTGCTTCGTGGTGCAGCCCTCTGGTCACCTGGATGGAAAATTTCTGTGTTTATTCAGTTTGTGTGTACCTCAGCTGGCAGCAGTCGGACGGAAAATGAGGACAAATCCTGTCCTCGTTTTTCTGGAAACGTATGGTTTTATTGATGCAGAGTGGTTTTTGTTCCGTGCGCTGTCCCAGTTTGCTTCGGCGTGTTGCGTCGCGCTCATCACGTGGCTTCTGGTCAGCTGTGAGGCCTGACAGGTTGAGTCCTGGAGAAGCAGCATCTGAATGGGGTTATCTTCTATTACAGTGGTTCTCAACTGGTGGGTCGGGAAGCCATTTTTAGAGGGTCGCAGAAGCAAAAAGTAGTGGTGTAAAGTCTTTTATTTTGAAGGACATGATTCTTATGACACAGTTTGCTTTAAACAGCAGGATATTTAGTGGTTGTGACACCAGTAGTTGCCCACTATTCACCTCTAGATTTGGTTCTGTCAGCTTATTGGAAAAATTTATGCTAAAATGTCCCAAAAATATAAGAAAATGTGCTCAGAATCTGTCAAAATGGACCAAGATATGCCCAAAACTTGGCAAAAGCGTCCAAATATACCAAAATTAGGGGAAAAAATGAGCCAAAATTTTCCTAAATTGTATCTTATGACACAGTTTGCTTTCAATAGCAGGATATTTAGTGGTGGTGACACCAGTAGTTGCCCATGATTAACCTCTAGATTTGGCTCTGACAGCTTATTGGAGAAAATTATGCTAAAATGTGCCAAAAATGAACCAAAATGTGCTCAGAATCTGTCAAAATACGCCCAAAACTTGGCAAAAGTGTCCAAATATACCAAAATGAGCAAAAAATAAGCCAAAATTTTCCAAAGCTGTATCAAAATGCGTTGAGACTCCACCCAAATAAACCTTAATGTGTTAACAGGAACAGCAAACTTCAAAAATCTGGGTTGTGACCGTTAATAATGGAGACATAGTGGATCCTGAGACTGGACCAGTTGAGAACCACTGATCTATGAGACATGTAACAGGGTGTGGTTGGATCAGCAGAGGAGAAAATACTTCAGATTAGATATGATAGCGAAGACGTCTGCAGCAGTCAGCACATGCAGGCTGTAAAACAAACATCTGTGCTCGAAACCGGTGGAAGCAGAGCGTTTGTGTGGTCAGCAGCTGGTTCAGCTGTTCTCTAATTGATCAGCAGTGTGGGGCCCGATGAGCTGCATCGAAGTGGGAGCTTAACAGGCTTCATCGGGGCTTTGTAGCTGCCTGGGGATCGAAGTTCTTTCATCACAGGGCAGGATGAAGTCCAGGGCTTTTACAGATAGCCCTTTGTTTTACTCCGGTCGGTTGATTGGCTCTGTGCTGCTGCTGCTGCTTCTGTTTTTTTTTCCTTCCTCTATCTGATCGTTTTATTTGTATTTTTGTCGTGGTGGGTTTCTCGCCGAGGCAGCTGCACAGAGATGAAAGCTCAGTCTGTTCCGGGGTCAGTTTCACAGCGGGGCCGTCCTGGTACCGACCGTCCCGGTGTGCGTTTGTGTGCGCTCGTGCACGCTTCCAGGACAGTTGAGGTCGGCTGTTTTCCTTTGTCCCGGTCATCTGATGGCATGGAGCAGAGCGGGAGGGGAGGGGCTGTTTATGTCCACCAGGTCGGAGGTCGATCCTATGGAAACTGACTGCTGAGAGCGAACCTAGAAGGAAATCCAACCGGGCAGACCTCGGCTTTGCTGTTGTTTGTTCTGCAGACCCTGAGAGTTATTTATTTGTTTTAGCGCTGGACTAAAACCTGGAGATAACAGGGGAAGGATCAGGTTATAGAAACAGGCTGTGATTTGTGGCAGTAAATCTTTACAACCCACTGCTGTCAGTTGCTCCTTTGTGTACCTGGACTCATAAATACAACGCCAACCCTATTCTGTCGCTGGCGTTTTGAGCCACGTAGCTGCTAAGGAGGTCGTGTTGCAGGTCCAGAATGAAATATCTCAACAGCCATTTGATGGACTGGCGTGAAATTCTGTTCGCACACTGATGCGCTCTTCAGGATGAATTGCAGTGATATTTGTTGTAACCATGTGGTCAAAATTAGCCGCAAAACTGACGACATTCTCATCAGCTTCAGGTGTGATTTGTGCTAATTGGCGTGCTAGCATTGTTAGCAAAAAAAGATGGAAAAGACAGTGAACGTTACCCGCTTCATATCAGCATGTTAGTGTAGATACTGTGAGCCTCACAGCATCGTTTAGGCCTTGTGGGTTCCACTTGTATGGTTCAGAAATACTAATTATGTTAATTGTTGGTTAATCTGTTGGTCATTTTCTCGACTGACTGTCTAAGATAAGATGAAACTTTATTAATGGCGAAGGAAATTCTTGTGCCAGATAAAACAAAATGAACTGGAGCGTCTAAAAAGCAGATAAGCAAAGAGATACAGGGTTTCCCCCAGAAAACTTGCTAAGCCTGGTGGTAGAGAAGCCCACCGTGTTTTGTTTAAAAAAAAAAAAAAGGTAAAAGTTGACAGGAATTGTGAAATTTTTAAATTTATTACAAGCCTTTTATTAACAATACTTAAATGTAGAGTCTTATAAAAAAGGCACAATCTTGAAATACGGTTTTAACAAACTCAAAAAAAAATACAATTAAAATAAATAATATCAATTGTTTTCATTAAGTTAAATCCTAGTGAATCTTAAAACAGGCCGTTGCTGGTCACATTTAAAAGTAAAGTAAATTAACATAAATAAAAAAGTGCAAACATGGCCAAGGAGTAAAACCAGGGAACTCAGAGGCTGAACAGGTCTGCTGTGCTGTGTGACCTCTACTACTTATTGCTGCACATGGTTCAGGTTGGATCAGTGCATCAGTCCGTCTGGGTTTACCATACTGGGTCTGGCTAAATGTAGGGTCAGGTAACCATTTTGGATTAAATCCACTAGTTCCATGTTTACCATCGCGGCTCGCAGAAGGCTGCTCCGACGACGTGCTAACATCCGTGCTAACTCCACTGGCTCTGCCTCATCATGGAGCCGCGGCTCGGTCGGCTCTCCAGGGATGAACTCCCCTTGGCCTGGAGGTGAACGAGCGGCTCATGGTCTCCTCCAGTGCTCCTCCGACTTTGAAAAAGAAAGTGTCCAACATTTTTTGACCCTTTCTCTGTGACATGTCCCGTAACAGTTGTTAGCGTGTAGACAGGTAGAGGTTTTGGGCGTTCAGATGATGGAAAATACACCTGACCCCCCATAGAAATATGTATAGAAATGTATCGACGCATAAAATGTCACTATTGTGCTTTCAACCGTATCACCAGAAGCAGTTAAAAGCTCTGTGTACCGTCTTTGCTGTCACTGTTTTGGTGCATAAAAAAATATCTAAAATAAATAAAGAAGTGATGCTTAGCCTGGCGGGGGGGCAAGGAAAGCCAGGCGGACCACCAGGCTTATGAAGTACTGGTGGAAACCCTGAGATATAAGTGCGATGCATTACCGAAAATACGATAAGTACACTAAAATAAGGCTGGAAAAGAACAGTTAGAAAGTAATGCGGGCTAACTGTTGCACTGAAGTAATGAGTAATATCACACATGACAAGGAATAATTGCACCTGAAAAATGAGATAAACATGAATTACGCTGACAAGATTAGACATAAACATGACATATTGCACACGTAATCAGAGTGTTGCACATGGATGTGACACATGATACCGGTCTGTTAACAGTCAGAAAAGGGTGAAAACGCCCTCAAAGTGTCTTATATTCAGTTCACTGCTGTAGACGAGGTAAGAAACCAGAAAATATTCACATTTAAGAAGCTTTATTGGAGAATTTAGGCTTCAGACTGATCAGTCGATTGTTGAAATACTTGCTGATGAATGCGATAGTTGATTATTCCATTAACTGCTGCGTTGTGGCCAGAAACTGATGGACATTCAGAGCGAAAATAGACGAACCGCAAACAAGCTAATCTTAGGACAAATCTCATTTCCCATCCCGACCTCAAGGAGATATTTTTACATTCGCAGTGTAAACAACACATCTGTCATGTGTGGCTGAACTCCGTGATCTCATAAAGTCGAACCGGTCTAGACTCCCACACACACTCCCCCACGCTCTGCTTAGCAACCGGTCGACTGACGGCGTCGGCTAACGGGCCGCGCGGCGACGCTCGTGTCGGCGCAACCTGGACGTGGAGAAGTGAATGGCTTCGAGTGAAATGCTGAATGGATGGGAGTCGACCGCCTGGTTTCACTTCTCCTGCCGAGCACATGATACCACTTCCTTCCCCTCTGAGCTGCATTTAATTCACTTTTATTTAGTTGTTGGCTGCTGCAGTGGAAACACCACCAGCCTGACATGTGTCCTTGTTGGCTAGCGCACTTGTCACGGGGTTGATCGAATCAAAACACCCGATATCAGTGGGTGGATTACCGCCAGCGCTATCACTTCTTCCAATCGTTTTACCTCTCTTTGTCGTTGCCGCGTCTTTTTTTTTGTGGTTTCGTGTCGCTTCAAAGTCGACCTACACTTTCCCTGAAACGCACCAGAGTCTCCGAGTAAAACCCACACGAGACTTTGTTGTTTTCCCCTCCTCGTTCTGTCTTTTATTTCCCTCTCTCTTCCTTCCTTCCCTCCCTCCCTCGACGCTTCCTCGCAGGGATGAAGCGCCGAGCCGTTGGCAGATGTGCGCATAGCTGTGAGGCAGGTGTGCCCTCGGTGTTGGCTGATGAAATATTAGTCTGCCCTGCAAGCAGCAAGGTCACTTTCTGTTTCACTCAGTCATTTTAGTCTTGGTTTTTTTTAATATCTGAAGCTTGGAAAAGTTGTGGCGGAGAAGGTGGAGGCGATAAAAGCCTTGGTATTACTCTGACAATTGAAACTATGATGTAAATGGATGATATAAGTCAGCCTTCCTCTCATCACCGCCGGCGTAGTTTGTAGATTGAGCTCAGGGGTGTTTCCCAGAAAGTGGGGAATTTACAGTAGTTGCAGTTGTCGAAGCTTCACAACCTCTTTGTACTCTCCAAATCACACCTTGTTAGGACGACAGGAGGTTTTCCAGTATATATCACTGCACTGAACGCATCTAGTGGATTGTTCCAGTGTGTGGTTTCAAACTAAATGCATCATTTGTTTGTCGTAAATGGTGGTGAAGTCTTAGTCTTCAGGTTTGTTCATTAGTGGTTGAAGAAGCTTCGAAACAGCTTTGAATTTTCAAGCTTATGAGTGTAATAATACAGTAGTTCTCAACTGGTCCAGCCTCAGGACCCAGTATGTCTCTATTAATGACGGTCGTGACCCAAATTGTTGAAGTTTGATGTTCCTGTTGACAAATTAAGCTTTATTTGGGTGCATTTTGATACAACTTAGGAAAATTTTGGCTTATTTTTTTGCTAATTTTGGTATATTTGGACACTTTTGCCAAGTTTTGGGCATATTTTGGCCCAAACTTGGCAAAAGCTGGAAGACTGGAAGACGCTCCGCCGTGGTTAAAACCACCCGTCTGGGATCACTTGGGTTTCCTGGTAAAGTATGAAAAAGGAGTAAAACAAGTGGACCAGACCAAAGCCGTAAGGAGCTCCAAACGTGGAGAAAGTATGGTGTTTATTATCTGTCATAACTCTGGTTTTACTTAACCGATCAACACAATTCAAAGACTGGTAGATAGTTAGAAATCAGCACTTTGGACACAAGTTGAAACGGAGACTCAGTGAGGCGTCTTAAAGCTACGTCGTCTTAAATCAGTCATGTCATTTAGATGCACCGGTGCGTCCGTCGACTCCAGAGGGTTCAGTACCAAACTGTGATTTTTGTGTATCCCGACTCAAGCGAACACCTTATTCAGAAAGTAGGAGGTTTTCCCGATATCGTCACGGCATCAAGTGAATCAAGTAGATTGTCTCAGTTTGTAGTTTCAGCCATTTTTTCCAAACAAAACGCATCATTAGTTAAATTTCTTTGTCACCAATGGCGCTCAAGTCTCAATCTGTGGGTTTGTGTATTTGTGGTCGTCGAAGGTTTTCCAATATCAGTGCACTTAATGCATCAAATCGATTGTTTCGGACGTTTTTTTCAAGCATAATACTTAATGAGTTGCGCATTTCTTTGTTATAAATGGTAGTAAAGTCACAATCGTTGGTTCTGGGCCAGCTGTCACAACACACAACACAGCTACGGCTTTTTTAATTCACTGTTTTCGAACAAAACGATCAGTAATGAAAATAATTAATACGTCTCCTTTGGCTCTGTCGAATTATGGCAGGCGTTTATTTATATTTATACACACAAAAAGTAATAAGATTTAAACGTCTCTCTGCTGCTTCTCCTTGTTGGTTTTCAAAAACAAAAACACAAAGGAAAGGTGAGGCGGTCTTTTGTGCAGCTGAGGTGACAGTTAAATATTGGAAAGTGAAAGGTGTTTTTGCACAACAGAGCGAAACCTCGCAGCCATAAAAGCAGATAAAGCTTCCGCCTAAACGATCCCGCCGGAGCTCATTTCGGAGCCTCCGCCGTCCGGGACGCCGACTTATTTGATAGCAGCTCGGGACGCGAGATGAATGCGCTCAGCCAGATTCCCCCTCCACGGGCTGTGGTTTGAAAGGAAGCACCGGAGTAAAACCATATATCGTCGGATAATAAACCTCCTTGGCAGACAGCAGAGGTAGAGACAGTGCCATCGACCTAATAATGCCGTTTCCAGCAGAGCAGGCGATGGCAGTGATTACTCAGTGGAGATTGAGCCGCCTCAGGGTGGGGGTACGGGGTTATTACCAATTATAGATGAATAATATCTCGACCTGCTACTGGGGGAAACAATGTTTTTTTCCCCTCTGACAGACTAATAAAGGCTAAACTCATTTAGAAGAACCACGGTGCCGCGGTCTGGGGACGCTCGGCTGGGGCTGGGTGAGGAGGCGGGGCGAGTCCAGCCGAGAGACGGGGATGAAACGAGGCCATTAGTCCGGCTGCTCTGCTCCGTGCTGCGGTGATGGCTTCAGTAAGGTCAGGGAGAAGTTAACTGCAAGAAAAACGTCCTCCAGCAGGGAAAGTCTTTCATTTCGCCTCGTTTCCCTTCTGTGTTTTTTTTTTTTCCCCATCACCTCGGCCACTTATAGATGTTATGTTGCCATGGCAGCGTTAAAGGGAAGCCCGGTGGTTTTCTGTGTTTTCCTTGCTGTCAACAAATGCATGAAAACACCAGTGGACTGAGCATCCGACGCCTGATGCATCCCCTCAGAAGGAGAAACTGAAGTAACAGAAAAGAAGTATGACTAGATGTTTGTCACAGCACAGCAGAAAACACTCCTTCTACTTCCACGTGAGTGACATTTAGTGGAAGCGACAGGGCCCGTCTGTTTTAGCAAATGACCTTTTTAGCGAGTGACGCGACGTTCGTAACAAAAGGACGTTGAGTAGCAACCAGCTCGGCTTGTTTGGGCCTTTTCATGGGGGGTTTTTTTTGATAACAAAGGTGTGGAATAAAGCACCGTAAGCACTGCGTTTTCGAGCGTTGTGGAGTGGGCTGCTGTAATTAAAGGCCTGCTTGTGGAGGGTGAGTCCATCGGCTTGTTTTGACGAGGGAAACACCTGAGCTTCCTTTGTGCCTTCGTCCTCCTCGCTGCCAGACTTATTTACTCCGCCTCCCCTCTCCGTCTTTAATTAACATGCACATAGGATAGGCAGTTAGAGCCGCCGAGTCGCCTGTCAGGCCGCTCTAACGTTGAAGAGCAGGAAATCTCACCCTTGGGACCCATCCAGCCTCCCGCCTCCTCCCTCTCCCCTCCTTCCTCCCCCCCTCCGAAACCTTCATCTCCTATACATCCCTCCTTGTGTTTGCCTCCCGCGTCCTTCCGTCTCCTCTACGCCTCCTCCTCCTGCCGCCAATCGATTTTTAATTTCTCTATCTGTCCCCCCCCTCCCTCCCCACCCACCGGGCTCCGTTTATCATTTTCCAGCTCCTCATCGCGCCCTTCCTCCACGCATCCATCAGAAGCCTCGCCGCTAACCTCATTCGCCCATGTTGCAGCACGTCCTCCGTTTGTTTACCACAATCTCGCCTGCACACACTGACCGTCGCGAGCGCTATCGACTCCTCACCTCCGCCACCCCCCCTGTCCCGGCAGCTGCCACCATCCCTTCATCCTCCTCCCCTCTCATCCTCCTTCCTTCATCGCTAATGGCTCGCGCGTGGCTAATTAGGAGAGAGATCTTCTTCTCCTCTGCAGCTTTTTGTTGCGAGGACGGCGTTTCGCTCACGGAAGCAAACTTTCGCGTGTTTGCGATCGCACTCGTGGTTGGTTGGTTGTTGTCGCCTCGTGTATTTGAGCGTTTTATTGTATGGTGGCGCACTGCAGAGGGGAGGGGACGGCGCCAAGTCAGACTGGTCATGTGACTACCTCAAACAAAGGACCTGTGGCCACACACACACACACACACATAGAAATCTGCCTTACTGGCTTTCTGGTCGTGCCCACAGGTGTGCCGTCGCCCAGCAGACAAAGCCTGATCTGGAAGCGACTTTGCCGTTGTTTTGTTTTGCTCTCTAACTTGTGACACACAGAATCCAGACAATGCTCCCGCGGACCCCTTCTCTGCATCGGATCAATGGCGAGCACTTTTGTTCCAACGGCGTCAATAAACGCCTCTGTGCGGTGGGCGGCTCCATGCAGATTGATCCCTGAATGTCCCCGTGTGAATGCAGCCGCTCAACCGTGGATGCGTCCCCATTGTTTTTTGCGTGCATATGTTTAAGCCTTAGTATGTTCCTGATCTGTGACACCAGTGTGTGTGTTTGTACTCAATGGCGGGTGTCAGAGTCACAGCTTGAGGATGGCAGCAAACAGATTGTATGATTCACTTGCCTCCAGCTCCATGACAAGAACATCAGGGACGCGCTGTGTGTGTCGGTTGTGAGTTTGTGTGCACACGCGTCCTACTTGTTTGTGTCTCGCTTGCCTTTAAGGAGAGGAGGAAGGGTTCCCGTGTTGTTGCGGGACGCAGCACGGTTAAAATCCGCATTTACACACAGAGGAGGAGCGTTTGCAGTCGCGTACATGTTGATGCACGGCTACAGGAGATCACGGAAAGGGAAGGAGTAATTATTCAAGACATGGTGCTGAGAAAATTGGACGAGCAGGCCTTTAAACAAACCCCCCGTGGTCCAGACAGAACCTGTAGCACAGCATCAAACCCACAGCTCTAATGAGTGCATTTGCAGCGTTTGTGCTGCTTCTGATTTTCCGTGCCTTACTCCTCTCATTTAGAAACCCACGCTCGTGTCACAGCAGCGAGACGTCTGTACATCCAGACGCTGTTTATGTACACAGGACAGACATCCAGCTGTGTAATGGATGAGTGTGTGCGTGCCTTTGCTGCCAGCAGACTGCAGAGCGGCGGAGCTGTTAGAGCGGCTCCTGCCAGACTGATCAGACTCTCTTAAGCGTCGCCTCCCGTGCGCTTGGCAAGGCGGGCGCGAAGAAGAAGAAGAAGAAGACGAGGTTACGGGGATGCAGATGGCAGACGGGAGAGGAAGACGAGGCTGGTGGTGACTCAGCTCGATGAGGATGTGGGTCAACAGGTTACGCTGCGTGTCTGGTGCAGCTTGTCGTGTTTGTATGTTTGTGATGCTGGATGCTCGCGGTGCAGAGCGAAGACGTTCGGTTGCCTACGTGCTGCTCCACTTCTTCATGGCTTAGTGGTAAAATCAGGTCACAAGCTAGTCCCCCCCCTTCCTCCTCCTCCTTCGCTCTTCCTCTCCTTCTGTCTGCTTGTTCATCCCCTCATTTATAATTTTTTTTTTACCTTCCCACATCCCTCTCCTCTCTGATTGCATTTCCTCCCTCGCCATCCTCCTCTTGTCTATCTGCCTCTGCTGCTCTCCCCTCTCTCTATGCTCATATCTGTGATCAGATTACGAGGCATATCATGGGATTAGCGGGTCTCATGGCATGCATTAAAGCGGGAGAGCCGAGGGATGGATGGAGAGGGTTGATGAGTGTTTCATGGTAATGCGGCACCCAATCTCATATAGGAGTAAATGATGATAAAGAGCATCAAGGCCATCGTTGTTACATTCATCACGGGCTCGTTTGAACGGCCGGAGGGGGTAAAGCAATAAAAAACATAACTTCAGCGGCTCTGCAATAACAGAGCGGGGAGATGATGGAAAGAGAGGAGAGGAAACCAGATGGAAAAAGCAGATATTCATCCGCCGCTGGAAGTGATCCTCTTTCTTTCATGTCGTCGAACTTTTATGAAAACACGTCAGTAAGTTTCAAGGAATTCCACTTCGCTCCTCACGGCTTTCGGTTTCCAGGCGTTTTCGTCAGCCTCCTTTGTCTTTCCTTTTTTATTTTCCCGCCCCTGCCGCCTGCTTCACCCCTTCTTCTCCTCCTGTTCTGGTTTCCTCTAATTTCTCCTCCTTATTCGCTCCCTGCCTCTCTCAGCTTCTATCTCAGTGTGCTTCCGCCCTCGATTTTCCTCTCTGTTCCAGACAGATGGCGGGTCTCGGGGTCAGGGTGTGGCGTCTGAGCGGGGTGACGGCCTGCAGGGTGGAGGGTTGTGCTGCAGAAGACAACCACACATAGGGAGACTCTTGACTTCCTTGCTTTCACTGCGCTCTCCATCCCCACCTTTACACTTCCCTAAACTTACGATCTCCCCGCCTGGACGCTTGGTCCTCGGCCTTCCTGCTGGGTCTACGTACGGCTTGTGTGAGCGTCTGTTGACAGAATGGGGTTTTGTGGAGAGAGAGACGTCCCCCCAGAGTGGAGCAGGGAACAGATTGGAGTCTGAGCCTCCTTGTCCTGACTCATTAATCTCCTCTTTAATTCATGGTCTCACCGCCGGCTCGACGCGTGCATCCAGCGTCAGCTCCGAGGTCCAAGCGGAGAAGAGCGAGCGTGCACACAGGCTCAAACACCGGCAAGCGTCACCAAGGAAAGGACAGTTTAATGAGTCGGCTTCCTCGTTTATCTTAGTTCCTTTCTTCTGCTCGGGAACGATCCTACACCGGGCCCACCTCTCCGCCGACGTTAATCTGCTTTAGGTGGCATTAATCTGGCCAGCAGGACGTTAAAACGAGTGTGAAATCGCTAATTGACTGATGGGCCGTAAGATTTCCATCAGGCTCGTTTAGAAGACGCTGAAAAGAGGCTGATAAATTCTCCGCAACTCGACCCTGAGCTTGTTTTAAACCCTAGACAGCCGAGTCGTTTTTACGCTCGAATAAGGAGCGAGGAACCAGATACGGGGCTGCAGGGGCTCATGGAAGACGAGTGTGAAATAGCTAATTGGCTGATGGCTCGTGCAGAAGAACGGCGTGGAAAAAGGTTGAAAGTCGCTCCTCTGAAACGCTCGGGCTCGACCCTAAATTTGTTTAAAAGCTCCGACAGTTGAGGCGCTTTAAAGCCAGCCGCTTAAAATGTCACGTTCTCTCGCTTCCTAGCAGGAAGAAACAAGTAGAGAGGAACCACATACGGAGCTGCACGAGCTCACGGAGGACGAGTGTGACATCGACTAATGGCTCGTACAGAAGAACAGTAGAGAAAACGGTTGCAAATTACCCTACAACTTGACCCTAAACTTGTTTTAAAGCTTTGACAGTTGAGTCATTTCTGTGCTTAAGGCTCCTACCTGACAGCCAGTCGATTAAAATGCCACGTTCTCCTGCCTCCTAGAAAAATTAATACAGAGGAACCCCACAGAAAGCTACATGAGCTAATGGGAGATCAGTGTGAAGTAAATAACTGACAAATGGCTCGTGCATAAGAACAGTGGGGAAAAAGGTAAAAATTTCTCCGCTACTTGACCCTAAACTTGTTGTAAAGCTTCCAGTACTTGGGTTTTTTGTGCACAAAGCTGCTGGGTCCGTGCACATCGCGGCCATTCGTTTTTTTATTTTAAGATTTCAAAATAAAAACAAAAAAATAAACCGTTTCCTGTTTTTTTCAGTGATGATACAAAATGAAAAACGGAAAACGGGCCCTAATTCATTATCCATTATCTGATTTAATTAGAGGTGTTTGTAAATGGAAATTAAAATTAAAATACACCCGTGGAAAACTTATTTCTCTATTTCCTGTTCGTTTTGGACCCAGCCTCTGCTAACTAAATGATTTTTAACCCTGGTAATGAAATAAAAATCCCTCTGAATGCTCCGCTACGCTAATGTACGGCAGAAAACACAAACAAAACCCCCAAAAAACACCCCGCAAATGAAGTGACAACTCAAGGCAGAAGCCCCCCACCCTAAAGAAACATAAGGAAACCAAAAAGCAAAGCTAAAGGAACAGAAAACCTCCAAACCTCCCCAAAAACATCCCGAGAAGCAGCCGAACGCTAGCGATTTAGCGCTAGCGGCGGAGCTAGCGGCACCACAAGGTCCCTCCAAAGGGACAAATAAACCCCACGCTGGTGAAAAGTCCACTGTGAAATAGTGAACAATGTGTGCCAAGTAACGTTTGGACCCCACAGTGGGTCTTCATCAGGCCACGGCACACAGCAAGGTCTGCTAACAGTGAGCTAACACTGGAGCTTTAGATACCAGATCCTTCCTCATCAGAAGTCAGACGGGTCATGGAGCCAAAACCAACAGGAAGTAGAGAAATAAGTTTTCCACAGGTGTATTTTAATTTTAATTTCCATTTACAAACACATCTAATTAAATCGGATAACGGATAATGGATAATGAATTAGGGCCCGTTTTCCGTTTTTCATTTTGTATTATCACTGAAAAAAAGGGAAACGGTTTATTTTTGGTTTTTATTTTGAAATCTCAAAATAGGAAAACGAATGGCCGCGACGTACACGGACCCCCGTGGAAAACTTATTTCTCTATTTCCTGTTGGTTTTGGCTCCGTGACCCGTCTGACTTCTGAAGATGAGCTAGCAGTTTAGCGCTAGCTCCACCGCTAGCGCTAAATCGCTACTTTGCTTTCTGAAAACCTCCAAACCTCCCGAAAAGCAGCCGAATGCTAGCGATTTAGCGCTAGCGGCAGAGCTAGCGGCACCACAAGGTCCCTCCAAAGGGACAAATAAACCCCACGCTGGTGAAAAGTCCACTGTGAAATAGTGAACAATGTGAGCCAAGCAACGTTTGGACCCCACAGTGGGTCTTCATCAGGCCACGGCACACAGCAAGGTCTGCTAACAGTGAGCTAACACTGGAGCTTCAGATACCAGATCCTTCCTCTTCCCCTGCAGCTCGACCCTAAACTTGTTCTAAAGCTTCCAATATTTGGGGTTTTCCGTGCACAAAGCTGCTGCCTGTCGGCCCGTCGCTTAAAATGTCACGTTCTCCTGCCTCCTAGGAGAATAAATAAGCATCGAGGGAGAGGAACCACATTCAGAGCCACATGAGCTCATGGAAGATGAGCTCCAGCTATATGAAACATGCACATTTTAAGTGTCTCAAATGGGTGCACTGTTCGTCACGGATCAGCAGGTGTAATATGTATTTTTCATATTTTCCTCTCACAGTGGGGGCATTTTTTTTCTATCTTTTCGGCTGTTAGCTTGATCAGGATTGTACTCGGTTCCTATTTTGCCTGCATCATCCAGCATCTGCACCTTGTAGAACCCAGAAACCCTTAAGTTTTCCTGCTTTTTAACTAAGCGCCTCGGTTTGGATGTACAACTTGGTTTCCCTCCTCACTGCTCGACCCAAGAATAACTCCTTCCTGTCGCGGTCATGAGGGAGCTTTGGCCGCCGACCTGACTCCCATATTCCTAAAAATTGTGACATCTATGAATAAGAGGCAGAAGGCTTTGAGTTGGAGCCGGAAGGGATGGAGCTCATGGAGACGACGACAACACTGATAAAGAGCTGGAGAACAGGGAGTCGCATTGTTTACTTTTCCCCTGACCGGCCACAGATTTGACGCTACAAATGCGTACGCTGACATCAAGCAACCACTGGGAAGATGAAAACACTGGCGGCTGTAATGAATGCAGTAATTCTTATCATATGACGGCGATGAGATGGTGCAGATGAGGTCAAATGTTACGAGGCTGCGCTGCGTTTTGACTGTGAGATCATCGTTTGTTTTGTGGACGTTCGCTTCAGTGACACCACAGCGTTGAGGTAATGGGGCGGGGGGTCTCCAGAAGAAACCACAAAAATACTCACACTGTATAAAAGTCAAATCCAGGTTATCAGAAATGGGAGCTGCCTTGTTGTAATTGACTGCCCTGCTTTACTCTTCATTTTCTAAGTAAAAATATGTCAGGATCAACCGATTATCAAGGCCAATATTTAGCCTTTTTCGGATTATCGTTTTTGACTCTGATGCAGCTAGCCCCCTTGTCCCACCCACAGCTCTATCTGATTGGTTACGTGTCTACAGTTACAGCCAATCAGTGAAAGCATCTCCAGACATGCCCTGAAATGGTTCAAGTCCTATTTTGAGGACAGGAAGTGCTTTGTTCGAATCGGAAACTGCGTGTCAGACCGAATGGCCGTGACCTGTGGGGTCCCCCAAGGGTCCATCCTGGGACCCCTCTTCTGCCAGTGAATAATAATGCGTCCTATCACAATTATGCAGACGACACTCAGATTTATGGGCCTGTGGACTCACTTTGTCACTGCCTCCAACAGATCGCTGTGTGGATGCAAAACAACTTTCTCCAACTAAATTCAGACCAGACTGAGGTCGTCGTCTTTGGTCCACAAAAACCAAGAGAAAGAGTCAGGAGTCATCTTGAATCTCTTGCTTTAAAACTTACAAATCAGGTTGTCTGGGGGTAACAATGGACTCAGACCTAAACTTTAACAGTCACATTAAATCAGTAACATCTTCAGCCTTTTAGCATCTTAAAAACACAGCTAGAATCAAAGTTTTAATGACTAAACCAGACCTGGAGAGACTTATCCAAGCATGTATCTCCAGCAGGTTAGACTACTGTAACGGACTTCTCACTGGACTCTCTAGACCAGTGGTTCTCAACTGGTCCAGCCTCAGGACCCACTATGTCTCTGTTAATAACAGTCGCGACCCAAATTTTTGATGTTTGCTGTTCCTGTTAACAAATTAAGGTTTATTTGGATGTAACCTCAACGCATTTTGATACAACTTGGGAAATTTTTTTGCTCATTTTGGTATATTTGGACGTTTTTGCCAAGTTTGGGGTCTATTTTGACCCATTTTGACAGATTCTGAGCACATTTTCGTTCATTTTTGGCTCGTTTTTAGCATAAATTTCTCCAATAAGCTGGCAGAGACAAATCTAGAGGTTAATAGTGGACAACTACTGGTGTCACCACCACTAAATATCCTGCTATTGAAAGCAAACTGTCATAAGAAACACTTCCTTTAAAATAAAAGACTTTATAACACTACTTTTTGCTTCTGCAACCCTCTAAAAATGGCTTCGCGACCCACTTTTGGGTCCCGACCCACCAGTTGAGAACCACTGCTCTAGACAGCTGCAGTACATTCAGAACGCTGCTGCCCGGGTCCAGACTAGAACCAGGAAGTAGGACCACATTAGTCCTGTGCTCAGGTCTCTGCACAGCTTCCTGTCGTTCAGAGAAGAGACTTTAAAACAGCTCTGCTTGTGTATTAGTCCCTCTGTGGTCAAGCACCAGTACATCTCTGACATGTTGGTCCCATATGGACCGTCTCAGACCTTGAGAACCTCAGGGACCAGGTCTTCTGCTGGTGGCCAGAGTCAGAACTAAACACAGTGAAGCTGCATTTCAGTTCCATGCAGCTAAACTCTGGATAACGTGAGACAGGCCTCGACTCTGACGGGGTTTAAGTCCAGGCTGTTTAGTTTAACTATGCATAGAACAAACACTCTTCTCTTTTACTATTCTAACTGATTATTATTCATGTTTTAATTGTAACTGTGTGTTTTATCTGCACTGTAACTTTTATGTTTAAATTTTACGTTTTAATTTCTTTTTTAATCATGTTGTCTTAATGTTTTTGTGAAGCACTTTGAACCACCTTGTTGTTGAAATGTGCTGTAGAAATAAACTTGCTTGCTATTGTTTACGCAGAGAGACAGACGAGTGCATTTGCAGACTGGACAGGCTACAGTGAATTAGCGGTAGCGTTGCCTAAGTTGTACTAAACACCACACTAATTCACTTGTTGACGTCCGTGCAGCCGGAGCTTATTTGCTAATCGTGCTAGGCTAGGCTAGGCTAAGGCTATCGCTAAGAAATCTGCCGTGCTTCCTAGCCTGTGGGTGGCGCTGTCTGGAGCAGCGTAACACCTTCCTGAAGTCAGACTAACTTGGACACTCGCTCCAGCTGCAGAAACTGAACAAGGAGCACCACCATCTCCACAAATCAGGAAGTTAGCTACCTTCGCAGCGGCTAAGGCTACACCAACGGCTAGCAGCTAAGTCAGGAAGCAGCCACAGATTAGCCCGAAACAGTATCTGGAAAACAATAACTAGCAGTACTTTAAGATCTGGATCCTAGTGGGCAATAAAAGTGACAGAGCAGAGGAAGATTAAGAAAGCAAACTAGTATTAATCTCAATCAATCCACCTGTAAACAGAAGATCGTTGTAGCGTCACGTGACACTCTAACATCACTCCTTTTTCTGTTGTACATATTCAGTTGGAGTAATCCTAATTAATGAAGTGGAGACTGTTTTCTCATGAGGTGTTGTACAGCTTGTTTATTAGCTTAGCGTACTGATGTTTCACTATGAATTTTAAGAGCGTCCCGTCTTAAACTACTTCAAAATCTCTGATGCATAAACTGCTGAAGTCATTACAGTTCAAATTTAAAATTAAACATGCGACCACGCACGGTAACCCACAACAACAAGGCAAAAACATTAAAATGAAATGCGGTGTAAGCTAGAAAATGTAGATAATTTCCAGTCACTTCGAGGCTTCTTGAGTTTCTGCAAGTTTTGAGCACCTGGGTTTGGACAGATCCTCCCGTTCTTCCTGACAGTGTTTCTCACGCTCAGTCGGCCCGGATAAGAAGCACCTGTGAACTGCCGCCTTCACGTCTCTCCACAGGCGTTTGTTAGCCCATGTGAGCGTCACTCCACTCCTGTGTGTAACCTTTGGGCTCAAACTTTATGATAAGCAGCACCTGGTTTTCCCCCAAACAGAGAACTTGTTCTTCAGAGCCCATCTGGGTTTTACAAAAGCGTTCTTAGTGTCAGGTTTTCCCACAACTTTGAACAGCGTCACGGCGACCCGTTGGTTTCTGGTCGACATCCTGGCCAAGGCCCTTCTTAGCTGGAAGTCCAAGTATGTGAAGAAGTGGTGGTACCAATCATGACCTGTGTCAGTCCGTGTACGTCGCAGGCATTCGTTTTCTTATTTTGAGATTTCAAAATAAAAACGAAAAATAAACCGTTTCCCGTTTTTTTCAGTGATAATACAAAATGAAAAACAGAAAACGGGCCCTAATTCATTATCCATTATCCGTTATCCGATTTAATTAGATGTGTTTGTAAATGGAAATTAAAATACACCCGTAGAAAACTTATTTCTCTATTTCCTGTTCGTTTTGGACCCAGCCTATGCTAACTAAATGATTTTTAACCCTGGTAATGAAATAAAAATCCCTCTGAATGCTCCGCTATACTAATGTAGGCAGAAAACACGAACAAAACCCCAAAAAAACACCCCACAAATGAAATGACAACTCAAGGCAGAAGCCCCCCACCCTAAAGAAACATAAGGGAACCAAAAAGCAAAGCTAAAGTAACAGAAAACCTCCAAACCTCCCTGAAAACGTCCCGAGAAGCAGCCGAACGCTAGCGATTTAGCGCTAGCAGCAGAGCTAGCACTAAATCGCTAGCTCCTCTTCAGAAGTCAGACGGGTCACGGAGCCAAAACCAACAGGAAGTAGAGAAATAAGTTTTCCACGGGTGTATTTTAATTTTCATTTCCATTTACAAACACATCTAATTAAATCAGATAACGGATAATGGATAATGAATTAGGGCCTGTTTTCCGTTTTTCATTTTGTATTATCACTGAAAAAAATGGGAAACGGTTTATTTTTCGTTTTTATTTTGAAATCTCAAAATAAGAAAACAATCAAAGCCTTGGAGATGTTTTTATATCCAGATCTCTGCCTCAACACAACGTGATTGCTGAGGTTTGTGGACGGTAGCAGCCTGAGTTGCACACCAGAGGCTCTGACTGCCTTTGTAAATATGTAAACACTGCGACTGTCACCTCAAGTACAGTACGTCACTTTCAGCATGACATCCAGGGTTTTGTATTTGCTCAGGAGGTTTATCTGGATGGAGTCTAATCGGCTGCTTCTTTTGATCTTGTTGAGTCACTGCGATCCTCTGATCTGCTCGTGGACGGCGAGTGTGAGGCGAAGGTCACGCCTGATTCACTCCCAGGGTTCAGAACTCTGTACACACTCCCTGTTTACGTGACATCACTTTGCATCAGCAGCCAGAACATCGTGTCGCCTCCCCGTGTCGGCCAGTAAACGGTGTGTCATCAGCGGCTTTACCCGGTAAACAAAAGTGCGCGAGGCGAGGCGATACGCTGCACAGTGTCCTGCTGGCCCGGGGACACCACAGCTGATGTGCACAAGGCAGCACGTTGTTCGCGTGTCCACATCCACAATGTCGCAACTTACAGGAAGCATTGCTCAGCTACAGTCTGAACGGTTGACGCTGTAAAGTGTACTTGGACTCACCAGGCCTCAGGTCACCGGCTTCCTGTGAACTCTTGAGCGGTGATCCTGCTTTCTCTCCCTCTAGAGCTTCAGGTTCCCACTTTTAGATTTCTGATCCATTCTCTGTCGCGCCTCCACTGTGAATTTTGTGAGAGAAGGATACTTAAAAGCTGATTTTAACTCGCAGACAGACCTTTCGGATGAACACCTCCGCTATGTGAAGCTGTCAGAGTTGGATTCACTCCTAACTTTGAAAAAGAAACAGGCGGCACAAACTTTCCTTTTCCTTAACTTTCATTCTGGCTGTTCATTCACAGACTTGTGGCCTTCGGTGACTCAGCTCCTTCGAGACACACAAACAGATACGCTGATATGCCTTTCGTAATAACACGCACATTAATGGAATTCAAAACATCCTCCAGGGAGTGCAGGGCTGAAACAGTTTGTCCTGTTTCTTAGGGTTTGGCACTGAGAGCGGATCCCATTAAATCTTAAATATGTGGGATTTTTTTTTTTTTAACTGCTGGATTGTTGACGATTCTTATCAGATAAAGGATAAAGCCCAGGATTGGAGGGTTTAAAGTGCCAACCAGATCTTTACGTCTCGTCACAAACTCCCCCCATGAGGGATTCGTGCCCGGCTCCCCACTGAGCAGGACCTCCTGGAGTTCAAGGAAGTTTCCGCCTCACCTCAGGTCCTGTCCCCGCTCTGGACGGGACTGGTTCAGAGCTGGTCGGTCTGGATTGTTTTTGTGAAGTCACTGCTGCTATTCAGAGGGAGTGTTTGCGCACACACACACACACACACACACACTCTCTGTGAGGGCGCATGTGGAAGAGGAACAGCCAGCTTTCTATTGAAGGTCGAGGGCTTTCCAACTGGTAGTGCCGGATTCTTGCATGTGAACGGCGGCTTCCGTTATGCCCTCTCAGCACAGTTTCATCACATCCACCGTCACCTCGGCGTGTTCCCGTGTGGCCTCCGTGTTCTGGACGCCGTGTGCTCGTAAAGCAGCTCTTGATCGTCGGGCTGTCCAGTTCAGCTGCTGCTCACGGACGGAGGTGTTTATAGGTTAGAGGTGTTCGCACATGTGCAGTGGAACAATAAGATTTACATCAGTCAGTGCAACACCTCATGATTGTTCTCATTAAATGACAGTTACTGATTATTTTTTAACAAACAGTTAATCATCTGGCTTAGAAAATGTCAAAAAAAGACGACAATAAAGCTCCAAAAACAGTCATAACTACACCATAACAACGCTCACAACACGTCATCACCACAGTATCACCAACTATAAAGTTTCACTGTGAAGATCTGACATTTTCCAAACTCGGTTTCACTCACAGTATTCACATTCAACACTTAAAACAAAGAAACCGTTGTGCAATTGTAGTTCCCCTTTTTGGTGATTTATTTGAGGCCACCATTGTTCCCCAAACAGCTTCTCCAATTAAAAAACTCCCCTTCTTGTCTTTTCTGTGCACCATTGTGTTGCTATAGGAGGTATTTCACGGGCCGGGTTCAGCAGGACGCGTTTTCTGTTTCAAACACAGCCTTTCAAAGATACTGTTTGACTACATATGACCAGAATTTAGAGGTTCTCAGGCTCTTGGTTTTCACTTTTGGATGGTTTTCATGCTGCAATGTTCCACTTCAGCTCTGATTAGTTGAGGTGTAACGGTACACAATAATCAGTTCGGTTCCTCTGGAGTCGACGGACACGCCGACATGTCAAAATAACACGACTGATTTAAGATGACGTCACAGCAACACAAGTCTTCGTTCCAACTTGTGTCCAAAGTGCTGATTTCTAACTATCTACCAGTCTTTGAATTGTGTTGATCGGTTAAGTAAAACCAGAGTTATGACAGATAATAAACACCATACTTTCTCCACGTTTGGAGCTCCTTACGGCTTTGGTCTGGTCCACTTGTTTTACTCCCTTTTCATCCTTTACCCGGAAACCCAAGTGATCCCAGACGGGTGGTTTTAACCACAACGGAGCGTCTTCCAGCTGTTAGCATTAGCATCCCATCGGCTAGCCGTACGTCACAGAAGCACCGGCAGGAGAATAAACGGTCCGACTGGAAACTCCTACTTGTTTTTAGTTCCTCAATACTGTTCAACTGTGAGACGGAGAAGGTCCAACAAAACTGTGGGCACTACGAGGTTCACAGTTAAAACAGTTCTGTATATTTGTTCAGTTCGGTGTTTTGTTCCACCCCTCCTGATTAGTGGTACTAACCCTCCAGCTGACAACATGGAGGCCGGTGCCACAACTGCAGCAGGAATCTGTACCTCCTGATTACTGTTATGTGCTTTCATTGATTAATTTTTACCTCTGCCAAGGAGGTTATGTGATGGCCGGCGTTGGTTTGTTTGTTTGTTTGTTTGTGTTCAAAATAACTCAAAAACTCATGGATGGATTTGGATGAAATTTTTAGGAAATGTGTGAAATGGGATAAAGAACAAATGATGACATTTTGGGACTAATCCGGATCACCGTCTGGATCCAGGATTTATTTTTATTGCAACTGTAACTGGGTGGACAATTAAATGCGGTTTACTCTAAAGGCCACCAGAGGGCACTCTTGTTTTTGGGGTAACCCCCTCTGACCACATGACATTTTGGGTCTCCACGCGACAGACAGCGACAATGACGGAGTTCTCTTTCCTTCCTGAGCGACATACGCACGGTTGGGCCGGCATTCTTATCTCCGGTTGTCTAAGAAGCTGGGAGGCTGATAGGAGCTGCTGCGCTAGAGGCCGCGCCTGTTCATTAGGTCGGATGGGGTGAAGGCCGCATTGTTGGTAGGACATTTGAACTGTATGTAATTACATTTGTATCTGTAACGTTCCATATAAAATATGTGAATTGGGAGATTGTGTTGGGGGTGGACTGAAGCTGCTTGGTGGAGGTATGAGCTCTCTGAGTGCTTTTCTAGTTGCTCATTGAACTTTCTGAATCCTTTATCATCTTTGTGGAGTCTCACAGTCCGATTTGTTCAGTTCCTCTGTCAATTCTTTTCCACGTGGAGCCATGATGTAGACGTAGATAGACGCAGCTCATTGATCCAAAGCTCTGGTGTCGATGCAGTAAACTGGAAATCACAAACGGCCTCACTTCACCTTTAGTGATCTCAGGTTTTCTGCTGCAGTGGTCACAGGTGTATCCTCTTCTTTTGTCTTTTCATAAGAGCAAACGCCCCGCTGTTTCGGCTTCTAAATAATGCGATTACTGAGACGGGATTCACTGTGTACGTGTGCAATTTGTGTAATGTTCAATACGTGTAATTTAGGCTTGTGATTTATTACCGCGGCGGCTATACGTGTGCAGCATTCGAGTCCAACAGTTATCCCCACAGGGAGCGTAAAGTGAATTGTGTTGTATCGATCCGTTTTGTTCAGAACAAGAAGTGGCCTGTGTTGTTTGTGCAGTCTTCTGCAATGCACGGCTTCTCCTTTAATTCAAAGATAATGAGAACGGGATGCCCAGAAACATTCTCCCCAACATCTTCCTCATAAACGTTATGAAGATGAACCTCAAGCTGGTCTGCGGAACTTCTGTTCTGTAATTTCCTGTTTTAGTTATTAAGGGATATCTATGTCAGTGCGTTTCAGCATGATGAGCTAATGCCAGTTCATAGCCCGGGCTCACGTCTTCAGATAATTTCATCTGTTCGGCCGGCGCACTACAGGATTCTTCAAACCCTCACAGATTTAGAGACCACACACTTGATGATAACAAAAGACAGATCGCACATATCTTCTGATCTTACAGTGTGTGGTGTTGGCTAACCACACACTAAAGGCCGGTACACTACAGGATAATCAGGCCAATTTTTGTCCCGATCTCCTTATGATCAAAATCAGCAAAGGCCCGACTGTCGGATGTTTGCAAACGACATGGTGTCTGATGTTCCTGTGGTGTGTTAAGAGTGATTTTGTCTGGTCTGATTCGCTCGGAAGGAGAGATCATAAACAATGAACGTGTTTAATATTTGCCACCATAAACCCTGTAGTGTGTGGGGCGAGCACGCTCAGTGTGTGATGTCACGTGTACCGGATTTAAGCCAATCAAAACGCGAGCTGAGTCAGCTGACTGACGGAACAGGAAGTAAAAACTAACAAGTAGAGTTACCGTCACTAAAAATTTAATCAGATTAACCATGATGATGGATTAATCCGCACTTTTACAGCCCTAAAGAATCTCTGCCCCTCGGCTCAGAGATCTGGATGGTCTGATGGAAAACCAGCTTCAATTCTAGTAACGAGACACATGTTTTTGGCAGCAACGGTAATGGAGTTATAATGATGGGAAGATTAATCAGATTATTTATTATTGAAAAAAGGAACGCCGTTATTTATAGCGCTGTTATTCCCATCATGTTTGTTTCTGACTGAAGTCACGTTTGACTACGCGAGATCTGGAATACTGAGTGTGAAGAACCTGATAGTCTGTTGAAGGATCGGTTAGCGTGTGGTTAGCTAACACCACACTATAAGATCAGGAGAGAGGGATCTTGTGCGATCTGTCTTTTGTTGTCATAAAGTGTGTGGTCTCTAAATCTGAGAAGGTTTGAAGGATCCTGTAATGTGTGCCGGCTTTAACCGATCCTTCAGCAGACTGTCAGGTTCTTCACGCTCAGTATTCCAAATCTCGCGTAGTCAAACGTGACTTCAGTGGAAACAAACATGATGGAATAACGGTGCTATAAATAAGTTTTTCAGTAACCAGTAATCTAATTGATTAATCTTCCCATCATTATAACTCCGTTACCGTTGCTGCCAAAATAGCGGCGCGTTACTAGAATTGAAGCTGTTTTTCCATCAGACCATCCAGATCTCTGAGATTCTTTAGGGTTGTCAAAATTGACGCGTTAATGCGGATTAATCCATCATCATGATTAATCTGATTCAAATTTTTAGCGATGGCAACTCTACTTGGACAAACTGACTGAGATGTTTCAGGGATACTGAACGTCGATTTGAAGCGTCTCTACAGTCCAGGACATCTACCGGCAGTCTGATGTTCTGTAACCTTTTTTTAAATTTTGCACTACAAAGAGTGTATGTATTTGTAATTAAGTTGTGTCCTGTTGAGGGGAAATAACTATCCAAAGTTCCAAAACATCTGTTGTATTATTTGTACAGATCAACTGTATAAAGATTCTCTAAGCAGTAATTATGATATGTACAATAATCCATGGCATTTGATTGGAGGCTAGTCTTACTGCAGCATGTTTTCACTTCCTGGTCCGTCAGTCAGCTGACTCAGCTCGCATTTTGATTGGCTTACACGTGACATCACACACTGAGCGTGCTCGGCTCCTCTCGGATCACCCCACAGACTCCAGGATTTCTAGAAGCAAATATTAAACATGTTCATTATGTACGATCTCTCCTTCCGAGCGGATCGGATCAGACAAAATCACTCCTAACACCCCACAGGAACATCAGACACCATGTGGTTTGCAAACATCCGACAGTCGGGCCTTTGCTGGCTTTGATGGTAAGGAGGAGATCGGGACAAGAATCAGCCTGATTATCCTGTAGTGTGTACCGGCCTTAAGAAAAGCAAAACCAGGGTCCGTCTGCCTCAGTTCACCAAACGCTCCACTTTGACCACCTTCGCTTTGACAGATTTCTTATTTTAAAGTGGTGAATATTGACTGAGTTGACCGCGTTTAAAGTCTGGGCCCGTAGGTAACATCGGTTTTTGAGGTAAATATTCTTGGCCGTGTCGGTTGTGGCGTCGGTTTCTTTGCGCCGATCCGTGGACCGACGTTTGAAGCGCCGCAACTTGAGAAATCTCGCAGCCGGGGTCCTGAATTTTCCAGGTTCATCGGTTTGTACATCCGGTCTTCAATGGTGCAACCCTGCTCTGGTCAAAGAACTTCAATGCTTCCGTCTATAAATGCAAAAACAAATCAATTAACGTGCTGTTTTTGCATTTATAAATACTTCAAACCACTGTTAATTGTGTGTGACGTGGTGCCTTTTGGTTGTTTTATGTTTTCATGTGTACTCAGTCCGACACCGTCCACTCTCAGTTTGACAGTGATTAAACCTGCACTTGCTAAAATCAACACAAGCGTCCCTGAGATAACGAGTTTTAATCCATCCTTAGGCCCATTTTGGCTAAAAGGAAGTGGGTGTGAGGTGTTAATCAGAGTCTGGCGTGTGTGTGTGTGTGTGTGTGTGTGTCGTGGTCAGGGGGTTTCACCATCGGGGGATTTGAACGTTGCAGCTTGTTATGGCGCAACACCGGAGCAACCGTCGAGTCGCGGAGCTGATGAATGGGAAGCCGCCGCTAATGATCGTTAAAGCGCTCCTTCCTCCACATGTAGCGTCGGGCCATTTATCAGCCGCGGAGAGATGCACCTACAGGCCCGGACACACTCGCTCACATCACACAGCGCTAATCAGCTGCTTCCCGGTAGCCGTGGCAACCAGCTGCAGAACCTGCCTCCCCGTGCCCCTTCACTTTCTCCTCTCCCTTACATCCAACCTTTCATGAGCTAATCCTTCTCTCATCCTTTTTTTTTTTTCCTCCCCTTCCCTTCCAAGCTAACGAAGAAAGTTAAAGACGCTGAACAACAGAGGAGCACCCGGCGGGCTGCTGCTGCTGCTGCCTAGCACCTGATTTCCTCTGGGAACGGAGCAGAGATAAAGAAATAAAGGCGTGACCGTGTGAAAGGGAAGCAGAAAGGGAGAGAGCAGATAAAGACGGGGTTTACCTGCCAGGTGGGACTAGGAGAGATTGAGCGTATCAAACCGACAGTGCTGCCTTGACATGTGCGAAGTGAACTGACTGGAAGTTCTGGTAAAGAAATAAAGCTGGAGCCCCTGAGGCTTTCAGCTGATCGTATGCTAACAGTCAGAACTTGTGATTCCCAAGTTTGGAAAAGACATTCATGTAAAGGGCGGGTTTCTATCCAGTCCCTCCAGGATTTCTTGGGTGTTTTTCCAGATTGTTGCTCCTAAAATGTCTGAATTCGCGGCAGCTTTTCTAAAAAATTGCGATGTTTTAAGCGTATTTGTTGCGATGAAATTGCGGGAGACGGTAAAAAATTACTAAAAAAGTTGCATTTTTTCTTTGTTTTGTATAATTCATTAAAAATTTTAAAAGTCTAAAAAGTTAATTCCACATCCTGGCACACACACACGCTCACAGCTCGTCACGTCAGTTAATGAATCTAACTGACCTTCATTGTTTCAGTGCTGCCACAGATCTGGATGCAACAGCTTCATCACGGTGGTTTGTCTGGTCTGTGGTCCGCTGGTTTCACCCATTCTCCTGATATGTTTACGGTAGAAAAGTGTTTGTCAGTGGATGGTTTTGGTTTGTGTTCCACCTCAATATTCCACGGGGTGAAAACAGTTTAGCTCCGCTTTGGTGAAGAACATCAGGGGATTGTTTTGCAGTAGTTTTTGTTGCATCTGTATCTTCAAACCATAAACAAGGAAGTGAATTGGGTGAGGTACGTGCATTACTGCTGTGATTGGTGGAACTCACGGGAGGCGGGACAAAATTGCGGAAAAGTGGCGGTGATTGGACGAAACTGCAAAGTCGCGCAGAATTCATGGAGATTGGTTCTATTAGCGTTAATTGTTGCGATCGGAACATCATGATTCCTGGAGGGACTGCCTGTTTGAATGTAGCCCTGCTGCCAGAGGACAGGCTGATTGATCTCGTCACCTGGTTAGACTTTAGCCGATGTAGCAGCTGCTTCATTCTGTCGGTGTAAATGTGTGATAGAGGCAGGTTCAGGCGTGTCTTCAGGGGTTATTACAGGGGCCTCAAGAATCACCCAGACCAGAAAATAAATAACTTACTACTACCACAGTAGCAGGTCGGGGAGTCGAGCGTGAAGAGGGAACAGCACAATGGCAGAGACAGTTCACGTCTGGCTCTCTTTGTGGGCGTCTGAGTCCTTGTTTGTGGAGGACGTCTCAAGTGAGGCGCTGACGGCCGCAGAAGTCACCAAAACTCAAAAGGGACACAAAGACCGGCTCTGTAGACGCAGATCACAGCTGAACATCACCTTTAGCACTTGAATTGACGAAGTTCTCTCGGCCTGTCACCTGCATGGTAAATGATTCAGTGAGAGCTCAGTCACACCAGCAAGCCAATATTCTACTAGACCCGGTTCTATATTCTGTGTTTTCTTGTTGTTACAGGAAGACAGAAACCAGCCATGAAGTCATGCTGCAGACATGTATTGTGTGTGTTTGAGCCCAGAGCCTGAAATATCTTGTTCCTCTGAGCTCTATTATCGTCCACACTCTATGAAAACCAGTCGGTCACACTGCTGCTCCGGCTGACACGTTCCTTCATTACCGCACGCTGTAGTTTATTCTGACTCCATCCCACATGCGCACCACATTCGTCTTGAGCTGAAAATAGTCCCCAGCAAATGCAATGTTGTAAACACGGCTCCACGGCGTGCACGCTGCTCGTCATAGAAGACGGTAAATTAAAAATGCGTCCCCCAGAAAAGAGAAACAAATAAATAAAATGACAAACTTTGTCATGTCTCATCTTCTGGAAGATCATGGATGGATGGATGGCATTAACGTTCCCGTGTTCCTCACATGTTTTTGCCAACATGGAGCTCATATTTCCATCTCATTAGACGGTACAATCAAGCAAGACGGACGACACGTTTCTGTATGCTCCTCATCTTCTAACGTATTTGCTAAATTACCAACAGCAATTAATCAAAAACAATTCTGTACACCTGTAACTGGAATATGTGGCCTGTGAAAAATGTTAAAAGCCTTAAATGTATTCTGACAAGCTGCTGTATCAATTAAATGACGTGTCTCGGCTTCGGTACGTCCCACCAGACATGAGGATTATTAGTTTTAGCGCCTCTAGTGGTCAAACACTGCAGTTTTTTCCAAGTGGGTCGAGAGGCACCTGGCTGCAGACCTCCACTGTGAGGACAGGAAATGCACGGGATGCATTACAAAATAAAATCGCGTAAAATCTACTAGACCATCGTCTATAGTATATATATTGTTTTAATTTATATATTAAACTTGTGATTATTTTGAGAATGAGCCCCATTGTGAGTTTTATGCCTGCTAACAGAAAAATCCTTAAATGTTATTTTTAATGCTCAGTGCTAGTAATGCTAGTAAAACCACTTCTATCCTGCTACAGAACCGTCAGAGCCAGCGGCAGATTTCAGAAAGTCTATCCGAGCTCAGGCTGCTGTCAGCGGGGAGCTGTGAGCGCTGACCGCCCGGTAGTAGCTGTCTAACGGGGACACTCACATCTCCGACATCACTGGAGTCAATTTTTAAGCAGAATTTATCCTGATAAACTGACCACAGATTTGATGTTTATACAACCACTTTATTGCCTCAAATAATCTTAAAACTAAATGTTGTGTCACATCATGGTAGTACCACATACTGAGAAACAGCCACAACCACTCGTTAAACGGCTGCTTCTTCTTTTGATTTATTTAGCGGTTAGCAAACCAACTTCACATGCGTCACCGCCACCTACCGGACTGGACGCTTTAAATGTCCTTTCCTTTTTTTTACCCGTTACTTCCTGTCCTCACAGTGGAGGTCTGCAGCCGGGTGTTCTTGAGTGGGTCCCTGCCAGTGAGCTGGGTTTGGCTTTCCTTCTTTTTTTTTTGGCTCTGGCTGAAATGCCGATTGTTTCAAAAGTCTCTTGAACTTTTGCGAGGTTTGGTCTGAAGATCACCTGAGCCAGTAACGGCTGATTGGTGTTATAAAACTGTGGAGCAGACTCAGCAGCGTTCCAGTGGTTAAATACAGTCGAGGAAAGCAAGTGAATATTGCAGACGCTTAAACGGATGTTGTTTATTTTTTGTTTTGTTTGGGTGGACCTCGTTCTATGTGGTTAAATACCTTTCACTGCCGGCTTGATCTACAGTGTTTAATACACCGGCTGTGGATGAGAACCTCGTAGCGATCCCTTTAACTATTTAACTTTGTTTCGTCATTTATTTCCCACTGATTGACAACAAGTCCTGACATGTCACTTTTACGGCCGTCAGTCACAGTCACGAGGCGCAGTGCAGCTTTCTACGCCCACATTCTTCACATTGTTCTGGAGAATTTCACAGGAAGGGCTCGGCAGCGGTCAGGCTGCCCCTGTATTAAGCAAAGAATAGGAGCGCAGCAGTAAAACACCGACTCAGATTCCACCTTGTGCTGCGGTGTGTAATCACACTACGTCATTATTCACTTAAGCACCGTTTATCAGTCCCCTATGGCTGATTCCTGTGCTTTAATGCAGCTCAATGTGCTTAAGAGCAGCTCAGCTCCAGCACATATCATTACCCAGACCCGCTTCTGTTTTGTCTCACTGCTGCTTATCTGCCTGTGTTGTCATCGTGACCGGCGAGAAGGTCGGTTTATGTTTGCTGAAAGATGTTCATCTTCACATGGAGGCCTGCAGGAAGTCCTGGTGAGGCTGAGGACAGATGTTTACTTTCCCTTGACAGTGAACAGAGCGTTTGATTCCTCTCAGTCATTAACAGGACCTCGGTTGAGGGTCAGAGACTGGGAATGTGAGGCCGCTCCAGTGAGTAACACGTGAGGAATGAGGAGGGTTAGAGGTGACATTCTTACCTTGGGTGAACCTGCTACAGGAGGCAGCCAGGCCCGAAGTTCAGCCTCGCTCAGCCTCGCTCAGCCTCGCTCAGCCTCACTCAGCCTCGCTCAGCCACGCTCAGCCTCACTCAGCCTCACTCAGCCTCGCTCAGCCTCACTCAGCCTCGCTCAGCCTCGCTCAGCCTCGCTCAGCCTCACTCAGCCTCGCTCAGCCTCGCTCAGCCTCACTCAGCCTCGCTCAGCCTCCATATTTTCAGGCTCTAGTCATTAACTGGGACTCGACACACACACCACCGTAAAAGCTCCTCTTGAGTGTTTGCTCACGAGTTTGGCAGCTATCTTACAGTTGAAGTGTGCGTGTGTTTATTTAGAGCTAAACCGTGAATGAAAAGAGCCACTGTGAGACGAGGTTCGGATTTCTTAGAGCCCACAAAAACAGCCTTTCAGACTCAAAGAGCAGCAACGGCTCCAGGCGATGATCTCAGCGGATGTTTTGATGTTTCCTTTGGTGTTGGACGGACTTTCAGCTCGACGGAGGAGTCGGTTTTTAATTTTCAGACCAACACCTTCATGGAGACGGTGGAGGTTTCAGTGGGACTGGTTTTGTTTTTATGTACTGAATCAGCACTCTTTACTTTCTGTGTGCGCCGTGTTGCATCACATTGTGCTCTGACTAACCGACCAGCTGAATCAAGCTAAGCTGGCCCTCTGTAAAGCCTTTTACTGGATCTGACTGGCTTCATTCCACTTCTTTTTGTCTCTTACTGGTAGCAGATCTTTTTCAGAAGACTGAAACCAACAGTGTGTTAGCAGGTGACGCCTTCCTGCTTCCTGAATGGACTTGACGTAAAAGAAAGTGTGTTTTTTAGGGACTATTTTCAGTATTTAACTCAAATGTAGTTGATTGTGACAAAGCAGGACGTCACCCAGTGCAACAGATTGGCTCACTGGTGTGTTTTTAATAGTTTTAGGGCCACAGAGGAGCCCTATGGTGCAGACAAACCAGATATATCCAGCTATAATTGGGATCTAAAAGGCAGCAGGTCAACTGTCAGTTCTGCAAGTTGATGTTGGAAGCAGGAAAAATGAGCAGCAGAGGGTTGATAGCGGCTTTGAGAAAGGACGATCGGGTCGGAGCATCTCAGAAACAGCAGGTTCTGTGGTGGTTTTCCCCGTATGTAGTGGATTGTAGGGATCGACCGTTCATTGAGGATGTTATTTAGCATTTCTCTGATTATTGGCGTAGTCTGTTGTCACTCTGTGGTCTCAGCGAAGTCCCGCCCACAGCTCTATCTGATTGGTTACATGTCACAAGTAACAGCCAATCACTAAAGCTGTTGTTTACACAGAGAGACCGACGAGCTCATTAGCAGAGCGGGGCACCTCTGATGAATTAGTGGAGCTGTGTTATGGGAGGTGAGGTGCTTTGTTTCCCTGTTACATAGAAAACACTCCAAACAATTCACTTATTGGTGCAACTGGACCTGTTTTGCTCACGGTTCGATGCTAAGGCTGTCGCCACAAGGTTTGCTGTGCCTCATAGACTGTGGCTAATGCTAACCGGAGAGTCGTAGCATCTCTCTGAAGTCAGACTGATTTTACTGATCTGTTTTAACTGACAGGCTCGTCTCTCTAGCCGAGACACAACATGAAAAAACTGAGCAAGAAGCACAGCCATCGCTATAAATATGGACACTAGTGGCTTCCACAAGTCAGGAGGAAGTCAGAGATTATCCTGAAACAGTGTCTGGAAAACAACAACTAATGATGCTTAAGACATGAAACTTAGTGGGCGATGGAAGTGATAGAACTAGAGATGCATGATAATATCAGCGTCTGATAATTATCGGTCAGTATTGGCAATTATGACGTCATTCCGATAATAAAAAAATGAGACGATAATAATAAAGACTTGGAATCTTGATTTTTGCCGTTGGTCTGTGTGTTGTGGTTTGTCCTCATGCCTGGCTCCTCAACCCCTCCCCTCCCCGACGGTACTGTCGCATGTGTGTGATGTCATCAGACTGCGCGGGCAGAGAAAAACAAGCAGCATGGCGTGGCACTGACCAGTGTGGACTTTCTTTACGGTGTCAGAAGAAGACATTTGACCAGGGCTGGTCTGGAACATTGGAATATCTGAACATTGGTTGGTTGTGGTGGTATTGGGATAACAATTTTGATATTCAAATTGTCGTGTGCGCCACTGCCGGGCGCCGCTGAGCGTTGTTGAGGCTGTAGTATGCCGCCGAGCATCGCCAAACACTACCGAGAATTGCTGAACGCTGCTAAACGTTGCCAAGTGTTGCCGAGGCTGTAGTACACCACTGGGCGCCGCCGAGCATCACCAAACACTGCCGAGCATTGCTGAACGCTGCTGAGAGTTGCCGAGTGTTGCCGAGGCTGTAGTACGCCACCGGGCACCACCGAGCGTCGCCACCGAGCGTCGCCACTGAGCGTCGCCACCGAGCGTCGCCAAACACTGCCGAGTGTTGCTGAATGCTGCTGAGCGTTGCCGAGCGTCGCCAAGGCTCTAGTACACCGCCGAGGCTCTAGAACGCACCGTCATGGTTGTAGTACGCAGACCTGCCAACTCCAGTGTTGCACTCCGGTGTCAGGCTTTGGTGTCACCCCCTGCTCCCTCCCACTCCCGCTCCCACCGCCGCCGCCACCCTCCCCCCCAGCCAACACCGGCGGCACGAACCGAATATTCGGTGATTATTTGATCCGGAGCACAGATATCGCTATTCAGACCAGCCCTACATTTCACTGGCAGTTTATGCTCTACTCAGTGGTTCTATTTATTTGTTTGGGTCAGAATTATAGTAGGAAGTGGATTCAAATTATAGTTAATTAAGTAAAGAAATATCGGTTGACATTATCAGTTATCGGCTGCAAGAAGTGTAAAATTATCGATTATCGGTGTCTGTTGAAATTGGCATTATCGAGCATCCCTAGATAGACAGTGAAAAATTAAGAAAACAGACACTCTGTCATTCACGTGAGTAACTTGGACATGTAGCGTCCCAATAAACAGCCCCAGCAAGAAGCCTCCGGATTCCACAGATCACAATCTGACTGAGTATCTGCGGGACGGACTGAAAAAACAAGTTTGACATTTCGTTATTTACATAAGCGTGTTCCTGTTTGATGAAACGTTTACTTAGAAATACCTTTAAAACCAGGATTTCCTCAGAGCCCCTGTTTCATCACTGCTCTGCTGCCAGAACGACCAGATCTGCCCCCGGAACATGATTCAATCCTGGAACTATGCTGCTGTTTCCTGAGAACTTGGCCAGCCGGTTTCCTCGTCAAGGTCTTTATTCTGTTTAGTTTTGTGGTTTACTGGTGATGCTGATGATGTCATACATGAGGAAACCACAGGAAAGGAGATCTACTGATAAGTGAGGCTCTGATTGGTCGCTTCCCCCCTTCACCTATTGGTGTTGTTTTACTCATCTGTCCACCTGAGTTTCGAGAGATCAACATCAGACCTCATTAGGATGTGGAAGATGAAATCCTGATTGTGTGTTAGATCAGAGACCTTTCTTCACTGATCAGTCGTAACAACAACGCCTCCTCTCTTCTTTGTTGGTGCTTTCTGTACAACGCTGTGACATCAGTCCACTGAACTGTTTACCGAAGTTATCTTGAAATGATAAATAATTCAGTGCGAGGCTTTAAACACAACCAGCACACGGCTTATTAGTGCGCAGTGATCTCATGTTTTAATGCTGCCATTGATTACACTGATGGAATATTGCTGTCATACATGTTAAACGTCTTAATGGAGACGAAGTGGATCATCCTGAGCGTTGAACACATCCAGAGTAACGCAGTTGTCTGCAGCCGTTCCTGCACCACGGAGAGGTTTCAATGGACTGGTCATCGAGTGTGATGACCGGCCTGCCATGAAGCCTCCCCACATGATGCCGCCATCTCCATGCTTCACATCATGATGCTGCCGCCACCGTGCTTCACATCATGATGCTGCCGCCACCGTGCTTCAAATCATGATGCTGCCGCCACCATGCTTCACATCATGATGCTGCCACCACCATGCTTCACATCATGATGCTTCCACTTTCATGCTTCACGTCATGATGCTGCCGCCACCATGCTTCACATCATGATGCTGCCACCACCATGCTTCACGTCATGATGCTGCCACCACCGTGCTTCACATCATGATGCTGCCGCCACCATGCTTCACATCATGATGCTGCCACCACCATGCTTCACGTCATGATGCTGCCACCACCGTGCTTCACATCATGATGCTTCCACTTTCATGCTTCACGTCATGATGCTGCCACCACCATGCTTCACATCATGATGCTGCCACCACCGTGCTTCACGTCATGATGCTGCCACCACTGCTTCACGTCATGATGCTGCCACCACCGTGCTTCACATAATGATGCTGCCGCCACCGTGCTTCACATCATGATGCTTCCACTTTCATGCTTCACGTCATGATGCTGCCACCACCATGCTTCACTTCATGATGCTGCCGCCACCATGCTTCACGTCATGATGCTGCCGCCACCGTGCTTCACATCATGATGCTGCCGCCACCGTGCTTCACATCATGATGCTGCCACCACCATGCTTTACATCATGATGCTGCCACCACCATGCTTCACGTCATGATACTGCCGCCGCCATGCTTTACATCATGATGCTGCCACCTCCATGCTTCACATCATGATGCCACCGCCACCATGCTTTACATCATGATGCTGCCACCACCATGCTTCACATCATGATGCCACCGCCACCATGCCTCAATTTATCGGACTAGTCATCCTGCTCGACGACCGGTCCGTGGAAAATTGTCTTACTTGAAACTGATCCGTGGTGCAAAAAAAGGTTGCAACTTTTTTTTTAATTTAACTTTTTTTTATTTAAAAAGTGTCCTAAACAAATGAAATTTCTTTTCATTGCTAAATGTGTTTTTACCTTTTCAAGTCTCTCCCTCTTGTCATGTTAGATTGACGAGTCAAGTGCAGGAAACAAGCTCAGACGGAAGTGGCGGGAAGACAACCTAGCCATTTTTCAAAATAAAACACCCTGTGGACTCCGCCGGAAATAAATTTAAATGTTTTTATTCTTTCTGTATGGTCTGATGGTTGGGGGCCGCTGCGTTAATGCGTCTGCACCACTTGGATTTGTGGGTTTTTAAAGTCACCAGCGGGTTTGACGGGCTTGTTGTGTTTTAAATATATCCAAAATGAGAACTGTCACCAGCCAGAAACTGTGAGGACGGAAAGAATTGTGAGACTTTAAGGTTCCAACAGTCCATCATCGGTGGATGTGCAGCTCCTTTAGGGAAGTTAACCACATGTTGAACCTAAAATCAGTGTTTAATCTGAGTATATTTGTTTAAAAATAGATAAATAGATGAATCTGTGCCTCTCAAAGCCGGTGCTGACTCCGCCGTGACCAAAAGCTCCTCGACAAGATTTCGGGGACTTTTCCGCTGAACTACAGGAAGTGTTTCCACAGAGCAGAGAGGAGACGAGTCTGAAAACAAACTGAAAATGCAAGTAACAGAACGTCTGTGTTACGTAGCGCCGCAGTTCCTTTCAACAGCGGTGGTGACGCCTGTGGGCATTTGGAGAAATGTGTTGAAATCCCAGGTGGTTTTCCAGAAAACGTCAAAGAGTTACCAGACTAGAAATATGCATCCATAATAATGTTAGTTTTTACCATAATCTCAATGAAAACACACATTATTCTTCACCTGCAACTGTTATTTTAATTATCGCTGTGTCTGTTGTTTCAGTTGCCAGACCTGAAAACATCTCATCCGCTGTTACATGACAAAGAAATCAGCAGATACTCACATTTGCGAAGCTTCAACTAGAGAATATTTAGCTATTTTCCTATAAAAATAACCGATGTTCGTGGGTTTGCAAGCTATTCTGCTCTGTTAGTTAACGGATGAGTCGTTTACACTCCTTCATGATGATAAACGTTCATTAAGTGTTAAATTTATTATGCAAACTGGACCTTTAAAATACATCAGATTGAATTTTAACTGCAGATCACCTGGATTGTTAGCGCTGGGTGAGTTATAGTTCCAGTTAAAATGCTCTTTATGTATATATTTCGTGCTTTTAAAGAGGTGTTTATTCATTTTAGTCACTCTAAGGGTGTTTAACTCAGAGTTCACAGTTAGTTCTGTCTGTTTTCGCCTCTCTTTTCCTTCCACTGTCCCTCTGGTTACCTCTGAGTCTCCTGTTTCAGACTCTTCCAGTAACTGCCCCCCTCCCTCCATGAAAGACCTCCTGTCCTGCCCGTTGAATCGTCCTCTGACTAAGAATCAGACGTCTGAATTAGTCACCTTCGCATTTGCTCTCGTGTTTTGGTTTTAAGACGAAGCTTTAGTCCCGCATGTTGCCGTCCACACCTCCGACGACACCAGCATCACCAGCGCTGTTGTGTCTGGGTTACATCCGAGCCTGACTGGCGCCTCCCGGTGGCGGCAGACTGGAACCGCGGCTCTGAGGAGAAGCAGCTCATTTCCAGGAAGTGATTTCAGTGGGCGGCGACGCGAGGACGGCGCTGGGAAAGAATGTGTGCAGCGGCTCCGCAGGGCTCATGGGATGCCGGGGGAGGACGGGCGAGGAGGAGGGGGGAGGTTGGAGGGTGTTTTTCCGTTAATCGATGAGATCTTGTTGTTTTCGTTCAAACGGCGTCGCTGCAGGTGGCTTTCTGGGTGCTTTTTTTTTTCCTTTTCTGCCGGTCCTGGTGTTTTACCTGCTGCGGTGGATGGAAATTTCCACGTGTGACTGTGTGGGCTGAGACAGTCATTCTGGTAGCAGCAGCAGGACGCTGGTTCGAGACTCCGAGACCTTTAAAAGGGAATCTACCGGCCGGTGGAGTCATCCTTATTAGTCACAGTCATTTGCATATAATTTCCCCTAAAATCACTGAAAGTATTTCTGCTGCTCACCAAAGTAACCACACACAGGGAGGGAGCGACTGATGTGGGTGTTTCCCGGGGCCAATACCGATTATTGGTGATCGAGGAAGGCAGATAGGTGATATTTGGAAGCCTCATAATTAGACTTCTTCATTAATAAGGGCGACTATGACTGAATATACAAAATAGAAACAGGAGGGATTAAATCATCTCCTCTGTTTGTGTTTGATCCACTGATATTGATCCGTTTGTCTCCTGCTGTTCTTCTGTTTTCTTAATCATTCACTCTTCTGTCACCTTTATTGTCCTTTAAAGTCCAGATCTTAAGTTAATTATTGTTTTCCACACTGTTTCTGGTTAATCTGTGGCTGCCTGCTAGCTTAGCCGCTAGCCCTTAGCGTAGCATCAACTCCCTGGTTTGTGTTTCTTGTTGAGACGTTTCTGAGCCCACAGAGCGACGACAGACAGAGAGAGGAGGCTGATCAGACCTGGAGTAGAGCAGTTAATTTACCGATAATCTGTCAATAACAATACAGATACCGATAATCGGAGACGTGATCATCTTTTTATGTCCAGATCTGTTCATCCCAAGGCCAAATTTTTGATTTATAGTGATGTTTTATTTGTCCAAAAGGCTTCTTCTGCTCTGTGTGTTGCTGTGTGACGACGTTTAATAACACAGTTTAACTATTTCTATAGTCGGTCTTTTAGTTTTACTAAAAACGCCACGTCCAAGATGCTTTATACTCACGTTTTCTCCCCTAAAACCACCAGTAGGAATCCTGCTGCTCCTCACATAGTGAATTCGTACACGGGGCGTCTGCAAATGTTTAATTCTGCACAGTATTTATTGGAATCTCATCTTCTAATGTCCAGAATTATTCATCCCCAGGTCAAATTTTGATTTATAGTGATTTTTTGGGCTTCTTCTGGTCTTTGTGTCGTCGTGTGACAGTGTGTCATTATACATCTTGGCTATTTCTGTGGTTTTTTTGTCAGTTTTACTAAAAACGCCACGTCCAAGGTGGTTTATATCGTCTTCGGGGCGGCTGTGGTTCAGGTGGTAGAGCAGGTGGACCGCTGGTTGCCATGTTGGTGGTTCGATCTACATGCTGAAGTGTCCTTGGGCAGATGGTAGATTAGCACCTTGCCTGGAAGTCTGTCTCCATTATGTGTGACTGGCTTTGAGTAGCACTAAGGTAGAAAAGGTGCTGTGTAAGTGCAGACTATTTACCGTCATGGTAGTTCCGCTGTACCAAAGGAAAAGTACCGGCCTTTTTAGACCTTCCTGGGCCTTGTTTTCATACCAAACGGGGATTTTTGGGACGTGTGCCTGCTCCTGGGTTGTTTCCAGGCTGTCGGCGGTGAATACCCTCCTGCTAACGGCTTCCCTTTCCCTCTTTCTCTTTCCCTTTCTCCTCATCCAGGAGCGCTTCGCTGAGATCTTCGGCCAGGACGCGGCGGCCGAGAGCAGGAGGTCCCAGGAGAGCTTCAAGAAGTGGCTGCTGGTGGGGATGACGGTGGTGACCGGAGTGGTGGTGGGCTCGCTCATCGCCCAGAAGCGCCTGTGAGGGGACCCAGACCTCCTCCCTCCACCCCTACCACCCACCCACCGACCGACCGACGCCGCCCCTCTGAAAACCCTCCTCCGCGCCCACATGAAGGTCCTGCTGGTCCCATCAGAACAGCCGGTGATGTTTCCTCGGAGCTGGCGGCGTTCTCGTGTTATCGGAAACGTCCGCTCACACAAAGAAAGACATGTTGTTGTTTCCACCTTGCTGCACCGGCCGTTCCTTCTCGTCACTCGTCCCTCCCTTCCTATTAGTTTTAACAATTCTGTCTCCCATCATTGAAAACGGGCCGACTCTAGTCTTAGCGAACCCGCACCTGTGTGATTGAAGGAGTCGCCCCGGGCTCCGCTTGTCCCATCATGTCCTGGCGTCGTATGTGCCATAAGGAGAGTGGAAGCAGGGGAGGACGTAGCGGCTTCCCCTGGACCCCCAGCCAGCCTCCGGACGCTCCACCGCCGTCCGTCTCCTCACGCTCGTCGCTTCTTTTTTTTTTTTCGCGTGGACGCTGAAATGACTCGAGCGGACGACGAAAGGGGAAAAAGACGTCTCCTGCGTGTTTGTGTTTGTCGGTGCGTCTTTTTTGTTTTGTTGCTTATTTGTATTTGAACCATTAAAAGTCCCTTTGCTCCTGCTTGATCTGTGCTCCGTGGTCGTGACTGGGCCTCGGTTCGATTCGCTCGGACTCCACGTTTACAGTAGCCGAAGAACGCAGCAGATTCTGTAGCATCGACGGGCGGAGCGTCCAGGAGGTCCCTTAACGTTCCCGTCCTCGCTGCTCCACCCGCATGTAAAGCTGCCATTTGGCGACGCTTTATTTTAACGCCGGCTCCTTTATTTAGCATTTAAAAGCAGAGGAAAAGACAAATATTGCTCTGTGACGTAGCTGTAAGCAGAGACGTGACGTCCTCTACAGAGCATCATTCATAGCGTCTGAAACGATACGACACAGTTGATGCTCGGCTTGAAATTTAACTGCTGGCCTCTAATTCTGCTCTCAGAGTTGATTAACCGGATTTATTTCCAGGCTTCGGCTGCATTTCACGGCCTTCCTTCAGGCTGCTCTGCTCAGTTGTCACGAACAGCTAAGAAAACAGTGCTGTAGTGAATAAATACGGTGATATAGGTGTAAACAAAAGCAGCAAATCTCCTGGTAAATCTCATAGAAAACCTCCTTTATAGAGGCTTCACCTGTTCCAATCTCTGTTTACATCTATTTTATAGAGCAATAATCAAGTTATTGTTTTTAAAGCTGTGAATATTAGTTAATTGGTTAAAGGTAATTTGGATTATTGATTCGTTACTAATCAGAAGTTATGGATTTGGGGGCGGCGCATTAAAATAAAGAGCCAGAGTCATTCCCACTGATTATTTTGCAATAAATCTCCGCAGCGTTTAGCCGAAGACCGTTTCTGCTGTTTGTTTTCTGTTCTCTCCGCCGCGTCCCCATCAGTCCTTTGTTTTAGAGCCATTAGTCGAGTCTCGGCGACACGGTTCTCGCTCCACGTCGTCGTTTTGTTTTCTAAGACGTATGTAGCAAACTGACGGAGCGGCTCTGCCTCGGATGCCGTCTGAGTCCAATCTGATGAGGAGATCGTCCCCGTCGTCTGTTCGCCGTCTCCAGCGAATCGGAAGCTGTCGGCGGCTGCAGGGCCGTGAAACTAGACGCCCAGACCTCCATCCCGCTCATCCCTGCTTTGTTTCCACACACCCCCACCCCCTCCATCCATCCATCCATCCACGCCTCCGTCCTCCCCTGACGCCTCGGATCTGTCAAACCCCCGTCTCCGCCCGGCTCCACCTCTTCCTGCTGCAGTCCCACCGCTGTCACCGCATCCAGCCACGTGTGTCAGTCACAGCTGGAACACCTGCCGCCGCCTCACACACACACACACACACACACACACACCTGACGTCCACGGGAGATGCAGGGGGGGTGGAGGCCTCACGTTTTCTCTTTCTGAGCACCCATCCATCTTTAATTTACAGCCGGAGGAGCGTTTTATGCTCCAACAACTGGCAGCTCCATTAATTTACTGGGAAGGCAGGCGGAGGAGGTGGGTGGGGGTGGTGGGTGGTGGGAGGTGGGGGGTTGGCGTTCCCAGAATCTTCCCACTGCTTCGAAACTTGATCACATTCCAAAATCCAGCCAACGACAATATGTCCCAGCGTTGAAACAACAACAACAACAACAACAACAACACAGGTGCTGCTTCCCTCATCAAAGCGCCGAGTCGCACGTTGAAGCAGGCAGCATCCGGACCGGAGGCTCGATCGCCGCGTTCCCAGCGTGAGCGTCCAGCCACCAGCCGCGTCGTCGCCGCCGCCCCCCTTTTTTTTTAACCCACATGCAGACGTGGGTTCCTGGAATATTTCACCGAATCTGAACAAAAACACAACAAAGCGACCGTCTGTCGGAGCGCCTCGCCAGCCGAGGTCCGCCCTCTTACATTCCAGCGCGGCATATCTCTATTTTTCTAGTCCGAGCCCCTCCAGAAGCTGCTCACAGGCGTTTTTCCCTGGACCCCCGTTCGAACCGACCCTCCTTCTACACATCCTGTGAGTGCGTGAATGTGTGTTTGTCTGGTTCCCGAAGGAGGCACAAATGAAGGAAGCGTGGCAGCACTGGCACGACCCCTATATATATGCTAGTTATTTAAACCGATTAGAATAGTGCGTTAGCTTAGTGGCATATTTAAGAAGAACGGAACTGATGGCTTTTCGACTTTATTTATATTTGGTGTAAAAAGAAAAAACAAGCGCGCCCTTCAAATGGCCTTAAACTCCATCTCTGCATCGATGTGCGTTGTCGGTTTGTTTGTTTTTAGGATTATTGGACCAACACTAGACAGGAAGACGCAACAAGAAGGGTATCTTCATCGAGAAAACATCACAAGAAGTTGTCTCTGGTGCATCCCCGTTGGGTACAAAACCACGTCCGATGGTCTCTTTGTATGTCTTTAGAATGCCGCTGTAAAACTTAAATTGAACCCAATAAAGCCCAATGTTGGACGATGATGCGCTGAGTGTGTCTGGGGGTTTTTTTGTTTGTGCGAAGCGTCGATGCATGAAGGAACGCGCTGCTAAATGTTCCAGCAGCTAGAAAAAAAAGTTCATTTTGCGCCCCGAGTGACAGCCGGGGTGACGAGGGGGAACATTTTAAAAGGTCAACCGTGGCGTAACGAGGAAGCCAAGTGTTTAAAGGTCAGACTGGGGAGTTTTAATGACTAAGAGTGAAGTTATCCACCTCTTTATCCACACTCCACTAAACTCAGGCTCTCATTTCACTGTGTGCCATCCAGTTAGCATAGTTAGCACAGCCATGCTAACTATGCTAACTGTAGATTCCCAGTCGTCACTTATCGGATACTTTAAATACAGCAAGCAGGAAAAGTTCCCACAACGTTTGCAAACAGAACCTACAACCTAAAAGATATTTTGCCTGCAGTGTTCTGAGGATGTTGAGAACGTTCTTCTATAAAACGTTCCAGCAATGCTACACGATAGCAAAGGAAGGACGTTCTCAACGCAGCATCTTTAGAGAACTTTATCCTGCCTTTAAGAAAAACATTCAGGGAACTAAAAGAAAACTTACCGCTGAAAACATTACAGGAACTTTTCAGGACTTTTCTCAGAATGTTTTAAAACAAAAAAAAATCTAGCTGGAACCAACAAGCAGGGAACGTTCCCACAACGTTACCTACAAGTTCTAATAATGTTTGAAAGAAAACATTTTAATCTGATGCTCAAAGAACGTTTTAAGGATGTTTATCATGTCTAATAACGTTCCTGTGAGGTTAAAAGTGAACTAAGACAGAACGTTTTAACATTCAGAGGATGTTTGGAGGATGTTGTCAGATTATGTTCCATGATAACTAAAGAAGAACGTTCTAAAAACAACATTCAGGAAATGTTTTCCAGATGTTATCGAGGCCTCAGAAGACAGAATGTGGTTTTATAAAACGTTCCTGTAATTTAAAATATTAACAAAGGTGGAACATTTTACCTGAAATGTTCTGAGGATGTTTTGTGGACGTTGCTGTTGAAACGTTCTTCTGGAAAACGTTCCCACAACGTTACATGATAACAACGGAAGAACGTTCTAAATGCAACATTTGGAAAATGTTTTCAGAACATTTTTAGAAGGTCTTTAGAGAACTTTATACTTACATTCTGGGAACTTTTAAAGAAACCTTGACACTAAAAACGTTGCAGAACTTTCTCAGAGCAAAAAATCCTCGCTGGGTCAAAGGGCAACCCAACAAGCAGGGAATGTTCCCACAACGTTACCTACAAGTTCTAATAACGTTTGACAGAAAACATTTTAATCTGATGTTCAAAGAACGTTTTAAGGATATTTATCATGTCTAATAAAGTTCCTGTGATGTTAAAAGTGAACTAAGACAGAACGTTTTAACATTCAGAGGATGTTTGGAGGATGTTGTCAGATTATGTTCCATGATAACTAAAGAAGAACGTTCTCAAAACAACATTCAGGAAACGTTCTCCAGATGTTATCGAGGCCTCAGAAGACAGAATGTGGTTTTATAAAACGTTCCTGTAATTTAAAATATTAACAAAGGTGGAAAATTTTACCTAAAATGTTCTGAGGATGTTTTGTGGACGTTGCTGTTGAGAACGTTCTTCTAGTAAACGTTCCCAAAATGTTACATGATGAGAAAGGAAGGACGTTCTCAATGCAACATTTGGAAAATGTTTTGAGAACATTTTTAGAGCGTTTTTAGAGAACTTTATACTTACATTCTGGGAACTTTTAAAGAAACCTTGACACTGAAAACGTTGTAGAACTTTCTCAGAGCAAAAAATCTTCGCTGGGTCAAAGGGCAACCCAACAAGTAGGGAACGTTCCCACAACATTACCTACAAGTTCTAATAATGTTTGTAAGAAAGCATTTATGATGTTTAAAGAACGTTTTAAGGATATTTATCGTGTCTAATAACGTTCCTGTGAGCTTAAAAGTGAACTAAGACAGAACGTTTTAACATTCAGAGGATGTTTGGAGGATGTTGTCAGATTATGTTCCATGAACGTTCTTAAAATAACATTCAGGAAATGTTCTCCAGATGTTATCGAGGCCTCAGAAGACAGAATGTGGTTTTATAAAACGTTCCTGTAATTCAAAATATTAACAAAGGTGGAACATTTTACCTGAAATGTTCTGAGGATGTTTTGTGGACGTTGCTGTTTAGAACGTTCTTCTATAAAACGTTCCCACAACGTTACATAATAACAAAAGAAGGACGTTCTCAATGCAACGTTTGGAAAACATTTTAAGAACATTTTTAGAACGTCTTTAGAAAACCCTCTACTTGCATTCTGGGAACTTTTATAGAAATCTTGATGCTGAAAATATTCTTAGAACTTTGCAGAGTTTTCGTGGAACGTTTTTAGAGCAACAAAATTCTGCATGTGCTAAAAAGCAACCCAGCAAGCAGGGAACGTTCCCACAATGTTACCTACAGGTTCTAATAATGTTTGAAAGAAAACATTTACGATGTCCAAAGAACGTTTTAAGGATATTTGTCGTCTCTAATAAAGTTCCCATGAGGTTAAAAGTGAACTAAGACAGGATTTTCATTCCATTTTGAGCAGTTTTGTTTTACGACCTCAGAAACGTCACATGTTGTTCAATCTGGTGTGTTTTTACATTTTTAAAGCTCCTAAATGACCCCGAATTGAAAACAAACTAGTTCTAATGAAGGTTTGTGCAGATTCAGACTCTTAGAAGTCTGTCTTTGTGAAACTGGCTCCAACAGATGAAACCGAATGTTGGAAAGTTACGTCCAGCTCTGTAGAATGAGCACAGTGGGGTGAAAGGTGCAGTGTTTCCCTAAAAACCTCTTTTATTTTTTAAATAAACAAGCTGCACACTGGCATCGGCAAAACTTTATTGTTTTATGGTCACACCAGGACGGACAGTTTCCCTGTGACAAAGAGCTGCAGTAGACTGGAGGCAACACGGTGGAACTCCCTCAGAGCCGCTGACGGTGGATTAGTTCCACCTTCCTAGTGGTTCACAGAGTGTTAACGACACATTCACACTGACTTCAGCTTCATAAAGTGCAGCAGCGCCCTGAGGTGAACCGTCCTCACTCTGTCACCTCGGATGCGAACAGCTTTACTTCCACTGGCCCTTCTCGTAGTCCCACTTGGAGGAGATTCCCTGGACGGGGTTGATCCTCATGTCCAGGACCCTCTGGAGCTGCATGGCCTGCCAGTTGTCATCGAAGGTCCTCGGAGTTTCAGGATAAACTGGAGAAGCAAAGAACGGAAACAAAGATGTACAGTCAAAACAAAAGTTGGCATATGATTGTAGAGAACATCAACATCCTGACCAGTGACAGGTGAAGTGAATATCATTGATCATATTGGTTCTATGTGGTGTTCTGATGGAAAACCTTGATCAGACTTAGACACCCAAATAAACATCGTCCCACAACAAACACACTCCCTCATGCTGATGGAAATCCCAAATGTCACTGGATGAAAATGCACCCCACCACATGGAAACAACACCAACCAATCAGGAACATGTGGAGGAACATGACAATGGTCCAACATGTTGATGTGACCTCCAGACTTCCTACAGCCCATTCTGATCAAGCATCAACAGGATGCAGTGGAACCAGTTGGATTGACAGAGGCCCCACTGGACAAGACAGAGCACCCAAAGGATCCAGTGGTTCAAGACCCCATAGGACACCCTGAGAGGTCCTCTGGTCCAATGGTTCAGAGCATTGTGGACCACATAAGGAGACCGACACAGTATTAGGCAGGTGGTCATAATGTTAGACCTGATCGGTGTATGTCTTTAGTTTCCAATGAAGCACATGGATCTTTATCAAAAAAATAATCTTGTATTTTGGTTCTTTCACAGATTTATAAAAGGTCTTCTGGAAATATGACAAAATCTTCTGGGTCAAATATAAACACACAGCAATGCTAATATTTAGATAAATGTCTTTTGGTCATTTCCGCCTCAGTTCGGTTCTTCTGGTTTCCATCTACAAGCTTCTGGTTTATCTTTGACTCCTCTGGACAGAACTGGTTCAGTCCAACTAAATGTTTCGTCTCCATGACTCAGACTTGTTTCTTCATCAGTCCACAGGTTCTTGATGGTCTAAGCCAGGACTTTGGGGGGACCAGTCTAAAACCTTCATTCTAGCCTGATGGAACCATTTCTTTTGGACTCATTGTCTTTTTGAAACATCCAAGATCAACCTTCTGCTGATGGTTTTAGGTTCTAATCCTCCTCCTTCATTGTTCCATTGACTTTGTGTGAAGCTCCAGTTCCACAGAGCATGATGCTGCCACCTCCATGCTGATGGTAGGTCTGGTGTTGTTGGGGTTAGAAAGAAGTCTAACACCCGCCCCAGACAGTCTGAAACCAGTCCTTAAAAAGTCAAATACCAGTGTAAAATTGGGACCGAAACCAAACCTAAAATACTCCTAAAGAAAGTCCTAAAATAAATCCTAAACCAACTTTAAACCACATTCAAAACCAGGTCCCAAACCAGCCCAGAACCAAGACTGAAACCAAGCAAGAACCTGTCACAAGAAGGTCCAAACCCAGTCCAAAACACAGTCTGAATCAGGCCAAAAGGACGTCTAGGAAGCTCCAGAGCATGATGCTGCCACCTCCATGCTGGATGGTAGGTCTGGTGTTGTTGGGGTTGAAGGCCTCACCTTCTCTCCTCCAGTCTTTGTTCCATCTGACCTCAGAACTTTCCTCCAGAAGGCCTTTTCTTTGTCCATGTGATCAGTGGAGCTTTAAGGTTCTGCTTCTAGAGGAAGAACTTCCTTCTTCATGGAGCCTCTCAGCTCATGTTGATGTCCAACCCTGTGGACACTGACAGCTGTGTTCCAGCAGCTTCTGGTTCATCCAGACCTGCTTCCTGCTGGTTCCTGGTTGACTCTGGACCATCCTGACCAGGTGTCTCTCAGCAGCAAGGTGGTGGTTTGTGTTTTCTTCCTGATGGTGGCAGCAACACACCTGGACCATGAACTTTATACTACAAACAGATGATTCTAGGATCTGAAGCTGCTTTGAAACGACTCCAAGGGTCTTTTTGACTGGTTCTAGTCCATGATTTGCTTCTTCAGATCTTTGCTGAGCTCCTCAGACTTTCCCACTGTAGTGTCTGAGTCTAATGAGTGGATCTAATGGGTTCTATTTAAACTGGATAAGAGGAGTCAGCAGCTGTAGTCAAATGTAATTGATCACGATAAGGTAAGAAGCCATGAAACTAAGAAAAACTGATTAACAGCTTTCTACATCACCAAAACTGATCATTCAAGTTCTATGGATGTTGTTTCAAGAAGACCTTTGATAAACCTGTGAAAGAACCAAATTACAAGACTGTTTATGTGACAAAGATTCATGTGTTTTAAATTCAGAGATGTAGGAGTTGTTTAAACTCAAGGCTGCCATGATGGGGGACTAAGTTAAGGCGACCAGGTGGGTTTAGTCCCTCAGCAGCGGTCATGAGTTCGAGTCCAGCTCAAGACCCTTTGCTGCATGTCACTCTCCTGTTTCACCCTGGAGGCAATAAAAACGGAAAAACTGTCCCCCAAAAAATAACTTATAAAACAAGAAGCTGTGCGTTTGTTCACAGCTGTAAAATGCGTCTCTCTGACTCGATGCTCCTCCTGTATCTACTGGCTCTGGAATGACTCAACGCACTAATTAAGCCTCTCCAGGAAGCAGGACTCTCATTAACGACGCCACCCACAGCCGTGCTTCGTCTCCCGTCGTTAGCCGTCTGCGTGTTCGTACCGTAGACTTTCTGCCACCAGACCACCAGGCCGGTGAAGCCCACGAAGAAGAAGAACCATCCCATCACGCTCTTCCACTCGTCGGACGGCCGCTTCATCTCCGGGAAGGTTTGGTGGAACGAGATCCGGTACACTGCAGGACGGAAGTGTGTCGTTAATGCGACGTGTGAAAACAGCTCATCTGAGAGTTTTATTACTGTTCGTTTACATCACATGTACGTTTCTACATGTAGATCGATCATGCTACATGTGAAAGGTGAACACAGTCCAGTGTCCAGCTGCTGAAACAGGAATGTAAATGTTCCTATTGAGGGATTAATAGCAGGTGTTTATCTTATTGATTCAGCTTTAATAGATCAGTGGTTTAGTTTACTTTGTTTTATGTGTTCATTAATCTGTGAGGTAACAGTTACAGTTACAGCGCCTGCTTTATTTTATTTTAATTTTATTTTATAGATTTTATCTGTAAGGTTTATTGTCTTTGACCATTTTTTTATTTATTTACTTGCTTATTTGTTTATTATTATGGTTGTAGTTGTTGTTTAGTTGTTATTGTTGTGGTTGTTGCTGTTATGGTCGTAGTTATCTTCGTTGTTGTTTTAGTTGTTGTTATTGTGGTTGCCTTTGTTGTTGTTGTTATTGTAGTTGTAGTTGTTTTAGTAGCTGTTGTTGTTTTGTGGTTGTTATTAATGTAGTAGTCGTTGTGGTTGTGGTTGCTCTTGTTGTAGTTTTAGCTGTTGTTGTTATTGTAGTTGTCTTTGTTGTTGTTGTTGTTGTTATTGTAGCTGTAGTTGTTTTAGTTGTTGTAGTAGCAGTTATTGTTGTTGTTTTTGTGGTTGTTGTTATTGTGGTTGTTGTTGTTGTGGTTGGTCTTGTAGTTGTTGCTGTTATTGTAGTTGTCTTAGTTGTTGTTGTTATTGTGGTTGTTGGTATTGTGGTTGTTTTTGTTATTGTTGTTGTAGTTGTTGTTGTAGTTATCTTAGTTGTTGTTGTTTTAGTTGTTGTTATTGTGGTTGCCTTTGTTATTGTTGTTGTTGTAGTTGTAGTTGTTTTAGTAGCTGTTGTTGTTTTGTGGTTGTTATTAATGTAGTTGTTATGGTTGTGGTTGCTCTTGTTGTAGTTTTAGCTGTTGTTGTTATTGTAGTTGTCTTTGTTGTTGTTGTTGTTGTTATTGTAGTTGTTGTAGTAGTTCTAGTAGTTGTTGTGGTTTAAGTTTAAGTTGTAGTTTAAGTTGTTATTGTAGTTGTCTTAGTTGTAGTTGTTATTGTAGTTGTTTTAGCTGTTTTTGTTGCTCTTGTTGTAGTTGTTGTTATTGTAGTTATTTTAGTTGTTGTTGTTGTAGTTGTTGCTGTTCTTGTGGTTGCCTTAGTTATTGTTGTTATTGTAATTGTCTTAGTTGTTGTTGCTGTTGTTATTTTAGTGGTCGTAGTTGTTGGTATTGTTATTGTTTCAGCTGTTGTTGTTATTGTAGTTATCTTAGATGATGTTGTTATTTTAGTTGCTGTTGTTATTGTAGTAGTTGTTATTCTGGTTGCCTTAGTTGTTATTGTTGTTAATGTTGTAAATGTTGTAGTTGTCGCCTTTATGGTTATAATTATTTATTCCTCTTAAATGTGGCACATTTGGTGGTTTTATTATTTCACCTGGTGTTGCTGTATTGATTTATTTTGAAAATCTTTTACTCTATTTCCCTCTAAAAGTTGCATCATGAATAAAGTTATTATTATAAAGTTGTTTTTACATGTGGTGGAGTGCAGCAGCCACTACTCTGACATGTAGAGGGTCTAACACTAGGAAGTATTTCAGTAAATAAACCGGGTTAGATGTACTTTAGCTCCTGATCTCCTGAAGGTGTTTGGTTCTAACTGAGGAACCTACAGGCGATCTGCTCCTCCTTGCTCAGCTGACCCCAGGGCCCTTTCTCCTTCTGCTTCAGCTTCTTGTCGGCGTCGGTCAGGACGTCCTTGAAGACCCGATCAGGCAGAGGGAGGTCCACCCGGTCCCAGTACATGGGCTGAGACATGTCCACCGACTCGGACACCTCTGCAGCAGCAACACGGCAAAGTCAGAGTTAGCATGAAAACCTGTCCTGTGTCCAAACAACGTCAACACCAAAGATCCATGAAGCAGCTGTGTGCATGTTTAGTAGCGGTGCAGCAGCGCCACCTGCTGGTCAGGACACAGAATAAACTAAAACACTGATCACTGATGTTTAAACTGGTGGATTTAAACTAACTTCAGCTTAATCTGCTGCAAAACATCCACATTAGCAGACTCCAGGAACCCAGCAAGCAGAGAACGTTCCCACAGCATTATCTAACGTTACCTACAAGTTCTTAATCTGATGTCCAAAGAACGTTTTAAGGATGTTTGTCATTTCTAATAATATTCCTGTGAGGTTAAAAGTGAACTAAGACAGAACGTTTTAACATTCAGAGGATGTCTGGAGGATGTTGTCAGATTATGTTCCATGATAACTAAAGAAGAACGTTCTCAAAACAACATTCAGAAAACGTTCTCCAGATGTTATCGAGGCCTCAGAAGACAGAATGGGGTTTTATAAAACGTTCCTGTAATTTAAAATATTAACAAAGGTGGAACATTTTACCTGAAATGTTCTGAGGATGTTTTGTGGACGTTGCTGTTGAGAACGTTCTTCTATAAAACGTTCCCGTAACGTTACATGACAACAAAGGAGGAACATTCTTGGTGCAACATTTTGGAGAATATCTTAACATTTTTAGGGCGTCTTTGGAGAAGTTTCTACTGACATTCTGGAAACTACAAGAAAACTTCCTGCTGAAAACTTTACTAGAACTTTCTCAGAACGTTTTTAGAACAAAAAAATCTCTAGCTGGGTCAACGAGCAGCACAGCAAGCAGGGAACGTTTCCACAACATTAGCTGACGTTATCTACAAGTTCTAATAATGTCTGAAAGAAAACACTTTATTTTAATGTTTAAAGAACGTTTTAAGGATATTTATCGTTTCTAATAACGTTCCTGTGAGGTTAAAAGTGAACTAAGACAGAACGTTTTAACATTCAGAGGATGTTTGGAGGATGTTGTCAGATTATGTTCCATGATAACTAAAGAAGAACGTTCTCAAAACAACATTCAAGAAACGTTTTCCAGATGTTATCGAGGCCTCAGAAGACAGAATGTGGTTTTATAAAACGTTCCTGTGATTTAAAATATTAACAGAGGTGGAACATTTTACCTGAAATGTTCTGAGGATGTTTTGTGGACGTTGCTGTTGAGAACGTTCTGCTATAAAATGTTCCCACAACGTTACATGACAACAAAGGAGGAACATTCTTGGTGCAACATTTTGGAGAATATCTTAACATTTTTAGGGCGTCTTTGGAGAAGTTTCTACTGACATTCTGGAAACTACAAGAAAACTTCCTGCTGAAAACTTTACTAGAACTTTCTCAGAACGTTTTTAGAACAAAAAAATCTCTAGCTGGGTCAACGAGCAGCACAGCAAGCAGGGAACGTTTCCACAACATTAGCTGACGTTATCTACAAGTTCTAATAATGTCTGAAAGAAAACACTTTATTTTAATGTTTAAAGAACGTTTTAAGGATATTTATCATGTCTAATAATGTTCCTGTGAGGTTAAAAGTGAACTAAGACAGAACGTTTTAACATTCAGAGGATGTTTGGAGGATGTTGTCAGATTATGTTCCATGATAACTAAAGAAGAACGTTCTCAAAACAACATTCAGAAAACGTTCTCCAGATGTTATCGAGGCCTCAGAAGACAGAATGTGGTTTTATAAAACGTTCCTGTGATTTAAAATATTAACAAAGGTGGAACATTTTAGCTGAAATGTTCTGAGGATGTTTTGTGGACGTTGCTGTTGAGAACGTTCTTCTATAAAACGTTCCCACAACGTTACAGGATGACAAGAGAAGGACGTTCTCAATGCAACATTTGGAAAATACTTTAAGAACATTTTTAGAGCCTCTTTAGAGAACTTTATCTGCCTTTAAGAAGAACATTCTGGGAACTCAAAGAAAACGCTTCACTAATGAACTCTGAGGGTCCTTTTATAAACGTTTGAGGAACGTTCCAGCTCTTCGTTCGTCCAGTTTCTCCTGAAGTTAACTCCTTATCAACGCCGGTTGTCGCAAATTGCAACGTACCGCTGCAGCTGAGACAGTGTATTCATTCCCCCAGTGCTGGTTCCTGCATATTCAGTACAAATATAGGAACCTTTTGCAAGCACTGGTTTCTCTTAGGACCGGTTTAAACAACATTTGTGGCATCAGTTATAAAATTTTACCATTAACGCCTGTTGCATTCCACCTTTATATCTACTATATGTGCTACAGACAAATTAACAATCTCCACTTAATTTAACATCAACTTGAATCAAAAACACATCAAGTTATTGTTTTTATATAAATGTAAATAAATTCAGGCGTTGTATCAGCGTCAGATGGAGGGTCTGATCTACCGTGACCGTGGCTCGCCATCCTGCTGCTGGTCAAGGCCGCCGTCGCCCGCCTGGCCAGGAGGCTCCCGACCCGCCCGGAGGTCAAACGCAGCATCTGGAGACAAGAAAGCAGGTTTAATTCTACGTACTGACGAGCACCTGTCATTTAATTTTTGCTTTTCATGATTAAAAAATAGTCAAAACACGAAGCAAGACGATCAGCTCAGATCCAATCGAACAGCTTCCAGTCAGCTGATCGTTAAATGTTCTGTCATCTGAGGTTTGGTCACATCTGAAGGACGTGTTTCTTTAATGTTCTGTTGGGATCACTGTGGAGGCGACTCATAAAGGAACGTTCTCTAATGTGTTCCAGAACGTTCTACCTCTACTAGAACAAGCTAAATGTCATTGTTTGGCATTTAAAGGATCAACAAGCTGCGTTTGGAGGAAGATCTGTGGAGAGTATCAGTGACTTCAACCAGAGTAAAACACAAAACACTACGAGGCTGTTAAATGATCTTATGACCCGTTGTGTTTTACTCTGCTGCCTTTAATCGGCCACTGATTCAGTTTTAAACGTTCACGTCGGACACCGATGTCTCCGCTTGTTGTTGTTCATAACAGCGGATCTCATTAGGTTCTTTATGAGGCGTCTGGATGAAAGTTAAATCCTTCTTTACCGTCTGGACGCCTCCTTATCTGCTGCTGTTCAACACCCAGCAGAAAGGAAGGAAACGAGGTCAGACAGGGAACGTTCCCGCAACATCAGCTAACGTTACCTAAAAGTTCTAATAACGTTGGAGAGAAAAAGTTTTAATCTGATGTTTAAAGAACGTTTTAAGGATATTTATCATGTCTAATAACGTTCCTGTGAGGATAAAAGTGAACTAAGACGGAACGTTCAGAGGATGTTTTGTGGACGTTGCTGTTGAGAAAGTTCTTAAATAAAACGCTCCCACAACGTTACATGACAACAAAGGAAGAACGTTCTCGGTGCAACATTTTGGAGAATATCTTAACTTTTTCAGAGCGTCTTTAGAGACGTTTCTACTGACATTCTGGAAACTACAAGAAAACTTACTGCTGAAAACTTTACTAGAACTTTCTCAGAACGTTTTTAGAACAAAAAAATCTCTAGCTGGGTCAACGAGCAGCACAGCGAGCAGGGAACGTTCCCACAACGTTGTCTAACGCTACCTAAAAGTTCTATTAATGTTTGAAGGAAAACATTTTAATCTGATGTCCAAAGAACGTTTTAAGGATATTTATCATGTCTAATAATGTTCCTGTGAGGTTAAAAGTGAACCAAGACGGAACGTTTTAACATTCAGAGGATGTTTGGAGGATGTTGTCAGATTATGTTCCATGATAACTAAAGAAGAACGTTCTCAAAACAACATTCAAGAAATGTTCTCCAGATGTTATCGAGGCCTCAGAAGACAGAATGTGGTTTTATAAAACGTTCCTGTGATTTAAAATATTAACAAAGGTGGAACTTTTTACCTGAAATGTTCTGAGGATGTTTGGAGATGTTGTTGTTGAGAACGTTCTTCTATAAAATGTTAAAACAACGTTACATGATAACAAGTGAAGGACGTTCTCAATGCAACATTTGGAAAACAGTTCAAGAACATTTTTAGAGAACTTTCTACTTACATTCTGGGAACTAAAATGAAACGTCCGGCTGAAAACTTAACTAGAACTTTGCAGAACGTTTTCAGTCGTACAAAATTCTAGCTGAGTTAAAGAAAAAACCCAGCGAGCGGAGAACGTTCCCACAACGTTACCCACAAGTTCTAATAATATTAGAGAAAAACATTTTAATCTGATGTTCAAAGAACGTTTTAAGGATGTTTATCATGTTTAATAATGTTCCTGTGAGGTTAAAAGTGAACTAAGACGGAACGTTTTAACATTCAGAGGATGTTTTGTGGACGTTGCTGTTGAGAACGTTCTTCTATAAAACGTTCCCACAATGTTACAGGATAAAGGAAGAGCATTTTTAAGGCGTCTTTAGAGAATCTTTTCCTGCCTTTAAGAAAACATTGTGGGAACTAAGCGGATAAACTCCCTGCTGAAAACATTCCCAGAACTTTCTCAGAACATTTGTAGAACAAAAACAGTCCGGCTTGATCTTCCTAAATCGTACTTCCATCGATCCACCAGCTGTTTCTTCTCACCTCAGTCACTTCAACTTTCACCAGCAGCTGTTTGACTCCAACCTGAACCCTGGAAATCTCTTAAAATGTCCTCACTGATGTGATGTAAAACTGAAACCGGTCCTCGCAGAAGCACACACACACACACACACACACACACACAGCGAGTGAAAATGGCGGAAATTGGCTGGGAGTCAATTTAAGCGTCCGAGCTGACCTTCTGATCAGGACAGAGGTAAATAAAGAGAGTTTTAATGGCAGCTGCTGGAAGAAGAACCTGGTTATTGGAGAGGTTGTTGAGGAATCAGGTATTATTACGTTCAGGGAGCCTCTCAGCAGGTGTTTTCTCATTCCTGCCTGGACAGATCTGCTCAGACTTGCATGGAGATGTGTCATTAAGCAACACGCAGCGCTGCTTTGACACACTTCAGAGCCTGTTTCCAGCTTCCATAAACCTCTGAGCTCAATCTGGGTCTTTTCCTGCACGTCCGCCGCTCTGCAGCCTCCTGTGGGATCAACAAGGAGGAGGAGGAGGAGGAGGAGGGTGGTGGTCTCTCTCCTTTTATACCTCCCCCCCCCGACGACGAACTACACCCTGTTTGTTTGTGCAAATACTCACAGTAGCTGTAAAATCGGATGAGGCAAAAGTCTCGAGAGTTGAAGCAAAAGGACGGTTCGGGCCTTCTCTCCTCGGTTCGTCTCGGCTCTTATCTCCTCATAGCAGTGAGCAGGAACCAACTGGTGGGCGGGTGAGAAAGAGGCTGGATGGGAGGGAGCCGAGGAGGGAGTCGGACCAAACTAGTGCAAGTAAACAATCGAGGAGAGCATGTGATAGGGCTGGCAGCGAGGCACAGTGGGCCGAGTCTGGCTTTGCAGGAAGACGAGGCGACACAAGGACACTTTGACTGAGCTCGTCTGTGCAGCTTTAAGGTTAAACGAGGACACGGGGGGAGTTTCCTCAACAGCATGCAGGAAAACTGAGGCAGAGATTTGAGAAAGTAAAAGAGGGGGAAAGTCTTTAAGCGCCTGCCTGAATGCAACTTGGCAGCAGGCCAGCGTGATCCACAGCGGCCTGGCAGTGAACCCGGTGGTCCAACCGCCAGCTGCAGGATCGAGGTCGAGTCAGGACACATTTATTCCGAGCAGCAGGTCGACTCATTCATAGTAACCAGTGAACACACAGCTCAGGTAGAACCAAGCCAACTATGCAGAGCACTTAGCTAAACTTTACACCAGGGAAAATAAAGTTCTGAGTTTAGCACCGTAAAGGAGGAAGTCAGGTGCTTGTTTCATTGTTCAGCCCTCATGTTGTTATATAACCTTGACAATACCTGCAGTAGTTCACTATCAGTCTGAGACCAAAGGGCGTCCAGCGCTCATGAATTATTCTCCAGGTCATGTTTCTTCATGCTCCACTTATAAACAGACTAGAAAAGCCCTCAGAGAGCTCATACCTCCACCAAGGAGCTTCAGTCCACCCCCAACACAATCTCCCAGTTCACATATTTTCTATGGAACGTTACAGATACAAATGTAATTACAGACAGTTCAAATGTCCTACTGACAATGCGGCCTTCACCCCATCCGACCTAATGAACAGGCGCGGCCTCTAGCGCGGCAGCTCCTAACAGCCTCCCAGCTTCTTAGACAACCGGAGATAAGAATGCCGGCCCAACCGTGCGTATGTCGCTCAGGAAGGAAAGAGAACTCCGTCACTGTCGCTGTCTGTCGCGTGGAGACCCAAAATGTCATGTGGTCAGAGGGGGTTACCCCAAAAACAAGAGTGCCCTCTGGTGGCTTTTAGAGTAAACCGCATTTAATCTTCCACACGGTTACACTTACATTAAAAAACATTCCTGGATCCAGACGGTGATCCGGATCAGTCCCAAAATGTCTTCATTTGTTCCTTGTCCCATTTCACACATTTCCTGAAAATTTCATCCAAATCCGTCCATGAGTTTTCGAGTTATTCTGCACACAAACAAACAAACAAACAAACACCAGCCATCACATAACCTCCTTGGTGGAGGTAATCAGACCTCTAGAAGAACACTGAACCTGCACGGCTGGAGAGTAAAAGTACCTGAAAACCTGGGTAAAGGAAACACTCAGTCATAACAATCACTTCTGCACCAGCGGGAACGTTTTGGTTGCCAAAGTTCTGGTAATGTTTTCAATGTAAAGTTTAGTTTTGCTTACAAGAACATCCTTAAATGCAGAATAAAGTTCCCTAAATACGCTTTAAAAGTGTTGGAAATATTTTCCAAACACTAGAACCTGTAGGTGATGTTAGATAACGTTGTGGGAACGTTCCCTGCTTGTTGAACCTCATTTGTTGTAAAAACATTCTGAGAAAGTTCTGCAAAGTTTCAGGAATGTTTTCAGCAGGAAGTTTTCCTTTAGTTCCCAGGATGTTCTTCTTAAAGGTGGGATAAAGTTCTCTAAAGACGTTCTAAAATGGTTCTGCAAACATTTTCCAGATGTTGCATTGAGAACATCCTTTGTTATTATTGTAGGAATGTTTTATAGGAGAATGTTCTCAACAACAACATCCTCAGAACATTTCAGGTAAAATGTTCCACCTTTGTTAATATTTTAAATTACAGGAACGTTTTATAAAACCACATTCTGTCTTCTGAGGCCTCGATAACATCTGGAGAACATTTTCTGAACGTTGTTTTGAGAACGTTCTTCTTTAGTTATCATGGAACATAATCTGACAACATCCTCCAAACATCCTCTGAATGTTAAAACGTTCTGTCTTAGTTCACTTTTAACCTCACAGGAACGTTATTAGACATGATAAATATCCTTAAAACGTTCTTTAAACATCAGAATAAAATGTTTTCTGTCAAACGTTATTAAAACTTGTAAATAACTTTAGGCGATGTTGTGGGAACGTTTCCTGCTTGCTGGAAAGTACCTCAAGAGTGTACTTGAGTGCAGTACTTAAAAGTATTAGCTTGATATAAAGTCAGCTAGTTAGCTAGTGCTACAGCAAGCTAATATAGCATAACATTATTAGCTTAACTTAAAGTCAGATAGTTAGCTAGTGCTACAGCAAGCTAATATAGCATAACATTATTAGCTTAACTTAAAGTCAGATAGTTAGCTAGTGCTACAGCAAGCTAATATAGCATAACGTTATTAATTTAATATAAAGTCAGCTAGTTAGCTAGTGCTACAGCAAGCTAATATAGCATAACATTATTACCTTCATATAAAGTCATCTAGTTAGCTAGTGCTTCGACATGCTAATAGCATAACAGTATTAGTTTATTATAAAGTCAGCTAGCTAGCAAGAGCTATGGCAAGCTAATATAGCATAACGGTAAACTGTCTGATTTCAGAAGTATTTATACTGAATTAAACTTGAATTTAACTTTTAAACTTCAATGTTTTTTTGAAAAATTATGTGGTTATTCAGAATTATGGGTTTAATGGGATTTTATGACGGATGAGTGAATTCACTGTTTATTTTTGAAATTTTATGGATATTTACATGTTTTTTTTCTTTATTAAAATAGCTGAAAAAAATTTTAAAATGCTTGGCAGAGCTGACAACTATAGGGTCAATAATTATTTACGGTGCATTTTTTAAAAGTAAAACACTGACGCCAAGCACACAGAGATGATCATAATTATAATCATTTAAGTCAGTAGATAGAAGAGCAAATTAAATCACTGAGAAGGAATAGAACATTTTAATCATAATTAGTTCTATAAAGTAAAAGACTAAACTAAGAAATAAAGAACATAAATCATTTTAAATGAATGGAAACTGTTATTTTTGGCATTTAAAGCAGTAAAATCAGTGAACAGGACTGAACCTGCTTTATTGCTTCAGTTCCACATCCGTCCACTAGAGAGCAGCAACACATAAACCTCCAGACTTCCTGTTTGGATTCAACACATGAGAAAATGAAAGCATGTCAATAATAACAGTCACATCTTTGTCAGTTGAAGCTGAACAAAGCAGAACATTAGTCTTCCTGGATCTGGTCCAGGTTAAATACTGCATTTGGTTCCAGCCTCCATCACCTGTTTTACTGGTTCTGTCAGCAGCAGAGTTTAGGTTTGATGTTTGATCACTGGCTTCATTTTAAATAATAATGACTGACTTAAACTGTCTTAAATAAGCTGGGTCGTGTCGTCTAATGGTATATCTGGTCCTAAGTCATTCAGAATAAAATATACAGATTAAAGTTGGTATTAATAAACATGGTTTCACAATAATCATGAGAATAAATTCATTGCTAACGTCCTGCTCACATGAATACAACTTTATAAAACAAAAAGCACCTACCTAGAAGTTACTTACGTAGAAATATCATAACTCATCTTCCTTCCAGTCGTTTTTACTGTTTTGCTTTCATCCAAAGAGGAACGTAGCTTCACTGAAAGAAAAGTAGTTTTATTAATTCACAAAAATATTTTCTATTTTCTATTTTTTGACATTGCTCTGAATGTAAATGCTACATGAATATCAAATAATACAAACTATTTTTGATTTTTTAAATGTTTAATTATTGCCAATCAATTTATAATTGAGCAGCCTACAGAATAAAATATATAACTTTACTTTATTATCATTGGTAATAAAGTGTATGGCTTGAAAATAACAAATCAGTCGGGATGTTTAGTCAACAGTAGCAAAGAATTCAAGCTACCTAGCTAGTGCTACGGCATGCTAATATAGCATTACATTATAAACTAAATATAAAGTCAGCTCATTAGCTAGTGCTACTCCAAGCTAATATATCATAACATTATTAGTCTACTAAGTCAGATAGTCAGCTAGTGCTAGAGCAAGCTAATATAGCATAACGTTAAGTGCTTATTATAAAGTCAGTTAGCTAGCTAGTGCTACGGCATGCTAATATAGCATTACATTATAAACTAAATATAAAGTCAGCTCATTAGCTAGTGCTACTCCAAGCTAATATATCATAACATTATTAGTCTACTAAGTCAGATAGTCAGCTAGTGCTGCGACAAGCTAATATAGCAAACGTTAAGTGCTTATTATAAAGTCAGTTAGCTAGCTAGTGCTACGGCATGCTAATATAGCATTACATTATAAACTAAATATAAAGTCAGCTCATTAGCTAGTGCTACTCCAAACTAATATATCATAACATTATTAGTCTACTAAGTCAGATAGTCAGCTAGTGCTGCGACAAGCTAATATAGCAAACGTTAAGTGCTTATTATAAAGTCAGTTAGCTAGCTAGTGCTACGGCATGCTAATATAGCATTACATTATAAACTAAATATAAAGTCAGCTCATTAGCTAGTGCTACAGCAAGCTAATATATCATAACATTATTAGTCTACTAAGTCAGCTAGTTAGTTAGTGCTACAGCAAGCTAATATAGCATAACGTTAAGCGCTTATTATAGAGTCAGTTAGCTAGCTAGTGTTACGGCAAGCAAATATAGCATACAAGTATTAGCTTAATTAAAAATCAGCTAGTTAGAGAGTGTCATGGCAAGCTAATATGGCATAACATTATTTGTTTAATGAGCTAGTTAGCTAGCTCTACAGCAAGCTAATATAGCATAACACTATTAGTTTAATATAAAGTTAGATAGTTTTACAACAAGCTAATATACCATAACATTATTAGCTTACTATAAAGTCTGCTAGCTAGTTCTACAGCAAGCTATGGCATAACATTATTCGTTTAATATGAAGTCAACTAATTAGCTAGTGCTATGGCAAGCTACTATAGTATTACATTATTAGCTTAATATAAAGTCCGCTGGCTAGCTAGTCATACAGCAAGCTAATATAGCATCAAATTATTAATTCAATATGAAGTCAGCTAGCTAACTAGTGCTATGGCAAGCTTATATAGCATACAATTATTAATTTAATATAAATTCAGCTAGCTAGTGCTATGGTAAGCTAATATAGCATACAATTTTTAGTTTAATATAAAGTCAGCTAGTAATATCACTAGCTGACTTCCACGTTTCTTTTTTTAAGTGTGTGCTAAAAGATGGGACTTTTCATGACGACTATATTTACTTGTCCAACATTTCAGATTCTGAATCAATGACATGAAGAAAAATAACAGAGAAAATATCAAATTTGAGGTTTTTATCTTGAATAGTTCCTGAGATATTGTCATTCAAACAGCCTCAAATGTAAATGTGGGAAGAAATCTGCTGAAAGTGGGTTGAATGGCGATTTAGCATTTAATATATCAAGATAAACGTTCATAGATAACATTTTAAATATCCAGAGCTTATAATAAAAACTCTGTTATTGTTTCCTTTAATTTGTCACCCGCCTGCAAGCAACAAGTTCAGTTTTCTATTGAAGTAAATAGTTTTATGTGCTGATAATTCATGAACTGTAACTATGCTTTAAACTATAAAGTGCTTCCTTGAACCGTCTGTCCTGTTTTTTTACATCTGTAATGTCAAACACGGACGGGAGCTTTGACTCGTCTGTCGGCGTCATTAACAGGCTGCCTGACCCGTTTGGTTTCAGTTTTCATTTCTGCAGGAGCTTCCAGAGAAAAGGAACGATTTTCCAGAGACTCAGCCAGAGCAGCCTCGCCGACGGTTAGAAAGTCAGTTGTTTTCTCTGCAGGCGGAAAGCTGTCAAACAAGACGGCAGCTGCTGGTTCAACGGACGAAGACACGCGTCCCTGATTCATTTATGGAAATCAGGTCTGGACCGTGACGGTGCAGAACCCACAGATCCTCCACACACTTGATCTCCTGCAGGGTTCGGCCTCACGTTGACCCCCAGCCGACCTCCAGCGTCCCAGCGGAGTTGGAGACGTTTCGCCGTCTCCCTGGAGGAAACGTCGGCCATCAGTCATCCCTCCTCTTTGTTCAGCCTCTTTATTCTGACAGTGAAGCAGCAGAAATGAGGACTGAAGGGAGGGAATCAGCTCAGCGCCGCTCATAAACGGGCCCAACGGCGGCTCCTCTCCAGCATGTTTCCCATCTGACGTCCTGACAAAAGCTTTGTCACATTGCTTTAATGAGTCCGGCTCAGCTTGCCCCCGCAGGAAAGAGATTCTCCGGGCGCCTCTGCGACACCAAGCTCCCTCTTTCATCCATAGACATATATACGTAGACGCCGCGTTGACTGCTGCTGCCGATTGGAGCCGACGTGCCTACGCGGCGGCCATCTTGGTACAGTGCCACTCGCCCCTACAGTGCATTACGTCTATAGAGGAATGACATGTCTGCACTATAAAAGTGATCATAAATCCATCAGTTGTCAACATATATTGTTTGTTACAAACGTCAGACATGGAGGACGGACAGGCAGACATAAATAGAACAAAAGCATCCTGTGTCAAAGCTACATGCGTGACGTTTTTAACAAACCAAACCGTTTGGAAATCGGTCGAAAATTCAGTGAATAATTCTACTTTCAGATTGTGGAGTACCTCTTACCTCCATAGACTTACATTCACTCCCCCCTCTGCTAGCCCTGTACCAAGATGGCGGAGCTTTAGGCACGTCCCTCCACAGTCAATGCGGCGTCTACGTATGTATGTCTATGCTTTCATCTCTTCATCTGCAGCTCGCTCAGCTGACGAGGACTCTGTCGGTCACGAGAACCCGACAGACCCCCTTTAACTCCTCTAACACGGTGAATGTGGGTCACTGAGATCTGAGGGTGTGCGGCCTCACGTTCAGCTTCATCCGCCCGACTCCTGCACGTCCAGGCTTGTCGAGCTTTTCCTGCAGAACCCGTCTGGACTCCTGGCATGTTTGTGTGTTTGCACGATGGCTCTGCTTCCACCCCGGAGGCATTGTGCAGAACTGGGTCACGCTCCCGTCCCTCCCCATGCTCACCTCCTCCTCCTCCTCCTCCTCCTCCCGTCATATTCTGCTGTATCGGTGGGCTCCGTGCCGTCGCCCCCTCGCTGGCATCGCCTCAAAGCGAACACCAAAGCATGACTAAGGATGAAAGCGGCTGGTAAGCGGCTGTGATCAAGCGCTCGCTCTGCATGCATAATCCACAATAATAATAACAGTAATAATAGCCACATATATGGGTTACATTTCACTTTTCCTTCATCTGCTGCCTGGAGAACTCGTCGGTTCATTCTGAGAACATTAATCCATCAGTTCTCTGCTGTTTAACTGGGTCTGGGTCAGAATAAGTGGCTCCTCTCTCCGGTCGCATCCTTAAAGGCCGACACACTACAGGATGATTCAAACCTCACATATGTAGAGACCAAACACTTGAAGATAACAAAAGACAGATCGCACAAGGCCTCTCTCTTCTGATCTTATAGAGTGGTGTTCACTACAGAGCACACCGGTCCGTGTACGTCGCGGCCATTCGTTTTCTTATTTTGAGATTTCAAAATAAAAACGAAAAACAAACCGTTTCCCGTTTTTTTCATTGATAATACAAAATGAAAAATGGAAAACGGGCCCTAATTCATTATCCATTATCTGTTATCGGATTTAATTAGATGTGTTTGTAAATGGAAATTAAAATTAAAATACACCCGTGGAAAACTTATTTCTCTATTTCCTGTTGGTTTTGGCTCCGTGACCCGTCTGACTTCTGAAGAGGAGCTAGCGATTTAGCTAGCTCCGCTAAATGGCGGAGTTAGCGATTTACCGCTAGCTCCACCATTTAGCGGAGCTAGCGGTAAATCACTACTTTGCTTTCTGGCAAAGCTAAAGTAACAGAAAACCTCCAAACCTCCCAAAAACGTCCTGAAAAGCAGCCAAACGCTAGCGATTTAGCGCTAGCGGCAGAGCTAGCGGCACCACAAGGTCCCTCCAAAGGGACAAATAAACCCCACGCTGGTGAAAAGTCCACTGTGAAATAGTGAACAATGTGAGCCAAGCAACGTTTGGACCCCACAGTGGGTCTTCATCAGGCCACGGCACACAGCAAGGTCTGCTAACAGTGAGCTAACACTGGAGCTTTAGATACCAGATCCTTCCTCATCAGAAGTCAGACGGGTCACGGAGCCAAAACCAACAGGAAGTAGAGACATAAGTTTTCCACGGGTGAATTTTAATTTTAATTCCCATTTACAAACACATCTAATTAAATCGGAGAACGGATAATGGATAATGAATTAGGGCCCGTTTTCCTTTTTTCATTTTGTATTATCACTGAAAAAAACGAGAAACAGTTTATTTTTCGCTTTTATTTTGAAATCTCAAAATAAGAAAACAAATGGCCGCGACGTACACGGACCGACACCACACTATAAGATTCTAAACCGATTCTTCAGCAGACTATCAGGTTCTTCACGCTCAGTATTCCAAATCTCTGAATCTCTGAATACAAACACTGTGATCATACAAATTGTGTTTTTAATTCCAACTAGACAACAAGAGACTCGTCCGTCCGGCGTGGAAACACAAAATAAGTGTGTTGAGACTTCAGTGGAAACAGAGCAGAGACGACAAAGCAGACAATGTTATCTCAGAACCCCAGAAACCCGCTATCAGAGAGGGAAAGTCTGAGAGGGAAAACAAAGAGGAGAAGCCTCGGCGCTGACGAAGCACTTTATCCAGGTCAGCATCGGAAAAACAAACAGCGGCGGTCTTTCATCGGGTCAGTGGACACGGAGGAGGATTCAGCTTCATCACGGGCTTCAGTCACTGAGTTCTGATGTGGAGATCCAGTCTGGAGAAACGTCCAGAGAATGTGTGTCATTCCACAACTAAACCAAGACTGGAACTTTCTACTGGGTTTTGATTGTTTGTTTTGGTTAGCGTAGGGAAGGCAGTGTTTGGTGATGATATTGTTGGACCGTTATGCCCCACCGTTCTCAAAACACAACGTCGTACTGAGAACGTTCTGTCTTTGTTATTGTGTAACACTGTGGGAACAATATGTAGACTGTATATGTTTCCTCAACAACGTTCCTAAAACATCCTCAGAACATTGCAGCCAGAATGTTCCACCTCTGTTGATATATCACATTATAATATGTAGGGATGAACGATAAAGCCAATTTCAACTGATACCGATAATCGATAATTTTATGCTTCTTGCAGCCGATAACTGATCACGTCAACTGATATTTCTTTACTTAATAAACTATAATTTGAGTCCAAATCCACTTCCTACTATAATTCTGACCCATACAAACAAATAGAACCACTGAGTAGAGCAGAAACTGCCAGTAAAATGTAGGGCTGGTCTGAATAGCGATATCTGTGCTCCGGATCTAATAATCACAGAATATTCGATTCGTGCCGCCGGTGTTGGCCGGGGGCGGGGGGTGACACCAGAGCGGGAGTTGCAGTGGGAGTGGGGGGTGACTGCATACTACAACTACAGCGGCATTCTGGAGCCTCAGCGACGCTCTGCGATGCTTGGCGACGCTCGGCAGCACTTGGCGGTGGCTCACACGATTGTTCCAATGTAAAAATTATTATCCCAATACCACCACAACGAACAAATATTCAGATATTCCTATATTCCAGACCAGCGCCCTAGTCAAATGTCTTCTTCTGACATGCTAAACAAAGTCCACACTGGTCAGTGCCACGCCATGCTGCTTGCTTTTCTCTGCCCGCGCAGTCTGATGACATCACACACATGCGACAGTACCGTCAGGGAGGGGAGGGGTTGAGGAGCCAGGCATGAGGACAAACCACAACACACAGACCAACGGCAAAAACCAAGATTCATAGTCTTTATTATTATTGGCTCATTTTTTATTATCGGTATGACATCATAATTGCCAATAGTAACCGATAATTATCGGAGGCCGATATTATCGAGCATCCCTAATAATGTGTTCCTCAACGAAAAGGCAGAATGTTCTACCTTTAATAAATTACATTAAAATGTTCTGTAAAAAAACACATTCTGTCATCTGAGGCCTCGATAACATCTGGAGAACTTTTTCCTTTGTTATTATGGAACATTGTGAGAATGTTTTATCGGAGAACGTTTCTATGATGCGTTTCCTCAACAACATCCCCAAAACATCATCAGAACATTGCAGAGAGAATGAACCCATTTTTAATAGATAACATTACAGGAACGTTTTATAAAACCACATTCTGTCTTCTGAGGCCTCGATAACATCTGGAGAACATTTCTTGATGTTGTTTTGAGAACGTTCTTCTTTAGTTATCATGGAACATAATCTGATAACATCACTAAACATTACTACTGGTTAACTAGTCCTAGCGAGCAGGAAACGTTCCCACAACATTGGCTAATGTTACCTACAAGTTCTAAAACGTTTTAATCTGATGTCCAAAGAACGTTTTAAGGATATTTATCGTTTCTAATAATGTTCCTGTGAGGTTAAAAGTGAACTAAGACAGAACGTTTTAACATTCAGAGGATGTTTGGAGGATGTTGTCAGATTATGTTCCATGATAACTAAAGAAGAACGTTCTCAAAACAACATTCAGAAAATGTTCTCCAGATGTTATCGAGGCCTCAGAAGACAGAATGTGGTTTTATAAAACGTTCCTTGGATTTGACATAATAATAAAGGTCAATGTTCTCAACGCAACATTTGGAAAACGTTTTAGGAACACTTTCGGAGCGTCTTTAGAGAAAATTTTAACTTACATTCTGGGAACTACAAGGAAACTTCCCGCTGAAACATTACTAGATCTCTGCAGAACTTTCTCAGAACGTTTTAAGAACAACAAAATTCTAGCTGAGTTAAAAGCAACCCAGCAAGCAGAGAACGTTCCCACAACGTTAGCTACAAGTTCTAATAATGTTTGAATGAAAACGTTTTAATCTGATGTCCAAAGAACGTTTTAAGGATGTTTATCATGTCTAATAATGTTCCTGTGAGGTTAAAAGTGAACTAAGACAGAACGTTTTAACGTTCAGAGGATGTTTGGAGGATGTTGTCAGATTATGTTCCATGATAACTAAAGAAGAACGTTCTCAAACCAACATTCAGAAAACGTTCTCCAGATGTTATTGAGGCCTCAGAAGACAGAATGTGGTTTTATAAAACGTTCCTGTAATTTAAAATATTAACAAAGGTGGAACATTTTACCTGAAATGTTCTGAGGATGTTTTGTGGACGTTACTGTTGAGAACGTTCTGCTATAAACGTTCCCACAACGTTATATAGAAGGATGTTCTCAATGCAACGTTTGGAAAATATTTTAAGAACATTTTAAGAGAACTTGAAGCCACCTTTAAGGAGGACATTCTGGGAACTTAAGGAAATGTCCCGCTGAAAACATTAATAGAACTTTCTGAGAACGTTTTTAGAACAAGTCTACAGCCTGTAATAATGAAGACTTTTAAACAACGCATGCTGTTCGACACAGAAGAAGAAGAGTTTTAGACAAAATAAACCAACTTTATTTATTCACTACTTATTTATTCCGTGTATTTTGGGTCAAACTTCCTGTAGAAACTTCATCTGTCTTCAGTCTTTGTGAATAATTAGGATAAATTAACAGTAAATGGGGTCAAACACGGGTTAAACTGAATATTACGGAGCTTTTAATCACGGCTTACATTCAGACTCCACCCTGGCTGGAGGGTGTTTAGTTAGTTTAGCTCGTTCCCTCGTCTTCTCTTGGCTCTGTTAGTATTCCTGGGAGGTGGCTCGGTTGCCGTGGCAGCCAACAGTCGGTTCTTGTCTACGTCCTGGAAGCTTTAGACCTTCCTCTGTGTGTCAGGAAGCCTTCAGTCCCCATGATGGATCACCTGAGGACTAAATACCGGGTCCCGACCTGGAGGGGTTCCCATCCAGCGCTAATTAACTTAGCACCAATTAATCCACAGGACGGCGCCCTCCGGTGTCACCTCCAGGGGCCTCAGGCCAACGTGACTGGAATGAATCAGGCCCTGATAACTGGTGCTAACGGGGGGTTTCCTTTTACAAACGAGGGACAAACAGGAGGATGTCGGAGAGTCATCTGTTATCGCAGACGAGCTCCTGACTGGACAAAAGCTACAGATGTTTCTGTGTCTGTCTGAACGATAAACCACAGCTGTAAAGATGCTGATGAATTCAGGTCGCCACGGCAACACGAAAACTAATTCATAGAGATTATCTGGAGGTTTGTGCCTTAAAAGAAACCAACAAAACAAATGCTGGAAATAATAATAAAGTAATACTAATTAAAGACACAGCTGACCCCATGTCCATGTGTTTACTGTTCACATGTGGCTTGGAATCATATACAGTTTATATTTAACCGACTAGTTAGTGAACATGTAAAACTAGTTATTATGCATTAGAAACTGCAATTAGACACTAGTTAGTACGCATAAATAACACCTCAGTAACTAGTTACCAAATAGAAAAAGGCAGCATGTATTCGGGACTAGTTGCTACGTTTCAGAAACTAGTTAGTACACATGTAAAATTAGCTATTATGAATAAGAAACTGGTTACTAAGAGTCAGACACCAGTTAGTAGAAATGAAAAAAGCAGTTAGTATGAATCCTAAACCAGTTAATATGCATCAAAAATAGTTACTTTGAGTCAAAAACTAGTTAGTACACATCTGAAAGTAGCTGTTATGCATTAGAAGCTGCTTAGGAGTCAGATACTAGTTATTACGCATAAAAAGCAGTTAGTATACCTCAGTAACTAGTTACTGCAAAGAAAACCACAGCATGTATTAGTGACTAGTTACTATGAGTCAGAAACTAGTTGGTACAAATAAAAGAGCAGTTATTATGAATCCTAAACTAGTTGATACTTATCAAAAATGACTTGCTATTAGTCAAAAACAAGTTAGTACACGTCTGAACTAGCCATTATGCATTAGAAGCTGCTTACTATGAGTCAGATACTAGTTACTACACATAAAAAAGCAGTATAGTACACCTCACTAACTAGTTACTGCATAGAAAACAGTAGAAGGTATTAGTGACTAGTTAATATAAGTCAGAAAACAAGTTACTATGCATATAAAACTAGCTACTATGCATTACAAACTCGTTACTTTGAGTGGGACACTAGTTAGTACACATAAATAAGCAGTCAGTACACCTTAGTAACTAGTTACTACTTAGAAAGTACTTGTGAGTAAATACTTTAAGTCAAAAGCTAGTTAGTAGAAATAAAAAAGCAGTTGGTATGAATCCTAAACTAGTAAATATTTATCAGAAACTAGTTAATATTAGTCAAAAACTAGTTAGTAAACATCTGAAACTAGCTACTATGCATTAGAAGCTGTTTACTACGTGTCAGATACTAGTTAGTACACATAAAAAAGCAGTTTGTACACCTCAGTAACTAGTTACTGCATAGAAAAAAGCAGCATCTACAAGTGACTAGTTACTATTTGTCAGAAACTAGTTAGTACACATCTAAAACTGGCTACTACGTATTATAAATAGGTAACTATGAGTCAGATACTACTTAGTACACACATAAGCAGTTAGTGCACCTCGGTTACTAGTTGCTGCATTGAAAAAGCAGCATGTATAAGAGACTAGTTACTACTCGTCAGAAACTAGTAAGTACACATCTGAAACTAGTTAGTACTCTTAAGCAGTTAGTATATCTCAATAACTACTTACTACATAGAAAAAAGCAGCATCTATAAGTCACTAGTTACTATGAGTCAAAAACTAGTTAGTACACGTAAAAAAGCAATTAGTACACCTCAATAACTAATTACTGCATAGAAAAAAGCAGCATGTATTAGTGAGTAGTTGTTACGTGTTAGGAAGCAGTTAGTACACATGTAAAACTAGCTACTATGCATTAGAAACTGGTTACTATGAGTCAGACACTAGTTAGTAAGCATAAATAAGCAGTTACTGCACCTCGGAAACTAGTTACTACTTAGAAAGTTCTAGTGAGTAGTTACTTGGAGTCAAAAACTAGTTAGTAGAAATAAAAAGCAGTTAATATGAATCCTAAACTACTTAATATTCACCAGAAATTAGTCACTATGAGTCAAAAACTAGTTAGTACACGTCTGAAACTAGTTAGTACACATGTAAAACTAGCTATCATGGATTACAAACTGGTTACTGCGAGTCAGATAGTAGTTAGTATGCATAAATAAACAATTAATAAACCTCAGTAACTAGTTATGAGATTGAAAAAAGCAGCATGTATTAGTGACTAGTTACTATGAGTCAGAAACTAGTTAGTACACGTGTAAAACTAGCTACTATGCATTAGAAACTGGTTACTATGATTCAGAAACTAGTTGGTAGAAATGAAAAAGCAGTATGAATCCTAAACTAGTTAATATTCATCAAAAATTAGTTACTATGAGTCAAAAACTAGTTAGTACACATGTAAAACTAGCTATTATGCATTACAAACTGGTTACTACGAGTCAGATACTAGTTAGTACACATAAATAAGCAGTTAGTACATCTCAGTAACTAGTTACTGCATAGAAAAAAGCAGCATGTATTAGTGACTAGTTACTATGAGTCAGAAACTAGTTAATATGCATCAGAAATATTTAGTACACGTCTGAAACTAGTTAGTACACTAGTCAGTAGTTAGCTACTACTAATAAAGGCTTATCGTATCATGTTGTATGTTTTCCTTTTATCTTCTAACTGCCTGCAGTATTTCTTACAGTAATATTTACAGTATTTTTACAGTATTTCTTACATCTTTTACACCGATGAGGTCAAACAAGGTGAGAATCAGACCTCTAACCCGGTTCTGTGCTACAACATCAGCTTGTGTGAGTTTTTAAATGAACACTGAGGATGAATGAGATCTACAACCACTGTAAGAGGACCTCAGACATGTGACCATCAGACCCACACAGGTTCAGATGATAACAACTCCAGTACTGAACATAATCAGTGCATCTGCTGGCAGACGTCGCTCACGCTCATCACCTCTCGTGCACGGTTCTGCCTCTCAGTGGCGATCAGCTTCTCGCAGCAGCTCTGCAGATTATCGTCTTTTCATTATTCATTTTCGCGCGATCCATAATTCATGCGTTTGTAGGAGCGCGCTGAGGGTCCGCGGGGGGTTTCATGCTGCTGCAGTCATCTGCCCCACATTATCAGGGATGAAGAGCAGGGATGGAGGTCTAACAGGGGAGGACCAGGGGGTGAGGAGGGTGAGGAGGGTGAGGAGGGTCCAGAAAGAGACAGACGCTGGTAGAAGAAAGCTGAAAAAACAGACGAAGGGAACACATTGTGGAGCAGACCTGATTCCTTACATTAGCTAGACGAGAGGAATGATGCCACTCTCATGTCTGTCTGTTAAATATGGAGCCAAGACGTGATTAGCTTAGCTTAGCTTAGCTTAGCATGAAGACAAATGGTTCAGACCTGAAATATCTGTTTTCTGTTGTTAAAAAGTAATTTTTTGGGGCAAGTTTCACAAAAAGCAGACTTCTAATCGTCATAATCAATCTGTCGCACAATCCTTAATGAATTTGGGTAATTTAAACCGAAACAAACAAAAACAAAAACAAGCCAGGCTGAACAACAACGCATCTCTCGTTTCTCTACACTCCAGCGGAAAACCTCCTCGAAGACTTTAGAGGTCAAAATATTTAACCGGGAAAATTCAGAGAGAAAGAAAATTTTTAAAGAAGGTTTCTGAGGGATTCATTTTTACTGCCACGTTTCCCGCCTTTTTGCAGCAGGTGTCACTGAGAGTTACCATGGAAACACAGGTATTAGCATGGGGAACGTTCTAACAACGTTATCTAGCATTAGCTAACATAAACGTTCCTGTAATCTAAAATTATTACAAAAGTGAACTAAGACTGAACGTTTTAACATTCAGAGGATGTTTGGAGGATGTTGTCAGATTATGTTCCATGATAACGTTCTTCTATAAAACGTTCCCACAACGTTACATGATAACAGAGGAAGGACTTTGTCAATGCTTTTGAACATTTGAAAAATGATGTAGAACGTCTTCAGAGAACTTTATCCGGCCTTTACGGAGAGCATTCTGGGAACTAAAAAATAAGAAAACTTCCTGCTGAAGACATTACTGGAACTTTACAGAACTTTGTCAGAACATTTTTAGAACAAAGACATTCCAGCTGGGTCTACCTGCTTTGCGTATGTTCTAATAAAGTTATGATGGTCTAATGTCGACATTCAGAGGACATTTTCAGGAACAGAGATCACCAAGCAAGCAGCAAACGTTCCTACATGAGAGCATTTTAGAGCATCATTAGAGAATTTTTCCTGCCTTAAGAACAACAACTAGAATTCTGCAGAACTTTAAAAGAACATCTTTTAAACAAAGAAATTAACAAACAAAACTAGAAAAGCCCTCAGAGAGTTCATACCTCCGCCAAGGAGCTTCAGTCCACCCCCAACACAATCTCCCAATTCACATATTTTCTATGGAACGTTACAGATACAAATGTAATTGCAGACAGTTCAAATGTCCTACCCACAATGCGGCCTTCACCCCATCCGACCTAATGAACAGGCGCGGCCTCTAGCGCGGCAGCTCCTAACAGCCTCCCAGCTTCTTAGACAACCGGAGATAAGAATGCCGGCCCAACCGTGCGTATGTCGCTCAGGAAGGAAAGAGAACTCCGTCACTGTCGCTGTCTGTCGCGTGGAGACCCAAAATGTCATGTGGTCAGAGGGGGTTACCCCAAAAACAAGAGTGCCCTCTGGTGGCTTTTAGAGTAAACCGCATTTAATTGTCCACCTGGTTACATTTACATTAAAAATAAATCCTGGATCCAGACGGTGATCCGGATCAGTCCCAGAATGTCATCATTTGTTCCTTGTCTCATTTCACGCATTTCCTGAAAATTTCATCCAAATCTGTCCATAAGTTTTCAAGTTATTTTGAACACAAACAAACAAACAAACAAACAAACCAACAAACCAACGTCGGCCATCACATAACCTCCTTGGTGCAGGTAATAATAGTTGCAGGGTTTTAATGATATATATTAACAAAGGTGAAACAGTTTGCCTGCAATGTTCTAAAGATTTTTTGGGGATGTTTCTATTCATAACGTTCTTCTATAAAACATTCCTACAACGTTACATGACAACAAAGAAAGGACGCTCTCAATGCAACATCCTGAAGATGTTTGAGGAGCATCTTTAGAGAACTTTATCCGGCCTTTCAGAAGAACATTCTGGACACTAAAAGAAAACTTCCCACTGAAAACATCACTTTGCAGAACTTTCTCAAAACGTTTTCAGAACCAAACTATTGCAGCTGGAGCAGAGTGAAATTAGGCTCCGTCCAAAAGGTAACAAGACCTACACAGCAGCACCGCCAACACTCACTGATGATGAGTTCTGCTGGGAAAACCTCGGGTTCTGGCGTTCAGGTTGCAGACTAACACCCACATGAAACCCTGACACACACCCCCAGACGACTGGTTTCTGGTGGAACATGCAAAGATTCAACGACTTTATCGTCACATGCATCAACAACAAGCTAGCAGCCATTTGTCATCCAGTCCAAGTTCCCCTGAGCAGGAAACCAAGCATCTGTCCTGGCCTGTTCTCAGAGCTCCATCAGTCCTCTTTCTGTCCCACCAAACCGCCTCGTTCTCCCAGAAGTGAAAGTTTAGTGCAGCGTTGTGGAAACTCCCGCTAAGTGTGTCAGGCGTTTTACATTTTTAGTGTTTGCTAATGGCAGCTGCTGTTGGAAGCAAAGTGAAGCTGTGTGACCTGCTTTTCTTTAATTAAAGGAAATGTGTCTGAGGCAGCACTTTTATTAAAAAAACATCCGAAACTTTTAAAGACCTAAAGGAGAGAACGTTCCAGGTTGAGGAGGACAGGGGGGGAGGCGACAGAATGACGTGTCGTCCCTGCTAGATTCTTTGTTGTTTCGAGAAAGTTCTGAGACAGTTCGGCAATGTTTTCAGCAGGAAGTTTTCTTTTAGTTCCCTGAATGTTCCTCTTAGAGACAACTGGAACATTGTGTTTATTAGATACTATAGTGTTCCCTCACCAACATCCCCAAATTGCAGCCACAACATTCCACCGTTGTTAATTTATCACACCACAGGAGCATCTTGTAAAGAAAGTTCTGTCATCTGAGGTCTCAGTAACGTCTTGTTTGAATGTTGCATTGAGAACATTCTTCCGTTGTTACCTCCACCGAGGAGGTTATGTGATGGCCGGCGTTGGTTTGGTGGTTTGTTTGTTTGTGTGCAAAATAATTCTAAAACTCATGGACGGATTTGGATGAAATGTTCAGGAAATGTGTGAAATGGGACAAAGAACAAATGATGACATTCTGGGACTGATCTGGATCACCGTCTGGATCCAGGACTGTTTTTAATGTAAGTGTAACCAGGTGGACAATTAAATGCGGTTTACTCTAAAAGCCACCAGAGGGCGCTCTTGTTTTTGGGGTAACCCCCTCTGACCACATGACATTTTGGGTCTCCATGCGACAGACAGCGACAGTGACGGAGTTCTCTTTCCTTCCTGAGTGACATACGCACGGTTGGGCTGGCATTCTTATCTCCGGTTGTCTAAGAAGCTGGGAGGCTGTTAGGAGCTGCCGCGCTAGAGGCCGCGCCTGTTCATTAGGTCGGATGGGGTGAAGGCCGCATTGTCGGTAGGACATTTGAACTGTATGTAATTACATCTGTATCTGTAACGTTCCATAGAAAATATGTGAACTGAGAGATTGTGTTGGGGGTGGACTGAAGCTCCTTGGTGGAGGTATGAGCTCTCTGGGGGCTTTTATAGTTATTTTGGAAACATCGTCTAGAAGAACGTTTGATAATGTGTTCCCTCAAAAAAAAAGGCAAAATATGCAAGTTTTAGTAAATCAGATCATAGGAACGTTTTATAAAACCACATTCTGTCTTCTGAGGCCTCGATAACATCTGGAGAACATTTTCTGAATGTTGTTTTGAGAACGTTCTTCTTCAGTTATCATGGAACATAATCTGACAACATCCTCCAAACATCCTCTGAATGTTGATATTAAAACGCTGTATTAACTTTATATGAACATTACTGGAAATTAACATTTCTCAAAATGTTCTATAAGGGAAAACTGGGGCTGTGTTTATGCAGTTAACTTCTGAATAATCCCAGCTATAATTTTTTTTGCTCTTAAAACTTTCTGAAAAGTTCTAGTAACATTTTCAGCTCTAAGTTTTCTTTTAGTTCCCTGAATTTTCCTCTTAAAGGCAGGAAAAAGTTCTGTAAAGATGCTCTGAAAATATTTTAAAAATAATTTCCAAACGTTGCATTGAGAACGTCCTTTGTTTGTATCATGTAACATTGTGGGAACGTTTTATAGAACATTCTCAACAGCAACATCCACAAAACATCCTCAGATCATTTCAGGTAAAAAAAAAAATTACAGGAACGTTTTATAAAACCACATTCTGTCTTCTGAGGCCTCGATAACATCTGGAGAACATTTTCTGAATGTTGTTTTGAGAACGTTCTTCTTTAGTTATCATGGAACATAATCTGACAACATCCTCCAAACATCCTCTGAATGTTAAAACGTTCTGTCTTAGTTCACTTTTAACCTCACAGGAACGTTATTAGACATGATGAATATCCTTAAAACGTTCTTTAAACTTCACATTGAAATGTTTTCTTTCAAACATTATCAGAACTTGTAGGTAACGTTAGCCAGTGTTGTTAGAACGTTCCCTGCCAGCTGCGTTATCTTTTGGGAGTGTGTTTGTGTGCTGAAGGTGGAGGTCGGGAAGTTTTCTCTCCACGGAGCTCTGACCTTGACTTTGCTAATAAACTGAACTACATATCATAAATTCATGGCTGAAGCCCATGAGTGCGCTAATTAGGGTGTGTTGGACTTGGAACCTAAAAACCAATTACAGAACCTCCAGAGAACATTACCGGTGTTTGCTTTAGGGCTCCAGAGTTCACAGCAGAGGTTGAGCGTGTGTCATAACAACAGCGGTCGTGGTGACGGAGGAGGATCCCGCACAAAAGGTCGGTCCTGACCTCCGACCTCCAGCGTCTAGTCGCCCATCCGCTGCCTCCCTCCATCCTGCCAGGCCTCCCTCCACCCTCCAGCCTCCAGCCCCTCTTTCCTCTCTGGGGATCACCCTTCGCTCAGATGGAGGTTTGGAGCAGCAGCTGGCCGTCTGCTAGAGAGAAAAGTGGAGGGAGGGAGCTCAGAAAATAGGAAAATTGATCTTACGTATGAGTTTTCTCTAACCTTTGGCACAGATTTGCATTGTTGTCAGATGTCCTATAGACTGCAGCAGCCGCTTCGGCAAATTAGTTATAGATTTACGGCCACACAGCGTGTTGTGATGGTGGAAAACAGCAATTAAACATGTGGGAACTCTCTCATTTCTGTATCATGTGTAGCATAATATTTAATCTCGAGCATCTCTACAGGGTGATATTTCAGTTTTATGTGTAATATTTTATTTTCATGTGTAAAACGTTTATTACATATACAATACTTCACTTTTATGTGTGAAATTGTTAATGTAATGGACAATATTTCATTTTCATCACATTTTTCAGGTGTGATATTTCATTATCATGTGTGACATCACTTCAGTATAATTGCCAGATTTACTATTTACTGTTCTATTCAAGCCTTATTTTAGTTTACATATTATAATAGCAATATCTGGCACAAGAATTTCCTTCAGGATTAATTAAGATTTATCTTATTTTGTTGCATTTTCTTTTACTTGAAGAGGAAGTCAAAATTGTGGGGAAATACTAATAATAGTGCATCCAAAGTGAAAAATTAACCCCTGACTAGAACCGTCAAATTTTACTGATTAAAACATAACTGCCTGATTTTTTTAAGCCGTAGAAAAGCCAAAATATGAGAACAATGAAGTGAAGCATGGTGGTGGCAGCATCATAATGTGAAGCAAAGTGGTGGCAGCATCATGATGTGAAGCATGGTGGTGGCAGCATCATGATGTGAAGCATGGTGGTGGCAGCATCATGATGAGAAGCATGGTGGTGGCAGCATGATGTGAAGCATGGTGGTGGCAGCATCATGATGTGAAGCATGGTGGTGGCAGCATCGTGATGTGAAGCACGGTGGTGGCAGCATCATGATGAGAAGCATGGTGGTGGCAGCATGATGTGAAGCATGGTGGTGGCAGCATCATGATGTGAAGCATGGTGGTGGCAGCATCATGATGTGAAGCACGGCGGTGGCAGCATCATGATGTGAAGCACGGTGGTGGCAGCATGATGTGAAGCATGGTGGTGGCAGCATCATGATGTGAAGCATGGCGGTGGCAGCATCATGATGTGAAGCACGGTGGTGGCAGCATGATGTGAAGCATGGTGGTGGCAGCATCATGATGTGAAGCATGGTGGTGGCAGCATCATGATGTAAAGCCTGGAAGTGGCAGCATCATGATGTGAAGCATGGTGGTGGCAGCATCATGATGTGAAGCATGGTGGTGGCAGCATCATGATGTGAAGCATGGCGGTGGTAGCATCATGATGTGAAGCACGGTGGTGGCAGCATCATGACGTGAAGCATGGTGGTGGCAGCATCATGATGTGAAGCACGGTGGTGGCAGCATCATGATGTGAAACATGGTGGTGGCAGCATCATGATGTGAAGCATGGTGGTGGCAGCATCTTGATGTTGCTCTGTCTTGTATTGCTTTTTTAACTTATATTTCTTTTTTAACTTTTTGTAGCTTTTTATTTATATCTATTGATATCTTTTCATTTTGCACTGTCCTGGCACTGGCAGAACAGTTTTTTAATGTATGTAAATACACAAAAAATGACAATAAATTCATCTCAAATCTAAAATCTTGTGGCCCAGTTTCTGTCGTTTCCCCATTTGCGCCTATTCTGCTTGTTTTTTCTTTTGTTTTCATGCTATTTAACGCAAATTTAACACCCTGATGGTGTCTGCGATGTCCCAGAGGGAACCTGCTGCCAAACAGCAGTAAATCTCCATCTGTCTCCATTCTGTGATCAGCTGACCTGAAAGTGTCAGTCTTGACCTTTAGCCCTCCTCCTCCCCAACACGTGCTGCTGGTCTGTTAACCTGCACACGGACACGCTAATCGCAACATGTTTAACAAATAACATTAGAACTAACGGTGTTGCATTAGAAAGTAGGAGCAGAGGACAAATGCAGGACAACAGGATTTGAGTTCAGACCACCTTTGCCGCTCTGCATCTGTTACTGTTTACATTTTTCTGTATTTCAAAAAGATATATGAAAAAAAAACACAAATGCAATCGATTCCACTCCACCATTGAGATCGCTGCTGTAATCCTCATCCAAATAAAATGAAGGGAATTTAGTTTTTGGTACAAACATATGAGAGAAAAACAGTCGCCATTCTGATCCACAATCCTCTGCACAGTTATGTCGTGCACAAAAATGGACGTCAGTTAAAGTTAAAGGCACATTATTATGACGTATGTGCATGGTGCATGATGGTGGCAGCATCATCATGTGAAGCATGGTGGTGGCAGCATCATGAAGTGAAGCATGGTGGTGGCAACATCATGAAGTGAAGCATGGTGGTGGCAACATCATAATATGAAGCACGGTGGTGGCAATATCATGATGTGGAGCATGGTGGTGGCAGCATCATGACGTGAAGCATGGCGGTGGCAGCATCATGACGTGAAGCAAGGCGGTGGCAGCATCATGACGTGAAGCATGGTGGTGGCAGCATCATGATGTGAAGCACGGTGGTGGCAGCATCATGATGTGAAGCACGGTGGTGGCAGCATCATGATGTGAAGCACGGTGGTGGCAGCATCATGACGTGAAGCACGGTGGTGGCAGCATCATGACGTGAAGCATGGTGGTGGCAACATCATGACATGAAGCACGGTGGTGGCAAGGCATCATGACGTGAAGCACGGTGGTGGCAGCATCATGACGTGAAGCACGGTGGTGGCAGCATCATGACGTGAAGCACGGTGGTGGCAGCATCATGACGTGAAGCACGGTGGTGGCAGCATCATGATGTGAAGCACGGTGGTGGCATCATGACGTGAAGCACGGTGGTGGCAGATCATGACGTGAAGCACGGTGGCAGCATCATGCACGGTGGTGGCAGCATCATGATGTGGCTGGTGGTGGCAGCATCATGACGTGAAGCACGGTGGTGGCAGCATCATGATGTGAAGCACGGTGGTGGCAGCATCATGATGTGAAGCACGGTGGTGGCAGCATTATGATGTGAAGCACGGTGGTGGCAGCATTATGAAGTGAAGCATGGTGGTGGTGATTGATTAGGATCGTTTTGATCTACAAAGAGCATTTAGTTTGTATTTTTTCCTGCATTATAAACGATTGGTGTCTTCTTTGGAGGACATAAACTGCAAATAAACATATTTTACCCAGAAAACATGCAGAGTGGGAGGATGTTAATTTAGCCCTGAGTAGCGCCTGCAGGTTTTTCTTTCAAGCTGTTTGCAGCCAAGTAGATGTAGCAGCTTTTGCCTTGAGGGCAAAACAAAGAAGTCTCCTAAACAAGCTGAGTGCTGGGTTTATAATTGAAGGTCACTCTGATGATTGAAAGTACATTTTTTTTATCTCCTGTTGTTTGGATTTTGGCAGTCAGGAGGACGATGTTTAAACACATCGAAGTGTTCTTGCGTCCCCAGCGCAAATTATAACCTTCAGAAAGACACATTTTTCAGTGTTAGCGGGGCGATATCTGCAAATCAAGGCCTGTAAAACCAAAACTATGTGGTGGTGCTCGATACCACAAAGAGGAAGAGAAAGATGTTGTTGTTCTGATCGGATGAACTGACCTTTTAAAATGCCTCCCTGGAGGAAGCATTGAAACGCTGCATTTAATCAACAGTCTGCTGTGTTGTAATGACGTCTTTATTATCCGGTGAATACCCCGAATTTATAGTGGGTAAATAATCGGAGCCACGTGAGCTCGTCCGTGTCTCGGCGGTCGTTGCCACATGTGTACAGACGTTTGTTGACTTCATTACGAGCTGAATGAAGCCGCCTTTTTTTTATGTGCATGTGTCAGTTTTTCCGTTTTTCTCACATTCCAGCGAGTGGAGGTAACACAGCTGCACTCTACCATTATAAAACCCAGAGGAACGCTGTGGTCGGCCCCGCTGGAAGCCTCGTCTGCTGCTCCGTCCGCAACTCACGTTTTGACCGGAGCGCCAACGCAAACCAGGGCCGTCCCGCTGCTGCTGCTGCTGCTGCACACTTCGCCTGATTCCCCCTTTTTCTGACATCTTCTCTCGCTGCTATACTTGGCACGAAGTCCAACAACCGTGGAAATAAATCTTGGATAATCACTATTGTCTGAGCCTGATTTACGACGTGTCACGCAAGCAACAACAGAGCAGCGTCATTAATGCGATTACATGAATTCCAATAAGACCAGAGTCAACAGAGCTATTTCTGAACACCTTCTTCCCGAGAAGTTCCATGAATAGTCCCTGCAAAGGAAGCCGCCGTGTTGATGAACGCCGAGACAACTGGTTGGACGAATCGAGCGGAAGGCTTTAAAGGAGTGAAGCTGTCAGCGGTGATGGACTACCTGCGTCCAGGCCAAGTCTTTCTGCTGCGGCAGCCTCTGAATAGCAGGAAACCAGCAGTATAAACAGCGCTACGGACTTGGGCCTGATGGAGAAAGCTGATAAAAACAACACAAATCAGCATATATGGTCACAGAGGCTCACTGGACGTTGTAGTTCTTTCCACATGGGTCAGTCTGATGTCACTTTCTTGTTATCTGGAACCAACAAAACTAGATGCTGCAACATGTTTTGGCTTCATTTTGAGAGTTTCTTATGTTTTTTAGACCCGGAAATGTTGGTATTTTCACCCTTAAAGCAGCACTCTCACTTGGGAAACCATTTTAGGAGATGGAGGCCACTTGGGTGCATAAAATTCATCCTCATCAACGGTGCGTTTTACCTTCAAAAAATAAAATAATCTAAAAACTAAGGCTGCACGATAATATCCGCGGTCAGTATTGACAATTGTGACGTCACACTGATAATTCCAATGATAAAAAAAATGAGCCGATAACAATAAAGACTTGGAATCTTTGTTTTTGCCGTTGGTCTGTGTGTTGTGGTTTGTCTTCATGTCTGGCTCCTCAACCCCTCCCCTCCCCGACGGTACTGTCGCATGTGTGTGATGTCATCAGACTGCGCGGGGAGAGAAAACAAGCAGCATGGCGTGGCACTGACCAGTGTGGGCTTTGTTTACCATGTCTGAAGAAGACATTTGACTAAGTCTGGTCCCGAATATTGAAATATCTGAATATTGGTTGGTTGTGGTGGTATTGGGATAATAATTTTGATATTCGAATAGTTGTGCGCGCCGCTGCTGGGTGCCGCCGAGCGTTGCCAAGCATTGCCGAGCGTTGCCAAGCGCTGCCGAGCGTTGCCGAGCATTGCCGAGCATTGCAGAGCGTTGCCAAGCGTTGCCAAGCGCTGCCGAGCGTTGCCGAGCGTTGCCAAGCGCTGCCGAGCGTTGCCGAGCGTTGCCGAGCATTTGCCGAGCATTGCCGAGCATCGCCGAGCGTCACCAAGGCTCTAGTAAACCACCGAGGCTCTAGAACACCTCCGTGGTTGTAGTACGTGGACCTGCCAACTCTGGTGTCACACTCCGGTGTCACCCCCACCCCCTCATGCTCCCACTTCCGCTTTTGCCCCCCCCAGGCCCCCACGCCCCCTTGCCAACACCGTTTCAGGAACCAAATCGGTTGACGTTATCGGTTATCAGCTGCAAGAAGTACAAAACTATCGATTATCGGTATCCGTTGAATTTGGCATTATCGTGCACCCCTACTAAAAACCGCATTTTGTGTTTTCTTGGATTATTTAACATTAAAATTAGTTTGATGATCTGAAACATTTACGTGTGACAAATATGCAAGAACAGAAGATTCCTGTTGGGGGGCAAATACTTTTTCACAGCGCTAGAGTTACTATTTTCTCAGTAGCGTGACAGATTCGTCCAGATAGTGGACAGAAATAAAAGTTAAATGAACAACTCTGTCTGCTGGAACTCAGTTAATGCAGGTTTAATGCGTTTAATGAAAACCATAATTACTGAGGAACCCCATGGGACCTCCTCGAAGGAAATAAAAGCCACTGTAAAGTATAATTCACAACTTGTGTGCCATAAAGCTGCAGCGTCTACGGTAAGAGCAGCCTCGTAATGCTGCCTTACTGTACGTTACGCCACAGCTGATGACGCTGCGTCTTCCAGGGGCCCCTGAATGATTTCCTCCTCTCTGAAGTCCGGCGGTTCGGCTGGAGGTCAGAGTCTGAGCCCTCGTGAGCTTCCTCCTCCTTAACTGGAAGTCATTGAGGGAACAATCAACCAGCGCAGGTGGTAAACAACTGCCGGCCTGCTGTTTAACGGCCTCTTTATGGAAGGCAGTGGAAAATATGTCGCTGCTGCTCTGCGGGGGGGAGCATTCGCCGCGTTGCGTAAGAAGGGAAACGGCACTGTTTGCGAACGTAACGACGAGTTTTGGGAAGAATGTTCAATAAAGTGAATTCATGAGCCGTGAGCTCTGGGAGTTTTTAAGGTGTGTGCTTTGATGCCAGCGGCTCAGGTAGCAGATAGAAGAGATAAGACGGTTACATAAGCAGAGAGACGAGGAGCTGCCAAACCTCACGGCACCGGCTGGAAGGAAGTGCACGGCCCTGATCCAGACTTACTAAATAAAGGCACGATCACACAGTCAGACACCAGAGCCTTTTGTTCGTGACAGAGTCTGAAGCCACCGTGTCGTGTTTGATTCCAACCTCAACTTCAGAAAGACGAACTATTTATTTCTGGGCCTTCGGTTTTAACGCCACAGATGATTCTCAACCCAAGAAAACAGCAAAGACCTCTTCACCTGCTTTGTAGGTGTTTTTATTTCGGTCCTTTTATTTGGAATTAATGCAGGGGTTTTAGTTCTCAGACATCTAACAGTCCGTCTGCAGAGGCTGGTCTTTACGTCATCTGGATGTATGAGTTTATATAAGCGGGAGTGATGGAGTAATTAGAGTAATTCTGTTGGATTTAAAGACATCAGAACTCCATCATTTGAAGCAGAGCTGACGGCCCATTAGGTAATGGAGGGGTTAGGTTCCAGAACCCCAACAACAGGCGACAATCCGCAAAGTAGCGACCTTATATTCATTTTATTATTCATATATATATGTTAAGGATTTATAAATCCTCCCCACGCTTGGGTGCCAGAAGCCTTAGAAGGCGTAGAACGTTTGGGCCACATCGTAGGACTTGAAATAAACCCAACACTACACACAGCGACCAGACGTCCATGTTGAACGGACAAGGCCAGTTGGAAAAGACTAATGCTACAGTCGCTGAGCCAATCAGAGCCCAGGATGCAGAACCCAGCGCTCTGATTGGTCGCCTCCCATCCGTCAGCCAATAGCGTGCCGTGTAGCATCTCACGTGGGCGAACTAGCTCAAGAGGAAGCGGCCGTAGCTGGGAGTCTTTGTCTACTCATCTGCTGTACGCTACGTGTTTTATTTCCATTTAATATTCTTCTTAATGCACAATACAAAATTAGATATATACAACTTAAAAATACGCGATACAGTGAGACTGCAATATGGCGAGGGACGGCTGTTTAGGCAAATGCTAAGGGCGCTTTGGCCTCCAGGGGGCGCCACAGAATCGGGAAAAAATTCACCTTCAAGATAATCATATTAAAACTAGTTATTACTGTTAAATCTTAAAATGGAAATGCTCAAATTGATTCAAACGTAAAGCAAAGCCCAGTTAATATTACTACAAACAATGCTATTCCATTTCTTCTGTAAGCGTATGTAAATCGCCGATGGAAGAGGGCGCCATATAAAATCACATTGGGTAGGGCCGGCTCTGATTTAAAGGCTGGAGGTGAAGACGTGAAGGCGGTCGACCATCATATGGACTAAAGATGCTCTAAACATGCTAATTCCATTGTATTAATATACACAGAATATAGTGATGTAGCTTCCCCCTGACCCACAACAGCACACTGAGACCCACCCAGTATATAAAAGCACCAGTCTCTACCACTACCATCAATTAAGACCACAGTTATTACATTTATTTCGTTCAATGATTTACACAGTTCAGCTCTCATTCTACACTCAATCTAATCAATCACACCTAAAGAACCAACAAAACAAGCAATGAAAATAACTTTAGCTGAACAGGATCCATCTTTAGCAGACTTACGCACTGAAAACTGACTTTAAAAGGACCGAACTCAATAAACATTAACAGTAGAGTGGGTTTGGAAACGTTCCCATAACGCTTGCTGCAAGTTCTAATAATAACGTTTGATGGAAAACGTTTTAATCTGATGTTCAAAGATGGTTTTAGGGATGCTTGTCTGTTCAAATAATGTTCCTGTGAGGTTAAAAGTGAACTAAGACGGAACGTTTTAACATTCAGAGGACGTCTGGAGGATGTTGTGGATTGTGTTCTGTTGTTACGGCCCCTGACGTGTTTTTCTGGTGGATCCTCTGAGGCCTCTATGTGGGGGGGATAGTTAGCATTAGCTTGATTACAGCCGGCTGAGGACCTCCAGACCCCACCTGTCCAAGTCCCCCTGACTGCAGTAAGCAGTTCGGGGCGGAGCTCAACACTGCTCAACGTCGGCATGCTATTGGCTGAATCTAACATTTGACTCCGCCCACGGGGACGTTGCCTGCATGTAAAAACGAGCGCCACAAACCTGTATCTGGCCCTGTATGTGGTTCCACTCTGAATTGCATTAGAAACACAGGTTCCTGAAGGGTGAGGGTTAGTGGTGGACCAATCAGACGGGTCAGGAGGCAGGAGAACAAGGGCTGGAGAGCAGGTCTGGAGCTTCAGGCTGAGCTCAGCGTTCGAGGCGGTGCTCAACATTTGACCAAACTGTTGCAAAATGAAGTAAAGTTGAATGTAATAAGACTGAACACGATTGGTTTATGGAACGTTGAGATGGGTGGAGTCAAACGCTGAGCTCCGCCCCGAACTGCACAGTGCAGTTAGGGGCTTCTCCACCTGTCTCACATCAGGGGTGATCAGCCTGGAGCTCCAGACCTGCTCTCCAGCCCTTGTTCTCCCGCCTCCTGACCCATCTGATTGGTCCACCACCAGCGACCATCGTCACACCAGGAGTATAAATCCACAACGAACCTCACAGTCGAGGCGGCTGTGATTTAATGTGGGCGGTTTGATTTGGTTCCTCTTATAAAGTCTATAACTTCTGCTAGCAGATCCATAACTTGGTTAGACGTTGTGTCTTGTGTTTTCAGTAGCTGCTGACAGGTGGCGACTCGTAGCCCTGAGCTGATGTGTGCTTTGAGGCGTTTGTTTGTTTAGTTAATTCTGTGCACTCTGCAGCAGTTTACCTACTTTAGCTAGGTGTGGGTGTTGCTAACGCGTCTTTGAGTTTGGCTAGGGAGTTTAGCTGTTTTGTTTAGCTAGCTTTGTGACTCTGTTGGCCTTCGCTTGGTTTTATTTGGCTCTTTCACTGAGCAGCTCTGTTTTCTTTGTCGTATCACCACCACTTTATCTTTGCTGGTTTTGTCGCTAAGCAATGAACTGCTTCCCTAAACCAATAATTATTTATTACTCCTCGCCGAACTCAGAGAGCTGGGTCGGAACCTCTATGACAACAAAAGAAGAACGTTCCCCAACAAACATTAATAGAATGTTTTCCAGATGTTGTTGAGTTCCTGTTATCTTAAATATAGGGTTGCACGATAATGCCTATTTCAACCGATTCCGATAACCGATAATTTTATACTTCTTGCAGCCAATAACCGATAATGTTAACCGATCGCGCAACGGAGTGTGATACCGGTGTTGGCAAGTCTGCTACTACAACCTCCGCGGCGTTGTAGAGCCTTGGCGACGCTCGGCTGCAGCCGGCGGCGTACTACAGCCTCGGCAACGCTCCGTGGCGTTCGGCGGCGCGCACGACTTTTTGAGTAGCAAAATTATTATCCGAATACCACCACAACGAACAAATATTCGGATATTCAAATATTCGGGACCAGTCCTAGTGACACGACTTCTTCTGTTACAGTAAACAAAGTCCACACTGGTCAGTGCCACCATGCTGCTTGTTTTTCTCTGCCGGCGCTGTCTGATGACATCACACACATGCGACAGTACCGTCGGGGAGGGGAGGGGTTGAGGAGCCAGGCATGAGCACAAACCACAACACACAGATCAACGGCAGAAACCAAGATTCACAGTCTTTATTATTATCGGGTCGTTTTATCGGCTGATTTTTTAATTATCGGAATGACGTCATATTTGCCAAAATTAACCGATAATTATCGGACGCCGATATTATCGTGCATCCCTATTTAAATATCAACATAGTGGAACATTTTTCCTGTTTTTTGGACGTCGCTGTTGAGAACGATCTTCTATAAAACGTTCCCACAATGTTACAGGATAACAAAGGAAGAACGTTCTCAAGGAAGCATCCGGAGAATGTTTTAAGAACATCTTTAGAACGTCTTCAGAGAACTTTATCCTGCATTTAAGAAGAAGAACATCCCAAAAACGTCCCGTTCAAAACATCACTAGAACTCTGCAGAACTTCCTCAGAACGTTTTTACAACAAAACAATCAGCCTTCCAAACTGCCCTGCTCTCCTAATTAGATGTGTTCTGTTGACGTTCTCGTAACGTTTCAGCGAGAAGCTTCCTTTTAGTTCCCATAATGTTCTCCTTACAGGGTGGCGTTCTTATCGGGGAACATAATCTGACAACATCCTCCAAACATCCTCTGACAGTTAAAACGTTCCGTCTTAGTTCACTTTTAACCTCACAGGAACATTATTAGACATGATAAACATCCTTAACACGTTCTTCAAACATCAGATTAAGACGTTTTCTTTCAAACATTACTAGAACTTGTGGGTAACGTTTGGTTTATGCTGGGTTTAAGCCTGAGAAGTGATGGAATGTTACTCCTCCAGTGTTGGTGATGATGTGGTTTGCAATCTGATCCATTTTTTAATGCAGTTCAATGCATTTTATGGAACACTTTGCAATGTAAACTCTCTATTTAACACATTATAAGTCGCTGTGCAGCATTTTGGCTTCCGACAAACCTCCGGACTCGTGGCTCAAACAGGCCTAAACTGACACAACTCAACCCCAACAGTCCCCCTGTATCTATTATTCAAACACTGGGCAGAACCGAGTTATGATTTAAGCTGTAAATCAATGCCATCCATCAGATCAGGCGCTTTGACAGACCTTGTTTTCCTGTCTTGAGCCCGCTGCGTTGGGAAACCCTGATCATGGTTGTGATTGATTGACAGCCGTCCCAGTAACTCCGACACGTCGCGTCACAACATATCAGAGTTGAACTGGATCAAAGGGGGGCCAGTCTGTTTAATCGTACAGCACAGTGCAAGTTGTTAACACAGACATTCACTTCTTATTAGTCCAGTAGAGTTTCATCAATTATAAACCACTTTTTAAAAATGCACACAGTCTTTGGGAGTCCACTTTGAAAACCACTGATGCAACTCTGAAACTTCCCAGTTAGATTTAGCTGTTAAAGCCCTTTTTTAAACACTGTCAGCCAAACATTTGGTCTATTTTAGACGTTATAGGTGCTGTTCTAGATCCACACGTTACTTTGAGTTGAGAGTTTCAGCTGTTTATTTCTAATTTGTAGCTATTTCAACCACTTGTTCCTCTGTTTCCATGACTGAAACAGCATCACTACAATCCACAATCCATATTGACCTCCACCAATGAGGTTATGTTTTGGTTTGTTTGTTTGTTTGTGTTCAAAATAAATCGGAAAGTTATGGACGGATTTGGATGAAATGTTAAATGTTAATAAATAAAGTTGGTTTATTTTGTCTAAAACTCTTCTTGTGTCGAACATCATGCGTTGTTTAAATGTCTTCATTATTACAGGCTGTAGATTCGTATAATAAAAACACCCCAGATAGAATGTTTTTGTTCTAAAAAGGTTCTGAGAAAGTTCTGCAACGTTCCAGTAATGTTTTCAGCGGGACGTTTTCTTTTAGTTCCCCAAAAGTTCTCCAAGTTCCATTAAAATGTTCTTAAAACATTTTCCAAATGTTGCACTGAGAACGTCTCTCCTTTGTTATCTTGTAACATTGTGGGAATGTTTTATAGAAGAACGTTCTCAACAGCAACGTCCACAAAACATCCTCAGAACATTTCAGGTAAAATGTTCCACCTTTGTTGTCACGTTTTATAAAACCACATTCTGTCTTCTGAGGCCTCGAAAACATCTGGAGAACATTTCTTGAATGTCGGTTTGAAATGTTCTGTCTTAGTTCACTTTTAACCTCACAGGAAACGTTATTAGACATGATAAACATCCTTAAAACGTTCTTTGAACATCAGATTAAAACGTTTTCTTTCAAACATTAATAGAACTTATAGGTAACGTTGTGGGAACGTTCTCTGCTTGCTGGGTTTCTCTTTAACTCAGCTAAAATTTTGTACGTCTGAAAATGTTCTGCAAAGTTGTAGTAAAGTTCTACTAAAGTTTTCAGCAGGACGTTTCATTTTAGTTCCCAGAATGTAAGTAAAAAATTCTCTAACGATGCTCTAAAAATGTTCTTGAACTGTTTTCCAAATGTTGCATTGAAAACGTCCTTCTTTTGTCATCATGTAACATTGTGGGAACATTTTATAGAAGAACGTTCTCAACAGCAACGTCCACAAAACATCCTCAGAACATTTCAGGTAAAATGTTCCACCTTTGTTCATATTTTAAATTACAGGATCGTTTTATAAAACCACATTCTGTCTTCTGAGGCCTCGATAACATCTGGAGAACGTTTCCTGAATGTTGGTTTGAGAACGTTCTTTTTTAGTTATCATGGAACATAATCTGACAACATCCTCCAAACATCCTCTGAATGTTAAAACGTTCTGTCTTAGTTCACTTTTAACCTCACAGGAACATTATTAGACATGATAAATATCCTTAAAACGTTCTTTGGACATCAGATTAGAATGTTTTCTTTCAAACATTATTAGAACTTGTAGGTAACGTTGTGGGAACGTTCTCTGTTTGCTGGGTCGCTCTTTAACTCAGCTAAAATTTTGGACGTCTGAAAACGTTCTGCAGAGTTCTAGTAAAGTTCTAGTAAAGTTTTCAGCAGGACGTTTCATTTTAGTTCCCAGAATGTCAGTAAAAAATTCTCTAACGACGCTCTAAAAATGTTCTTGAACCGTCTTCCAAATGTTGCACTGAGAACACCCTTCTCTTGTCATCATATAACATTGTGGGAACGTTTTATAGAAGAACGTTCTCAACAGCAACGTCCACAAAACATCCTCAGAACATCGCAGGTAAAACGTTCCACCTTTGTTCATATTTTAAATCACAGGAACGTTTTATAAAACCACATTCTGTCTTCTGAGGCCTCGATAACATCTGGAAAACATTTCTTGAATGTCGGTTTGAGAACGTTCTTCTTTAGTTATCGTGGAACATAATCTGACAACATCCTCCAAACATCCTCTGAATGTTAAAACGTTCTGTCTTAGTTCACTTTTAACCTCACAGGAACGTTATTAGACATGATAAACATCCTTAAAACGTTCTTTAAACTTCAGATTAAAACGTTCCTTTCAAACTTTATGAGAACTTGTAAATAACGTTAGCTTACGTTGTTGGAACGTTCTCTGCTTGCTGGGTTGCTCGCTAACACGTCTAAAATTTTCTTGCTCTAAAAACGTTCTGAGAAAGTTCTGCAAAGTTCTAGTGATGTTTTCAGCGTCAAGGTTTCTTTAAAGTTCCCAGAATGTAAGCAGAAAGTTCTCTAAAGACCTTCTAAAATTGTTCCTAAAACATTTTCCAAACGTTGCATTAAGAACGTCCCTCCTTTGTCATCATGTAACGTTGTGGGAACGTTTTATAAAAGAACGTTCTCAACAGCAACGTCCACAAAACATCCTCAGAACATTTCAGGTAAAATGTTCCACCTTTGTTAATATTTTAAATCACAGGAACGTTTTATAAAACCACATTCTGTCTTCTGAGGCCTCGATAACATCTGGAGAACGTTTTCTGAATGTTGGTTTGAGAACGTTCTTCTTTAGTTATCATGGAACATAATCTGACAACATCCTCCAAACATCCTCTGAATGTTAAAACGTTCTGTCTTAGTTCACTTTTAACCTCACAGGAACATTATTAGACATGATAAACATCCTTAAAATTTAAACACTTTCTTTAAAACATTACTGGAACTTGTAGATAATGTTGTGGGAACGTTTCCTGCTTGCTGGCTTTATAGTGGGTCAATATGTGCTATTTTCAGCAGTGCAGACATGAGATCAGCAAGTCGGGGATATTTTCTCATAAGCAAAGACACATTGCTCGGAAAAGAAAAGTTGATTTTGTTCTCCGTCTATCATCTCTGTTCTTCTCTCCTTCCTCATTTCCCTCCACTTCTATTAGTTCTCATTTTCCCAAGATAAGTGATAAAGATAGCATCCAGAAAGAAAGGGTGACGGTCACAGGTTGGAAGTTTTCTTTTTTATTCTGTTTTCATAAAGTGAACTCAATCCTGTTTTTCACATGAATGCATTTCTGGCAAACGCACAGAAGCTGAGCATCCATCACCAAACACCCTCAGTTATAGTGTGACTGTGCTGCGATCGCCTCACGCGAAGCTCTCGGCTGCTCTTTGATGTGAGGCGACTACGCTCATTGCATCACCCTCATGCTTATCGACACTTACCCAGACGTTTAGCCTCTCGTCTTTCACCGTTAGGAGGACGAGTGGAGGAACAGCACTCGGGTTACTGAGAGAAGAAAACAGCGATTGTCCTCATGGGAACCAGCGTTGGTCGGTGCTGAATCCTCCTCTGCACGCACGTGGAGAGAAAAACACTCCCCTGCTTGGAGCTGAGGTCATCCTGAATTAGTTAATTAAAGCAGCTTGTTGCCAAACATTAGATCATCCTCCGGCTTGTTTTGTCATTAGCTGAACTGAAGCCCCTCCAGCGGCCCCCTCTCTCTGAGAAGGAGAACATGAAGGAGGGGATCATGTCTCAAAGTGGAATAACTGTAACTTTAGACACTTACCACCATCATTCAACTCTAGTTGTTTTTTTATTTCTTTCAAAATGTCCTGTGTATTCTAGTTTGTTTTCACTCTTTAAAGGGCATATAATTCAATTCAGTTCAATTCAATGAGCTTTATTGGCATGGAAATTAGGTTAGCAGCGTTGCAAAAGCATCAAGGATGGTGTAATTCCAAAAGAAACTGAAAAACATGCAATGTATTAAACGGAGTAAACAAACTGAACAAGGTTCATACTGTACGCCTGTAAATAACCAGTTTGATTCCCTATCCACACAGGATTAAGCATATTATTCCTGCAGCTATCTTAAAAAAACAAATCTTTACTTTCAGCTGTGTTCAACGTTTTGCATCAATACAGGTTAAACTGGGGAAACTTTACAAATGACGTTCTAAATTTAATTTATTATCATTAACATTTAAATTCATGACATAAAAATAATGTAAAATCAACAGGGATGTTTAGCCAACAGTAGCAAAGAATTCAATCTGGCTAACTAATGCTACCGCGAGATAATACAGAATAACATTATTAGCTTAGTTTTAAGTCAAATAGTTAGCTAGTGCTACAGCAGGCTAATATAGCATAACATTATTAACTTAACCTGAAGTCAGATAGTTAGCTAGTGCTACAGCAAGCTAATATAGCATAACATTATTAGCTTAACCTGAAGTCAGATAGTTAGCTAGTGCTACAGCAAGCTAATATAGCATAACATTATTAGCTTAACCTGAAGTCAGATAGTTAGCTAGTGCTACAGCAGGCTAATATAGCATAACATTATTAGCTTAACTTGAAGTCAGATAGTTAGCTAGTGCTACAGCAAAATAATATAGCATAACATTATTAGCTTAACCTGAAGTCAGATAGCTAGCTAGTGATACAGCAGGCTAATATAGCATAACATTATTAGCTTAACCTGAAGTCAGGTAGTTAGCTAGTGCTACAGCAGGCTAATATAGCATAACATTATTAGCTTAACTTGAAGTCAGAAAGCTAGCTAGTGCTACAGCAAGCTAATATAGCATAACATCATTAGCTTAACTTACAGTCTGCTAGTTAGCCTTTTAGACAGAAAAATGCATTTATTTTTTACTACTGATTAGCTTTTATGTTACAGTATTAGATGATAGAGAACATAATTTATCATAAATCCTAACATTAGTGATGCTAGAGTTTTAAAAATCATTGACGTCCATCCGGGGGCGTCTTCACTCAAAAGTCCTACTCTGACATTTTCACATATTGCAGACAAAACTTTAATTATTTTTGTTTAAACTAATGGACAATCCTTTACATGACTCTCATATTGAAAGTAAAGACCAGTTTAGTGTTTTTTATTTTAAAACACAGAGGGTTATTTTGTCCATCATCTTACTTTAAATCCACTTCTTTTGATTTCCCCGGAACAGTAAAATGATTTCAATACTATTTACAGATTAATAAGGTCACTATCATTTAGGAGAACACCTGGAATGAAAATTGACTGAACCTGATGGGCAGGAGGGGAAACATGGTGGAGGGGCATCATACTTTGGTTTACCCTCTATTATCTGACAATGTCTAAAAAATGACAACATGCCATTTTCCCTGCCTTTACTCCGTGTAAATTGATTTCCTTTCTTTAAAATAGCTATTTCTACCGTTAAAATCAAATTACTGATTCACTACGTTCACTAACGCTGTCCACACGAAGAACCGCCTGACCAAACAGCAGTCCATTCAGCCTATTATGTAATATCGCGTTGTATTATGCTTCCTGTCTTTATTCTCGCGAGAAGACGTGGTTACCAAGGTACCGGGCACGCTGCGTCCTCCAAAACTGTAAAGGGCCCAAACTGACCAATGAGGGGAGCCCCGACCGTACCAAAGCGGGATCGGTTTAGGGGTGCGCTGAGCGTTTGTTTTATCCTGAATAAACTTTGTAAAGTGAAAATAAGATCGGAATATTACAACACGAAATCGATATCACTTAATAGAATGTAATATCTTTTATAAGTGCATCGTGTAAAGGTTGAACAGAAGTTGCGAGTGTTGGCGTGAACTCATGGTATCATCCGCGCCAACATTGAAAGTTTGGGTGAAAGTGGACACCAAACGCCGTTACTTCAGTTTGCTCGTGTTCAGAAATACCATCTTCGGCTCACTCTACTCGATAATTAAACTCACCATCGTGGTTTCGGTGCGACAACGAGCTACGACTACGGGTGAGTAGGTGTTTTTAAAACGAAACCGGTGATTAAAATCGGTACCTGCGTTTATAACTCACCTTTGCTGTAGTGTAATGGAGGCTCAAGCAGTTAAGCTAACATCGTCCCCTTTAGTTGGTTAAAAGAGTGTTTAAATGCAGCTTCTGTCTAAAAGAAGTAGCTTAAAGGAGTTGGTTTCGTTTGATTTGAGGTTAAAGTGTCATTTAGAGGTGAAATACTTCCACTGGATATGATCTTCATGTCGCTGTTAAGCTAAATGGTTGTGGTTTAGCCGGTTAGTGACTCATTCTGCCTGTAATGTCTGAGAGACCACCATGTTGGGTAATCAGGACTCCCAGCCTTCCTAGAAGAACCATGTAACACGACGTGTGTTGCATAAAAAGTGGAAGTCCAGTGGTGCATCAGAGGATATGAGTCTGCTTTAAAGGTCGAGCAGGGCTCCACAGTGTTGATGCATTTACACGAGAGGGAGGAGAGCGAGTTCCCCTTTCTCTGCCAGAGGAGGAAGCTGAGGCCTGAAATGCTCGGCTGATGAATGTCCCCTTCCTCTTCTGGCCCCAGCCGGCTTCTCTTTGAATCAGCACATTCAGTCAAAAAGGGATTTGAGAAGATGACTGCACAGGGTTTTTGTTAGTCATAAAATAACTGAAGCCTGTAGGAGAGTTCTCTTGTCTTTGCTGTGGAGTCAGAGATCAGATTCAGATGAAGCCTAATAAATATGCTGACGTGCTATTTTTGATTCACTTGAAGATGCTTTTGAGTGTTTTGCTGAGCGACTGGGCCATGCCGTCTCTTGTAAGACAGGCATTATGTGTTATAAACCTAGGTTTTAATGACCGTACTGCCAGAATGTACTTAAGTTACTACAAAGCTGCAAATGTACTTGGAGTTATCACCTCTAAGATTTCCTTCATATCACATGTTTTCATTCTGTTTAATACTGGCATTTAGGACTGAACAAATCAGTTGATTTCAGATTTAAACTGCAGTTTGAAGCTATGCAACTATGGGAGGGAAATCAGCAGTCCTAGTTTGTCGCTAGCTTATGTGAAGATAAGGTTTTTGAGGTGTCTAGTGGATTTCCTCTAAAGGCTCACAAATGACCAAATGCCCTCTTTGTGTTTCCCTGTTGAGCTGAAGAATGAACTCATACCAAAGTTGACATAACAGTGTTTGTGGGGACTCCCTATTTAAGATGACCTGCCCTTTTCAAAAATGTTTGCCTGACGAAGGTCTACGACCGAAACGTTGCGCTAATTAAATAACGTTTTTTGCAGGTGAGACAGTGTGTGGGAGTTCATTCTTCAACTTTATGCGTTTTCCTCTCCTACGCACCTGTTGTTAGTGGATGTGCGAAGGTTTCTCTTCTCCCTGTTGAGCTGCTCATCACTAAGACAGTAACTCTGGATGATATCAGCTCAATTTGTCTGCTGAAGACTCTTATTATCTTTAGATACCCTGTACAATGTTGTTTTTATGGACAAAATGAGAACAGAAAGTCTTTTAGGGAAGGATATTGTATTTTTTAAGGCTAGAACAAGGCCAGGAGGAATCTGTTGCATCTGACTATTGTTTGAAGACAGAGTTGAATCATTGTAAACCTATGTTATAAAGACAGTATTACCACAGTGTAAAAGTACTCAATTACAAGTAAAAGGTTCTGCATTCCTAATATCACTTAAGTTACTACAAAGCAGCAAACGTACTTTAAGTTATCACCTCAAACATTTCTATCATGTTGTGCGTTTTGATGCTGTTTATTACCGGATGTGGGGGAAATCAACAGCCCTAGTTTCTTGTGAGCTTATCTGAAGGTAGCAGGACTTTTCAGCTGTCTAGTGGATGTTTTCCAAAGACACACAGGCCCACAAATTACAAAATTCTCTTTTTCTGTGTCCCCGTAGAGCTGATGTCGACTCAGACCTCGTCCACACGTAGCTGGGTTTTTGTAAAACTACTGCCCCCTCCGTCTAGACAAAAACTTGCATACACGCCACCTCGTTTTTAGAAAAAAATTCATCCACACCTAACCGCATGAGAGCATTTTTAAGCACATTCATTAGCATGCCAGACCTCTAGGGGGCAGTAGTTCCCCAAATCCTATCCAATCAGAGTGGAACGGCAAAGTGATGGAAAACAACCGTCCTTAACGTCGTCCTTCGCCTGTGTTGTTGAACGTGAAGCAGCATCTGGGCTGTAAAAACAAGCAAGAACAAAGCGCCTGTACAAGAAACAGCGTCAAAACCTCATGAGGGCGTCCATACTGTTTCCCAATGTAAACACAGGTCCATACGTGATGTAAGAACATGTTTGGTCGCAGGCAGTGACGTTTGGAAACGCAGAACTCCGGTTATTGACGTCCACATGCAGACGCGTAAACGTAGAATTCGCAGATCTTTACTTTGGTCGGAGGTTTTTAAAAGAATCGTTTTTAATGCCGTAAATCAGCGTTTTCATGTGGATGACAGGAAGAATCATAGAACAATATCTTGGTTTTGTGAGACACCCGACTACATGTGGACAAGGCCTCAGACAGTAACACTGGAAGCTGTCGATTCCATTTGTCTAACTCACACTGCTAAAGACTCTTATTAGTTTTAGATTAGAAAGTGTGTGAGGACATTTAATGGAGAAATCTTTTTCAATCTGACTATCAAAGCTATCAGGTATTTAAGACTTCCCTCATGTCCCGTGTTTTGACGCTATTTAAGACCAGCATTTAGAGCTGAACAATGAACCGATTTCAAATTTAAATTACATTTTGAAGCAATGCAGTTCGGGACATGTGTTATGTAGAGCATCTGATCCAGAGTTAGACTGTTGAGTCAGTTGTTTGTCTCACTTTAACCTTCTGCCTCGTGTGTTAATGCTCCGACTTATTAAAAAACTACAACACAAATCAAATCCCCAGAGGAACAGTCCTGCACGTGACAATATTCTCTTTTTGTGTTGTGCTGCTGTCGACAAAGACGGTAACTTTGGAAGATAACAGCTTGATGAGTCCAACTAGGACGGCCGAAGACTCTTATGAGGTTATTAGCTTCAGGGATTCGGGTTGTAAGTCAGAAAAATCACAATTTTCTCAAATCTGTAAGCTCTACTGGTATTTATGCTCCTATATCTGTTCTTTGTTTTAGTTTGTGTTGTCGTTTGAATATTCCACCACCCCCCTGCTGCTATTTCAACTATTTTTGTTTCTTCTGAAGATGCTCCCGTTGAGTTAAAGACGTCTCGCTGAGCCGCTGGTTCATCCTGTCTCCTTTAATATTAAATATAACACGTGAGCGAGCAGATGAGTCACATACCGCTGGTTTGGTAATGGCTTCGTACTCACCGACGACTTGTGTAAGCGATTTGCAAAAAAAGCTGTTCACCTTGGGCAACACACACACACACAGACACACACCGCCTTGTAATTTACATTCCTAATCATCCCCAGGTGAGGAATGTGCATCCTGCAGCCCAGGAAAGTCAGTTTACTTGTCAGCGTGGAGTTTTTTTTACGTGCCCCTCAGTGACCGAGTGTTCGACATGGGAAAACCAGGAAAACGGCCTGCTGACGGAGCTGGAAGCGAGTCTGTTTCTTACATCTAAAGAGGAAAAAGAATCTACTACTTTACAGAAGTTAATAGCCCTTTGTGACAGAGTGCGTAAAGCAGTGGTGGAGATCTGCCTACTGTTATTCCCATTTGTCTTTTTAAGGCTTTGCTGCTTTCATTCAGACAAAGGGAAACATCAAATGGGAGTATGGGTCGGTGGGGCCTGGAAAGAAGCTTATGGGTCTTTTAGCTGATGACAGAGGCCCACCACAGCCCACTAGTGTCCTGTTCGGGGGGGTTCTTCTAGCGGTATTGAAGCAGTAGTGGGAAGATGCTGACATGTTCTACTTCTCTGGTAATGCAGCCTTTTGTTTAATTTAAGATTAGCCTGATCAGCACAACGCTCCACAACGCTGGTGGGCAAACTCATTTTAAAGTCTTGAGTAAGTTCTACCTTCACTGAAGCTGGACTGTTGGGGTTTGTTTAAGACTGATTAAGTGGAACTTCACTGAATGGCACTCATGGAAACAGTGTGTGTGTGTGTGTAAAAGGATGCTTTCTTTGAAACACCACTTGGCTTGCTTCCTGTTTCCTGACACTTCTGTGGAGCTAAACCTCTTGAGACACGTCGGCTCCGTCCAGTGATGGATGCCAAACTGGAGCTGAATTGTTATTATAACCTCCAGGAAAATACATTTGTCTAATATTGCTTTATAATTGCGTAACCTTTGCATGTTATATAACTGTAAACGGAATGTTTTGGGGTTTCGCTGTTTAGCTGTGTCATTTTTGGGTTCGGGAACGCGCTAATTTTAATTTTCTGAAAGCTGTGTGTTCAGTTTAACACTTAAGATTCAACACCCGTGACGCCGAAATGTGGAACACTGCTTTTAGTTCCTCAGCTGCACACACCTGGAATAGCTGAGCGTACCTGTGTGTCAGTTTAAATCCATGATCACAGGTAGCGCTGCCTTCAAACATAACTGTTTTTAAATGCGTTTAGCTGTTTGTTGCCTATTTATTTGTAGGTTTGGGAAAAGATAGGCTTATGCAATGTGTGTCTTTCATTGTCTAGTTTGGTTTGGTTTATTCGTTTGCATTTGCAGGGACAGAACGCAGTTAAAAGTAACGCATCGCAGTGAGCTAGCAGCTAATTAGCATCTGCTGTCCCTGTGCAGATGCAGAAAACGGCCACAGAGCAGAACATAATACAAAACTAAATATTTCAATCTGTAAAAGCAATAAATCTAAAGTAATCATTAGTGCTGACAGTTTCGCCCTGACTTCAGTCAAACCTTGAGGCTGGTTTTAAACGCTGCAAAGCTTCCTGAATGTTTGTGGGGATGAAATTCTGTTTTTTCGCTGCTTTAACTGAGAAAGACGATCGAGCAGAAGCTGTTCACTGAGCTCTGAGTTGACCTCACCTCATGAAATGTCTCTCTGCGACTCAACAGCAGCTACTATAAAGTCTCCGCTGAGGGAATATTCTTTACATGTTTGCTAAATTGAAGTCAGAGATCAGTGTAATTGTGGCGAACATACTTAACATTATAGGATGTATGGTTGTGTGTGTTGCAGATCCTGTAGCTCTTCTCCAGTCACCATGTCTGAGGTTTGGTTTATGAGGTTTGCTGTCTCAGAGCCTCTCAGTCTCTCTGTTTTTTTTTTTTTTTTCTGATCATCCTGTTGTTTGCTTTCAAGTATTTTCCTGGTGCTGGCTGGGAAAAAAAGAGGGAACCCTTTCTAATTCAGGCCTGTGGTGGTGGTAGTGTTACAGTTTGGGCCGAACAGAGCTGCCACACAGACGCTGGAACATTTAATCTCAGCTGTTACATCAGCCTGCTGTCATGGCACAGAGCTAACTAACCGCTAATGTAGCTAATGCTGCTGATGCTCCCTTTTCTCTCTCTGCACGTCCAGACTGTCTATACGTCTGTGTTCGGTTGGAAAATGTCATAGTTTTCCGATGAAACCTGCGTACAATTTATCACGGTGAATAGACGGCAAGTAATAGTGTGGCTTGGAGCGAGCTGCTCTCCACTAGCTGTGGCTTTATAATATTTTAGTCAACATCACGGTTGCAGGACAACACTGGAAAATGGATTTTGTTTTTCTTCACTTAGATTTTTTACATACACTGATCAGACATAACATTATGACCACCTGACTAATATCGTGTTGGTCCCCCTTATGTGGTCCAAAATGCTCTGAACCATTGGACCAGAGGACCTCTCACGGTGTCCTATGGGGTCTGGAACCAGGACGTTGGCACTGGATCCTTTGAGTTCTCTGTTACCCCTTCTCCACCAAGAAGAACCAGGTCCTAGTTCTGGTGCTTAGTTGGTTCTGATCTGGTTCCTCCTAAGAACCTGTTTGCTTTTCCATTGACAAGGAGTCAAGTTGGAGCCACTGGGTCACCATAAAACCACTACGCTAGCATCCATTACATAGCAGTTAAACAGTTGATGATAATATCTATGTTTATCTCTATAGATGGTCTTAAGGCTGATTGTGAGGCGGAGGTCCTCCTGTTGCCTGGACACATCCGTGATCACGCTACTGGTGGGACACAACTGTAGCGGATTTCAGGTCAACAGTTTGTGGTAAACTTCCAGGAGTCATTCCAATACATGTGTGATGGGACCAGGGACGTCCTGGAGAACAAGGACGCTAATTAGCGCTTGTGTGTCCCTTTCCACCGTTGATGGTTGGTCACCATAACCCCGCCCCCAGCCCCTGACGTACTCGGTGCTTAGCTCTGGACCAGCAAAGAGTTGGTGCTTGCTGAGCTCCAGTTTATAGAACCTGGAGTCGGTGCTTAGGTGGTGGAAACACAAAGAAGTGGAGCTAAGGTAAGCTAAGTGGAGAAGGGGTATGGCTTGTGCAGTGGGGCCTCTGTCAATCCAACTGGTTCCACTGCATCCTGTTGATGCTTGATCAGAATGGGCTGTAGGAAGTCTGGAGGTCACATCAACATGTTGGACCATTGTCATGTTCCTCCACATGTTCCTGATTGGTTGGTGTTGTTTCCATGTGGTGGGGTGCATTTTCATCCAGTGACATTTGGGATTTCCATCAGCATGAGAGAGTGTGTTTGTTGTGGGACCATGTTTATTTGGATCTGATCAAGGTTTTCCATCAGAACACCACATAGAACCAATATGATCCATGTTATTCACTTCACCTGTCAGGATGTTGGGGCTGATCTGTGTAGGTGTGTCTAGCAGAGGTTTCCCAGGATCAGCAGAGGGAGAGTCTGGAGCGTTGCAGGATTAAATGTTATTCATCATTTGTCATTCAGTGTGATTCATCGTGTCACAGCGACTGACTCAGACGCCGCGAGGCTTCGACTCTCACACTTGCTGTCTGTCTGCTGTTGGGAGAGTCGTGTTGTTTTCTGACTCTGCCTGCTTTGCTGTCCTTTTCTTTGCGTCTCTCCCGGTCTCTCTCCCTCTTTCTGTTTTCCTGTCTTGTTGTTTTGTTTATCTGTCCTGCGGTTCTACCTGCGTTTGGCTTTTATCTCTTGTTGCTTTCAGTTTATCTTCGCTGCCGCGCGAAGATGAGCTCATCTTACGCCGACGTCGTTTTCCAGAGCAGAGAAAGTTGTCAGCTCCACCTGGCCCAGGATTTACAGCGTAACGGCTCACGTACAGCCGGGCATTATGCAACACCGTTCAAAGCACTCCTTTCGCATGATGCTGCCTAACAGATGGACTGATTCACACAACAAGAAGTATTAAAGGGCAGCGTCACAGTTTTCCAAGTCTGTCTTAAAACAGTAATCTTGTGCCGATGTCAACACTAAACAGGCTCTACTTATTGAAATGAATCCTTCTGTTAATGCCGGCCATTAAAGGATCCCTTCATAGTGTAAGCAGTGGGAGGTCTTCATTTATTGAACGCTTATATGAAGGAAATAAGAGTTTTTAAGCTTTCCAGTAAGACACACAGGCTTACAGATAACAAAATTCACTCTTTGTGTGAAGATTTTACTCCCGGTTGCTCTTGTTTTGGCTGATTTTCTGATTATCTTTGTGTCTTTATTGATCTTTAAGTTTGTTTTTTGTGTGTCGGCATCTGTTTTTGTCTTACTACATCGTGAATGAGGCCTCTGTACCTCAACGTGGTGTAAATAAAGGTTGAATAAAGTGCATTTTGAAACGATGCCAGGGTTTATGTCATGCAGCGGGCCTGAGCTACGTCTGAACTGTCGCCGTCTGTCGGTTTGAATCCTGCTTGTGCGTCGTCACACACAGAAAATACCACAATTAGATATTTTCTCCAAACTGTTCAGCCCTACTTTATTTATTCTCATATTCACTGTGTATTGTAGTTTGCATTGTCGGAACTACCGAGCAGTTTATTTGTTCACTACTTGTGCAGATATTAAATGATAGGAATGATTTGACGTGAGTGTTTTACTGTTTTGGTATCAAACATTCCCTTTTCAGTCGTGCGGTTTTCCTTCCTTGCCAGTTTCCCAGTCAGGTTAAGCCTCTTCTGTCCCAAATATCCTAGACAGTAGGAGTCATGTGGCCGGAGTCCTCCTCAGCCATTGGTCCCTACATGCCTCCAGTTTGGGGCGACTCTCCCCGGCGAGGAATGAGGTCAGTGTGGCTCCTTGTCCGGCCGAGTCGTGTCCCTGTTTCCCGCTGACGTCTGGAGGTCAGGACTCGGACAGCTGGTCCACAGAGAAGCTGAGAGCCGGAGACGAACTGTTGACGACAGGTAGACGAGGAGTTTGTCGACGCAAAGAAACTCGTGATCTTTTTTGTTTTCGGTGCAGCTGATTGATGAACTGACAAAAGGGGGGATGTTTAATCTGTCATGTGACTCTCCTTCTGCACAAGATGGACCGGTGGCTTGTCGACTACTTCAGCCAAAATTTAGTTTCATTGGAGCTAAGGATCCTAAATATGTATGACTATAGAAAGTGCTGCTAGTGCAAATGATGAGACAGGGACGCCGGTAGACGACTGTTCATCGTGTGTTAATATATTTATCACTCTGATCAACGCAGCTGCACATTAGATGGTGTGATATCATACTGAAGTGGATTTAGCTCCGACATTGTCCCATAAAGAAGGATGTCACTTTAATTTTTGGCCAAATCAGAGTGAAATTAATGGTATTGATTGAATATTCTCTGCAGTGAATACCAGTGGGAGAATCCGGTAGAGATTAGTAACATGCAGCTCAACAGGTTTGCAGATTAAACACGTTACATGAGCTGAGAAGCTTAGTGGTGAAAGTGAGACGCTTCTTATAGATGATTTACAGCCGTGACTGGTCACATTTAAAAGTCAAATAAATTAACATTAATAAAAAAGTGCAAACATGGCCAAGAGGTAAAACCAGGGAACTCAGAGGCTGAACAGGTCTGCTGTGCTGTGTGACCTCTACTACTTATTGCTGCACATGGTTCAGGTTGGATCAGTGCATCAATCCGTCTGGGTTTACCATACTGGGTCTGGTAGAGCCATCTGCTAAATTTAGGGTCAGCTAACCATTTTGGGTTAAATCTGCTAGTTGGATGTTTACCATCGCGGCTCTCAGAAGGCTGCTCCGACGACGTGCTAACATCCGTGCTAACTCCACTGGCTCTGCCTCATCATGGAGCCGCGGCTCGGTCGGCTCGCCAGGGATGAACTCCCCTTGGCCTGGAGGTGAACAAGCGGCTCATGGTCTCCTCCAACTTCAGAAAAAGTTCACGTATCGACCATAAAATGTCACCATTGCGCTTTTAACCGTATCACCAGATGCGGTTAAAACCTCTGTATATCATCTTTACTATCACTGTTTTGGTGCATTAAAAAAACTATTTAAAATAAATAAACAAGTGACGCTTAGCCTGGTGGGGGGGCAAGGAAAGCCTGGGGGCCCACCAGGCTTATGAAGCACTGGAGGAAACCCTGATTTAAATCCAAGAGGTTACCGTGATGATCTAGCAAGCTGAGAGAGCTCAACAAAACCTTGCTATAACCCGATAGTTTGACTCCGTAGTGCAGCTCTCTGGCCCTCACACAGAAAAACATGTCTATAAGTGAACTGTGTGGTCAGATTTGCTGCACTAAACTACTTGAAATGGATGTTTAGTTGCCCAGGTGAAGGACTACACATGGTGTTTTCTGTTTGCTGCTATATATATACATGAAAACAGGCCACACACAGACCGAGGCTGGGAACCTGACAGTTAAGACGGTGACGACACAAAGACACTTCAGGTCTGATAAGCTTGTGTGTGCTCACCGGTTCACTCCTAGGCACCGTGTCAGTTAGAAACAGCTTGTGCACGTGCTTGAATGCGTGGGCGTGTTTGCTCGTGTATTTTCGGAGGATCTCCCTCGTCCGTGTGCTCCACCCTCCCAAGACAAACAACGGCAGTCTGGGTGCCAGCCTTCCTTTCATCATCCCTCCTGTTTTGTTTTTCCATTCCCACAAGGCCATGCTTCCTCGCTGCACGTGAGAGACTCGACTCTGCCCTACAGCTCGGAGCCTCTGGCCTTTCCGAGGTCATTATTTAGAAACATGCTTCTGGTTAACCATTATTTACCCTGCCCCCCTCCTGCTCCACACTGGGCCCACTGACCTACTAACCAGGGAGCTCAAACAAACAGCTTTTAGCATGTCTGGGTGTTATAGATCCCTGCTGCTGCATCACATTGGGATCGCTGTGACAACACTGTCTGCTTGTAGCCGCGAACTGTCTGCATGAGCTGAAGGGGAAGAGTCGAGATGTGGCAACCAGCTGTGATGCACCGTCTGACTGCAGATTTCAAAGCCGAAACTTGATCATTTGCCGTAGCGTTGTGGGAAAAAAAAACCCAGCGGAATGATTCAGATGCAGCACATTTTGTCCTGAAAGGTTCATAATGAGATGATTTCACACATTCTCGGCGAGCAGTAGGGTGTGTTTCGTGGTCGTGTGCGCGAAATGCATGACGTGTGTCGTTAGCTCCGTGTAAAGAAAATTTAAATTAAGGAAAAGCAAGTGGTAGCAGTTGATGAACAAGTCAAAAACCAGCATTAGAATCTGAGATGTTTTGAAAGAAATAGGCGTTTAGGAAGGATGTTGAGCTGCATTTTGGGTTGAATCACAATATTCTGATGACTGATTAACTGTTAAAAGAAGTTTATAACGAATAAACGCCCCTGTATTCTCTTTTTCATGTTTCTGGAGATGAAATTCGCTGCACTGACACATCCTGGAGTCTATTAGTGAGGATATCTGAGCCTCTGCTGCTGTGATTTTGACCAATAGTTTATCTGCTTCCTGTGAGTCGTTCTCATACCTAAAGAAACTGCAAAAGTAAATCACAGAAAGGCGTGTTCTCTTTAAAAACAATCATTCATCAGATTTAGAAACTGTATTCATGCTCGTGCAAGGAACAGCCTAACTAGCTGGATGTCTTTCTCCAGGATAACACCACAATCCTGCAACAGCCTCCTGCAAGCTGACACATTAAAGGAGAAGAAACCATGCGGTGAAGTCTGTCACAGCTCACTAACCCCGGTGCAGCTTCTCACACTGTTTCTGTGTTTGCAAAGACATTGTTTACTGTAGTCGGAGCATTCAAGAAGGTTTCAGGTGGATTTTAAGGAGCGCTGCGCTTTTCAAAAACATTAACACACCTTGTTTGCACTGCTGAGTTTCCTCCTTCGCCGGCCAGTGTGGGTTTGTTTACCTACTGTATATATTTGGGTCATGAGCTTTGGAAGGAGTCACGTGTTGCCCCGAAGAACTCTCGATATTTCAACACGCCCAAAATATTTGCAGTCTTTTTGAGAACGCAAAGTCTGCACACACTGAGCGTCATTGTTTCATCCGCCAGCTCTGATAACCGGTCCCTCTGGAGGAATTTGAATTTAAGCTGCCGTCTGTTCCCATTCCTGAAATAATTCCATCTTCGTGGCCAAACGCGAGACGTGATTTGCACATTTCAGCGGGAGCGTTCAGACCCCAGGCATGTAGCGGCTTGTCGTCATCTTGTGTCAGCTTTTTATTATTTCATTTTACACGCGTGCGCTTCGAGACTTTCACTCCGTCTGTTGAATTTCTCAGGAGATTGATTCCCGCTTGATATCCCCGCCGAGCCAAGGATGCAGGGTGACGGAGGCCGGGCCTGCTCGGACATGCCGGCGTGTAACGCGAGAGGTAACGTGAGACGCCGGCCTCGCGAGTCTGTGCATTCGTGGAACGTCTGTGCAACAAGTGACGGAGGCTGTGGTTTTAGCAGGAGAGAAGGGAGCTGATTTTCTAACCCCTCGCACTGTTCCGGTGGTCTAGAGGAGAGTCGGAACAGACGACTGAGAATAGGGCTAATTGTCTAGTAAACTTCCAGCGGGGTTTCAGCGTCGACTCATCGCTGTGTGAGTAAGTGGGTGTGGATTACAGAGTATTTGGCCAAATGAGGCGGCACCCTACACTCACGCTAATGCTTCTAATCCCACCTGCCTCCTCCGTGTCTCCGAGTGAAGGTTCTCATGGAGGTGCGCTGCTATGAGATATTAGGTTGTGAAGGCGTTCCCCCTCCGGCTCAGAGATGGTGTAGCTTTCAGGAGATGTGAGGAGGAGGAAGGATGAAAGGGGGGATGAGACAAAAGGTGGAATTTAGAAGATGGGACGGAGATGAAGCAGAAGTCGGGGGGGTTGGTGCCATTTTTACCCACAAAAACATCCATAAACTCACATGGAAGACACCCGATGGCTTCACTGTTAGATCGACTGCATCTCGGTCAACGGAAAATGATGCAGTTGCCATGGGGACGATGTCAGCAGCCTGGTCACTGCCTCCATCGAGCTAAAACTGAGGAAAGTGGTCAAGCAGGTTGAAAAGAGGAAATGTCTCGATGTCACCAAAGAGTTTGCAGTGAAAATGCTGTTCCGGCTGAAAAAACCTGACACGGAACCCAACATCAGCACCAGCTGGGACGCTGTAAAATACAGGCGTGACCCGTGTGCAGAGGCGTAGCGGTTGTGCCGGGTTCAACTCTGACCTCGGCCATTTACCACATGTCCTTCCCCACTCTGTCCCCTTTCTAACCCCATCCACTGTCCTGTCCTCTAATAAAGGCAAAAATAGATCTTTAAAAACTAATTAGCCGTCAGAAATCCATAGAAATGACACCAATCCTCAGTTTTCTCCTTCGTCCGTCTGCCATTCTTCATTGACACAATGCATGATGGGACATATTGCTGGTTAGTGACCGTCGGCTGAATTCCTGGTGCATTGTGGGATACTTTGAGTGACTATATGGGGTGTAACAGTTGTAACACAGAACTACCAAATGGTCGAAATAGTGCACTATGTAGTGACTGATGCAGCTAAAGAGGGCTAAGCTAAGCTAACTCTCCTTTAACACATAGGCGGTGCAGCGTTTAGTGGAAAGCTCAGAGGAATGAGACAAAAGGTGAGGCTGTAATTTAGAAGACAGGATGGAGGGTGAGTGGATCTGGTTGGATGAAGGGATGGAAGGAAGGAAGGGAGGAGAGCCCTGATTGGCGGCGGAGGAAGAGGTGCTGGAATTTGTTGACCCAGCAGGACTATTTATTGTCGTATCTCGTCGAGCCCCGCTGTGTGTTTTGGACTCCGGAGCTGCCGATTGCTTCGCCTCTGCAGCGAGGAGTTGGAGTGGACGTCCGCTCCCTGCTGCTGCCTCTGACGGATGACCGCCGCCCGGCCGTGTCCGGCTTCAAACCGGCCGGCCGCCTGAATCCGAGTGTCGGTTTGTGTACATGTGTGCACCACAGGGAGGCCGGTCTGGGGCACCCCGCCCTGCTGACTCCTTTAAATAAGCACTGCTGAGTGTTTGGACTGTAAAGACCAAAGAAAGGCTCAGCCACAGTGTGCAGGAGACGACATAAACTACCGATAGGCCAGAAGACGAGCGCACGTACAGACTCATGTATATTTATAAACCTGGGGGGAAAACTCTCGAGCTATTCCAGTAATAAAGCTCCAACTGAACCACTGTTTTTACAGGCCTTAATGACAGGATATCCTCGACCACACCTCCTCCAGAATGATGATCTTTTTTCTGTCATTCTGCTCATACAGGGAGCTTTTGTGCTACACCTGTTGCTGGGTCTGAGCCAGGAGAATATAAAGGATGCATTTTGAATTTAAAGGCAGCGGCTTGTTTGGAATGAGCAGATAAAACCTCACGAGACACTGACAGTATTGCGTTTAATTGCTTTCTGATGTGAAGTGCCATCAACTGTCAGCTTTCCCAATGTGAAACTGTGGGATTTAACTAAAATGAAAACCCACAGAAGGCTGAATGAGGGTTTTATAACATCTTCATGCTTGTTTTTTTGATTTTAGATGCTATTTTAATTTTCCAGTGTGATATTTGTTTTGTATTTTTGATCAGTTGTCAGCCGTTTTATCTGATTTGTGTGTATCTGGTCAGTTATGTGTATTTTTCCTTCATAAATTTGTGCTTTTTACTTGTCTATTATTTGAGCTGATTGATTATAGGCTATTTTATGACTGGTGCATGCATGGATGCACAAGTGGGATGTTTTCAGCGACTGCTTTCTTCATGGTGACACTTGAACCACTTTCCAGTAAACAAATGGATGATCTTCCCACGTCTTGTCTTACCTGTGAAGGCGCCACAGGGGTGATAATGTTACTGACACTTCTAGGGAAAGGCAGGATGATGAGAAAGTGTTGGGAAAATCATGTGACCGCCCGGCAAAGCTCCTGCTTCCTGCTTCCCGGCTTCCTTTCCTGCTTCTAGACACAGAAGGCGGAGTTTCCCTCAGCAGTGGGAGGGGAAGGAGGGCAGCATGTTATCCTAAGGAGCAGAAACACACTCCAGGTTGTGTTCATTTGGCTCGTTCACACAGCAACGCACAACACAGGCTCACCGGCGCTTTGGAGCTACCTGCTTCGTTGGAGTTGTCTTTTGTTTTGGTTTTTCCTGCTCTCCAGAGACCCACTTTAGGACCTTGTTCACTTCATGTAAGTAAACTTTACCTCCTGTCCTGTTTGACCGGATCAGAACGACTGCGCTTGTTGAAAGAGAGAAATTTCAGCAGCACGTTTTACACTTGAAAGTGATGTTTTCACTTCAAAATCCTCCACAATAACAGAGTCAGCTACTGTCTTTATGTCTGTTCCTGCCCGTGCTTCCTCGTCCTTGAGAGGGAATGCCACATCTAAAAATACAGGTCTTGATTATACCATTTGGCAGCTCTGCTCCAGGACTATTTTCTCTCTCTCTCAGCTGTAACAGGCGGCGCTGCACGCTGACAGAGTGGATGCACCGTACCTCGGACGGAGTTGGATGTTGACGTTTTATTTCAAGCAGAAAAGGAGAGCATTATCGTGCCAGAGATGTTCGGTTTTCTCTCTGAAATATCTCGTTGTGCGTCTCTTTTTAAACAACACAGAAGGAAATTTGGAGGGTCCTTCACATCGTGGCTCAAACAAACTTACATTTACGTGTTTTTTAGGCTTTCAGTAGTGGAGAGGTTATCGGAATCAGAATCAGAAAGGTTTTATTGACCTGGTGTTTTAGTTCTTAACAGTAAACAGTAGCATATTGATTAAAAAAGGCGTTGCCAGTCAGGCGGCTGTGAGTGTTTTTAGGATTATAAAGGGTTAAGAGCTGGAGAATGACTCTGGTGTGATTCTGCATGTAAGTGTGTGAGTAAAACATTCCCTGTATCCAAGCCAACAGTGAGGCCTAGCCATGGAGGCGACTCCACGCTGACCGCTGTCCTCTACACCCGTGTGTGTGTTCATGAGTGTGTGTGTTGTACATGACTAACGACAGCAGTATGTGGTTGTGTTCACGCCTCCGTGTCTCTGGAATGTGTTCATCATGTTATAGGGGTGTGCGGGGGTATTTTCTCTCTCTTTGCGTTTTTGTTTGCCTTCAGGCTCTGGCGCTGCAGCACCGAGCCGCTTGCATGCGACTGCTCAGGTGTGCGTTTCATGCAGACGTGCCTCTCAGCATGCGATTGGCATGTAATTGCATTAGTATGTGCATGTGCACTATGCCCCCAGGTGTGAGTGTGAGCGTGTTATCTAACCGATTAGCTCCAGCTGTGAGAGTCGTTGCCTCCAAACCACTGATTCACAACTTAAATCTGCTCTCAGATCAGTTTGGGGGTATCATAGCTGAAATTCTTTGCTGGATCAGAGTTATTTCACCCTCTAGAGGCTCAGCGATGCCAGGATCTCTACCGGCGTTGACAATCCGACGCCAGTTATCCAATACGGGGGAAAAATAATCACCCAACATCCTTTAACTGTTATTTCTGAGACAAAACTGACTTAGCTGGATCTTTCTCTTCAAGTAAAGTCCTTCAAATGCATAATTAATGGCTGAATCTTTCCCTCTATTCATACATTAAGATCCCACTTTTAATAATGTATGTTATATGAAGTGAATTCTCAGCCTCATCTTTTTCTCCAACTAGCTCCAAACTGTGAGGATCTTTGAATATGTAAATACCGCTTATTTTAAAAGTTTCACCTGCTCTGAACGAGCTCTTCCCCGCTTCACCATAAATTACATTCGTGATCGGCTGTGCTCTGGGGGATGCGCTGTTCGTGCACGTATCGCACGTCTCCAAGTTGTTTGTTTTGACCGGCATCGGGCTCCAAAACGTTCACGCTTGTAGATGCACATCTTAAAATTAGTTTTCAGGTGAGCTCAGGGAACCCCTTCAGCAGGAGAAATGGAAAAAACAGTTTTCCAACACTGACCGTGAAGCATGTGTTTGAGTGGAGCTGTTTCAAGTGTTACTGTCTTATTTATTTGTATGAGAGTCCTTCCAGAAAACTTACAGTAAAATAAAAGATGTAGATATCAGTTAGATCAGCGGCCCCCAACCACCAGGCCGCGGACTGGTACCGGGCCGCACAGAAAGAACAAAAACCTTTTATTTTGTTTCTGGCAAAGTCCACAGGGTGTTTTATTTTGAAAAATGACTAGATCATCTTCTTGTTACTTCCCATCATCTGGCGCGATGACCGGTCCGATGAATTGAAGCATGGTGGTGGCAGCATCATGTGAAGCATGGTGGTGGGAGCATCATGACGTGAAGCATGGTGGTGGGAGCATCATGATGTGAAGCACGGCGGTGGCAGCATCATGATGTGAAGCATGGCGGTGGCAGCATCATGACGTGAAGCATGGTGGTGGCAGCATCATGTGAAGCATGGTGGTGGCAGCATCATGTGAAGCATGGTGGTGGCAGCATCATGATGTGAAGCATGGCAGTGGCAGCATCATCATGTGAAGCATGGCGGCAGCATCATGATGTGAAGCATGGTGGTGGCAGCATCATGATGTGAAGCATGGTGGTGGCAGCATCATGATGTGAAGCATGGTGGTGGCAGCATCATGACATGAAGCATGGTGGTGGCAGCATAATGACGTGAAGCATGGTGGTGGCAGCATCATGATGTGAAGCATGGCGGCAGCATCATGATGCGAAGCACGCTGGTGGCAGCATCATGACATGAAGCACGGTGGTGGCAGCATCATGACATGAAGCACAGTGGTGGCAGCATCATGACGTGAAGCAAGTTGGTGGCAGCATCATGATGTGAAGCACGGTGGTGGCAGCATCATGACGTGAAGCATGGTGGTGGCAGCATCATGAGGTGAAGCATGGTGGTGGCAGCATCATGAGGTGAAGCATGGTGGTGGCAGCATCATGATGTGAAGCATGGTGGTGGCAGCATCATGAGGTGAAGCATGGTGGTGGCAGCATCATGAGGTGAAGCATGGTGGTGGCAGCATCATGTGGGGATGCTTCTATGCAGGCCCTGGTTTCAAGCAAGTCAACTTTCTAAGGGTCAGTCATCATGTGTGATGACCGGTCCATGGTCTTTGCTGTCTGTGGTGCAAAAAATGTGAAAATGTGAAATTCTATGGCTGCGTATCGTTTTTTGAAAGGTTGCTCTATAATTTCACGCTTTATGTGCGTATTAAATCATTTTTCTCCCGTCTTTACTGATATGGACCAACCACAGATGTGATAACGTTTGCCTTCGCTGCTTGGTTTAGTTTTCCCGAGGGCAGACCCGGCCACCTGCTCTCCACTCCAACACAGACGGATGAGGATGCTGACATTCATGCATGAGGCAGGGTTTCATTGGACACATCCTAAACCCACCCTTGGGTGTAATTTTGCATGGATGTTTGTGTTTCCTGAGGCCACAGACCCAGACAGCGATGGGCCAGAGGTGGAGGAGGGGGCTTAAGGGGAGGCCGACGGATGGATATAAGGGGGGGGATGAGCGCATAAAGATGGAGCTGGATGCTATAATAACTATCTGCTTATGGTCCAGTGGATGTTTTTGCAGTCGGCTAGACTCCACATAACAGTTGCATAACCCTGCAGCCCAGACGCTTCAGTCATGCATGTCAGTGGAGATCTCCAGCCGGTCAGGAGCTGCTTTCTGTAAGGAATGAGCAGAGCAGGCCGAGCTGATGGCTGGGTAATAAGGTTTTGTGTTCTGGTGTTGCCCTCCTCCGTCTTCATTAGCTGTCTGAATAGTTCCCTAAATCAGGCCTCTAGGGGAGTGGCTGATAACCTTCTGAACTCCTCTTTTAGCGTCTTTATTGACTTAAAAGCAGGAGCGTCCCGGTGGGTGATGGGTGGGAGCCTGGTCCGGTTCTTATCTGTTTAGATTATCATTTATCTGGAAAACACTGTGAAGATTTATTAAGCCAGACCTGTGCATAAATGAGCCGTAACGTAGGCACTATAACGTATCCTACCCTAGAGTCTAGCTTTATTACATTACTTAGGTTAATCTCCATAATGAATAACACTATAGAGTCTCACTTTAATACGTATTACATCCAGTAAAGTAGTATTTTTTATGATTTTTTGTAGGGTTTAGGACCTAATATGTAAATTACTGGGATATAATCACACATTGAATAACTTCAGGATCATATTTGCAATGTTTAGTCGTGTTAAGTTACTTTCATAATGCTATATATAATTACGTTTTTACTGGAAGGCGCAGCAGCTGTTGTCTTAGATGAGCTACATAACGGTGTTGCCTGTTGTTTTTGCTGCACTTTTGCAATCTTACTTTTTCAAATTTTCACTCTAATTTTATTTACATAGCCGTAATTCACAACGTGTGTAATTTCAACGTGCTTCACATAGTACAAATTTTAACCAGTGAACCAAGTTCCTTTTTTGATTCCCTTTGAGCGAACGCTTAGCGACGGTAGGAAGGAGCCAGAAAACCAGAAAAATAAATAAAAGCTTCCGACAGAACCAGGCTCAGGGAGGGCGGCCGTCTGCCTCGACCAGTCAGGGTGAGGGTGGGGATGATGATTTGTCTTCTTTCTTGTTGCACTAATGCGATACAAATAAACTAGAAAAGCCCTCAGAGAGCTCATACCTCCACCAAGGAGCTTCAGTCCACCCCCAACACAATCTCCCAATTCACATATTTTCTATGGAACGTTACAGATACAAATGTAATTACAGACAGTTCAAATGTCCTACCAACAATGTGGCCTTCACCCCATCCGACCTAATGAACAGGCGCGGCCTCTAGCGCGGCAGCTCCTAACAGCCTCCCAGCTTCTTAGACAACCGGAGATAAGAATGCCGGCCCAACCGTGCGTATGTCGCTCAGGAAGGAAAGAGAACTCTGTCACTGTTGCTGTCTGTCACATGGAGACCCAAAATGTCATGTGGTCAGAGGGGGTTACCCCAAAAACAAGAGTGCCCTCTGGTGGCTTTTAGAGTGAACCACATTTAATTGTCCACCTGGTTACACTTACATTAAAAAATATCCTGGATCCAGACGGTGATCCGGATCAGTCCCAGAATGTCATCATTTATTCTTTGTCCCATTTCACACATTTCCTGAAAATGTCATCCAAATCTGTCCATGAGTTTTCAGGTTATTTTTCATGCAAACAAACAAACCAACGCTGGCATCACATAACCTCCTTGGTGGAGGTAATTATTATCACTGGGCTGCTGTTTGCTGTTGGATGGGTAAAACCAATCCACCAGCGCACCGCCAATATTTGTAGCTTTAAATAATGGTAGAATTGTCTCTCTTGATGGATTGTAATTGCTTTAGTGAAGGTGTAACTCCACCTGTAGCTGCACCGTTGGGTTTAGTAGCTTGAACACCTTGGAATAAAGACAAAATACCCGCGGAACTGAAGACGTTCCGATTAGCCCCACCTGTACTTTGAATTTAGTCCGACTTGGCAAATATCTGCACGCTAACATGCAAAGCTAAGATGATGAGTGTTAATAAACCAAGCCAGGTATTTACCTCAAAGCACCACGACGCTGAAGTACAGCCAGAAAGACGCCTAACATCCTTCAGTATTGCACTTTTTGCATCTGCAAGAGTCCTCGTGCAGCCAAAAACATCTGCGTCGCTACAAGGGTGGAACTGTGCATGCGCCGAATATGTAGATGCAACATACTGCGCATGTAGGCAAGCTAGAAAAGCAGTATATTAACAACAACTCTGCAAGGAAGTACAAATCTAAAGCCTTGATTGTATTTGAAACCGTTCTTTATTTTACACTGAGAAAATCCAGTTTTTCCACAGACATCAGCAAAACAAACAGCGTAGGTTCTCGTTTATTGTCTCTATACGTTAATGTTTTGGTGTGTCAGAGCAGCAACACCCTGAGAGGCTTTAGTGAAGTCTATACTTAGCCTTTTCTTTGTGTTGTTTCTCCCTGGCGTTGTTATTTTTGTTGGGCAGTGGTTACATCGCGTTGCGGAGGAATCCCATTCACTGCGGGATTCCTCTGCAGCGTTGTGTTTCAGGCCTCGTGGCGGAGAGACGAGTCCAAGCGCCCGGGAATAGACGGGACGAGTCCGACGAGGTCGACCTGCCGGACACGTAAACACTCCAGTTTGTTTTCTCTCACACGTTTCCTGTTGTGAAACGCGTCATCGCTTTCTGCTCGTGAAAAAAAACCCGAGAAGCCACCGCTGAGTAGCTCACCTCATGGGGTCAAGGTGACTCTTCCAAAGAACGATTTTAACACATTTAAATATAGTTTGAGGACATGTAGCTGCACATCCGCCTCGACCAGACATCTCGGTTGAATCATCTCCTCCACACTCAGTCAGATGTGTTTGTTTTCTGAGTTTCACGCTGGGTGGGAGGTGGATCTCTGGTGACTTTAGGTGGAGTTTCTCTTGTTTTCTTTGCTATCTGGGGTCGACGTCCGCTTGGACCAAGGCCGGGCTGATACGACCTTCCAGCCAGCGTCACAAAACACACAAACATGACCCCGCTACGCTCGCGTCCTTCAGTTTTTGGACCCTCCGAGTGCTGCATCTTCCTGTGTTTTTCCCTTTGGTGGTGTTTTAAGACGTTTTCTAGGAAGACAAAAGGTATAAATAATCTTCCCTCCTCCTCCTGCTGCAAACCCGTTTCCTCACGTGCTGCTGTTTGCTATTTGTTCAGTCATTCAGTAACTCGCTCGGCCAAATTGCTCCCAGTCATGGCTTCTCTCTGTAATTAAAGCAGCCTGGTTGGTAAGTGGTGAAGCGCTGGTCATCTCTTCCTCCCAGCTCCTTTTGCATTTCTGTGGACGAATGCATGCTCCATCCTCAAACATGTTACTCACACTGGAACGCAGCCTCTGTTGAAACAAACAGCAGACATCATAAGCCGTGTCATTACCCTCTAATATGGTGGTCGTAGAGGCAGTCGGATTCATGGGCTGCCCGGCGGTCGGCATAGTTCTGCGATAATCAAACCGAGCTGAAGTTTCCATTGCGGAATAGAAATGTCATTCCTGGGTCTGACGCTGTGGTCGGAGCTTTTTGGACACATCAGCTGTTTGTGCAACGGCAGAACAGGACACGAGCGCAAAGGAAAGCTGGGAAAACAAAGAGGCCGAGGGGTGTTTTTGCTTCCTCGCGACGCCGCTTCTCCCTCGCCGGCGGTGGATTCGCGGCGTATTGATCAGTTCACACCTCGGCCAGCTGCTGCTTGCACTTTAATCACCGGCTTTTAGCTGCCTGAAGGCCTTTCAACGAGGAAATAAATGACAAAAGCGTCCGTTTTAAAAGTGGCAGTTATCCAGGCTGTCAATATTTGCATGCAGATAGCTGCTGTCAGGTTATAACGACTGAGGCTAACGTTCACATTTACATGATGACCTCTGTGAGTGTGACTCATGTAGCAGCTAGACGACGGTTATCCTCTGTTTTAGTTCTCCACCTCCAAGAGCATTTATCTAGTGGCGTTAGAAAGAGGCTAAATAATGAGTGGATCATGCTGGTGTGACGGGGATCTCCACCCCCCTTTGTGTTGATGGGATTTGTCCACGTTTTAAATGTGTGTCAGCAGCAGGGATGGAGCCTTTAAATTACATTCTGTTGTAGGACCAGCATAAAGGAGGCCAGGATAGCATCTGCACACGCTTTAGACCCCTACAGATTAGATCAGAACTCTCTCCCTGAAGGTTAACCATTCTTATTGGTCTTTTTTTTCCTCTAAATCTGGACCCAGAGGATGTGTTTTCCCACCGGAGGCCCCTGTGAGGGTAATGACGAGGCCGTAGCGTACTAAACCTGAGGTGGCTGAGGTTCCTGTGCGTTTATGTACAGTTTCTGTGATCACCTGTAGCTTTTAGTGGAGTGTGTGAGCGGTGAGGAGGCTTTTCTCTGAGGGGTAGGATGCTGTTTATCACAACACGAGTAAACAAAAGGACGTGTTGTTGTTATAATCTCCGTGTCAGGAGTTCCTTCTGTGGTCTTCAGTGAGTTTACTGTGGTGCAGGTATTTACTCCATCAGGTGGAGCAGCCGTGTTGAGCTTTGTGCTGGGTTTGTTGTTGTTGTGGTGTTAAACGGGAACTCCACTGACTTCAGGGATCGACCGATATGGTTTTTCCAGAGGTCGATATTGATTATTGGCAGACTAGAAAGGCCGATAACCGATGTTTGGAGCCGATGTACATTTATCATTCGTAACAACGTCATTAATATATAACTGAATATGTCCAATAGAAATAGGAGTGATGAGGTCGGAGCATCACGTGATGTTAAGACACTTTCCTCTGTTTACCGTTAGTGATCGATTGATTTAGATCGATCAGTTTGTCTCCTGCTTCCTGTCACTTCTATTGCCAACTAAGGCCCAGATATAAAAGCATTGTTAATTAATGTTTCCAGACTGTTTCAGGTTAACCTGTGGCTGCCTTCTAACTTAACTTATCCGCTAGCTGTTAGCATAGCCTTAGCCGCTGTGGATGGAGCCTGGTACCAGACCGTGGGTCATTTGGTACCGGGCCGCACAGAAACAACAAAAATGTTTTATTTTGTTTCCGGCAGAGTCTGCAGGGTGTTTTATTTTGAAAAATGACTAGATCGTCTTCCTGCCACTTCCCGTCATCTGGCGCGATGACTGGTCCGATGAACTGAAGCATGGAGGTGGCAGTATCATGATGTGAAGCACGGTGGTGGCAGCATCATGATGTGAAGCACGGCGGTGGCAGCATCATGATGTGAAGCATGGTGGTGGAAGCATCATGATGTGAAGCATGGTGGTGGCAGCATCATGATGTGAAGCACGGCGGTGGCAGCATCATGATGTGAAGCACGGCGGTGGCAGCATCATGACGTGAAGCACGGTGGTGGCAGCATCATGACGTGAAGCATGGTGGTGGCAGCATCATGACGTCAAGCATGGAGGTGGCAGCATTATGATGTGAAGCACGGCGGTGGCAGCATCCTGACGTGAAGCATGGTGGTAGCAGCATCATGACGTCAAGCATGGAGGTGGCAGCATCATAATGTGAAGCACGGTGGTGGCAGCATCATGGTGTGAAGCACGGCGGTGGCAGCATCATGACGTGAAGCATGGTGGCAGCATCATGATGTCAAGCATGGAGGTGGCAGCATCATGATGTGAAGCACGGTGGTGGCAGCATCATGACGTGAAGCATGGTGGTGGCAGCATCATGACGTGAAGCAGGGTGTTGGCAACATTGATCTGTGGCTGCCTTCTAACTTAGCTGCTAGCCGTTAGCATAGCCTTAGCCGCTGGGAGTGAAGCCAATTTCCTGGTTTGGGGCGACGGCCATTCAGTTCTTGCAGGTTTTGTCTGTCGGTTCGCAGCAGAGCCGTTTAATTTATTTATCTGGCAACAATCAGTCAGTAGAAATAACGATGCCGCTGATCGGCCGGGTCGATAATTGTTGGATCCCTAGCTTATAGTGTGAGTGTTTGTTTTGATCCTTTTTGACGCCGTGAGAATTGAGTTCCCTCTGAACGAGTAAAAGGTCAAGAATTTCAGAGCTTGTGTTTGTGTTTGAGATGAAGTCATCATCATCATCATCATGTGAGTTTCGGTCTTCCTCTGACTGAAACTGGCAAAACGACTCCTCTTGTTTATTAAACTTTATCCTCGCTCAGCGTACCGAGTCTCTGAGGGCTGGTGGAAAAGCTCTCTGGTCGCCTGGTGTTCGTGAATCACCGTTTTCTGTGGTGCGGATGTGTTTTAATTCGAGCCGGACTATTTTAAACTCCGCTTTGGTTCGTCACATGGTTACAGATGAAAGCAAAGTGTGTGTGTGTGTGTGTCGGTGGATTTTGCAGCACCTGAAAGCAAACGTGTCCAAGTGTAAGCTGTCACGGCTGCTTTTCCTCTCGGTCTGACGTTCGGGGGGGATGAGAGCGGGGAGAGAGAAAGGGAGGATCGGGAGTGGGGGGATGTGGGGAAAACAGGGTCACATGTTGAGGGAGGCAGGAAAGGAAGGCGGCTATAAAAAGACTAATTAAAAATGTGTGGATGGATACGTTGCAGGAGGAGGCAGAGGAGCTCGCCGGGTGTGATGTAACCTCGGAGTGCGGTGCTGAAAACGATCGGATGAAGCGGTGGGGAGGGCAGAGGTGCGCGGGGGTGGCTGGGTTTTGTTTTTCTGGGGAATTAAAGCTCGGAAGAAAAAGGAGGAGGAGGAACTGAAAGAAACAACGGCAAAGTGTGAGATGGTGTCAAAACAGGACGGGGAAAAACTTTCCGTCTTCAAATCTGTGTGTGAACATTAAATTAATCGCTCTAAAGTGACTAATAAATGGTAGAATAGTAATTAAAGCAGATTTAGGTTTGACATGAGCTGATCCTCTATTGTTTTCCACACTTTGTCTCCACTTCTAGATGAAGACAAAGAGCTAAAGAGGAGGAACAGTTGTGCAGCTTTCACTGATTTCCACAGTGTTTTCTTTGCACCCCGCTGAGCTTGATGCAAGTCAATGTAAAAAATTGCATCTGTTTTGCCCGATGTGCTCCTCTCGCTTTCTCCCCCCTCCCCAGACCTCCCTTTCAAAGAATTTTCATTTGAATGAAAGCCCTGCCTCGGTGTTTTGTTGTGCTCTCAAAGGGGGGAGGGGCCCGATTGGTCAGAATGCCCTCTCGAGCTGCGCCAATCACGGGCGAGCGTCCCGCCTCCAGTCCCGCCCCTGGGCTCGCGGCCCGGCGTCCGATTGGCCGGCCGGGAGGAGCCAGACTCGGTATTAAAGCCTGTCCCGTCTGCTTCACTTCAGTGTTGAAGAGAGTCCCGTCTGTCAGCCCAAGAAGTGTGCGTGTGTGTGTGTGTGTGAGAGAGTGTGTGTGTCTATCGGTGTGTGTGGATGCTTTTTGTTAATCAGCGACGGCTTGAAAACACACACTCTACCTTCGTCTCACCTGGAGTTGCGTTTGTTCTTAACTCCCTCCAGGACCGAGGAGCCTCTCAGCTGAGTTGCCGGCTTTTTGTGCGCGACCGCAGCTGGACAGACGGACTAAAGAGGATCATAAAGGCTGTTCGGTGTCGCTGCCGGCTGATCTGCCAGAGCTGCGTTTGGGATAAAGAGCTGCCATCAGCTGTGCACTGTGGCTGACCGGTGACCCCGATCCACAGCCAGCTTCTGGGTCACCGCTGAGCCAATAGAGGTGGTCTGGCCGGGCCTGATGTGGAATTTGACCCCGACTGACCCCGTCCCACGAGTAGCCTTTCACTGAGCCCGGCCCGGGAGAGAAGGGGGAGATAAAAGAGGCGACGGAGAAGAAAGGAGGAAGAAAGGGAGAGCAGCAGCACAGCGACCGGTAAGGAAGTTAAAGGGGGCTGTGGGGGAGAAAGGGGAGAGTTCAAAAGAGCTTTTTCTGAAGCTTAGGGAGGACGTGTGGGAGCAGTGAAAGGAGGCTCGCTGACCAGTAAAGCTCCTTTCTCACCCACATCTCAGCTGTCAGTTCAGCCTGCATCATGTCTGACGTTAAACAGAAAACTGTTCTAATTGCACTTTTTTTGCACGTTGTGACTGATTTAAAAAAATATCTCTCCTTTGGTTCAGCTCCTCCAGGATGCCGGTGGAAACCCTGCGGCCGTCGGATGGCCGCCTGGCCGGGGTCCCCTTCACCTCCGCGATGCCCTTCAGGATACTCAACAAGGGCCCGGATTACTTCCGCCGCCAGGCTGAACCCGGCGCCCGAAAACTGAGCGCTGTGGAGCGTCTGGAGGCCGACAAGGCCAAGTACGTTAAGAGCCAGCAGGTGGCCCTCACCCGCCAGGCCCCCATCAAACCACCAATCATCCGTAAGCCCCTGGTCCCCCCAGGGATGATGCTCCAGTGCCAGATCAGCACTCCTCCAGCCAGGAAGGTCCCCCGCTGCCCCGCTGATGTGGAGAACGGTGGAGGCAGAGAGGGGTCAGGAGAGAGACGGAGACCTGCTCTTAACTTGGATATTCTGAATAACTTGATCAATGATGTATGTGATGGACCGCTGCCCTGCTCCCAGTCCTCCTCCTCCACCTCCCCCTCCTCGTCTTCTCCATCTTCGGGGGCGAAGAGCATCGGCAGCAGCCTGTCAGCCGAGCAGGAGAGGAGCAACCGCATCCTCAACAACCTCAAACCTCTGAACCACGGCACCACCACCTCCTCCTCCACCTCCTCCTGCACTTCATCTCCACTCAACAACAACCTCCGGACCCCCACAGCAGAACTCACCCGCCGTCCTCCCCCCGTCCCAGCTCGGGCCCCCCGCATCGGCATCCCTGCCCCCTACAGCTCCCCCAACTCGGTGACGGTGCGCCGGGTGGATGTTCGGCCTCAGGCGGAGATCAGGAAGCCTCAGAGGGCTCAGCTGCTCCGGCCCAGACAGACTGCTCAGGGCCAAGTGGCCCACCCCCAGGTCCCTCCCCCACCTCCCCCTCCACCCACTCAGAATCAACCCCAAGCCCACCCTCAGCTCAGCACCCAGTCACAGACCTCCCCCCCAGCCTACCTGCCTCCCAGCCCCATGCTGGTCCGGGCCGGTGTGATCCCGCCCGCCTCGCCCGCTTTCACCCGCATATCCAACGCCAGCTCCAAGGGTTCCGGCCGCAAGCACCCGTCCCTGCACCGCTCCAAGTCGGACCTGAGCGACCGCTACTCCCGGGCCACTGCCGACCTGGAGCGCTTCTTCAACTACTGCGGACTGGACCCGGATGAGGTGGAGGGGATGGGCGGCGTGGAGCGCTTCACCAGGGCCAACTCCGACATCGTGTCCGTCTCCAAGCTCCGCAGCGTCAGCACGCCCAGCTCGGAGTGCGGCGACGAGGCCGACCGGATGAGGGAGGACGGAGGCGACGAGGAGGACGAGGACGGGCCCGCCAGAGCCAACGAACGGGTCCCGTACGGCATCTCGGTCATAGAGAGGAACGCCCGAGTCATCAAGTGGCTGTACGGCATCCGCCAGGCGAGAGACACGAACAACGCCGTCTCTAATGTTTAGACTAACGAGGACTCGAAGGATGAAGCCCGTTTGTTGATCTTCTGCTGCCTTACGTCACAGTTATGGATAATCCAGTAGTCGCTTCTTCTGTTTCCTGTGAGGACTGACTGTTGTTTTGGAGATTTTCTCTAAATGTGGGCTGAAACTCAGGACTGTTTCCCAGGCAGAGTAAAAGGACGAAGCACCTCGTTCTGCTTCGTCTGATCCTGTGTGACTATACTGGTATGCAAAAGCAATAATAGACTGGTGTAAGTGGTGGTGTGGATGAAGGAGGGGGACGATCGCAGTGGTGGTTCCTCATGTAAAGGTACAGTGTGTGTGTGTGTGTGTGTGTGTGTGTGTGTGTGTCGTCAGCACAAAGCCAGACTGGAACTCGGCTTCTAACTGCCAGAAAGCTGCACAGTGAAGTGACTGTTGAGCAAACCAGGAAGAGAACCACGTCGATACTGTGAAACCTTCTCACCAGGAAAAAAAAAACAGTTTCCATTCGTATTTTTTAAAGGAAAAAAAAAAGAAGAGAGAAATCCTTCGGCTGTAAGACTGTTATCACACAAGTTTCTGTCAGCATGCGAGTTTGTATCCTGTCTGTCATCTCAATCAAGCACACATGTCGTTCTGTCACACACCTGCACCGCACAGACGTACGTTCAGGTCGATTACAGTCGGTGCTGTTCGTGTTTCAGGCTGCGACGTCGTCCAGCCGTGTGCGTTTGACTCTGGCTGGTCTCATGTCTTCGGGCTCCACGGCAGCCAGGAAAATCAGTTTACTTTGTATGTCTCGGCACGGATGAGAGAGCAAGTCATACGATGGAGGACGGAGTGGACGGTTGAAGTAAGTGTGAAGCCATTTAGCCTCTTGGGGAAGATGGAAAAATCAAAGTGCGGCTGAAGGAGGGACCGTAAAGAGAGCACTCGTGGGTTTAAAAACAAATCCGTGGTGTGTAAATATGGCTGCGGCTCTGAAAGTGTCTCAGGAAGATGGCATACTAACAAAAATGGACCAATATTTATTTGGAGAAATGTAACTTAATGTATTTTTTAATATCGGACAAGTTTGTGTACAGAATTTTGCTCTTAAGTGCAATCTGATGGTATTTACTATGATTACAAGTATATGTAGGATCACATTTAAAACACACACATGCAAATACAGGCACCGGACACATGCTACGTGTGAATGTTGTGACCAGGGGAATGCTGCGTGAGGCTGTGGTGTATTTATTTGAGCTCCTGTTCGTCGCAGCGGGAACAACAGTGCGGGTCCTCCCTCCGTCTGCGTCTCCTTCCTCTTTTTAAAAAAGAAAACCTTTCGTGACGTTCAGGTTCAGAGGGCCGGAGAACACGACGGTGAAGTGAAAAAATGAGCTGTCGAGTCCCAAAGAGTCTGGAAGTGAGGGATCCAAAATGCTTTACCGTGGTGTGTTCTGAACAGTTAATAAAAAAAATGTTCAAGTACCTTCCTGTTTGGTGTTTTTCTTAGCTTTACGGTTTCTGCTACCCCTTTTCTTTTCCACCGAGCTGGTTCCAGGTCTCGTTCGGAGCCAGCAGTTCTTTGTGTTTCCACCTCCTAAGCACCGACTCCAGGTTCTATAAACTGGAGCTCAGCAAGCACCAACTCTTTGCTGGTCCAGAGCTAAGCACCGAGTACGTCAGGGGCTGGGGGCGGGGTTATGGTGACCAACCATCAACGGTGGAAAGGGACACACAAGCGCTAATTAGTGTCCTTGTTCTCCAGGACGTCCCTGGTCCCATCACACATGTATTGGAATGACTCCCGGGACACACGGAAGTTTAGCACAAACTGTTGACCTGAAATCCGCTACAGTTGTGTCCCACCAGTAGCGTGATCACGGATGTGTCCAGGCAACAGGAGGACCTCCGCCTCACAATCAGCCTTAAGACCATCTATAGAGATAAACATAGATATTATCATCAACTTACTGCGTTTGTTTAACTGCTATGTAATGGATGCTAGCGTAGTGGTTTTATGGTGACCCAATGGCTCCAACTTGACTCCAAACAGGTTCTTAGGAGGAACCAGATTAGAACCAGCTAAGCACCAGAACTAGGACCTGGTTCTTCTTGGAAAGGAAGGAAGGAAGGAGGGAAGGAAGGAAGGAAAGAAAGAAAGAAAGAAAGAAGTAAGGAGAGAGGGAGGGAAGGAAGGGAGCGTTGACCTTATTGTGTTTAACTGCTATGTAATGGATGCTAGCGTAGTGGTTTTATGGTGACCCAATGGCTCCAACTGGACTCAATGGAAACAGGTTCTTAGGAGGAACCAGATTAGAACCAACTAAACACCAGAACTAGACCTGGTTCTTCTTGGGAAGGAAGGCAGGAAGGATGGAAAGAAGGAAGCAAGGGGAATGAAGGAAGGAGGGAGGGAAGGGAAGGAATGAAGGAAAGAAAGAAGGAAGGAGAGAGGGAAGGAGGAAAGGAAGGGAGAAAGCAGGGGGAGGGAAGGAAGGAAGGGGAAAGAAGGAGGGAATCAAGAAAGGAAAGAGGGAAGGAAGGAAGGAATGAAGGAGAGAAGAAGGGAGGGAAGGAAAAAAGGAAGCAAGGGGAAGGAGAGAGGGAGGGAGGGAAGGAAGGGAGCGTTGACCTTACTGTGTTTAACTGCTATGTAATGGATGCTAGCATAGTGGTTTTACGGTGACCCAATGGCTCCAACTTGAGTCCAAACAGGTTCTTAGGAGGAACCAGATTAGAACCAGCTAAGCACCAGAACTAGGACCTGGTTCTTCTTGGTGGAGAAGGGGTATGATAGATCCTTCTGGTTCCTGGAAATTCCTTCAAACTCCTATTTCCAGGGGGCAGTGGTGGTGCAACAGGTTAAGGCCCTGACTACTGATCAGAAGGATCGAACCCCCACTGCGGCCACTGTTGGGCCCCTGAGCAAGGCCCTTAACCCCCGACTGCTCCTAGTACGTATAGTTCAGGTCAACTATGAATAGGATGGGTCGAATGCAGAGAAGGAATTTCCCCAAGGGGATCAATAAAGTATAGATTATTAGAGGTTTTTACCGCTGCAGCAGGTCCTTCGTTTCTAATCTGTAATGTGGTGCAGAAGCAGGTCTGGACCCTCGAATCTCGTTCCAGCATCAATAATTGACTCGCGGCACTCTGTCGCATTTTGTTTACTCCGATCGTGTTTTTCTGAAAGTCCTACAGATGCATTATTCAGATGGACGAGCCCCCGCTCTGCTTTCGGACCAGAGACCTTCCCGTTTTAGCCGCTCACGTGAAACCAAACGAGCTGCACGACGACGGCGTCTCTGCTGTTGGAGAACCTTCTCCTCTGAAACCACCGCCCTGTTTTAGGGCCCTGGACCCTCTTTAAGAGCTCCATAAAACACTGTGTCGGGGGACAGAGAGTGGAAAAAGACCGGGTATGAAAGAGGTGGTTATCCTACCGTTGACTGAGTAGTTTGTAGCGTACAATAAGCTTCACTGGCAGCACACGGCCCAGTAAAAATGGATTTCCACCATATTAGCTGGTGGTGCCAATGAAGAATTGCTCAAAAAGACAGTTTCAGTGGACTTTAAGTGGTGTGCTTTGAGTACATCATCTTTTACTGTCCATTTATTTGTTCATTTTCCTGTTTCTGCTCATTACAAATGTAAAAACATGCATAAAAACGTGGGTTTAAACTGGTGTTCCACTGATACGAGCAGCTCATTGAACAAAACCGTGAAACTGCAGTGCATTTCGCTAGCATCTTTTCTGTTGCGCGCTAGAACAGCACAAATCAGCACCGCTTTATTACACGCTGGCACCAATAAATGTCTCATGTCCTTAGAGTTTTGCATTTCATCGTAGAGCTGACAGCGTACGGATGTCGCGGTGGTTTTATTGATAAAATGCGTGAATTCGCAATGTAAGTTAGAGAAAACACAGGTGGAAAGGTCGAACTCAGCTGAAAAATCTCTGTTTTGAGGTTTGAAAGTTGGCCGAAAAGTTCGTAGCGTAACAAGAAGGATGAGGAGGCGGCTGCGTGCTTTTAAAACACGCACGTGGTGAGAATTTGATGCTCAAAAGTTTCTCGGTGGCGTTTCATTTCACAGAAAAACTCAAAAAAATAGCCTCAGTGCACTTTAATACGACAGTAGTGCCCAAAAACAGCTGATCCTACATTTCCCATAATGCACAACAGCCATCTTTCATTAGACCCTGATTAACAGCGTCAACCATAGACATATATACGTAGACGCCGCGTTGACTGCTGCTGCCCATTGGAGCCGACGTGCCTACGCGGCGGCCATCTTGGTACAGTGCCACTCGCCCCTACAGTGCATTACGTCTATAGAGGAATGACATGTCTGCACTATAAAAGTGATCATAAATCCATCAGTTGTCAACATATATTGTTTGTTACAAACGTCAGACATGGAGGACGGACAGGCAGACATAAATAGAACAAAAGCATCCAAGCATCCTGTGTCAAAGCTACATGTGTGACGTTTTTAACAAACCAAACCGTTTGGAAATCGGTCGAAAATTCAGTGAATAATTCTACTTTAAGATTGTGGAGTACCTCTTACCTCCATAGACTTACATTCACTCCCCCCTCTGCTAGCCCTGTACCAAGATGGCGGAGCTTTAGGCACGTCCCTCCACAGTCAATGCGGCGTCTATGTATATATGTCATATGGCGTCAACAACTCAGGCTTTATGTTGTTGAACTGTTGTGTTTAAGTTGACGTTCAGCTCCAGATCATTAAAACCATCCTGGTCTTCTGGAAGGTTTTCCTGCACCGACAGACTCCTGGGATCAAACCCGCCTCCTGATGAGGACTTCTGACTCCTCGCATCTGTTTTTCTGGAGCTTCTCCACTCAGCCGGACGGTGGTTTGTTCCTTTTTACATCCTGGCATCGCCTCGATTTGCTGCTGTCGCTGTTTGGAGGATGTGGGAGTCTCGAGGGCTGCTGAGGAGCGCTGGAGTGGAGCTCGCTGCTGCCTGAGGCCGAGCATCACGACAGCAGCAGCTCTAATTAACAGCCAGCAACACAGAGGGAAGAGACGCCGACAGATCGACACATCACAGCAGCTCGCAGGAGAGGAAGAGGGCCGGGGAGGAAGACGGTGGATGGAGCTCAAAGAGGCGGCGACAGAAATGCAAAGTGATTTCCTGCATATCGTAGAAGGAGGGCGTCAGCTTTTATTACAGGAGCAAACAACCTGAGTGTCGGAGCAGCCGAGCATCTCCAGAGGCTTTCATGTCCGCTAAGTGGGATCAGCAGCTCGGCAGGCGGCGCCGACTCTTTTAATGTGCGTCGAAATTAAATCAGGAGGGAGTTTTTGCTGCTGAAGAGTCAGAAAATGTAAAGGCAGAGCAAAAATAGCCACGAAATAGGTTTGAGACGTTAGTGGAAGTCTCACTCCCCACAGTGGGTCACTGTCTCAGCTCCAAATGTCACGAAAAGTTTGTTTCACCTTCACTGTAGATGCACGATAATCAATAATTTTATACTTCTTGCAGCCGATAACCAATAATGTCAACCGACTGGGTTCGTGCCGTGGTGTCGGAGGTGGGACACCAGAGTTGGCAGGTCCACGTACTACAACCACGGCGGCGTTCTAGAGCCTCGGTGACGCTCAGGGACGCTCGGCAACACTCGGCAACACTTGGCAACACTTGGCGACGCTCGGCAATGCTCGGCAACGCTCAGCAGCGGCATGCACGACTATTCCAATATCAAAACTATTATCCCAGTACCACCACAACCAACCAATATTCAGATATTCCAACATTCGGGACCAGCCCTAGTCAAATGTCTTCTTCTGACACGGTAAAGAAAGTCCACACTGGTCAGTGCCACGCCATGCTGCTTGTTTCTCTCTGCCCGCCCAGTCTGATGACATCACACACATGCGACAGTACCGTCGGGGAGGGGAGGGGTTGAGGAGCCAGACATGAGGACAAATCACAACACAGACCAACGGCAAAAACCAAGATTCCAAGTCTTTATTATTATCAGCTCATTTTTTATTATCCATATGATGTCATAATTGCCAATATTGACCGATAATTATCGGACGTGGATATTATCATGCATCCCTACTCTAGAACAACTCGTTTTAGTTCGAAATGGGCTGTTCCACTGTCTGCAGCTTTAAATTCAACTTAGCTGCTGCTGCTGACTCTGCCCCCTTCAGGAAGAAGACTCTCCACAAGGGGTTGACAGAGCAGAGCAGCTAATTACTTGACAGCTGACACAGACATGAATGAGTGATCATTTTATGTGAAAACACCGCCAGATTCAGTCGTTTTCAACTCGTGTTCGGTCACTTTGTCGGACAACGTCGTGGTTTTTAATTAGCATTTTAGCTTCAGAGCAGCAGCTTGGAAACATCAGCAGGTTGTTAGCATGTACGAGGTAACTTCAGGAGGTTAAAAACAGTGGTATGATGCTTTATAGAGCACAGTTATGCCCCAGAATTGGAGTTACGAGAACTTCATGAAGTACCCTCATAGTCTCAATGTGCAGCGTCTGAGTCACTGTTTTGTTTTTGTTTTGTTGTCTGCTGTCTATTTTGAGCACAGAGAGCAGGAGAGAAGCTAACGGGTGTAAACAACGGCTGCATGAAAACACAGTGACGCCACCCGGTTCTGCTTTATTAGCTTTACTTCACTCTTTCAGTCTCCATCATCTCTGAATGCCCCTCAGCGAGCTCAGACCTGTTAACATACCACCAAAGCTAATGCTAACGTTAGCCATATTAGCTGCGCGACATGCTAACGCGAAGGATGTCGTCATGGCAGGAGCCCACCGGGCGTTCGGTCCCTCAGATGCTGTCAGTGCATGAAGACTCTTGTGTTCACTCCTGCAGAACATTTGGTGAGTTTTGAGGCGTTTAAAAGTTAAAAGTAGCAGCTCTAGAAAGTAAACAAACCTCATGGACTGAGAGGAAACTGCTCAATCAGAAGAAGTTTGAGCTAGAAGACTGTTGGTTTCAGTAAAAGTCTTTCTGGCTCGTAAACCTGGGAGGCTAACTAGTTGTGGGGGGGCCTTTTAATCAACCACAAAACAATACAAATGGATCTGAACCTTTAGGAGCCTTTCATGCCTTTTTAATTCACCACTATTATTCTGTTATATAAACATCAGCAGCCAGTTTGTTGAGGCAAACAGCCGGTGACGCCAACTTTCCAACAAAACACCGTCGAGGTTTCGCTAAAAAACAGAGGGCAACGCGGTGATGTAACTAAAACCTCAAAGCGGGACGGAAACATGACGTTTGTTTGTTTCCTGGATTCATTCGTTTGGAGCCGGAGTGGATTTTAAGTGGTTTGATTCGAGCACATCAGCGTTTACGCAAAGTCTGTTTCCATCCGCGCTTTGTTGCTTTTTGCTTTCTCCCAACCGGCCATAAACCGAGGTGTTTATTTTGGGAGTTTCTGCTGTTTCTGTTGATGGAAATCGAACATGTGCAGACAGATGTGGACCTGATCATCAGATACGTGTAAAGCTGCCGTGCATGTTGTTTCATTTGAATGGTTTTCATTGGTCAAATCAAGTATAAAGCAGCAGCATGGGGAGAAGTCAGTGACCCTCGAGAAAGCGCTAGCCTCGTTAGCATTTAGCATCCTGTTGGAGAGCTGACTGCAGGTTTAGATGTTAAAGGCGGATTTGAAGCGGGGGTCTTGCAGGCCAGAAATCGTTCTGACAAATGCACAAAAAGGAACACCGAGCTCTCAGATTCAGCTGTTGCAAACGCTCCCCATCCCTCCTCCAGAGCTCTCCGGGCCTTACATAACCAACGAGTCGGCCTGGCACGACAATTCCCTTGTTTTCGTGCCGTAGCGGTGTCGTCGTTACGTAACCCAGAGTGGACACATCTGAGCGGCTCGGCTGATGCGAAGAGTCAGGAAGAGGCTAAACGCCCGGGCCGTGGGAGCAGAGCACGGGATGAGATGATGAGACGCTCCTCCTGCTGCGATCTCCGAGGAAAAGCGAGCCAGGAAGCGTCACCATATGTCCACATTTACCGGAGGATCAGCTGGGCCTTGGCGTCCCGTCAGCACACAAACTCACAGCTTGTATTTGCTGTCTGTGCTGTTTCTCTGAGCAGCGAGTCGTGTTGGAGCGTCGAGCTTAAACACCGAGGATGCTCTCAATCTTTCCGGGGTTGTGTGTTTATCACGCTTGTTTGTGCGCTGCTTGATCCCAGTTGCAGCACTAATGTATGTCAGAGCCTGATGCGGTGCTTGTGAATGGTGCAGGCGGTGATAAGCTGATTAAAGCGGCGGGGCAGATGGGATCTCTGTGTTTTTGACTGTATTTGTGTGCCTTTCATCGACTGTACGCCCCGTGGGAAAGCCAAACTGGGTTGTCTGTGTTAGCTTAGCGTGTTGTTGCAGAGCACTTCCCTTATCTCCTGCCACCCATCTCCCCGATCATCCTCCCTCCGCCGCTATCTGCTCATCTGAATCAGCCGCCGCTTTGTTTACGCTCCTCCATACGTTTGGACGCAGCGCTAATCTTCCACCCAGTCAGACAGGATCAAATGGCAAACAGTCGCAGTCTTATTCCAGGCTTTTTAAAAAAATGCTCCACAAAACTCAACGGCAGCAGTAAAAGCGAACGTAATGACCAGCTGGATGTGCTGTAAAGATGAATACATGGTGCAGTGAGACGTGTTCCTTCTGTTTTAAGGTGAACCAGCACGTCTCGGCTGGTTCGAGAGGAAATCCGTTTTTCCAATCCATCGGAAGGCAAGTCCATGAGTCGCTGCTGTGTTTCTGACCATCCAGCGCACAAAATGGTGGAAAAGAGCCAAACAACACTGTAGGAATCCGGTTTACAGCCACTGGGACCATGTTCAAATTTAAATGGATGTATTTCTCTACATTCAGAGTAAAGCAGCTTCTTTTTCCCATTAAAACAGAGCTTTATTATATATTTTCCAGTCCCTCCAGGATTTCTTGTGCGTTTTTCCAGATTGTTGCTCCTAAAATGCCTGAATTTGCGGCAGCTTTTCTAAAAAATTGCGATGTTTTAAGCGTATTTGTTCACACACACACGCTCACAGCTCGTCACGTCAGTTAATGAATCTAACTGACCTTCATTGTTTCAGTGCTGCCACAGATCTGGATGCAACAGCTTCATCACGGTGGTTTGTCTGGTCTGTGGTCCGCTGGTTTCACCCATTCTCCTGATATGTTTACGGTAGAAAAGTGTTTGTCAGTGGATGGTTTTGGTTTGTGTTCCACCTCAATATTCCACGGGGTGAAAACAGTTTAGCTCCGCTTTGGTGAAGAACATCAGGGGATTGTTCTGCAGTAGTTTTTGTTGCATCTGTATCTTCAAACCATAAACAAGGAAGTGAATCCGGTGACGTACGTGCATTACTGGGGACTGCTGTGATTGGTGGAACTCACGGGAGGCGGGACAAAATTGCAGAAAAGTGGCGGTGATTGGACGAAACTGCAAGGTCACTCAGAATTCATGGAGATTGGTTGAATTAGCGTTAATTGTTGCGATTGGAACATCGCGAATTCCCTGAGGGACTGATATACACACACCGATCAACCACAACATCATGACCACAGGTGAAGTGAATAACATGGATCATATTGGTTCTATGTGGTGTTCTGATGGAAAACCTTGATCAGACTGAGGCCTTGTCCACACGTAGTCGGGTGTCTCACAAAACAAAGACATTTTTCTATCATTTTTCCTGTCATCCACATGAAAACGCAGATTTACGGCATTAAAAACGACTCTTTTAAAAACCTCCGACCAAAGTAAAGATCTGTGAATCCTCCGTTTATGCGTCTGCATGTGGACGTCAATAACCGGAGTTTAGCGTTTCCAAACGTCACTGCCTGCGACCAAACATGTTCTTACGTCACGTATGCGACCTGTGTTTACATTCAGAAACAGTATGGACGCCCTCACAAGGTTTTGGCGCCGTTTCTTGTACAGGCGCTTTTTTCTTGCTTGTTTTTACAGCCCAGATGCTGCTTCACGTTCAACAACACAGGCGAAGGACGACGTTAAGGACGGTTGTTTTCCATCACTTTGCCATTCCACTCTGATTGGATAGGATTTGGGGAACTACTGCCACCTAGAGGTCTGGCATGCTAATGAATGTGCTTAAAAACGCTCTTATGCGGTTAGGTGTGGATGGATTTTTTTTCATGGAGGGCTTGTCTTCGTGTGGACGAGGTCTTAGACACCCAAATAAACATCGTCCCACAACAAACACACTCCCTCATGCTGATGGAAATCCCAAATGTCACTGGATGAAAATGCACCCCACCACATGGAAACAACATCAACCAATCAGGAACATGTGGAGGAACATGACAATGGTCCAACATGTTGATGTGACCTCCAGACTTCCTACAGCCCATTCTGATCAAGCATCAACAGGATGCAGTGGAACCAGTTGGATTGACAGAGGCCCCACTGGACAAGCCAGAGTAGCCAAAGGATCCAGTGGTTCCAGACCCCATAGGACACCCTGAGAGGTCCTCTGGTCCAATGGTTCAGAGCATTTTGGAGCACATAAGGGGGACCAACACAGTATTAGGCAGGTGGTCATAATGTTATGCCTGATCGGTGTATATTTATAATAAAAATCTCGGAAAAATCTGTTTTATTTGTTTGTTATTATAGTAAAGCTGTAAGAAATTTCAGGATTACAAGTAAAAACCTCGAACACCAAACAGCCCACTGAGCTCCATCTAGATAAGAACTTCTGCTCAGTCATTCTCCAGCAGACAACATTGTGCAACATGGGGCTTCTGATGTTTGTTACCCTGCAGACAGATGATCCGTCCTGTGTTTCCCCACATGAAGAAAGAGAGGAATCTGTGGGAGGCAGTGATTAAGAGCCAACATGTTCAGCTTTAATGAGCTGGACTGTCGGTGCTTCACCGCGCTGACGTATTTACAGACCACAGGAAAGAGCAGCGCTGCTCACAACGCTCACAGCAGAGGGTTGCTGAGACCCAGAGCTGCATCAGAAACTCAGCGACTCGTCCTCACGGAGCCACATTAAGACTCTTTAAGGAAGATGAGCGTAGTCAATAATTCATCTCCGTAATGAAGCGGTGTGAGAGCGACTAAGAGGCTCTCAGCTACACGGAAGACGAATCCTTGCTTCCAGTCAGGGTTGTATTTAATGGACTGAAGAAGCAGTTTAAAGCAAAACGCCAGTGTTCTTCAGTGTGGGTCTTTTTCCTCATACCTGCAGACGTTTGCAGGACTGTGTGTCGTGCTAACTTTCCTGCTGTCGTGCTGGTAAACAGGTACACGTCATGGTTACGACCCAGCTGTCCAGAGTCGGCTGGGATTAACAAGAAACCAGATGTTAGCGGTTTGGTAGCGGAATTTATTGCTTAGTGGCAAAATTAAAATGAAAAAGGTGATATACAACAAAGTAAACAGAGCTGGTGGGTGTTGATAACCAATAAAACCAAACGAAGGCCAATAGAGTTACGAAAAGTCCTTATCCAAAGACGCGATAGCAACACCCACGACTAACTAAAGAAACTAAACAAACGAGTGCCACAGAACGCCAACGAGACAATGAGTAGCTTTAGATGAGTTAACCAGCTGCTAACATAAGCTACATTTAAACGCCAACACGAACTCTTTACTATACGGCGCCATTGTTGTTGCCGTTTTCTGAGTTTGGTGCATCTATCCAGAGGTGGAGCTATGGCGCAAGCGTGTCAGAAAAAGAAGCGGACAACGGTGACACGTAAACGGCGTTTTCAGATCTTTGCATTCTGGGACCTAGGTTCATAAAGGATCAATTTCAGACCCCCAAAATGCCGGCTTGGTGTGGACGACACACGGGTTGGATGGACTGTTGGTGCGTTTAGGTCTGAGCTTGTCTTCATGTGGACGGGGTCTTACACACCCAAATAAACATCGTCCCACAACAAACACACTCCCTCATGCTGATGGAAATCCCAAATGTCACTGGATGAAAATACACCCCACCACATGGAAACAACACCAACCAATCAGGAACATGTGGAGGAACATGACAATGGTCCAACATGTTGATGTGACCTCCAGACTTCCTACAGCCCATTCTGATCAAGCATCAACAGGATGCAGTGGAACCAGTTGGATTGACAGAGGCCCCACTGCACAAGCCAGAGTACCCAAAGGATCCAGTGGTTCCAGACCCCATAGGACCCCCTGAGAGGTCCTCTGGTCCAATGGTTCAGAGCACATAACGGGGACCAACACAGTACTTGGCAGGTGGTCATGATGTTATTTGAGCACAGAGAGCAGGAGAGAAGTCAACAGATGGAAACACTTGCCGAGTTTAGGCTGCACAACAGGCAACATTAAAACCCAGTACCCCGTCACAGCCTGTTCATTGGTGCTACAGTTACCATTAATGCTAATGCTAGCCATAGTAGCTACACAACATGCTAACACTAAGGATTTTCCTATTGTTGTGATGACATAACTATCAAAAAGCGTCCTGGTCTCAGACTCCATAGGACCCCCTTAGAGGTCCTCTGGCCCAATGGTTCAGATCATTTTGGACCAAATAAAGGGACCAACACAGCATTAGTCAGGTGGTCATGATGTTATACCTGATAATGCAAAATGTTTCACGGTATAATAAATAAAGTTTAGCAGAAGTTTGTACGAGCTTGCAGAAGTAGTTTAAAGGGAAATGCCAGTGTTCTTGAGGACTGGGTTTCAGGTTCACTTTCCTTTAAAACATTTGTTGCACAGGAATCCAGTAAAAAAGTCCCAAATCTGTCCAGCATCACGTAAATCCCCACCAAATGTTATGTTTCTCTTCCTGGTAATCTGTCTAATCTTGCTCTGGCGGTTTTATGGCTCATGTTTCTTGGACTTACAGTAAGGGTGGACTTTCCTACCGGAGGCCGGGCTGACCTGAAGCCTCGACCATCTGCCAACTGATCTGCTGGACTTTGCCTCGACAACAAGCTCACGTGCAAACATTCCCCTGAAGTTAAGCTCTCGTGTAAACTCACCTTCACTCAGAGGGAGTCAGAATAACTGAGCTCTCCTGACACGACATTTGATTTGAATATGCAGAGCTTAACAGCAGCGAAGGGGACTTTTCTCTTTTTTCTATGTTTGGAAGGGAATCCACACCGTCCATCTGCAGCCAAAACAGAATCTGCGTCCAGCAGCAATCAGAGGAAACATGGAGTTTACCCGCCGGTGGACGCTGCCAAACGCACAGCAAACGTGGCTGGAAGAGAGAAAGCGAAAGAGAGTCGAGCTCCAGCAGCTTCGTGTTTGTTTAACCCCTGACTGAATGAAAAACCAAGTTACTGACTGACCACAAACACAATGAAGGTAGTTTCCCACCTCGCTGGTTTTAAAGATTAAGAAGACGGCTGCTGGTGTGAGCAAACATCAGCTGATAAGAAACTTTCTGCCTGATAGATCCTGAATTAAGCTCACGTGTACAGTGTAGAGTCGAGACTGCAGGGTTTCATTTTGGGCTTGTTGGTTCTTTTGTTTCTGGATCAAAACAGCTCGTAAAATATGGGTTAGTGACCATCTACAGAATACAGTAAACTCTATACAGAGCAAAGTCACCAAGCAACAATCAGCTGGTTCTGTGGTTGTGACTGTTGAGAATAGTTGACGACTTACAGGGCTGTGAGAAAGTATTTGCCCCCCTACAGAAATCTTCTATTTTTGCATATTTTGTAAACACAAAATGCAGTTTTCAGATGATTTTATTTACTGAACAAAAAATACTGTCCAGCCCATCTTGCCTTATCTGAGAAAAGTAATTGCCCCCTTAACTACCAGTCTACCACTGGGTTCAGTCTCTCCATCCGCACCCACATATGATCACTGCCAGGCTTGTTGGATCTAAACATCACTAATAGAACCTGTCTGGTGTTGTGAAGCAGCTAAAGGGTCTCTAAAAGCAGCACATGATGCCACGTTCTAAAGAGATCCAAGAACAGATGAGGAACAAAGTCATTGACGTCCATCAGTCTGGAGGGTTACAAAGCCATTGCTGAGGCTCTGGGACTCCAGAGAAGCACAGTGAGAGACTTTATCCACTAATGGAGGAACATGGAACAGTGGTGGACCTTCCCAGGAGTGGACCAACCACCAACATTTCTCCAAGACCATCCATGTCTAATCCAGGAGTCACAGAAGAACCCAGAGGAACATCTAAAGACCTGCAGACCTCACTGGCCTCAGTTAAGGTCCGTCTACATGATTCCACAATGAGGAAGACTCTGGGAGGAAATGGATCCATGGAGAGTTGAAGGATCAAAACCACTACTGACCAAAAACAACATAAAGGTTCATCTGGATGAGCTCCAAGACTTCTGGACAACATCCTGTGGACTGATGAGTCAAAGGTGGAACTTTTAGAAGACATGGGTCCGTTACATCTGGAGTAAAGCTGATACTGCATCCACCAGAAGAACATCTACCAACAGTGGAACATGGTGGTGGTAGTGTGATGGTTGGAGGACCTGGACCTCTTGTCATCACTGATGGAGCCATGAATTCTGCTCTCTATCAGAAAATCCTCCTGGAGAATCTCCACCATCAGTTCATGACCTGAAGATCAACACTGATGGTTCATGCAGCAGGACAAAGACCCAAAGACCACAAGCAAGTCCACCTCTGAGGGGCTCAGGAAGAACTGAATGAAGGTTCTGGAGTCAAAGTCTGGACTTGAATCTAATTGAGATGCTGGTTCAAGACCTTAAAAGGACAGTTGATGATGGAAAACCATCTAATGTGACTGAATTCAAACTATTCTAGAGAAGAGTGGACCAACATTCCTCCATGGTGATGGAAAAGACTGATCACAAGCTGGAACCAACATTTAACTGTTGCTGCCAACAAACCAACCAGTTATCAGGTTCAGGGGGGCAATTACTTTTACACTTCTTTTGTTTTGTTACAGGTTTCAATAATTGTGTTTTGTGGGTTTTCTCTGTCTAATATTCAATAAATATAAATATTAGTTTGATGGTCTGGATCATTTAAGTGTTTCTGTAGGGGGCAAATACTTTTTACTGCACTGTATGTATCTTAATACACTTTCTCTCTATCAGGTGCGTCTCTGAACAGTGTTCTACCTTTGTTTAAGTTATATTTATCGTGTTTTGCTTTGACGCAGCTGTATTTTATGACATATGTGTTTGTATTCCATCGTCACCATTTATCACAGCTGAGCCTCGTGTTTTTAAATAAGGTCATGATATTCAGATGCTTACACGTGTCAGAAACAGGACGAAGACAGAGCAAAATTTGAGCCTCATCCACTGAAACCACTTCAGCCTTTCAGAGGAGCTGCTGAGGAAATCGGGCCGCCGTCGTTCTGCAGACGCTCGGTGTCGGTTTCAGAGTCAGAGAAAGCGATACCCGGCCTGGTCGAGGAGATAAGGAGGAGACGGAGGCGCAGCCCATATCGCACATGAAAGGGATTTTTGGAGGCTCTTTCTCCCCGGAGTCCCTCCATCGCGCAAAACACACACACCCAGACACACAACACACACTTCTGTCTTACACTTCCCTTCACACATGTAGCTCCTGGCTGCCTCCTCCTCCTCTCTGATTCCCACAAAGACAAAACAAGTCCTTGGATCTGGTGACACGGCTGCCACCGAGCTATTTTCGTATGTTTTTCTCGCCGCTCTAACTGCCTGTCATCCCTCCTGTTATCCGCTCCCATACGTGCGCTCATTCTCAGCCTTTTATCTGCTCTTTTTGCGATTTGACAAGACAGCTGGGTGACAGCTCCCACTTTGTCTCACCCGGAGAGAAACCGAACAATGGCGCTCAACGCGATCTGCTCTAAATGGATTCGTGTTACAGCTTCACGATCTGCTCCCCTGCTCCCCCTCGGCCCTGTTCCTCCTGGTGGGGCTTCCTCAGAGAGACCGGCTTTATCAGACAGGAAGTAGTGGAGAGTGGCTTCCTGTCCCACATACCCCCGCCAACATAACGGTGCCAATGCAAGAAGAAAAAGTCAGACTGTTTATTAAATATTCAGCGGATACAGCCAGGAGCTTGCTGGAGCATGACATCAATTTTTAATTGCGAGGCCTCGTGAGGCGTCCTTTAGCGTGCCTTTTTCTGATTTGTGTGACTTCATGTGTTTATACTGTTATAATTACATCATGCATTTGAACTGCAGTAAGCGTGGCACACAAAGCTGCATTCAGCTCCGTATCAGCTTCACTCTGATCACGGTGAGAAATATTATTGCATCAAACATGCAGAGCTGCAGATCTTGAGTTTGGAAAATGATGCTTCAGTCTTTCTTGCCTCTGCAGACTTCTGTAGCATCGAGCATGCTCAGCGGAGTCCTGTTACAGTGGAGCTAGCTGAAAGCGTGCATGTCCAAGACGTCCACTGGATGCTCGTTTTAAATCATCTTACAGGGAAATATTCACAGCACAGATGTTTGTCAGACAACGTTGTGGTTCTAAATATCAGTGTTTTACATTCAGAAAGATCACCTGCCTCACCTGTCCACCAAGTTTATTTACTTTCTGGAGCTGCTTCTGCTAAAATGTTCTGCTGTAAGAGTGAACACAAGAGTCTTCATGTGCTGACAGCATCCGAGGAGCTGAACACCAGTGGGTTATTATATATTTCTGATAGTTATGTCATCACAACAATAGGAAAATCCTTAGTGTTAGCATGTTGTGTAGCTAATGTGGCTAACATCACCATTAGCTTTGATGGTATGTTGACAGAGAACATACCATCAGAGAACTCGGCTGTATTAAAAGATAGCATCCACCGATCAGCCACAACATCCTGACCACTGACAGGTGAAGTGAATACCATGGATCATATTGGTTCTATGTGGTGTTCTGATGGAAAACCTTGATGAGACTTAGACACCCAGATAAACATCGTCCCACAACAAACACACTCCCTCATGCTGATGGAAATCCCAAATGTCACTAGATGAAAATGCACCCCACCACATGGAAACAACACCAACCAATCAGGAACATGTGGAGGAACATGACAATGGTCCAACATGTTGATGTGACCTCCAGACTTCCTACAGCCCATTCTGATCAAGCATCAACAGGATGCAGTGGAACCAGTTGGATTGACAGAGGCCCCACTGGACAAGCCAGAGTAGCCAAAGGATCCAGTGGTTCCAGACCCCATAGGACCCCCTGAGAGGTCCTCTGGTCCAATGGTTCAGAGCACATAAGGGGGGCCGACACAAGGTGGTTATAACGTTATGCCTGATCAGTGAGCACAGAGAGCAGGAGAGAAGCCAACAGATGGAAACACTGGCTGAGTTTAAGTTGCACAACAGGCAACATTAAAACACAGCAACCCATCACAGCCTGTTCTTCAGTGCTGCAGTTACCATCGATGCTAATGCTAACTGTAGCCATATTAGCTACACAACATGCTAACATGAAGGATCGTCCTCTTGTTGTGGCGACATAGCTATCAAAAGTATGTAAGTAACCCACTGGGTGTTCAGTTCCTCCGATGCTGTCAGTGAAACTCTTGTGTTCGTTCTTACAGCAGAACGTTTTAGCAGAAGCAGCTCCAGAAAGTACATAAACCTGGTGGACTGAGAAGCAGGTGATCTTTCTGAAGCCAGTGAGGGGGCGGGGCTTTACCTCAAAGACTATTGGTCACTCACTTCCTGCTTTGTCTTCATATTTTCACAGCTTTTTATTTCACGCCTAGAAGATTTTAAGACATACTGCCGTGAACTTTCGCCGTCTGGGACCTTTAAAGTGTCTCTACAACGGCTTCAGGTTCTAGGAAGTTTTTTTTAGTTTTCTATCTTCTACACGACGTTTTGCACGACACAAAGCAGAGTTTTACACCTCAAGTCGACTCATTTAATGCCTTTCATGTGGCCAGCTGCAGTAAAGGTGCATTGTCCTTTGAGAAGTGCGAATCAGATATAATTCAATCCTGAGCAAACCTGAGCTGCTCTGCTAACTCTACACCTCCTGCATGCACACAGCTCCAGTGATGGACGCACAAATAGCTCTGTAACACGACCCCGATCAGTCAATGGGACGCTTCTGATTTAATCATTACCTCCGTCACTCTCAGCTCGTGTTTAAACCAGACCTCCTCTCTCGACGAATCTATTCGGCGTCTCCACAGACGTCCAGAGGAAGAGAGGGTGACGTCTGCGTGGCTGAAAATAGGAAGCGAAGGAGCAAACAGAGGAACTGAGCGGAAAAACACCGCTGCATTTACAGGAGTTGCACAAGCGTTGCACTCGGTGATGATCCGGGGCTGACGAGACGCCCTCAGGTGTGTTTCCTGGGGGAGGCCGGGCGTGCACGTCGCGGCCGTGCACGTACGGGCGCGCCCCCAGAGCCGGCGTCAGGCCACAGGTGACTCAGCCGGGTGTGTGGGAGTCTGTGTGGTGATGTGTCGGACTGTGATAGAAGCTTTCAGAGGCGGAGAGGTGGGAAGTGGAGACGGTTTAAAAGTAGCTGACAGCTCGGATGGGATGGAAAGATGAGCAGTGAAAGACCGGAGGAGCATCACTGCAAGGAAAAAGACTCCAGAGCCGTTTAGCCTCATCTTCAGCATCAAACTCTTATCTTTTTTGTGTGACTTTCACTAATTTTATGAGGTCACACCGTTCAATAAAAGGCTGTTTATATGTAATATGTACAACAGGGCCTTGAAAAGAGGCAAAATAAGGCAAACACAGCTCTTTTAGTGCATAAAAATCCACAAAATACCAACCCGATCATCAGAGTTTGAGGTTTTATTTGATAAAAACATCTAGAATTTGTCCAATTCTATTATTTTTGAGACATTATAGGGAAAAGACTAAACTGAGGATGAAGCAAACCTTGAGAATCCTCTATTTTCTGCCATTTTCACTCATTTTATTCGGTCATACTGCTCAATAAAAGGCCGTTTCTATGTAATTTGTATGACAGGGCCTTGAAAAGAGGCAAAATGAGGTAAGTAAAGTTCTTTTAGTGTCATAAAAATGACACCAAATTCTTAAAATGTGCAGAAAACCAACCAGAGCATCAGACTTAAACTTGAGGTGCAGTTTTCCTTTCATAAAAACATTTAAAATTTGCATTTTTCTGCTTTATATTATGAGAAAAATGCAGAGAACCAACCAGAGTATCACAGTTTTCCTTTGATAGGAACCTAAAACCAGCTTTTCTTCTCGCGTTCTCAAACACAGAGCACAAAATAATTCAAAAACACAAAAGAGAAATGGCAAAACTTTCCTTTCTACTAAAGAAAATGCATTAACACATGCAGCTTTGGGATCTTTTGGTGTTGTTAGCCAATCTATGACCCAAATTCACATATTGTTAGTTCCAACCAGGTGAGGAGGCCTGATGGTCAACATGTTTAATATTTGGGCAGCTGAGAGAGAATTAGGAGAAAAAAAATGGTGGAAAAAGAAGCAACAGGACGCTGGAATACGACAGAACAGAGCAGATTGTCTGCAGTGAAACTCCACACCAGGCCTCTGCTCTGCTTCAGGTTACACCGAGGTGGATGAACAGCATCCCGGTGATGCTCCGGCTGGAACTGGAAGTTTTCATGTGATCGAAACATGAAAAATGTGATTTAGCTGCAAACTGAGCTTCAGCTGGATTCAGATTTAAGGCAGATTTAGGTGTGTTGTTTTTGCGGGACGCTGATTTCCTGATTTGCAAAGTCCACAAAGACCCAACCACCACCGTAATCCACCGGCACACTGCCTGCAAATCAACCTAGGAACTGTTCTTGCTAACCGACTGCACCCTGAACTTTCACTCTCAGCTGCTTTTATTTGTTTCTCTCATCTCATATTTCAAGTTTTTCCACTATTTATGTTTTCAGTCAGTTGTCTTTTACTTCAGCCGTCCCTCGTCTGTTAATGTTTCAGGAACGTTTTATTGAACCATCTTAGGCTCGATGACATGTCAATTTGAGTCTTTGTTCCTCTGAATATTGATATTAAAACATTACTGTTACTAGGTGATCCTCCTTCTTCTTCTTCTTCTTTACTCCATTGACTTTGTGTGAAGCTCCAGTTCCACAGAGCATGATGCTGCCACCTCCATGCCTGATGGTAGGTCTGGTGTTCTTGGGGTTAAAGGCCTCATCTTCTCTCCTCCAGACATACAGGCCTCCATAACATCTAGAAAACATTTTCAGTTTGAGAATAACCATTAGAGCCTGTAGGAACATTAACAGACAGCGACAGTGACGGAGTTCTCTTTCCTTCCTGAGCGAAATACGCACGGTTGGGCCGGCATTCTTATCTCCGGTTGTCTAAGAAGCTGGGAGGCTGTTAGGAGCTGCCGCGCTAGAGGCCGCGCCTGTTCATTAGGTCGGATGGGGTGAAGGCCGCATTGTCGGTAGGACATTTGAACTGTATGTAATTACATTTGTATCTGTAACGTTATCCAGTGTTGTGGGAACGTTTCCTGCCGGCTGGGGTTCTGCTAAACTTTTGTTATTGATTTGTCCCATTCTGTTCTTTCTGAGCCTTAAACTGGAAAACAGCCGCTGATGATTCAGACCTTATCAGTGTTGAAATCAAACAGTGAGTCAGCGGACGGAGCTGCAGCTTCACATGAAGCCGTGTCGACGCGGCGTGACGGAAGAGTTCATGTGTGAACAGCAGACATGTGATGAGCGTCGAAGCTTCTGCTGTCTGGTACATTTCCACTTTACTGATCTTTAGAAACCAGCAAAACCACAGCATGCTCTCCAGATCTGCTCTAGCTCGGCTCGTATCAGAGCTAACAAAATATTACACTCATTTATACATAAGGTATGTAACGTAGTTGAAGCTGCAGCAGCCACTTCAAAGACCATCGCTCCAGTTCTTTGATTGTTAATGACAGTTCTATCTTCTTTTACCTCTCAGATCTAATTAGTTTTGTGTTCAGCTGCAGCAGCAGATACGTCCCCTGCAAAAAAATAACCCTGATTTATTCTCTGTGCGACAAAAAGTTCAGCAGCAAACAACACAAATTAAGCAAGGATAGAGTGTTTAGATACTTCTTCCAGGATTCAGCAGAGGACCAGAGAGGAGTCAAAATCGCTTTATTCGACAGGTCTCAGTTTAAATTCTCCCAAACATAAACTAGAAAAGCACTCAGAGAGCTCAGACCTCCACCAAGGAGCTTCAGTCCACCCCCAACACAATCTCCCAGTTCACATATTTTCTATGGAACGTTACAGATACAAATGTAATTACATACAGTTCAAATGTCCTACCGACAATGTGGCCTTCACCCCATCCGACCTAATGAACAGACGCGGCCTCTAGCGCGGCAGCTCCTAACAGCCTCCCAGCTTCTTAGACAACCGGAGATCAGAATGCCGGCCCAACCGTGCGTATGTCGCTCAGGAAGGAAAGAGAACTCCGTCACTGTCGCTGTCTGTCGCGTGGAGACCCAAAATGTCATGTGGTCAGAGGGGGTTACCCCAAAAACAAGAGTGCCCTCTGGTGGCTTTTAGAGTAAACCGCATTTAATTGTGGTTTTAAAAACATGCTTTGAGTGTTGGTTTGAGAACGTTCCTTATTTGTTTTCATAGAACGTTGTGGGAATGTTTCATAAAGAACGTTCTATAGTGTTTTACCCCAAACGTAAAAAAACATTCTGTCATTTAAGGCCTCAGGAACATTTTATGAACGTTGGTTTTAAAACGTTCCTCCTTTGCCATCATAGAACGTTGTGGGAATGTTTTATAGAAGAACGTTCTATAAAGTTTTCCCCAAACGTCCACAGCCAGTAGAATGTTCCACCTTGTTAATATTAGAAGAACATTCTATAATGTGTTCTCGACAGAAAGGCAAAACGTTCCACCTTTATTAGATCACATTACAAAACGTTCTGCATCGAAAACATCCTGTCGTTTAAGGCCTCAAGACGTTCTAAAGATGTTTGGTGATAACGTTGTCGGACCGTTTTGCTCCAACGTTCTCAAAACTGAATGTTGAGCTGAGAGCGTTCTGTCTTGTTGCCATCCAACACTGTGGAACTTTTTGTTTCCTCAACCAAAACGTCCTCAGACTGTTTCCCTTCAGCGTCCTCTAGAGAACGTCCTGTCGTTCTCCGATCAGCAGCTGATGCAGGTTGTTGAAACTCTTTGTTGCTGAGCAGGAGCACGAGGCCGAGGATTAGAAGCTGCATGTAAGAGGATTGGTCATGTTGAAAACAGACAGATGAACAATCAACCAGCTGTGAGCTCCGAGTCAACAACAGTTTATCATAATCTGCTCCTCGACCAGTGAACCAGTGAACCCTGGTCCTCCTCCAGAACCTCCCCCACTGAGACCCACCACAACAAAGTCTGTCCAGTGGATCTGACCTCTGAGGAGTCCAGAATCCTCCTCACTTTTCAGGTGTAATATTTAATTTTTCTGATGTAATATTTAATTTTTCAGGTGTAATATATATCTTTTTGGTCTATTATTTCATTTTCAGGAGCAGTATTTTGTTTTTTACATGAATGTTTCACTTTTCATATGTAATGTTTAATTTTCAGGTGCAATATTTGATTTTGTTTACGTGTAATTTGTAATTTTCAGGTGAAATATTTATTTTTTTCAGGTGCATTATTTCATTTTTGTGTGCAATATGTCATTTTCAGGTGTAATATTTTGATTTTTCAGGTGTACTCTTTCAATTTGTTGAGTAACATTTCATTTTTCAGGTGTAATAATGAATTTTTCAGGTGCAATATTTCATTTTTTGTGTGTAATATTTCAATTTCTTGTACAATATTTAATTTTTCAGGTGTAATATTTAATTTTTCTGTTGCAATATTTCATTTCTTGTGTGTAATATGTCATTTTCAGGTGTAGCATTTTGATTTTTCAGGTGTACTATTTCAATTTCTTGAATAATTTTTCATTTTTCGTGTGTAATATTTCGTTTTTCGTGTGTAATATTTCATTTTCAGGTGTAATATGTCATTTTTTGTGTGTAATATTTCAATTTCTTGTATAATATTTCATTTTTCATGTGCAATATTTAATTTTACAGGTGTAATATTTAATTTTTCATGTGCAATATTTATTTTTTCAGGTGTAATATTTCATTTTTTTCTGGGTAATATGTCATTTTCAAGTGTAATATTTTGATTTTTCAGGTGTACTATTTCAATTTCTTGAGTAATATTTCATTTTTCAGGTGCAATATTTCATTTTTAGTGTGTAATATTTGATTTTTCAGGTGCAATATTTGATTTTGTGTGTAATATTTAATTATAAGGTACAATATTTTAAAATTTTCATGTGTAATATTTAATTTTTCAGGTGTAATATTTAATTTTCAGGTACAATATTTAATTTTCATGGTTCATTTTGGGAATAAATTGGCTCATTGTTTATCTATTTTAACTATGAATTGGGAGCCAGGACATTTTAGCTTAGCATAAAGGCTGTAAACAAGCGGACACAGCAATCCTGATTTAATTTAGAGTTTAAAAGCCCATGAACTAGCACCAATAAAAGCACTAAGTTGCCTTTCATTGGTTTCACAGGTTTTATGGTTTGTTTAATGCTAAAACATCCAGTCCTTATGCTAAGCTAAGCTAAGCTAAGCTAAGCTAAGCTAATCAAGGCCGAGCTACAGCTAGGTTTTTAATACACAGACATGTATGTGGCATCAATCTTCTCATCTAATTAGCAGGAAAACAAACAAACAGACGAACCGTTGAACAAAGTGGTTCAGATCTGTTGTTCCAGCTCAGTTTACATACGAACATTTGAAGCAGCATCCAGCAGATCAAACAGGGTCTCACGTCTCCAACAGACCTACCAGAGGACAGCGTTCGGTTCAAAGCAGATACGTAGATGAGTTACAGCAGCTCCCCAAAGACCCACCTTAAAGGCCTCCTTCCAGTCTGGACTCCATGCTCCAGCATTGAGTCCGTTACAGCCTCACGTGTTCGCTCACATTGTTCCGGCTTCATTTTCACAACCTTCAGTTTATGGAAACGTGTTGCACTGAATCCTAAAGCGATACGAGCAGCGTTTCCATTCACATGTAGCACAAAGAAGCTATAATTCTACTAAAATCTCTCCATATGGGACCCTGCCCTGTCCTTCCTTTGTCTCTAATCCCCTCTTGTTTGACCCTCCTCTCCCAGCCCCCCGGTCCTTTACCATGTTAATGTCCTTTTCACAGCTCTGTCTTTATTTTCTCAGCCTCATCTCCATCTTTCCTGGGCCTCCATCGGCACTGCTGGTGTAGTGGTATCATACAAGACTCCCATTCTTGTGACCTGGGTTCGATTCCCAGGCAGTGCATCAGGTTTTCCTTTAGCTCGTCTTCATTTTAGGGATACAACATGGCTGCTCTGCCCCCACCAAGGCTCCCCAAACCTCCTCATACTTTTCCCGTTTGTTTTCAATATATAAGTTGTCTTTTCCTTTCTAAAATTTGTTGCATTTAGGAAGCAGAGGGAAAGTTTGGTGACATTTAGGCTCATAGTGATACACTATATAGCCAAGTACTGGGACGTCTGCCTTTACATGGCCTTAATGACGTCCCATTGTTAATCCGTAGGGTTTAATATGGAGTTGACCCACCCTTTGCAGCCTCAACTCTTCTGGGAAGACTTTCCACAAGGTTCAGGAGTGTGTTTCTGGGAATATTTGACCATCTTCCAGAAGAGCATTTGTAAGGTCAAGACTAATGTTGGACCAGAAGGCCTGGCTCTCAGTCTCCACTCTAATCCATCCCAAAGGTGTTCTATCAGGTTGAGATCAGAACTCTGAGCAGGCCGGTCCAGTTCCTCCAAACCAAACTGGATCATCCATGTCTTTACTGACCTTGCTTTGTCCGCTGGTGGCAGCCATGTTGGAACAGGAAGGGGCCATCCCCAAACTGTTCCCACAAAGTTGGGAGCATCAAATAGTCCAGAATGTCTTGGTCTGCTGAGGCATTAACAGTTCCTTTCACCTCATTTAAGGGACCAAGCCCAGCCCCTGTGTGGTGTTAGCAAGCTAACATGCTAAAACTAAGGCGATGAACATATTAAATGTATTAGCTGCTACATTTCTTCATTGTTAGCGTAGCATTGAATGTTTACTTTAGCAACTGATACTCATTTGGTCTGTTGGTGTTAAAATGTGTTTTATTGCTGGACAAATCTCCATTCTATGATTTCTTTTTAAATTTTAGTCACAAAAAAACTAAAACTATTTTGGTCTTATATTTTTGTCAGCAACAGCAAGAGCTTCCATATCTTTGTGTACAGTTACCATGGTTACAGGTGTAATTCTCATCTATTAGAATGTTAATGAAAAAGGATGAAAATGTTTCACCTCTCATCTACGAGGCTTCATCAGCCATATTGGTGTTCTTAGTGGTCTACATGTTGGTGTTGATAGGGTCCAGATGTTGGTGTTCATAGGGGTCTAGATGTTGGTGTTCATAGGGGTCTAGATGTTTGTGTTCATAGGGGTCTAGATGTTGGTGTTCATAGGGGTCTAGATGTTGGTGTTCATAGGGGTCTAGATGTTGGTGTCCATAGAGGTCTAGATGTTGATGTTCATAGGGTCTAGATGTTGGTGTCCATAGGGGTCTAGATGTTGGTGTTCATAGGGTCTAGATGTTCATAGGGGTCTAGATGTTGGCGTTCGTAGGGGTCTAGATGTTGGAGTTCATAGGGTCTAGATGTTGGTGTTCATAGGGTCTAGATGTTGGTGTTCATAGGGTCTAGATGTTGGTGTCCATAGAGGTCTAGATGTTGGTGTCCATAGAGGTCTAGATGTTGGTGTTCATAGGGTCTAGATGTTGGCGTTCGTAGGGGTCTAGATGTTGGAGTTCATAGGGTCTAGATGTTGGTGTCCATAGAGGTCTAGATTTTGGAGTTTGTAGGGTCTAGATGTTGGCGTTCATAGGGGTCTAAATGTTGGTGTTCATAGGGTCTAGATGTTGGTGTTCATAGGGTCTAGATGTTGGTGTTCATAGGGTCTAGATGTTGGCGTTCATAGGGGTCTAGATGTTGGAGTTCATAGGGTCTAGATGTTGGTGTCCATAGAGGTCTAGATTTTGGAGTTTGTAGGGTCTAGATGTTGGCGTTCATAGGGGTCTAAATGTTGATGTTCATAGGGTCCAGATGTTGGTGTCCATAGAGGTCTAGATGTTGGCGATCATAGGGGTCTACATGTTGGTGTCCATAGAGGTCTAAATGTTGGTGTTCATAGGGTCCAGATGTTGGTGTTCATAGGGGTTTAAATGTTGGTGTCCATAGTGGTCTAGATGTTGGAGTTTGTAGGGTCTAGATGTTGGTGTCCATAGAGGTTTAGATGTTGGTGTTCATAGGGTCTCGATGTTGGTGTCCACAGGGGCCTAAATGTTGGTGTCCATAGAAGTCTAGATGTTGGTGTTCATAGGGTCCAGATGTTGGTGTTCATAGGGTCTAAATGTTCATAGGAGTCTAGATGTTGGTGTTCATAGGGTCTAGATGTTCATAGGGTCTAGATGTTGGAGTTCATAGGGGTCTGTAAGTTGGTGTTCATAGGGGTCTAGATGTTGGTGTTCATAGGGGTCTTGATGTTGGTGTCCATAGAGGTCTAGATGTTGGTGTTCATAGGGTCCTGATGTTGGTGTTCATAGGGTCTAGATGTTGGTGTTCATGGGGTCTAGATGTTGGTGTCCATAAGGGTCTAAATGTTGGTGTTCATAGGGTCTAAATGTTGGAGTTCATAGGGGTCCAGATGTTGGTGTTCATGGGGTCTAGATGTTGGTGTCCATAAGGGTCTAAATGTTGGTGTCCATAGGGGTCTAAATGTTGGTATCCATAGAGGTCTAGATGTTGGTGTTCATAGTGGTCTAGATGTTGGAGTTCATAGTGGTCTAGATGTTGGAGTTCATAGGGGTCTAGATGTTGGTGTTCATAGGGGTCTCAATGTTGGTGTCCATAGGGGTCTACATGTTGGTGTTCATAGGGTCTAAATGTTGGAGTTCATAGGGGTCTAGATGTTGGAGTTCATAGGGGTCTAGATGTTGGTGTTCATAGGGGTCTCAATGTTGGTGTCCATAGGGGTCTAGATGTTGGAGTTAATAGAGTCTATATGTTGGTGTCCATAGGGTCTAGATGTTGGTGTTCATAGGGTCTAGATGTTGGCGTTCATAGAGTCTCGATGTTGGTGTTCATAGGGTCTAGATGTTGGCGTTCATAGAGTCTAGATGTTGGTGTTCATAGGGGTCTAGATGTTGGAGTTCATAGAGTCTAGATGTTGCCCCTGTGGTTTCAATCATAGCTTCTGTACTTGCTTGAGTTTCTTGAAGACGTAGTTTCAGTCGAGTTACGATTGATACGCGAGGATGTAGATATCTGGATATCTATTCTCCTACTTCACCTCCTGACTTTCCGGGTTAAGCAGATCGACCTGATGGATAAAGCACAGACCTGTACTAACTTTCCACAGAAGCTCTTCCCCCTTCTCCCCACTCTGCTTCATTTTCCACCGTTTTCATGCCTCAGCTGATCTGTTGAAATGTGAGCCGTCTCTTCGTTTCAGGCCGTTTTACTAACCAGCATCGTCTTCTCGCATGAGGATTCGTGCAGGACCAACCACCAGAATCTGCCATCTTCTGCTCCTTTTTGATCTCCAAAAGCAGCGGCAAGGCGACGTGGAAAAAAAACCCTCTAATGGGGAACATTCTGGTCCCTCCACCAGTAAATCCAGCATAAAAACCACAGGCAGTTAGACAGTTAATGAGCCAAACCGGACTCTGTTTTTATTGTCTTCGCTGCAGATTTTTAAAACTTTTCAAAGCCGCCACGAGCAGATCAGCTGCTGGCTGTCTGGGCCGGGTATTAATAACTGTACCAGTGTGTCACAGTGCACAGTCAGGTCAATGAATGTCAACACTGCATGCACACAGCTGCCACTCCTCTCCGAGAGCCTCCATATTTCATGTACAGCCTTTCTGCACGTGCAACTCATGCACGGCTGCAGGAACACATCCAAACGTATCACACTGAGAGCCACGGTTACAACAAAACTGCTTACAGAGTCTGTGTTTGCATATTTCATGAGATCTTAGTGCAGCTGAATCACGGCCTCCGGGGACCCATGGTTTACTGATCACATGCTGAAGCGAGCGCCGGACTCCCAGCCGAATGCTGTGTTCTCTGATTGACAGTAAGATGCTGGAGAGGCTCACGGGGTCTCACCTCGTCGAGTGTAAAAGCTTCCTGGTCTGGCAGGTTATTAACCCGACATGTGAGAATCCCCCGACTGACAGCATTAAGCTAACACTCCTCTGAACCGGCAGCAGGAAGGGAAACAGAGGGGACTTTTAATGGTGTGACACCTTTTATGGAAGGGACAGAAATCATCCAGTTATTCCCTCCTCCTGATCTACGACGACTAGACAGGGAACCATAGGAAGCTGCTCGACAAACTCTTGAACTCCACTTGAGTCTTGGAGCTATTAATCACTGCTGTGACTAGATTAAAACATATCAGATCGATGGCGGTTATAGTGGTGAACCAACCAGCATTTATATGGTAAATTCATATTAAACTAGAATAGAATAGAATGCTTTATTGTCATCATACATGGAGCATGACAAAATTTAAGATAGCTGCCATATTAAGGTGCATTGAGAATATAAACATAATAAACGTCCATCCATCCATCCATTATCTATACACCACTTAATCCTCTGTAGGGTCATGGGGGACTGGAGTCTATCACAGTCGACACCCTGGACAGGTCTCCAGTCTATCACAGGGCTACACATAGAGACAGACAACCAAGCACACTTACATTCTCTGGCTTCCACTGTTGGAGTACCAGATGAAAACCAACGTTACACAGGGAGAACATGCAAACTCCACACAGAAAGATCCCAGGCGTCCTGACCGGGACGCGAACCGGGGATCTTCTAGCTGTGAGACGACGCTGCTAACCACCGAGCCACCGTGCAGCCCCATAATAAACATAACAAGAGAAATAATATACAAATATGTAAACACAGTAAACATGATAATAAAAACAATATACTAAAAAAGCACTCAGAGAGCTCAGACCTCCACCAAGGAGCTTCAGTCCACCCCCAACACAATCTCCCAATTCACATAGTTTGTAACGTTACAGATACAAATGTAACAAGACGTCCTAATTTACAGCTTTGTGACAATAAATAAGCAGCAGGAGATTTCAGCAAGATGAAATAAGGCTGACCTTAAGGCCAAGTACGGTGTAGTTCCAAGTAGCCTAGAGTGGCTAAGTTAGCTAACCAACAGTATGGTAGCTTAGCTGCTTTACAAACGTAATATTAGTGCTGGTCCCCAATATAGGAATATCTGAATATTGGTTGGTTGTGGTGGTATTGGGATAATAATTTCTTTGATATTCGAATAGTCCTGCGCGCCGCCGTCGGGTTCCACTGGGCGTTGCCGATCGCTGCCAAGGCTGTAGAACGCCGCCGTGGTTCTAGTCCGTGGACCTGCCAAGTCTGGTGTCAAAAACTCAAAATGCTTTCCAACAGCACAGTGTTTCAACTTTGGGTAGATAAAAATAAAAGTAGAAAAGCCCTCAGAGAGCTCAGACCTCCGCCAAGCAGCTTCAGTCCACCCCAACACAATCTCCCAATGACTAAGTATCCTTAAAAAAGGCTAATTGTCTGGTAATCACTCTCACACCGTAGCACTGCTGTGGTTGAGCCCGAGCGGCCGACACCCACCATATATGTGAAACTTTCCCACCACAAGGCGGCACTGCGAGGCTTTCTAACACGAAAGAATCTTTTATAAAAATCCCGGATCCAGACTCCCAAAGTTTCATCATGTGTTCCTTGTCCCAAATCCATCCATAACTTTTGGAGTTATTTTGAACACAAACAAACAAACAAACACCAGCCATCATGTAGCCTCCTTGGCGGAGGTAATGAGAGTTCAAAAGTCCATGGAAAGGACCGTGTCGATCAGAGAGGATGATGGAGGGAACCCTGATCATTCTGCTCTGAACGGGGCCTCGGAGGTTAAAACGAGCCCCTATCTGACAGCCAGCATGATAAGGGTTGACTGAATGTCTTGATAACGCTGGTCGAGGAACGTTCTGTCCTCTTTTCTCGCCATAATTCCACTTTGCCTTCAACTCTGCCTCATATAAAACACAACAACAACGGCGATACATTTTTAAAGCGGCCACATTTACAAGGCGCCTCCCAGATAAACCAAACCAGAAGCTTCCACTCGGCCAACACACCTTAATAATGCACTGCTTCAGCCGCCATGCGTGCACACTCAGACACACAAACTTTCTTTCCCGTCTTGCAGAATTCCTGGGCTCATTCTGGCGACCTAGTTTACAGCCTTCGCCTCTGAGCCACAGAGAGTTGGTTCCTTTTGAAGATGCATTGAGCAGCGCAGCATGACAAGCCCATTATAGAGCCGGAGGAGGAGAAATCGCTCAATTACCAACTGGCAAATCTTGAGGGAGAGGCAGTGTGCACTATTCACTTAACCATATCAGTTTTTATGACTTCATAATAAATATTCTCAGGCTGCACACAGTAAGCTGTCCTCTCTTGACGCGTGACACACAATGCATGTTTGGTTCAAGACGTTCAGTTATTAACTAATGTTGACACGAATGGCCACGTGGGCGACGACAAAACATCATCACAACACTGGAGAACATCACCTACAAGTTCTAGTAATATATTAAAGAAAAGGTTCTTTAATTCGTTCTAATGTTCCAATAAAGTTAATATAATGTTTTAAAGACAATCAGCCCAAACACATCAAAGTGGTAAAGAAATGGTTCCATCAGGCTAGAATGAAGGTTTTAGACTGGTCCCCCCAAAGTCCTGATTTAAACCCCATCTAGGACTTGTGGACTAAAAGATACAACCAGAAGCTTGCGGACGGAAACTAAAAGCGACGAGTTGAAGTGAAAATTAGGAAAATATATTCACAGATTTGGACTTCCAGCATCAATAACTCATTAGTGACACGTTGTCAGAACATAATCGATGCCTCTTTCCATCGTTGTCAGGTAGACAATGTGCTACAAGCCCAGCTTTATCAACAGTAGCTGTCTTTCAGGCTGCTGAAATAACACTGGTGTCTATGAGCAGCCGGCTGGGAGATGAATGCACAGGGACCGTCTGCAAATTGTAATTTTGCAGAGAGTATGATTTTTATATCTACATGTATCTCAAACCAAGTGTTGTGGTCTGATCAACAGGAGCCAGTCGATGGCTGCAGTGATTCTGGTGACACTACAGTGTATCAGGGTGACGTTATTGAATATCTGTGTGGGGTCTCTCTACACTGTTGGAGTGGTTTGTAATTTGCAGACGGTCCCTGTTCACTCATCTCCCAGCCGGCTGCACATAGACACCAGTGTTATTTCTGCAGCCTGAAAGACAGCTACTGTTGATAAAGCTGGGCTTGTAGCACATTGTCTACCTGACAACGATGGAAAGAGGCATCGATTATGTTTTGACAACGTATCGCTAATGAGTTATTGATGCTGGAAGTCCGAATCTGTGAATATCTTTCCTGTATTATAATTTTCAGATGTCTGCACTGTGTACAAACAGGGAGTTATCTCGTGCGCATGCGAAATTATTTTCTGTCCATGTCCCTTTAAGGGTTCCGTAGAAAATGGACAAAGGACATTTAACCAAATATTAGCACTTCTGTACGTAGATGTTTGACCCAGCAGATTTCCAAAAGGCCTTTAATAAACCTTAAAAAGAGCAAAACATCGAACCAACATAGACAATCCAGAGTTATAGGAGTCATGGGAAACTCAAGACTGCAAGTGTATGGAAACTTCTGTTCACGACCGTATCAGCGATGATGTGTTGCTCATGAACACACCTACACACCGTCTGACATTCATGTCACCTGATATGTTGCACAAGTTGGAACCAGACAAAAACAAGTATGACGTAACTACTGTCACGGGGAAAAGCCACAGGATGAAGTTTGGAGCTCACTCCTACGCTGGTTTTATTCAAGGACCACTCCATCTACCGTTGCTGAAGTTCTGAAGCCGGTTTATGAAAGGTCAGCTGTCCAACCGCTAAAATGGGTGTGAATGTTGGGTCGTTGGTGTGAACCAGTAACTCATCATCTAATTCCAAAACCCTCCAGATAACTGATCATGCAGTTTGGAATTAGGCCAGTTTAGATTTCTGTTGGGTCACCTTTGGCCCTCTCTAGAAGACTTTCTGATGATTCCACCCTTCCAGTGATGAAACTAGCGCCTGCTTCCGAGTACGTTCAAAGCTTTAGAAATGGTTTTATACCTTTTCACACAGCTATGTTTGGATAGAATTTGATAATGGAGGTTTACAGTGAGTTTTTTGAACTTTGTGCTTCACTGTCAGGACTATGCATTCACTATAGTAGTCCCAGCCAGGTTCATTACAAATATGCTGGACCCATCTGAGCAGAACAAATTATCCCATCTTTTATTCATGTTCTTTGGTAAATCTCCAGCTTATGTGCCTTTAGAAAAGGTTTTGTGCTTCACTGTCAGGACTATGCATTCACTATGGTAGTCCCGACCAGGTTCATTACAAATATGCTGGACTCCATCTGAGCAGAACAAATGTATCCCAGCAGTCTTCAGGCTTTTATTCATGTTCTTTGGTAAAGTTCCATCTCATGAGCCTTTAGAAATGGTTTTATACTCTTACGCAAGCTATGTTTGGATATAATTTGATAAGGGATGTCTACAGTGAGTTATTTGAACTATGCGCTTCATTGTTGGGACTGTGCATTCACTATGGTAGTCCCGGCCAGGTTCATCACAAATATACTGGACCCCATCTGACTAGAACAAACATATTCCTGCTTTTATTCATGTTCTTTGGTAAACCTCCAGCTTATGTGCCTTTAGAAATTGTTTCGTGCTTCACTGTCGGGACTATGCATTCACTGTGGTAATGCTGGCCAGGTTTAAACAGATATACTGGACCCCATCTGACTTTATTCTTTGGTAAAGTTCCAGCTTATGTGCCTTTAGAAATTGTTTTATATTCTTAGGCAGAGTTACGTTTGGATATAAATCGATCATGGAGGTCTACAGTGCAGGCTTGGAACTTTGTGCTTCACTGTCAGGACTATGCACTCACTATACTAGTCCTGGCCAGGTTTATACAAATATACCTGACTCCATCTGACCAAAACAATTGTATCCCAGCTTTTATTTGTGTTCTTTGGTAAAGCTCCAGCTTATGTGTCTTTAGAAATGGTTTTGTGCTTCACTGTCAGGCCTATGCATTCACTGTGGTAGTGCTGGCCAGGTTCATTACAAATATGCTGGACCCATCTGAGCAGAACAAATGTATCCCAGCAATCTTCAGGCTTTTATTCATGTTCTTTGGTAAAGTTCCATCTCATGTGCCTTTAGAAATGGTTTTATACTCTTATGCAAGCTATGTTTGGATATAATTTGATAAGGGATGCTTACAGTGAGTCATTTGAACTATGCGCTTCATTGTTGGGACTGTGCATTCACTATCCCAGTAATCTTCAGGCTTTTATTCATGTTCTTTTATAAGGTTTCTTCTCATGTGGCTTCTGAAGCGGTTGTATACTCTTACGTAGAGCTGTGTTTGGATATAACTCGATCATGGAGGTCCACAGTGCAGGCTTGGAACTTTGCGCTTCACTGTCGGGACTATGCATTCACTATGGTAGTCGTGGCCATGGTCATTAGGTCATTACAACTATGATAAACCCAGTCTTCAGGCTTTTATTCACACCTTTCTGAACCGTTTCAGTTAAACTTTCCTCAGGTAGGCTGCAGTCAGTGTCAAGAATAATCAACACAAAGAGGATCCAACTCAAGTAAATGTAGAATTCAACGCCAGTGAGTCTAAATACAATCAGTTTAAACAGAATCCGTGAAGTGAAGGCTCCATAATTCTTTCTGACATCAGTGAAAAACATAACATCCAGCCTGGAGGAGTGTTTTTGTGCAATCTATGGACTGCTGCAATGTGTGCTCATTATCCCGCATAAAGAACAACAGTGACCTCTGACCAGAAACAACGATCACGGCTTAGTGCGATAACATACGTGCACATGCAAACACACTTGAGCGCCGAACCGCCCACACAAGTGCAGTCAGGCAGTCATGCAGTACAGTAGATGCAACCATGCTGCACTGATGAAACTGCACACACACACACACACACAAATCCGCTGTACAACAATAGTGAAATATTAATCCCGGACTCTTCCCCAGTAAGACGGGTGCAGAGACGAGCCGACGGGACGAGAAACAACACCCGACAGTAACCTACATATCAGGAGGTTTCCGGCTGGATCACCGGGTTATTTTACATTTAAGTCGCTCCAGTTATTTTAGCGTCTTCCGCGGCTCTGTTATAATTTAGCGACCGTCTCCCGGCAGCGCGAGGCCGACTCAGGAGATGAAAAGGAGTCTGAGCGTTAAAACAGAGTAAAATCGGTGTGACAAAACCGCCACGACAGCCCCTTTCTAATCACTTCATAATCCAGAAAAATAGTTGTTTGACGTCGCGGACGCCTTCAGAAGACGGGAGTCACAGCGACCCGTTAGCGCAAAGCCTGAGATCGGATGTGACACAGTATTTACGCAGCCTGCATGCGGCGGCGTGCTGCCATCATCAAAGTGTGTTTCTGACTGGCGGAGATTCGTTTCAAAGCCTGAACTGTGTCAGACGAGGGTCGTGTTTGATGCAGGATTCGAAACGCAAGACCTTAGCATAGTGTTCGTGCTGCACGCTTAACTGAAACAAAAGCGACTCATCATCGTGTGGCCTCATTGTGCAGCCGAGTATGAGCTCCGCAGCGGCCGTGTGGAGGCAGGTTTCATGGGCGAAAGTGGGCTGCAGCGTGCATTCGTAATTACAGCGGGGCTCTTACTCCTCAGCTCCGTGAAGGTGGAAACCGGAAGAGGACGAGAGCAGAACTGGGAGAATGAAGTAAAGGGCTGCCGTTGCTGCATTAATGTGTTGTTTACATGTTGTGGACATCGTGAGTGTGTTTGTGCGTCTGTTCGGGTGACTCCAGGCTCGTTGTGTCTCTGATTCGGGCTTTTCGTTAAGGATTCTGGTCAGTTTGTGAAGTCGTGTTTCCCTCCGGGGAGGTTTCAGCGGGGAATCAGAGCCTGAGAGAGTGTGGAAAGTGCCATCGTTGCTCCTTCTTCCTCTGGGAAACGCTCTGCTGGGACGACAGATGAAGCCATCGAGCCGGTTTTGAGGGTTTTTATCCCCCATGAGACTCAGGTTTTAGCATTTCACCACAGAGGAACCCGCCTCAAGGACGGTATCTGCTCTGCTGGCACAAACACTCTGAGCTCGGCCGGTTGTCGTCTTCGTCAAATATTTTCCCAGAGTTCAGTTCAGTCCAAACGACAGCTGCTAGTGACAGTTTTACAGTATTACCGAGTGCCAGCTGTTGTCCAACGGTCCAACTGACGCGCGCACACACACACACACACACACACACACACACACACACACACACACACACATGTCCTCTACACATGAGGCCTCCGTGACCAATCGCCATCATGTCAGCGGCGATCGAAGCACTTGAGGAGAACTTCGCCGTGCAGATTTCTCAAAAGCAGCTCAGCTAAACACGACACTTGAAAAGATCTCTGAGATTGCTCCAGTTTAAATGGACTTTCTGGCGATTAACTAGAAAACCACTCAGATTTCCTCTTGTACATGTGACAGGTTCAATTAGATGATTCATGCAACTCATGTCCTCGTCTCTGAACTCAAATGCGGGTTCAAATTTGGTGCAAAGAAATGGAATTTGTGCATGTTGTAAATGTTTCCAACAGGATAAAAACATGTGAGTGTTCCTAGGAGATGTAGGAGTGTATTAATTATGTGGTTTTAACTTCTTGTTAGACTGTATTTAAATGCTGGAAATGAGTTGGTGACATCTATCGAGACGTTTTAGCTTCACTTCTGCTGGATGTCGTCCATCTTTACAACACATTCCTGACGTTTTGACAAACTGCTTTACATTTCTTAAAGCTGAGAAAAGACAACTACACTTTCAAAAAGGTCCTGTGACCAGACAGCACTGGATTAAACAGACACGATCTCTGATGCATTGCCGCCTATGATGCTAATTAGCTAACAGCTAGCATATCTAACCTTGTGTTGTAGCCATTGTAGCCATTGTAGCATTAGCTTTCTGTCATTTATAAAAACAGAGATCAAGATAGGGGCTGAAATTGAACCTTGTGGCACACCATTGGTTATTTTCAAAAAGTCTGACTTGTGACTATCTGTAAAAACACATTGGGATCTGTCTGCTAGGTAGTTAGCAAACCACTGTACAGCCTCATCACTCAGTCCAGTCTGTCCAGCAGTCGGTCATGGTCGACAGAATCAAATGCCTTGGACAGGTCAACAAACAGAGCAACACAGTGTTGCTTTCTGTCCAAGGTACTGAGAATATCATTCAGTACAAACATATTGATGTTCTGTGCAATTCAGTAGGAAAAACATGCATAATATTGGCATAAAAGATGTCAGCATATTCAATATAGGCCAAATCTATTATTGTGCATCTCTTTCTTTGTCTGCATTTATACTCATCGTTTAACACCACAGAAGGGAGTCAACTTTTAATGAGATGAATGCATATTTTAGTCTTGCAGCAAAACATATTAATATTTAGTGCGTGACCATCACCGGCCACCCCCGGAAGCTAAGTTGTCACTCTTTATTGAATTTTATTATCGTGAGCCAGAGGGGGCAGTGCTGCACCTCGGTGAATTGAGGGGGAAACAAATGAAGGACAAGGCGAGACAAGACGAACAGGGAGGGTATAGACGGGCAGTGCTATTTTAATCCTATAAGAGTGCTGTAAAATGCAGTGCTACTCCCAACAACCGATCCCACATCTGAAAATCGGAAACCAATAATCGACACCGAAAATGAATTGGACACCAGAATTGTAGAAGTCCTGATAGTATACAAGGTTAGGACGCCAGAGGACAGAAGTGAGGGAAGAATGTATAGAGGGCGTGAGTTTAGTGCCAAGTCTGAAGAGTGACTCAGCACAATCTTGCAGGACCCATCAGCTCAGCAAGGGGACTTGGTAAGGAGTTGGTAAGCCCTGAACAAACATGCATGTGTGATGGACACCGAAGCCCAGAGCGACTGCCATGAGTCAGCAGGGCCGGGCTGGCCGAGCGCCCCCACACTCCGGGCCAGGAGAGCACCAGGAGGCACCACCCAGAAGACCACCCGGGCCACAGACAAGCACGAGGACCCAGAGACCAAGAGAAGGCAGCAACTGACACCCCCAGGGCGCCAAGGACAAGCCAAGGGGGCACAGGGCATGGGGGCCCACCCGCTACCCAACGCCCATCCCCAACCACCCCACCCTAACCCTAACCCAGACACAGGGAAAGAGCACCCAACCGCAGGGAAGGCCGCCAGCCCCACCACAAGCAGGCCGCCACCGAGATCCAGCCAGAGGGAATCGAGGCCGGGCCCGGACGCAAGCCCAGAGAGTGGGAGTGAACGGGGGAGTCGGCGCCGCCAACAGGAAGGTGCTTATCATGCATCTCTAAACTCTGGCATGTGTAGCATCAATCAATCAATCAATCAATCAAACAGCCATAAAACTGGTAGAACAATGCAGGGATATTTGTTCCTGCACACGGTGACGGTTTGATTTTCCCTTGAGGGGAAATCTTGATTTTAATCCCACCCGACGTCAGAATAGTGTCTTTTTGTTCTTTGAATCTTCAGCTGCACGCACAGGCTGCAAATACAAACAAACGCAAACATGCACAAACAGTTCAGATGTGATCGGATGCGAGAGACGAACTGGCAGCAGGTCTGAGCTCCAGGACTGAAAGAGGAAGATGAATGAATCTCAGGACGAAGAGCTGGTTTGTCGTCTGACTCACAGCAGATTCAGTTTGTGTGCTTTGAATTGGAGTGTGTGTGTGTGTGTGTGTGTGTTTGGACGTCATAGCCGAGTGTGTGCCTGGCAGAGCAGTCACAAAAAAAGGAAGAGGAATCATCTTTCATGGTATTTTAGTTCCGATTAAGCCTCGTCCAAAACAACAGGCTGCCTGAGGAAAGCTGCCAAACAAACAGAGAAGTTTGGTTCTGTCTGTAAATACTGAAGCAGGAGGAGCTGATTAACGTGAAGCAGGTCGTACGTTCAGCTGTAAAGATCCCACAATGCTGCACTGATGTGTCGAGTTTGGCCTCCAGCATTCAGACACGTGATTTAAACACGCTAGTGATGTAGTAGTTTAGCATGTTTTTATCCTTTTACTGCAAATAACCTAAAATTAGGACACATTTAACACAAATACACAATCCTTTTGCATCCATTTTGGAAGGTAAGGGTAGGGTTAGGGTTAGGTGCTGTGAAAAAAGTATTTGCCCCCTACAGAAATCTTCTACTTCTCACACGAAAATGTTCCAGATCATCAAACTAATATTTATATTTATTGAATATTAGACAGAAAAAACCCACAAAACACAAAACGCAGTTTCTAAATGGTGGCTTTTTAAAGATTTATTGAAAACCTGTATCACCCCTGTGAAAAAGTAATCGCCCCCCTGAACCTAATAACTGGTTGGTCTCTTGACAGCAACAGTTAAATGTTGGTTCCAGCTTGTGATCAGTCTTTTCCATCACCATGGAGGAATGTTGGTCCACTCTTCTCTAGAATAGTTTAAATTCAGTCACATTAGATGGTTTTACATCATCAACTGTCCTTTTAAGGTCTTCAACCAGCATCTCAATTAGATCCAGGTCCAGACTTTGACTCCAGAACCTTCATTCAGTTCTTTCTGAGCCCCTCAGAGGTGGATTTGCTTGTGGTCTTTGGGTCTTTGTCTTGCTGCATGAACCATTAGTGTTGAGCTTCAGGTCATGAACTGATGGTGGAGATTCTCCAGGAGGATTTTCTGATAGAGAGCAGAATTCATGGCTCCATCAGTGATGACAAGTGGTCCAGGTCCTCCAACCATCACACTACCACCACCATGTTCCACTGTTGGTAGATGTTCTTCTGGTGGATGCAGTATCAGCTTTACTCCAGATGTAACGGACCCATGTCTTCTAAAAGTTCCACCTTTGACTCATCAGTCCACAGGATGTTATCCAGAAGTCTTGGAGCTCATCCAGATGAACCTTTATGTTGTTTTTGGTCAGTAGTGGTTTGATCCTTCAACTCTCCATGGATCCATTTCCTCCCAGAGTCTTCCTCATTGTGGAATCATGTAGACGGACCTTAACTGAGGCCAGTGAGGTCTGCAGGTCTTTAGATGTTCCTCTGGGTTCTTCTGTGACTCCTGGATTAGATATGGATGCTCTTGGAGAAATGTTGGTGGTTGGTCCACTCCTGGGAAGGTCCACCACTGTTCCATGTTCCTCCATTAGTGGATAAAGTCTCTCACTGTGCTTCTCTGGAGTCCCAGAGCCTCAGCAATGGCTTTGTAACCCTCCAGACTGATGGACGTCAGTGACTTTGTTCCTCATCTGTTCTTGGATCTCTTTAGAACGTGGCATCATGTGCTGCTTTTAGAGACCCTTTAGCTGCTTCACAACACCAGACAGGTTCTATTAGTGATGTTTAGATCCAACAAGCGTAGCAGTGGATGGAGAGACTGAACCCAATGGTAGATTGGTAGCTAAGGGGGCAATTACTTCTTCGCATGTCTCTCATGTCCCCACAGTGTTTCTTTTCTTTTTTCAGCTTAAAATTCTGGTGTTAAAATATGGTGAATTTCATCATGACTATTCTAAAGCAGCTGGTTTCCTCTGAAAACCAATGAGCTTCTGCTGTTCCCGCCCCCTTCAGGAAGGAGACTGTCTATGGCTGTATTCTAGAGCTGCATAGTTCTTCCTTTAATGCTTCAGGAGTTACAGCGGACTGTGCCACTGCCACTAATCTGGCGTTTAATTAGGTTTCAGCCCTTTGATGGAACTGTGTCAAATTTGAATTAGTTTTCATTTCATCTTTACTTCTTCCAGCCATCTTTGTGTACAGCTGCCATGGTAACGGCAACAGCTGTTACAAGGTTAACGGACGAGGCTCAGTGTCTCTTTGCCCTGCAGTGATATAACAGGCAGACTCTCCTCGGTTAATCCAGTTAATATTATCATTTGCAAACTCTGAACCGCTCTCCATCTGTCCGTCCCGCTGCGTTAGCATTAGCATTAGCACATATATAGAGGATGATTAAAGTGGATTCACATCGCTAATCCTGGAATTTACTCGTTCGGACAGAAATGTGAAAGATATCCGAGGAAAAATGATGTCAGCGTTACGTCAACATCAGATGTACAGTTCTCTACATCCACTAAATGCAGCTCTGGAATCCAGCTTCTGCAGCTTTGTGAGGTCGTTTTTCTAATCCGTCTTGATTAAATACAACCTGAAGTTTGCTGGAAGCAGCTTTGATGCAACCAAAAACAACAATAACTTGAGTTTCATAACGCTCTGACCTCTGAGCAGTTTCTGGACCTTTTCCATCCACTTTGGACTCATTTTTCACTGCTCTTTAAAGTCTTTATGGAAACAGAACGACCACGAAGAAGGAGACAGAATTAAGAAATGCGCGTTGTGCAGAATAACAAATTATAATTTTATAAATTAAAGCTGCAAGCACTGTCGGATGGGCCCTCGCTCCCCCCCGCACCACCACTGTAGAGACATCTGGAACATCCAAGCACGCAATTGTGTTTGTCTCATACCAAATTTCATGTCTGTAGGAGAAACCAGTGACTTTATATGAATTTTTGAAATTTCTAGGGGGCGCTGTGGAGCTGTTTGGCTGTGCACAAGTGTTGAGGGATAGCCTGTCATCAAGCATATCAAGTTTCATTCATATTTGATCATGTACAGTCAAGTTATGAGCATTTCACTTTTCATGGCCACAGGCTCAAAATGGCCGCCCTGCCACGCCCACATCGTGTGACGCAGGTACGAGATTTTAATAACCTTTCATCCTGAAGGGGTCCAGATGCCTCCACATGACCTTGTCTAGGGGGCGCTGTGGAGCTGTTTAGAGTTTTAAGTGTGCAGATCTGTTGGTTTCGGGATACTATACATGTGTACCAAATCTGATGTTTGTAGGATAAAGCAGTGATTTTATATGAGTATTTGAATATTTGCCAGGCTGCTGTGGAGCCGTTTGACCACGTCCATTCCTGAATTGTATATCAAACATTGGTGAGTGGTGGCGCTATTGAGTCAATTTGCCATTCATATGTGTAATTCCCATAAAATATTAAAATTTTTCACCAGTCCTGATTGTCCTGATCCTACTGTATTAAGTGAACATTAGTCTGGACAAGTTCATGTTAGCCTCAGTTAGCTTCTATCTTATTTAGACTTACATTTCAGAGGTTTAGACTACGTAGACACTAAGGTTATCTTGTTGACGCTAACCTAGCAGCTAATGTCACTGTGATTAAGCTAACTTAATTGCTAACATTATCTTATTTAGAGTAACGGTCAGTGGTTTAGACTAAGATAGAAGCTAACTGAGGCTAACATCAACTTGTCCAGACTAATGTTCACTTAATACAGTATACATGCTACTGTAGAATCTAACTGGTTACTGTATTAAGTGAACATTAGTCTGGACAAGTTCATGTTAGCCTCAGTTAGCTTCTATCTTATTTAGACTTAGATTTCAGTAGTTTAGACTAAGTAGATGCTAAGGTTATTTTGTTGACGCTAACCTAGCAGCTAATGTCACTGTGATTAAGCTAACTTAATGGCTAACATTATCTTATTTAGCATAACGGTCAGTGGTTTAGACTAAGGTAGAAGCTAACTGAGGCTAACATTAACTTGTCTAGACTAATGTTCACTTAATACAGTATACATGCTACTGTATTAAGTGAACATTAGTCTGGACAAGTTAATGTTAGCCTCAGTTAGCTTCTATCGTATTTAGACTTAGATTTCAGCGGTTTAGACTAAGTAGACGCTAAAGTTATCTTGTTGATGCTAACCTAGCAGCTAATGTCACCTTGATTAAGCTAACTTAATGGCTAACATTATCTTATTTAGAGTAACGGTCAGTGGTTTAGACTAAGATAGAAGCTAACTGAGGCTAACATGAACTTGTCCAGACTAATGTTTACTTAATAAACTACTGTATTAAGTGAACATTAGTCTGGAACAGTTCTCTGTGTTGGTACATGAACCTGTTGTTGTGTCGACTAAACCTTTCAGCTCTCAAACCATAGTTTTAATGTGATGTCAGCTGGAGGCCTGTGAAATGAATCTGGGTGAATAACTCAGCAGATAAACAAAGAGTCACTGTTGAAGGAGTCGCTGCTCTCAGGCATCACAACCTGACGTCTCAGGGGCTCCACAGGCGTCACTGGTTGACTTAGGGACGTTTTAAATAAAGGTTCATTGTCTCACGTTGATGCCACCGGTTCATGACGACCTCATGACGTCACCCCTTCAAGTCTCCACGCTGTGATTTCGTCTGATGTTCTAACCGTGTAAATCCAGTTTCAGGGTAAGTCTTTCCTCTGAACTGTGAAGAAAATCTGCTGCTGCTCCAGATCACTTCACTGATTCTGACGTGTCGGTGTGAAAACGATTCAGATCACATGATGGAGCAGTGATGAAGGAAGAAAGACCTAATATGTTTTTAAGCAGCAGGTGGAGATTTTTTTATAGGTGATAAAATAAAATAAGATAAGACAACATAAAAATAAGAAGGGGTAAAAATAAAATAAGATAAAATAAAATAAAATAAGATAAAAAATAAAACAAAAGAAGATAAAAACAGATCAGATAAAATAATATAAAATAAGATAAAATAAAATAAAATAGAATACAAATAAAATAAGATAAGATAAGACAACATAAAAATAAGAAGGGATAAAAATAAAATAAGATAAAATAAAATAAAACAGGAAAATATAAAAAATAAAACAAAATAAGATGAAAAACAAAATAATATGAAAAAAAGATAAAATAAAATAGGATACAAATAAAATAAGACAAGATAAAAAATAAAAACAAAAAATAAAAAATATAATAAGATATGATAAAACAAAATAATAATAAAAATAAGATAAGATAAGACAAGATAAGATAAAAAAAAGATAAAGTAAAAAAAATAAGATAAAATAAAATAAGATAACATTAAAAATAAAAAAAATAAGATAAATAAAATAAAATAAAATAGCATACACATAAAATAAGATAAAATAATAAAAACACAAAATAAAATATAATAAGATAAAAAATAATATAAGATATGCTAAAAAAAAATCAGATAAGATAAAATAATAAAAAACAAGATAAAATAAAATAAGATATGATAAAATAAAATAAATATAAAAATAAGATAAGACAAGATAAGATAAAAAAAAATAAGATAAAATAAAAATAAAATAAGATAAAAAAATAAAACAAAATAAGATAAAAAAAATAAGATAAAATAAGATAAAAAATAAAATAGGATAAAATAAAATAAGATAAGATAAAAAAATAAAAACACAAAATAAAATAAGATAAAAATAAAATAAGATAAAAAAAATAAGTTAAAATGAAACAAAAATAAAATAAGATAAAATAAAATAAGATATGATAAAATAAAATAAAAATAAGATAATATAAGATAACTTAAGATAAGATCAAATAAAATAAGACAAGATAAAATAAAATAAGCCTTTATTAATCCCACAGTGGGTAAATTTGCACTGTTACAGCAGCAAAATATTGTCTAAACATTTAAGAATGTAGTACAAAAACCCTAAAATATACATTAGTACCAGTTACAGAAATAAGAGTAGTGCACATGTCGGTGGTGTTGCACAGATTCTTTCATGAACAGAAATACTGAGAGATGTATTAATATTCCACAGATTGTACATAAGTAGAAAATCCTGATGCAGCATATGTTCTGGTAAACCGTCTGTAGGAAAACAGATGCACAGGATTTTTAAAAGTACAGATGATTCAATATTTGGCAACGCTAAAGCACCGACGCTGCTGCAGGACGTCTTTAATCACATGTGACTGAAAACAGAGTTAAACCTCTAAAAGCCCCAAATCCAGCAGCAGGTCTGAGAGGCCGTCTTTTAAAAACTCACATTATTTATTAGAGCCGAAAACTACAAAAACAGAGAGAACTGTAGGATTCCCAACTGTCCAACGGTCCCTGAACTACTCACCTGCAGCGAGACGTTCCATCGCAAAATTCAGGAAAAATCTAAAATTATAGTTTATCAAAGTAACTTCTACAAATCTGAAAGCCTCATTTAAAAAAAAAATGCCTAAAATAAACATCACCACTAAAAAGATTCTGGTACAAGCAAAAAACTCTTCATCTGTCCAGGAACCAGATCCCAGGTTGGAGACGAACACATAGTCAGGACCGGCTCAAGTGACCCTGAAGAAGCCCCAGACTGCAGTGTGCAGTTCGGGGCGGAGCTCAACGTTTGACTCCACCCACCTCAACGTTCCATAAACCAATCACGTTCAGTCTCGTTTCATACAACTTTACTTTATTTTGCAACAGTTTGGTGGCAATCTAACCTTTACCCTAACCTTTCTCCGAACCTTAACCCTTCAGGAACATGTGTATCTAGTCAGTCCCTCCAGGAATTCTTGATGCTGCGATCACAACAATTAACGCTAATTCAACCAATCTCCATGAATTCTGTGCAACCTTGCAATTTCGTCCAATCACCAAGACTTTTCCGCAATTTTGTCCCGCCTCCCGTGAGTTCCACCAATCACAGCAGTCCCCAGTAATGCACGTACGTCACCCGATTCACTTCCTTGTTTATGGTTTGAAGATACAGATGCAACAAAAACTACTGCAAAACAATTCCCTGATGTTCTTCACCAAAGCGGAGCTAAACTGTTTTCACCCCGTGGAATATTGAGGTGGAACACAAACCAAAACCATCCACTGACAAACACTTTTCTACCGTAAACATATCAGGAGAATGGGTGAAACCAGCGGACCACAGACCAGACAAACCACCGTGATGAAGCTGTTGCATCCAGATCTGTGGCAGCACTGAAACAATGAAGGTCAGTTAGATTCATTAACTGACGTGACGAGCTGTGAGCGTGTGTGTGTGAACACGCGTGTGCCAGGATGGGAAATTAACTGTTTAAACTTTTAATGAATTATACAAAACAAAGAAAAAAATGCAACTTTTTAGCAATTTTTTACCGTCTCCCGCAATTTCATCGCAACAAATACGCTTAAAACATCAAAACTTACATCGCAATTTTTTAGAAAAGCTGCCGCGAATTCAGACAATTTAGGAGCAACAATCTGGAAAAACACCCAAGAAATCTTGGAGGGACTGAATAATGCAATTCAGGGTGGAACCACCTACGGGGCCAAATACAGGTTTGTGACTATGCTACGCACATAAAATGGCGCTCGTTTTTACATGCAGGCAACGTCCCCGTAGGCGGAGTAAACGGTTTTCTTTTAGTTCCCAGAATGTTCTTCTTAAAGGTGGGTTAAAGTTCTCTAAAGACGCTTTAAAAATGCTCCTAAAACATTTTCCAAATTCCTCCGTTGTCATGTAACATTGTGGGAACGTTTTATAGAAGAACGTTCTCAACAGCAACGTCCACAAAACATCCTCAGAACATTTCAGGTAAAATGTTCCACCTCCCACCTCTAATATCACACTAGAGGAACGTTTTATAAAACACATTCTGTCTTCTTAGGCCTCGATAACATCTGGAGAACGTTTTCTGAATGTTGTTTTGAGAACGTTCTTCTTTCGTTATCATGGAACATAATCTGACAACATCCTCCAAACATCCTCTGAATGTTAAAACGTTCCGTCTTAGTTCACTTTTAACCTCACAGGAACATTATTAGACATGATAAATATCCTTAAAACGTTCTTTAAACTTCACATTCAAACGTTTTCTGTCAAACGTTATTAAAACTTGTGGGTAACGTTAGCTAATGTTGTGGGAACGTTCCCTGCTTGCTGGACCCAGCTAGAATTGATTTGTTCTAAAAACGTTCTGAGAAAGTTCTGGTGATGTTTTCAGCGAGAAGTTTTCTTTTAGTTCCCAGAATGTTCTTCTTAAGGACAGGATAAAGTGCTGTAAAGACGCTATAAATATGTTTTTTAAACATATTTCAAATGTTGTATTGAGAACGTCCTTCCTTTGTTATCATGTAACGTTGTGGGAACGTTTTATAGAAGAACGTTCTCAACAGCAACGTCCATAAAACATCCTCAGAACATTTCAGGTAAAATGTTCCACTTTTGTTAATATTTTAAATCACAGGAAAGTTTTCTAAAACCACATTCTGTCTTCTGAGGCCTCGATAACATCTGGAGAACGTTTCCTGAATGTTGTTTTGAGAACGTTCTTCTTTAGTTATCATGGAACATAATCTGACAACATCCTCCAAACATCCTCTGAATGTTAAAACGTTCTGTCTTAGTTCACTTTTAACCTCACAGGAACGTTATTAGACATGATAAATATCCTTAAAACGTTCTTTGGAGATCAGATTAAAATGTTTTCTGTCAAACATTAATAGAACTTATTGGTAACGTTAGTTCATGTTGTTTTCTGTGAAGCCTGGTTCCTGATCCGCTGCAGCCGCTGAGGTATTAATTGATTTGGTGATTTGGCTCGTCGGTGAGTTCAGTGTTTGGTGAGGTTTCAGCGACGGTCACGCATCTGCATAATCCCGTTAATCGCTCTCAGTCTCTCCAAACTCGGGTCTTTGTCTCTCCGTCTGCCTCTTTCTCTCCTCGTTCCCGTTTTTCTGCAACAATGCGATGTCAGTGGCTTACATAAGCACATGCGTGGAGGAAGAAGAGAGCCTAAGCCGTTTCAAAGCGTAATGACTGAACCAGAAAAACTGGGGAGATGAAAAGGCTCAAAACCAGAAAAGGGAATCTTTAATTCTGGCGAAAAGACGACGCTTCAGAGCGTCTGCGTTGGAAGACCTACTTTAGAGGGCGAATCAATGCTTTGCCTGTCATCAGTCAGCATATACAGCTTTAAAACGCACAAAGAAACTGTGTCAGAACATGAAAGGAGAAGGATGCATCCAAATGAATCGAGCCTCCCCCTCCCCCCTCCGCTGCTACTGTACACTAACTCGGATGCATCAGACACCAAAGGCTGCCAAATGTCAGCCGAGATCTGGGGCAGTTTCCTCGCAGGCGTGACGTGGACGCCCGAGCGCTGCCAGATGAGCCGGGCATGCGGTTACCACGGTGACCCCGGTCTCTCCCTCCAATGAAAAAATGCTGAAAAGCTGCAGTGAGGTGGGCTGTCATGTGGCGTTACTTCCAAACACGACGCTGTGTGTTTTCGGGCTTTTAAAAGGGCCTCGGAGGTGGCGTGGACGCCCTGGTGTGGCAATAAAACGCACACAAAGGCTCCCGGTCGGCTCAGCGTCTCCGTTTATGGGCTGTTTTATTTTATCTGCATTTGATTTAGGTTGAGTAGCCATTAACGGCAGCACACAGCGCCCGGAGGCTTTATTGCCCTGATGATTACACAGGCTCATTGACTCCGCTGTTCAGTCCTAAAGTGGATGCACAGGGAGGTAAATGCATTTAAATGGACACATGTGACCCTTTTTATATTCATTGTTGGCAGTTTCCTGCACCCAAAGCACAATTATAAGAACAGGGTGTATTGAAATCTGCCCTTCAAAAGCCCATATTTGATGCATTCATGTTCATACTTTAAAAAAAACAGCAACCACAAAAACAAGACATGCCTACCAGCGTATTATTCTAATTTTTCTCCTTTGTTAAACCCTGAAAATGATTGAATTTCAGGTTTAGTATTGTTGGATCTCAGTGCTGCATTCAACATAGGACTTTCTGGCACAGTACAAAACTGGCTTAAATGCTACTTAAAGTACAGGTACTACTTTGTGTCTATAGATAATTAACAAAAATAGCCTCTGGAGTTCCCCAAGTCTCCATTCTGGGGCCTCTTCTGTTCAATTTCTACATGCTCCCGATAGTTTAAATCATGGAAAACGACAAAATCTGTTATCATTACTATGCAGACGACACACAACTTTACATAACTGTGTCACTAAAAGACTATAATCCAGTACAAGCACTCAGTAGTTGCGTTGAACAAATCAGAACAAACATATCTTACTACGTCGTCTATTTTCCGCTAAATGGGACAATAATTTCCAAAAATAATATTCAAAAGCCTAGAAACTATTGACTGAGACCATAAACTGTTTAGGAAAATGCTTCCTGTGGTATAAGATCATGTCAGAAGCTACTTCCTCATTGATTTTTATACAGTCGGACTAATTTTGGAACAAAAGGAGTCGCCCCCTGCTGGCTTTCTAACAGCTAGCAGGGGGCAAAACAACAAAATATGTTACTATAACTATGCAGACGACACACAACTTTACATAACCAAGAGACCATAAGGGACTATAATCCCATACGAGCTCTCAGTAGTTGCACTGAACAAATCAGAACAAACATATCCTGCTACATCGTCTATTTTCCTCTAAATGGGACCATGATTTGCAAAAGTAACACCATGTTGTATTGGGAAAGTCTTGAAACTATCATTCGAGAACATAAACTGTTTAGGAAAATGCTTCCTGTGGTATCAGATCAGGTCAGAAGTTATGTTCTCATTGACTTTTATACAGTCAGACTTTTATTGAACCCAGAGGACACCAAAATCTGTTACTATAACTATGCAGACGACACACAACTTTACATAACCAAGGGACTATAGGGGACTATAATCCAGTACAAGCTCTCAGTAGTTGCTTTGAACAAATCAGAGAGAACATATTATGCTGTATCAGCTATTTTCCTCTAAATGGGACAGTAATTTATGAAAATAACATCATGCTGTATTGGAAAAGTCTTGAAACTATCGTTTGAGACCACAAACTGTTCATGAAAATGCTCCTTGTGGTATCAGATCATGTCAGAAGTTATGTTCTCATTGACTTTTATACAGTTAGACTTTGGTCAAAACCAGAGGAGTTACCCCAAAACAACTAAATCTGTGACCACAACTATGCAGACGACACCCAACTTTACATAACTGTGTCACAAAGGCACTATAATCCAGTACAAACACTCAGTAGTTGTGTTTAACAAATCAGAACAAACACATCCTACTGTATCATCTATTTACCTCCGTAATTTCCAAAAGTAACAACATATTATATTCGAAAAGTCTTGAAACCTATCATTCGAGACCATAAACTGTTTAGGAAAATGCTTCCTGTGGTATCAGATCAAGTCAGAAGTTATGTTCTCATTGACTTTTATACAGTTAGACTTTGGTCAAAACCAGAGGAGTTACCCCAAAACAACTAAATCTGTGACCACAACTATGCAGACGACACCCAACTTTACATAACTGTGTCACAAAGGCACTATAATCCAGTACAAACACTCAGTAGTTGTGTTTAACAAATCAGAACAAACACATCCTACTGTATCATCTATTTACCTCCGTAATTTCCAAAAGTAACAACATATTATATTCGAAAAGTCTTGAAACCTATCATTCGAGACCATAAACTGTTTAGGAAAATGCTTCCTTTGGTATCAGATCAGGTCAGAAGTTACTTTCTCATTGATTTTTATACAGTCAGACTTTATCTGAGAACAGAGGACACCAAAATCTGTTACTATATGCAGACGACACACAACTTTACATAACCAAGGGACAATAATGGGCAATAATCCAATACAAGCTCTCAGTAGCTGCACTGAACAAATTAACGATTGTGTGTGCCAGTAAACAGCAAAAAAGGGAAGTAATTGTTTTTGAGCCACGTAACAAAGGCTAAAAGTCAGCAATCAGCTTCAGTCGGTAACGTTAAAAACCATAAACCAAGCTGGAAACCCAGGCGTGGTCATGGACTCTCAACAGTCGCATTAAAGCAGCTACCAAGTCAGCCTACAACCATCTGAAGGATTCACCAAGAATTAAAGGACTTACATCGCAGCAGAATTTAGAAAAACTTGCCCAAGCTTTTATCTTCCGTCGTTTTATCCATTACGAGCCATTCAGGTCTGGTTTCTAGGCAGATATGAGTTTTTACGCACCACATCTTTAAAACAAACTCCCATTAAAATGCAGCTCTCAGCGCTTTTAAATCAACGCTGAAGACTTTTCTTTCAATTTGGAGCTTTTCTTAGTCATTACTTTACCTTTCTAGGTGATGCCGATAAGGGCTTTGTCTCTAAAACGCATGTTTATGTATCAGGTTGGTTAATAAAATAATTGAAAAGCATCAGAATGCATTTTGGGTTTCGTTACTTCTTTCTCCAGAAGGTGCTGGAATCCTTTAAACCAGTGGTTCTCACCTGGTCCAGCCTCAGGACCCACTATGTCTCTATTAATAATGGTCGCGACCCAACTTTTTGAAGTTTGCTGTTCCTGTTAACAAATTAAGGTTCATCTGGGTGGAGTCTCAACGCATTTTGACACAATAAAGGAGCATTTTGTCTCAATTTTTTGCTAATTTTGGTATATTTGGACACTTTTGCCAAGTTTTGGGGCATATTTTGGCCCATTTTGACAGATTCTGAACACATTTTCGTATATTTTTGGGACGCTTTAGCATAAATTTCTCCAATAAGCTGGCAGAGCCAAACCTAGGGGTTAATAGCGGGCGACTACTGGTTTCACCACCACTAAATATCCTGCTACTGAAAGCAAACTGTGTCATAAGAAACACGTCCTTCAAAATAAAAGACTTTATACCACTACTTTTTGCTTTTGCGACCCTCTCAAAATGGCTTTGCGACCCACTTTTGGGTCCCGACCCACCAGTTGAGAACCACTGCTTTAAAGCACATCAGCCAATCAGATTAAACTGCAAATAAGCCAATTACACACACACACCTGACACTGACCTCATCCACTTCACCTAAATTCAGACTTGTAAGTGCACAAGGCAACAAACTCGATATATTTTCTATTTAATAAACTGCATTGATTTTTTCTCCTGCCCTGCGTCGCTCATCGCCTTTATTAGCAGCCAGTAAATCACTGCGGGGTTTAATTAAAGCTTGTTGTGTCAGAATGCGTCCGTCGGTCACTTGGAGAGCAGCCTGACCCTCGGCGACACTGGAGAAAACGTAGGAAGGAAGACGGGAAAAGGAAGGGACAAAGGTGTGAAAATAAAGGAGGGAATATCGAGGAGGTGGGGGAGGCAGCGGGCTGGTGGTAGTAAATCTCCCCGGTAGAGAGCAGAGAGCCAGATTTACGGCTTCACGCTGGGTAATAAGAGAATGGATCCTTTTCACAGAGTTGTAGCGCCTGCAGCCAGAATCACAGCGACCTCCCTGCTGCCGTGCGGTGATCTATACGCTCCATGATCTCGGCCACAGCGTGCACATCATCCAACCTAATGTGCTGGATCTGCTCTTGTCATATGTAGGTCAGTGGCTTCCCTGCAGACCCGGTTCTGCCAACTGTACCAGGTGATTGTCTGCTGCCATGGAGATAAAAATGGAGCTGGCTCCGGTTTGGGATTTTTTTTTTTTGGAAACGGTTTTCAAGTATGCGCACGTGCAGGGAAGCGCCCACTGAGATAGAGGCAAAGCTAACAGTGTAATGGTTTGGAGATAATAAGGCGCTTCCTCTTTCCTCCTTCCTGTTGATAGCAGACCGTTTCTCCTGCAAACACTGTGCAGCCTCATGGGCAGCAGCAGCAGCAACCAGAGATGATGACATTGTGTGGACATCCGCCCTGCCCATGCAGCTCAGGGGAAAACACAGAGATGATGGAGGGCCAAGATATCAGTTCCCTACAGCAGCGTTTTCTCTGTGGTGGAAAGTAATTAATACAGTCACCTGGATGATTTTTGGCCTCTTGGGGCCTCCTTATGGGTCCCGTTGAGCAGATCCAGACCAACGTTAGCTTGAGTTTCTTCCATGTTGCGAAATTCAGATTTTAGCTGTGTTGAAACTGATGCATAAACTACCAGGATGCTCCTTCAGACATGAAGTCGACACGTTCAGATGCCGTCAGATTGATGGAGACTATGCATGAGAGTTTGAGTGTTTTTTAAGTCGGATCCATCGATGAAGGCTCTTGTCAACTGGTCCAGACTTTAAAAACAACATTTCCCGAGCACCCAAAAGTATGTTTGCATCTTCCAGCATGGATGTAAACTATGCAAGCTTTAAAATACTCAGGTGTTCACTTGGCAGGTGTTGCAGGAGAAAGGAAATGTGTTCAATACGTTTGGTAGACACCAAGATACACTTACACCCCTTTTCCACCAAGAAAAACCAGGTTCTAGCTCTGGTGCTTAGCTGGTTCTAATCTGGTTCCTCCTAAGAACCGGTTTGCTTTTCCATTGATAAGGCGCCAAGATGGAGCCATTGTGTCACCGTAAAACGTGACGCAATGGTGTCACGTTTTACACCACTGCGTCACTGTGTACGTAGCCATATGCAGTGACGTATGCATACATTTTTATATATATCAGTCCCTCCAGGAATTTGATGCTGCGATCGCAATAATTAACGCTAATTCAACCAATCTCCATGAATTCTGCGCGACCTTGCAATTTCGTCCAATCACCGCCACTTTTCTGCAATTCTGTCCCGCCTCCCGTGAGTTCCACCAATCACAGCAGTCCCCAGTAATGCACGTACGTCACCGGATTCACTTCCTTGTTCATGGTTTGAAGATACAGATGCAACAAAAACTACTGCAGAACAATTCCCTGATGTTCTTCACCAAAGCGGAGCTAAACTGTTTTCCCCCCGTGGAATATTGAGGTGGAACACAAACCAAAACCATCCACTGACAAACACTTTTCTACCGTAAACATATCAGGAGAATGGGTGAAACCAGCGGACCACAGACCAGACAAACCACCGTGATGAAGCTGTTGCATCCAGATCTGTGGCAGCACTGAAACAATGAAGGTCAGTTAGATTCATTAACTGACGTGACGAGCTGTGAGCGTGTGTGTGTGAACACGCGTGTGCCAGGATGTGAAATTAACTTTTTAAACTTTTAACATTTTTAATGAATTCTACAAAACAAAGGAAAAATATACAACTTTTTTAGCAATTTTTTACCGTCTCCTGCAATTTCATTGCAACAAATTCGCTTCAAACATCGCAACTTACATCGCAATTTTTTTAGAAAAGCTGCTGTGAATTCAGGCATTTTAGGAGCAACAATCTGGAAAAACGCCCAAGAAATCCTGGAGGGACTGATATACATGTCATACATTTCATTTACAAGCAACACCGAGCATCCACAAATTACATGTCAGATAAAACATTTACATTCACTAAAAGACCGCATTTCACAGTCTCTTAACAAAGACTTAATGTATGTCACTGCATATGTTGCTGTTTGCCCAACAATGCTGATGCCACAGTGACAGGAAGCACTGGGTCTCCTCCTACGACCACTGCTGTTTGAGTTTAGCGTCCATTTTACAACAAAATTAAACACAAGTCGCTTGGCTGCTCTTTTTTCAAAATGGCAGTTCTGTGTTTCCACCGTTGATGGTTGGCCACCATAACCCCGCCCCCAGCCCCTGACGTACTCGGTGCTTAGCTCTGGACCAGCAAAGAGTTGGTGCTTGCTGAGCTCCAAGACCCAAGTGGTGCTAAGTCAGGCTCTGGCTCCGAACTAGACCTGGAACCAGCTTGGTGGAAAAGGGGTAACGATGTAGTTTGGTGAGAAACATGTTTTTTTTTTTGTTTGTTTTTCAGAGAAACTTCATGTATATTTCAGAATCCAGGACTAAGAGGTAATTCCTCACGCACATCATGTAATTCACTTTTCACATCAGGAGTCATTCTTAGTCAGTAAACAGTGCCGAACAGCTTTGACTCTTTAGTTCTTGCATTCTGTTTCTTACATTACTTTAATTCCTGCAGCCTCCACACACTGAGCTCCTGAGTCGTCAGCACTTTGCAGGATGACGTCCCAGTGGTTTTGTGTTGTCCAGATCCCAAGAACCAGCTCTGACAGTTTGTAATTATGATTAGCTGGTGATTGACAGCGACCCTCAGGGCGGCCATTGTTGGAGCTGACATCACCTGGATTTCTAACAATGTCTGTCTGCCGGTCTGAGAGCTTCTCCTGGAGGGAAATACCGATGCGACGCTGTGAATGCGCTGGTGCTTTCATGGACCAAACCACCAGCGGTGATGACATCGATACAGGCAGAATGAGCATTACGGCATAAGAAAATCCTCCTGTGTCTTGTTACAAAGGGATCATAAGAGCCTGGTGGCGACAAATCATAAGCTAAAGTTAAAGAATAGATGTAAAAGCTGCGTCTGGGTTGTATTTGACTTCCCAGAAAAACAACTAGATTAGGAATTATTGCAAAAAACATTGTTACCTCCGCCAAGGAGGTTATGTGATGGCCGGCGTTGGTTTGTTTGTTTGTTGGTTTGTTTTCAAAATACCTCTGAAACTCATGGGCAGATTTGGATGAAATTTTCAGGAAATGTGTGAAAAGGAACAAATGATGATTTTAATGTAAGTGTAACCGAGTGGACAATTAAATGCAGTTTACTCTAAAAGCCACCAGAGGGCACTCTTGTTTTTGGGGTAACCCCCTCTGACCACATGACATTTTGGGTCTCCACGCGACAGACAGCAACAGTGACGGAGTTCTCTTTCCTTCCTGAGCGACATACGCACGGTTGGGCCGGCATTCTTATCTCCGGTTGTCTAAGAAGCTGGGAGGCTGTTAGGAGCTGCCGCGCTAGAGGCCGCGCCTGTTCATTAGGTCGGATGGGGTGAAGGCCGCATTGTTGGTAGGACATTTGAACTGTCTGTAATTACATTTGTATCTGTAACGTTCCATAGAAAATATGTGAGTTGGGAGATTGTGTTGGGGGTGGACTGAAGCTCCTTGGTGGAGGTATGAGCTCTATGAGGGCTTTTCTAGTTTATTATATGATTTACCCCAAACATCACTCTTGCTAGACATCACATGCAGGCCTTTGTTGCAGGACTCCTCTCTGCAGGAACAATTCTTTGTGTTTCTCTTGACCTTTAGCAGGGCCGTTAACTCTAACACAAGGCCTTGACCCCTCAGACAGCATTTTCACTATTAGCTGCCGCCTGCCTGGAGGTGAAGGAGATATATCACCCTGCCTGACACTCCAGCAGCAGGAGGACCAACAGGACAACAAATTAGAGTTAGATGAGTGAGTCTAGCGACGATTTGAGCAATGTTAGTGTCCAATCTGCACCATGCTAAAAGTGTTATTCTGAGGCTCCCGTCAATCAGAAGGTTAGGTGCTTTCCTGAAACATTTAGACCCACCTTTCGCCTGCCGACTGTCAGGAGTCTTCACCGATGCTCTTTACGACGTGGAGCCATCCCCCGAGGCAGGAAAGACGAGTAAGATAATTGCAGAGCTGGTGCGTCTGTGATTTAGAGGCGGAGGGTGACACGGAGGTGGGGGGACGTTCTCGGGTCTCTGGGTTTATGGATGCATGTCCTAATCAACAGCTTCGCCTTTACGAGCTGTCAGTCCACCGACTTTCACGACGCTCGGCTGGTTATTGACCTCCTCAAGGCTATTCAAGGTTAAATTACAGCGCTGGGTTTCTTACAACAGGAGGGTGTTGTTGACTCCTAAAAGCAAAGTTCAAGAGGTCAGATGATCTGAATGCTGTCACCAGATGATCCGTCTTTATTTATAAGTACATGTATGTGTGTGTACATCTTGTCCTAAAACATTCTGCAAGTTCCTGTAAAGCAAAACAACTTGTTTCCTGCTGCTTCCAGTCTGAACTGCACAGTTATGAAAATATTTATCTTCTCATCAAACTCCTATCAAGAAATTTCACTGTAGTTTTTTGAAAGTTTCTCAATAGCTCGTCTCTATAATTCACCAAGCAGCTATAGTGACTTGAAAAAGTAATTGCCCCCCACAGATCATCAAACTCATTTTAATATTAGACAATCTTGCCTAATATAAAAAGTAATTGCCCCCTTAGCTACCAGTCTACCATTGGGTTCAGTCTCTCCATCCACACCCACATCTGATCACTGCCAGGCTTGTTGGATCTAAACATCACTAATAGAACCTGTCTGGTGTTGTGAAGCAGCTAAAGGGTCTCTAAAAGCAGCTCATGATGCCACGTTCTAAAGAGATTCAAGAACAGATGAGGAACAAAGTCACTGACATCCATCAGTCTGGAGGGTTACAAAACCATTGCTGAGGCTCTGGGACTCCAGAGAAGCACAGTGAGAGACTTTATCCACTAATGGAGGAACATGGAACAGTGGTGGACCTTCCCAGGAGTGGACCAACCACCAACACTTCTCCAAGAGCATCCATATCTAATCCAGGAGTCACAGAAGAACCCAGAGGAACATCTAAAGACCTGCAGACCTCACTGGCCTCAGTTAAGGTCCGTCTACATGATTCCACAATGAGGAAGACTCTGGGAGGAAATGGATCCATGGAGAGTTGAAGGATCAAACCACTACTGACCAAAAACAACATAAAGGTTCATCTGGATGAGCTCCAAGACTTTTGGATAACATCCTGTGGACTGATGAGTCAAAGGTGGAACTTTTAGAAGACATGGGTCCGTTACATCTGGAGTAAAGCTGATACTGCATCCACCAGAAGAACATCTACCAACAGTGGAACATGGTGGTGGTAGTGTGATGGTTGGAGGACCTGGACCACTTGTCATCACTGATGGAGCCATGAATTCTGCTCTCTATCAGAAAATCCTCCTGGAGAATCTCCACCATCAGTTCATGACCTGAAGCTCAACACTAATGGTTCATGCAGCAAGACAAAGACCCAAAGACCACAAGCAAGTCCACCTCTGAGGGGCTCAACAAGAACTGAATGAAGGTTGTGGAGTGGCCGAGTCAAAGTCTAGGATGCTGGTTCAAGACTTTAAAAGGACAGTTCATGATGAAAACCATCTAATGTGACTGAATTTAAACTATTCTAGAGAAGAGTGGACCAACATTCCTCCATGGTGATGGAAAAGACTGATCACAAGCTGGAACCAACATTTAACTGTTGCTGCAGAGGGACCAACCAGTTATTAGGTTCAGGGGGGCAATTACTTTTTCACAGGGGTGATATAGGTTTTCAATAATTGTGTTTTGTGGGTTTTCTCTGTCTAATATTCAATAAATATAAATATTAGTTTGATGATCTGGAACATTTAATTGTTTCTGTAGGGGGGCAAATACTTTTTCACGGCCCATTAATACACTTTATCTGTGTCAAGTCGACTGATTCAGTCCCTGGTTTATTGTATTTTCTCTCTGTCTCATGCTTCTGACAGACCAGTTAACCTCAGCTGCCATGTCCACCATCTGCCTTCTGTAACTGTGCGCCCGTGGTAACGTTACACTCCGACAACATCGGCCTCGACTCTCCTGGGAAGGTAAACACAAGCACAGTATGTATACATACATCAACAGACGCGCCTCCGGGGTTTCCTGAGGCGACGGATGTCAACCCGTCACGTGGGTTACAGCTGCCTCTGACTGTCACTGCTTTGTCCTTTCTGTTGACAGTATTTCAGGAGTTTTTATTTGTCACATACTCATACAGTTTGTACAGTTAAAGCGGCTGTTCCTCAGGGCTGTGAATAACAACACAACAATATAAAGGAGCGTTCTGTTGAACTCTGAAGCTTTAACGTTTCTTCTAAGTGAAAAATTGTCACCAAAGAAATGTTAGTAGTTTATAGTGTGATCAGACAATAGTGTAGTATTGTTCCTGTTTAATCTATTAATAATTTGAATTGTATTTAACCTGATTTAAAGATGAATATTATATGTAAAATAAAGAAAGCTCTCTTTTGCAGTTGTCCTAGAAGCTATATTCTTTGAAATCTACCTGTCGTGAGAAATCAAGTCATCTCGAAGCATTAATCACATTTCAGTCACTTTTTGGCAGGTGGGAAACTGCATTAAGTGAGTTAAAATAGTCCTTCAAAGCTGTTTCAATCTGTAAGATCAACTGGATTGGTTATAATTAATGGGGCAGCAGCTAGTTTTTGGAAGACGATCTCCAAAAAACCTGATTTACTGTCTGCAGAACCACTTATCCTCGTGTCTCTGGATTATTACCTCCACCAAGGAGGTTATGTGACGGCCGGCGTTGGTTTGTTTGTTTGTTTGTGCTCAAAATAACTCAAAAACTCATGGACGGATTTCGATGTAATTTTCAGGAAATGTGTGAAATGGGACAAGGAACAAATGGTAAAATTTTGGGACCGATCCGGATCACCGTCTGGATCCAGGAATTTTTTAATGTAAGTGTAACCAGGTGGACAATTAAATGCGGTTTACTCCAAAAGCCACCAGAGGGCACTCTTGTTTTTGGGGTAACCCCCTCTGACCACATGACATTTTGGGAGAGGCACCTGGCTGTCGACTTCCACTGTCAGGACAGGAAATGCACGGGATGCATTACAAAATAAAATCATGTAGGCACTTCCGGTGGAATGAATTTTCACGGTAATGCATTAGCAATACAATGTAAATCTACTAGACCATTGTCTACAGTATATATCGTTTTAATTTATATATTAAACTTGTGATTATTTTGAGAATGTGCCCCATTGTGAGTTTTTATGCCTGCTAACAGAATAATAATCCTTAAATGTTATTTTTAATGCACAGTTACAGTCATAAGAATAGAACAAAGACGTGCTACAGGTGATGAAGACAACACAATAATTACTAATATAATGACAAAGTCGGCGACCGGGGACATTAAATAACAAAAGTGTGACCGTTAGATTCCCGTAAAACTACTTCTATCCTGCTACAGAACCGTCAGAGCCAGCGGCAGATTTCAGAAAGTCTATCTGAGCTAAGGCTGCTGTCAGCGGGGAGCTGTGAGCGCTGACCGCCCGGTAGTAGCTGTCTAACGGGGACACTCACATCTCTGACATCACTGGAGGAGATTTTTAAGCAGAATTTATCTGATAAACTGACCACAGATTTGATGTTTATACAACCACTTTATTGCCTCAAATAATCTTAAAACTAAATGTTGTGTCACATCACGATCGTACCGTGGACAAGTACGCATACTGAGAAACAGCCACAACCACTCGTTAAATGGCTGCTTCTTCTTTTGATTTAATTAGCGGTTAGCAAACCAACTTCACATGTGTCACCGCCACCTACTGGACTGGACGCTTTAATGCTCTTTCCTTTTTTTATCCGTTACTTCCTGTCCTCACAGTGGAGGTCTGCAGCCAGGTACTCTTGCATTTTAGGTCTCCACGCGACAGACAGTGACAGTGACGGAGTTGTCTTTCCTTCCTGAGCGACATACGCACGGTTGGGCCGGCATTCTTATCTCCGCTTGTCTAAGTCTGTTAGGAGCTAGAGGCTGCGCCTGTTCATTAGGTCGGATGGGGTGAAGGCCGCATTGTGGGTAGGACATTTGAACTGTATGTAATTACATTTGTATCTGTAACGTTCCATACAAAATATGTGAATTGGGAGATTGTGTTGGGGGTGGACTGAAGCTCCCTGGCGGAGGTATGAACTCTCTGAGGGCTTTTCTAGTTTTACCTCTATTATGGTTTGAATAATACCCAATCCAGCTCTTGAAATACCTTTAAAGGTCTGACTCTACTCACATAATGCAGTTTTCCATTTGCTAAAAATGATTTTAGCTCCTAGGATGTTGTAAATGCATTAAAATGACTTGATTTCATTCATTATAAAAGAGCATTCTGTGCAAACTTTGATGATTCTGATGCTAAGGTGCAGTGTGGATTGTGTGTTTTTAAGTGTAGCATGCTTCAGCTGCACAACGCCTGATTTTGAGCTTCCATTACTGAACTGAGATGCACTCTTTTCTTTGCTCTTAATGCATCGGTGTGTAGGTTTACGTCTTCTTTGTCTCCCTGTCTTGCCCTGTATCTGGGTGCTGTTGCCTCATCAGATGAACCCCGAAGCTAAAAACATCCCAGGGGGGAAACAATATATGATCACCGCCTGTTTAAACCTCCTCGGTGTGTTTTTCTGTTTTTATCTCGCGTGAGGGGCGGCGGGGGTGTCGTGCTTCGTGAGGTGACAACATTTCACTTTGCCACGGATTAATTAGCCTTGAAGATCAAACAACCGGCAGCAGAACGCATGAAAAGCCCTCATCTACCCTTTTCCCCCCAGAAACAATTAAGAAGCTCCCAATCTGTCTGCTACGAACTGCTTTGTGCCGTCTGACCGGCCTGCCAGCAGCCACCTTATCGGGGGCGTTAAAGGTGTCTCCCCTGGGAACGTCCTCGCCATCTGCTAATCCTGCTGAAATCAGAGGCCCATGCTGGCTGGAGCTGTTCTGTCAGAGGTGAGATGTTTTTACAAATCAGTCAGCGTCTGATTCACGATAGACTTGACCAAGAATGTAAACCAGAGACAGGAGCTGAAAACAGCGATAAGATGCAGATTAGGATCTCACTCAGAGGTGTCACACCACGATGGAAAGGGCCTGATTGTAAACTGACTTTACACCATCTGTTTAATAAAACATGCAGGGTAAACCAAGAAAAGACGCCCCATTATAAATATATATTTTTGGAATATCAATATATATACAGAAGAAGTGTGCTTAAGTGAACACATTTAAAGGGAAATTACATCATAACACACTGCAGCCTTGTTATTATAAAACTAAATGTGAAATCTTTAAAAGGGAAGAAGCCCCCAAGTCACTCTGATCAATACAAACTTGTTATTTATCTTTTGAAATATTTTGATTATTACCAATTAATTTACAATTCAGGGAGCTATAGGACATAAGTTAAAACTCTGCTATATAACATTTATATTCAAATTCATAGCATAAAAATAATTCAAAATCAGCAAGAATATTTAGCCGACAGTAGCAAAGGATTCAAGATAGCTAACACTACAGCAGACTAATATAGCATAATATTATTAGCTCAGCTTAATGTCAGCTAGCTAGCTATTGCTACAGCAAGCTGGTATAGCCTAATATTATTAGCTTAACCTAAAGTCAGCAAGTTAACTAGTGCTACGCTAAGCTACTACAGTGTAACGTTATTAGCTTACCCTAAAGTCAGCTAGTTAGCTGCGTGAAAGCTAAAATAGCATAACTTTAGTAGCTTAACATAAAGTCAGTTATTTAGCTAGTGCTAAACTAAGCTACTACAGAGTAACGTTATTAGCTTAACCTAAAGTCAGCTAGTTAGCTGCGTCAAGCTAAAATAGCATAACTTTTCTAGCTTAACATAAAGTCAGTTATTTAGCTAGTGCTAGAGCAAGCTAATATAACGTAGCAATATTAGCTGAACATTGTCAGCTAGGTTAGCCAGTGCTCCAGCAAACTAAAACAGAATAATATTATTAGCTTAACCTAAAGTCAGCCAGTTAGGTAGTACTACAGCAAACTAACATAGCTTCAAAATATTAGCTTAATCTAAAGTCAGCTAGTTAGCTAATGCTACAGGAAGCTAGCATAGCATACATTATTAGCTTAACATAAAAGTTAGCTAGTGCTACAGCAAGCTAATATAGCATAACTTTATTAGTTTACCAAACCTAACATCAGCTAGTCAGCCAGGGCAGCAAACTAATAGCATAACATTATTAGATTAACCTAAAGTCATCTTGGTAGCTAGTGCTACAGCAAGATAATATAGCATAACATTATTAGCACAACCAATCATCTAGTTTGCCTTTTAGACAGATATTAATACATATTTTAATGCAGCTTAGCTCTTATTTAACTGTTTTAAATGATATCTGATGTCCATGGTGAGGTTTCTTCCCTGAAAAGTCCTAGTCTGACATTTTTTACAGAAAAAAATGTTTTTTTTTCTGTTCAAACTAACGTATAATCCTCCATACAGTCAATGCTCTAATGTTAACAATACACAAAAGTTAGTATATGTATATTCTCATTTCAAAAAGGCATATTTTGTGCTGTCAGAATATTACATCATCTTACATCAAAACCACTTCTTTTTATTTCCTCAGACCAGTCAGAGGATTTAAATACTGTTTAAAGATTAGTCAGGTCACTATGATCTAAGAAAAGACCTGAAATTAAAACTATCTAATATATAAATATGGTGGATTGTGCTCTCAGTCCACCTGCATCTATGATATTTAACTTCTTTGTTCCACACAGATGATGCTTTCTGTATCACTTATGTAACACTGACACCTAGTGGCCAAAACAAAGAATGCAGCGCAGTAAGTCGTACCTTTCAAAGAGACACTCTGTGAACTAATAAAATTAGGAGTTACACATATTCTTCCTAAAAAAAATGCATGCGTGTTTTTGCCCACGTATAATCGGGTTTATTTTTATTTTAACTCGTTTAATTAGGTGTGTTCAGTTTAATGTCCCCGGTCAGAAATCAAAGAGGAACCATCATCTGTTGCTTGTTTCCTCAGGTGGAAGCGGACGAGTCGTCGAAGGCGCAAATCAAAATGGCGAGCCAAGAGGAGTCAGTGAGGGAGTTCGTCGCTGTTACTGATGTGGACGAGGAGAGGGCCCGGTTCTTCCTGGAGTCCGCCGGCTGGAATTTACAGGTACGACTCCCCCGGTGTTTTTCACGGAGTTGAGCCGAGCTGCGCGACGGGCGACCCGGGGGAAACCGCGGCTACGTTACATGAGTCAGGCGGATAGCTCGCCGGCTAACGTTAGCCTGTGTTGCCGGTAATTTGTGCAAGTCACCCTTTGACAATGGCCCGGCCGCCTTCTGTCACCAACAACGGGGCTGTTGTCCGGTCACTTAACTGACTTGGACACGATTACGAGAAATGTCGTCTTCTTATTACAAAGCAGGCTGTCTGTTCATGTGTGGCTAACGTTGATCTGCCGTGAGCCCATTGACCCGTGCTAGCTAGCGTTAGCCTGTAACCACATAACAGCAGATTAATGTTAGTTAACGCAGCAGAGCACAGCAGCTAGCTTCTAATGCTGCACTACAGGATGTCCAGGTGTTGAGACAGACAGTAAACCTGTGCCAAAAGCTGACTGTGTGCAGTTTACACACATCTACAGCTGATTCAATCCGGATCAGAGGACATAATGTGCAAATGATAAGAACTTTATGTATGTAGTGATAGCAGAAGCTGGTCTTTGTGGAGCTTTAACGTTTCTTGTAAACGAATAATTATGGCTAATACATGTTAGCAGTTTGTAGTGTGATCAAATGTGACATTTAGAAATGATGATAGGCAACAGTGTGGTATTTTTACTGTTTATTATCTATAATAACCTAACTAAACTGTAATTAACATGGTTTATCGCTAGGTTTTATATCTAAAATAAAGAAAGGGTCTTTTTTGCAAGCATCCTGTGGGTTATCATTGTTTAGAATTTTACGCTCATGAAAGAAATCAAGCCATTTTGATGCATTAATAACATTTCAGTCACTATGTAGACCCTGCGGTCACTTTTTGGCAGCTGGGAAACTCCTTTAAAGCTGTTTCAGCTGCTTAAAAACAACAGAACTGTTTGTAATCCAGGGCACAGAGCAGGTAAAGTAACACAGAGAAAGTAGAATAAATGCTCCCGCAAACAGCCATCAGTTTTTGGCAGACAGTCTTTTCTCGGTTCAACACCGCTGTCGTGCCAAAAAACTGATTTACCCTCCGCAGGATAAATAATCCTCATGTTTCTGCAGTATTGCACCTCCTTTGTGCCTTTAATAATAACCAATCCAGCTCTGTTTACTGGTTAAAATAGCTTTAAAGGACTAATTCTACTCATTTAATGCAGATTTCCGCTTGACAAAAGTGATTGTCGCTCTTGTTGTCCGACTGAGATGTTGTTCATGCTTCATAATGACTTCAGTTCATTCCTGCCGGTTAGATTTTAAAGAATAAAGCTCATAGGATAATTGCAAAACAGACAACTCTTAAAATCCTGTTAAATGCAGTATAAACAAGGGTACTGGACATACCTAACACATACAGCCTAAACACTGAAGCAGTACTATTATATCGCCTAAAAGCCTTGTGATTGTTGGGTCTGCTGAACCGACACAATTATTTGTTTACAGGAAACGGTAAAGTTTCACAGAGACATACCTTCTGCTGTCACCACACACATAACGTTGTGTGTATTTACAAGTTATGATCCTGAGAAAAGCAGCTGCAGATGTGTATAAACTGAGCAATACAGCTTTAGCAAGTCATTCCCTGGAAGATTATCACTTTCTTGGAACGACACCTGTGAAGTTTAACGTCGTGTTTGGCGAAATGAGGCGCTCATCTGTACTATTCGTTGAGTCTAACGCTGAGAAAATGAAACTGGATGATAGATGTAGTTGGAATCCCCCAGCTCTACCAGCAATTTTAAAACAAATCAGTTAGTTCTGTGGTGTAAATGCAGAATGTTGGTCCTCCTGGGTGCCTGATAGGAAAACATGCCGGGGCTTAAGCCACTAAAAGCTTAGCGCTTGCTTTAACGGTCACCATTAATGCAGGACACCTTACTGTTGATAGATTGCTGCTGTTAAGCTCACGTTTTCACATTCGTTTTGCCTCCTCCCAGCTTGCACTCGCCAGTTTCTTCGAGGACGGAGCCGATGACGACATAGTGACGCTTCCTCAGCCCGAAGGAGGCTCCTCGGTGTCCCGGTCTGCAGGGCCCAGGTAGAGTCCGCAGCCTGTCTGTGGTTTTATCAACCCCGCGCTTTGCTCTGACGTGAATGTGCTGTCACGTTTAAATCAGCGCAGCCCAGAGAGAGCCGCGTTTATTCCGTGCAGATGCTTCTTTACCGTTAAAATTGTTTCGTAACGCATCAAACACATCTGTGTCTCCAGCAGTCAGCCCAGAGTAACCTCCTTCAGAGATCTGATGCATGAGGCAGAGGACGAGAGCGATGAGGAGGAAGGCCAAAGGTAAGTTTAGCTCCCACTGTTGTCTGTTTATTCACCGTTAATAAATGTGGCGCTTTATTTAGGCGTGTCAGATGAAGAAATAAGGTCCTACAGGGAGTATTTGTTGTAGAAAAGCCTTGATGGTTCTGGTAGAGACTCGCTGTTAAACTCAGGGACACCTTATAATTTGTAAGGTCTGTGTCTTACTATGCTACGTGCTGTGAGGTGGCACATGTTGTGAATTTGCACTATATGAATAAAGTTGAATTGAATCAGAGCTTTAGAGTGATTAAAGTGGGGAAGTAAGAAAACATAAAGACGGTGTCCAGATGACGTTTGTGCTGCAGCAGCTCTTCAGAAGTCTCTCTTGCCGGTTGCTAAAGTCCGTGTCATGGCTGCCGTCTGAGCTGCACGTCCTCACAGCGTTCGGATGGTCTCACCTAGTGGGTGTGATTCCAGAATGCGCCAAACTATTTTTGGTCTCACCTCATTCACTGGCGGCTTCCTGCAGCGTCGACAGATTCTGCTGCCGGGGCAGTGCGGCGCAGTGGACGGCTGTCAGGGGGCCGTGTGTGGCGCTGATGTTCTTTTTAGTGCGGTTTTATGACGTCCGGCAAACAAACTGAGCTGAGAGCAGTGATTGTTCCACCCAGAGCCAATCACAGGGTCATGCATAATTTACATTTCTTCTAGTTCTGTTTGGCAGTGCGTTGACTGGATTTCAGTGTGTTTGTTTCGGTTTCTCAGTGTAGTTTTATGTGAGACGTTTAGCTTGAAATGATCTGTTTTCAGAGATGCAGCACTGAAGCTTTATCTCTGTGTGTTTTTCGCTCTCCTCAGTCTGGGTGACTGACAGTAAAACAACAGAACAGGAGTTGTGTAATGCAGCAGTGATATCGACTGAGCAACATTGATTATGCAGCTCAAGTAACTTGTTCAGTGTTTTTCATCTCTTCTCTTATCTGCTGTGTATATTTGGTGAATAGAACGGTGAACTTATCAGTGGCTCCGATGCAACAGTGTGCTGAAGTTCAGTAGCAGCCACAAGTTTGGTGCTTGAGTTGTTTCTGTTTTGTAAATGAAGACATCAAAACTGATTTATGTAAATACATGTTTAACTAAAAAAGCCCTCATAGAGCGCAGACCTCCACCAAGCAGCTTCAGTCCGCCCCAACACAATCTACCAATGACAAAGTGTCATTGTGTAGAAATCAACACTGGACAGGACACAGAAATATATGTTGGTTCTTTATTCTGAACAGATTAACTGGAGGAAGCTCAATGGATAAAAGAAGTAGGATAAAACCAGAAATGTTCCTCTGGAGAATCTGGTTTGGTTTTGCTAAACAGGACTTCTGTTGCAGCTGCGTTTGAGGACAAACAGCTCTATGTGAAAAACAACTACTTAGTTTGAACAAGACGTCCCAATTTACAGCTTTGTGACAGTAAATAAGCAGCAGGAGATTTGAGCAAGATGAAATAAGGCTGACCTTAAGGCCAAGTACGGTGTAGTTCCAAGTAGCCTAGAGTGGCTAAGTTAGCTAACCAACAGTATGGTAGCTTAGCTGATTTACAGACGGAATATTAGGGCTGGTCCCCAATATAGGAATATCTGAATATTGGTTGGTTGTGGTGGCATTCGGATAGTAATTTTGATATTAGAACAGTCCTGTGTGCCTCTGCTGAGCGCCGCTGAGGCTGTAGAACGCCGCCGTGGTTCCAGTACATGGACCTGCCAACTCCGGTGTCAAAAACTCAAAACACTTTCCAACAGCACAGAGTTTCAACTTTGGGTAGATAAAAATAAAAGTAGAAAAGCCCTCAGAGAGCTCAGACCTCCACCAAGCAGCTTCAGTCCACCCCAACACAATCTAACAATGACAGAGTTGTTTCCCACATTAACTGCGTTTGTGTCAATATGAGACTGTTCAGGGATGTGAGGAGGATGTTGAGGACGTTAACTGAGCGTTTGTTCGACTTGCTTCATGTTGTGTTCGTCGTTAACGCACCAGAAACGTGTCGGAGAGAACACAAGCTGATTACGTCTTCGTAGTTGTTGTTGTCTTTACTTGTAGCTGCTGTAACGTCAGTTGCAGGTTTGTGGAGGTGTAAACTCTTGGCCGAAAGGGAACATCTGGGTGAACCTGCAGTAGCTTCACATAGATCACCAACCAGCAATTTTCAAAATAAAAGCGGGAGGCGATAATGAGTTTACTTGACTCTGTGTAACTGTTGGTGGTCTGTGCTGAAAGATAACAGTTGGCGTCCTCTTTGGAGGTCTTCCAGTACATTCAAGTGTCGATGGTGATCTTAGTTTGTGTGTTGTTTTAATACAGTTTAAAAATGAATAATGTACGCTGCTACAGAGTTTCTTAGACTCACAGTGAACCTTCTACCTGCTGTGTGTTGGCTCAACTGTAAAAAGAAGGCTAACCGTCTGCATCGACGCCCCGGCAGGTTCTTTGCGGGGGGATCAGAGCGCAGCGGGCAGCAGATCGTCGGGCCTCCCAAGAAGAAGAGCTCCAATGAGGTGGTGGAGGATTTGTTCAAGGGGGCCAGAGAACATGGAGCTGTGCCTTTGGACCGAACTGGGAGGGGACCGGGAGAGCCCAGCAAAGCTAAGGTGAAGTAAAGCCCAGATGCTGACGTGCCTCTACCTCTGCTGTTCATGTCTTTGTCTTTTCTCTGTCGCCATGTTTCTCGTCAGACTCGGACAGAATTAATTAGTTTCTCGTCTTGTCGTCTCCCAGGCCTTCGTCGGTGGAGGTTACCGGCTAGGAGCAGCTCCTGAGGAGGAGTCGGCCTACGTGGCTGGAGAGAGACAAGCCTCCAACAGCCAACAGGATGTGAGTTCAGATCCTGCTTTCCTTCTTTTTGTAATTCCTGTCCTACATTTCTGGCACTAGTCCGCCTCTCCAAAGTAGATTTCAGACACTAAAAACTTAATAAACCAACGCAGAGCAACAGATGGAGGATAGTTAATGATGTTCCAGGAGACCTGCTAATCATTAATTCAGTACTTAAGGTATTCCAGCTTCAATGAGTGACACTAGGCCACTAAGACGAGTCAGATCCTGCAGGTACGCTGGTTCTCTGGCACTAGAACAACCCGTCTGCAGTACGACTGGACTTAACCATCCTCCAGAAGTATTTATCAAACTGCAGAGCCCACTTTAACTGTACAGGGTTTCCCCCCAGAAAACTTGCTAAGCCTGGTGGTAGAGAAGCCCACCGGTGGCCCACTGCGTTTTTGTTTTTTAAAAAAAGTGAAAAGGTGACAGGAATTTTGAAGTTATGACTATTATGTGTTATTATAAGCCATCTATTAACAATACTTAAATGTAGAGTCTTACAAAAAGGCTCAATCTTGAAATACGGTTTTAACAAATACAAAAAATACAATTAAAATAAATAATATCAGTTGTTTGCACTTAACTTAAATCCTAGTGAATCTTAAAACAAGCCATTGCTGGTCACATTTAAAAGTAAAATAAATAAACATAAATAGAAAAGTGCAAACATGTCCAAGAGGTAAAACCAGGGAACTCAGAGGCTGAACAGGTCTGCTGTGCTGTGTGACCTCTACTACTTATTGCTGCACATGGTTCAGGTTGGATCAGTGCATCAATCCATCTGGGTTTACCATACTGGGTCTGGTAGAGCCATCCGCTACATTTAGGGTCAGCTAACCATTTTGGATTGAATCCGCTAGTTGGATGTTTACCATCGCGGCTCGCAGAAGGCTGCTCCGACGACGTGCTAACATCCGTGCTAACTCACACTGGCTCTGCCTCATCATGGAGTCTGACTTCGGAAAAAGAAAGTGTCCAACGTTTTTTGACCCTTTCTCCGTGACATGTCACGTAAAAGTTGTTAGTGTGTAGACAGGTAGAGGTTTTGGGCGTTCAGGTGATGGAAAATACACCTGAGCTCTCCCCCCCATGTGTTCAAAGTGTATCAATGTATTAAATGTCGTTATTGCGCTTTCAACCGTATCACCAGATGCGGTTAAAAGCTCTGTATACCGTCTTTGGTATCACTGTTTTGGTGCATAAAAAACCTATTTAAAATAAATAAACAAGTGACGCTTAGCCTGGCGGGGGGCAAGGAAAGCCTGGGGGCCCACCAGGCTTATAAAGCACTGGGGGAAACCCTGGGCTTGTCTATTTAATGAAATTCACATAAAAATATTAAATTAAAAAGGACATTAACGTCCAAACAGATCACAGACTTCTCAGCTGAACTGCAGGCTGTGTCACAGAGCAGATAGACAAGCTAATTAAAAATGTAAGTAGTAAAATATTGCAGAGACGCTGTATTTTTCACAGTATCTGGAACATCTGTGGGCACATGTTGGATTACATTTTTGTAAAATTAATCATCAAAGAAATTCAACTTTTGTTTGATCTTTTTTTTATGATTTTCGTCGTGTTTGCTGTGTCGTAGTGGTGAACATGTGACAGGGCCAGAATAGACAAAGCTTGTGATTTAAAATGTTAGTAATGTCGTACTTAAGAGCCAGGTGAAAGGCTGTGGCTATTTCCTGCAACCCATACAGTCCTACTGCGTGTCAAAGTCAAAAAAGTCAAACGCATTTCTTCTCGTAGCTGTCGATGAATAACTTCTGTTTTGAAGAATGACGTCTAAGAACAAGAAGGATGTGTTTATTCATGTGTGTGTTTTAGGTCCACGTGGTGCTGAAGCTGTGGAAGACAGGGTTTAGTCTGGACAACGGGGAGCTCAGAAACTACAACGATCCTGGAAACGCCAACTTCCTGGAGGCGATCAGAAGGGGGTGAGAGCAGCTGAACGTAGATATGTTCACCGGCCAGAGCCTGCTTCGGTGATTTACACGTTAGAAGCCCTGATGGATGTGGTTCAGCCCTTTGTTCGCCTGTTTGCAGGGAGATCCCTCTGGAGCTGAGGCAGCGGTCTCGAGGGGGGCAGGTCAACCTGGACATGGAGGACCACCGGGATGAAGACTTCTCCAAACCTAAGACGGCCTTCAAAGCCTTTGGAGGCGAAGGGCAGAAGCTGGGAAGGTGAGAGTCTCTGCTGTAGCCGTAAATCGGTGCTCTGGATAAAGGCCACTAAACCAGTTTGACTTGTTCTGTATGAACATGAATCGTCTTCAGTCTCAGTGGTGACGCTGTGTGACGCCTTATTCCAGATACATGACTGGTTTCTAGTCAGTCATGTGATTGTTATTCTTAACTTCACTCTTTAACTGCATATTTACTTAACAGTTAAAGTTTAATCTACTCATGTGGTAAAATCATGACTCATTAACAGCACTGAAAACATACCAAATAGCAGAGTAATGCATTGAAATCTGCACTTGCACTTTAAATTATGGTCTATTGACATGCCGGTTTTTACAAATCTAATATTTGATGCATGGAATGAGAGCATTCTCTGCTAAGGAATAAGGCCCCGTCCACATGAAGCCAAAAAAGACGGAGCCGTTCCAGTGAATGTGTCCGTCCACATGAATTCACTTGATACGCCTGAAAACGATGTAAAACACACGCCAGGCCTGTTGGTGGCGCTATGACGCCGTGACAGGAACAAGCAGAAACTGGCGGCGGGACTTTAGGCATGAAATCTGTATACAATGTAAACATAGAACATGGCGGCGGCAAATAGGAGTGGATGAGCTGGTAGGACTCTAGTCTGGACGGACGATGAGGTGAACTATCAGCAGGACATACGCAGCACTATACGGAGACATTGTTGTTGTCGTTTTCTGAGTTTGGAGCATCTATGGAGAGGTGGAGCTATGAGGCAAGCGGACAGGACGTAACAACGGAGCCACGTAAACGGCGTTTTCAGATCTTCCCACTCTGGGACCTAGGTTCAGAAAGGATCGTTTTCAGACCCCCAAAACGCCGACTTGGTGGACGATGCACGGGTTGGATGGACTATATGGGCTCGTCTTCATGTGGACGGGGCCTCAGTTTCAGCAAGTTAAAGATCCTCCACTTTGGGGTTAGTAGGACTAAGTAGCTTAATGACTTCAAGAGCAGCTCGTGACGAATCACACGGAGGCTTAGCAGAATAAACCGGGGATCTACACGTTTGGAAAAGTCTTAGAATTCAGTTCCTTAAATGAGGCTGTCGGAGGTGTTAGCAAGCCTTAACTCTACAGAGCTGCTGTAGACGGTGTGTCTAGTCATAGATCTGTTTAGCTGGAGGACGTCGGACAAAGATCTTGAAGTTTAAATTCTTATTTTATTGACTGTCCTTAATGTGTTCTGCTTCTTTGACTGCATGTGGTGATGTTATACCTCTGCACAGTAAAAGGAGAGGGTTTCAACAGTCGACTGTGCAGCTGAAGGCTTCACCGTGGAGTTCTGTTCTGCACCATCAGATCTAATGAAAGCACAGACATACGCTCCGACTCATAACAGACAGAAGTGCTCATAATGTAAGGCAGCATGAACAGATGATTCTGCTAAAAGACATAATTATTCACCTGTAGTTTAAAGTGAGAGCTTTTAAAACAAAGGGCATAAGTAGTCAAAGAATAACTTGGAACAGATATAAATATAAAACATGTCTTATGGGGGTCTGGTATCTGCAGTGCTTAGATTTTAATTTCTAGACCTCATCCTATCACTTGTCAGCTGTCTAATAATAATAATATAATACATTAAAGAGCTGAACACTGCTTTGTTTTCTTAGGTTGTGATTTATTTAGATTATAGAGCTGCCTTCTTTTCACAGGGCAGCGGTAGTGTGCAACCAGAATTTATAAAAAGGTTATTGTACGTGCGTTAAATCCGTCACATCTCAACAGCGTTTCGGCCGACCTCAGTCAGCAGCTTGTATTTGATGTGTCAGGGATTAAAAGTGAGGTGGAGACAACAGGAAGTGGTTCGAATGGAATCAAGAAGGAAACCAAACCGGGGCAGGAGAATGACTGATACTGTTAGAGGAGCGCCGCAGGAAACCAAGTGCAGCGGTCCCTGGTTTATGGCGGGGTTCGGTTCCCGAACCCCCCGCGACAGATGAAAATCCACCAAGCAGCAACTTTATATTTGTTTTATTATTTATATATATGTTATGGCTTTATAAATCCTCCCAACGCTTGGGTTCGGTGGCTTAGAAGGTGCAGAACATTTGGGCGACATCATAGGGTTTGAAATAAATCCAACACTACGCACTGCGACCAGACGTCCATGTGGAACGGACAAGGAAAGATGCTGAACGCTGCTGTACACGGGAGATGGAGGAGGCTGATGCTACGGAGCCAATCAGAGCCCAGGATGCAGAACACAGCGCTCTGATTGGTCGCCTCCCATCCATCAGCCAATAGCGTGCCGTGTAGCATCTCACGTGGGCAAACTAGCTCAAGAAGAAGCGGCCGTAGCTGAGTTTTCCATAGTCTTTGTCTGCTCATCTGCTGTACGCTACGTATTTTATTTCCATTTAATATTCTTCTTAATCAGTGATACAAAATTAGATTTACACAATTTAAAAATCAGTGATACAGTGAGACCAAGAGAAGGCGAAGGACGACTAACTGCAAACAACATCAACTTTGCTCTTCCTCTCTGCTGGTGTAGCGTCTTTTGAAGCATTTAATTACTGAGTAAAACTACAGGATTTTAACTTATCAGCTCATTAAAATGTATTGTTCTTGGTGCCTCCAGTCTGACAAAGCATCCAGCTGAAGTAAATACCTGTCTCCTCCCTCTAGTGCCACTCCAGAGCTGGTTTCAGCTCCAGCCACCTCCCAGCAGGACCAGGCCGCCAACGAGGCCCAGGCCAGCGCCTCGGTGACCCTCGACCCCTCGCAGCCCGTCACCAACATCCAGATCCGACTGGCCGACGGCGGCCGGCTGGTCCAGAAGTTCAACCACACCCACAGGTGAGTGATCAGCTGCTTCCTGCTGGATGATGGCCTGCAAACAAAGCCGCAGGTGTTCTTCTGCAGGCCTGTGGGAGGGTTTGCTGGTCGCTGTTTAAGACGGATGTGCAGGAACTGAAATTCTACGGTGGCCCAGAAGGGTCAACGCAACAGCAAAAGCCACAGTAGAAGTTAACCCATATTGGAAGTGTGCAGCGGTCGGAAGAACAGGCTTTGTTTCCGGGGGACAGTGTTTTCAGACGGACTATTTTGATTAATGTCAATTTCAACACGGTGACCAACACTGCTGATTTGTGAAAACACATAACGACATTAATCTCAGTCATCGAGCAGCAGCGTTTTACTGACGTCTCATTAAACGCGGCGCCCTGATAGCCTAATGGTTATGTCGCGTGACCCAAGTGCCGAGGCGTAGCGGCTGTCTCGGGTTGGATTCCGACCTCGGGCGTTTACCGCATGTCCTTCCCCACTCTCTCTCCTGTTTCTGATTCTATCCACTATCCTATCCAATAAATGCATAAAAGGCCCAAAACAAAAATCTAAAAAAAACAAAACAAAACAAAAAAACTCCTGTAATCAAAATAGTCCGTCAGAAAACATTGTCCCCCGGAAACAAAGCCTGTACCGCTGTGCACTTTTGTTGTGGCTTTTGCTGCTGTGTTGACCCTTCTGGGCCACCGTTAAAGTGCTTCTAATGGTAAAAAACAACTTTACATACACTTTTAAATACCATGCATATCATGGGTAACTCCTATAACTTGTAATTTACTATGATGAAACATGTGTCAGACAAAACCTGCTGCTCAAAAACATACGTACAGAAATGTCTTTTGTCCATTTTCACCTCAGTTTGGTTCTTTCGGTTTCTGTCCACAAGCTTCTGTTTGCATCTTTGACTCCTCTGGACAGATTTGGTGCAGTTCAACTAAATTTCTTGTGTTTCTGACTAAGACGTGTTTCTTCATCAGTCCACGGGTTAAGTGAAAGGAAGCGAAGCGATAAACGGCTGTGGATGGAGTCAACAGCAAAACATTTGGCTCATTCCACACCAGTTCACCCAGACTTCAGAACTTCTTCCAGTTCATGTCAAAAAAAAGTATCATGCAAAAGCTTCTAGCTGAACCATGGAACCTTGGAAAATCCTACAGTTTAATAGTTTCTGATGTAGCACCAAGTGATGTTTAGATCTGACAGGACACAGGGTTGGTTGGAACTGAGTGAATATTGGTGGAGAATTTATGAAAATGAGAGATTTTTCGTTTCGATGATAAATTTTAGATTTTCATTCTTTTAATTTCCGTAAAAGAAAATCGGCATAAGCTGTTGACATGATTACAAATTTTCCTTGAAGTTTCTGGATGTTCAGTAAAAAAAAATGAATCAACCAGTGAGGCTTTAAAGATGCTTTAAAAGGATCAATGAAGTTGTCAAATTTAACACCGAGGGCCGATTTTCAGAAGTTCACAACTCAAAAAGTATTTGGAGTAGAGCTGTGGGATTTTACAAGGTTCCAGGGTTTAGGTAGAAGTTTATTTCAAGAAGGGAGGCCCTAGGTGAGTTGGCATGGAATGACATTTTTAATAATCTAGAAAACACCCAGCTAAAATAAATGTAAACTAGAAAAGCCCTCAGAGAGCTCATACCTCCACCAAGGAGCTTCAGTCCACCCCCAACACAATCTCCCAGTTCACATATTTTCTATGGAACGTTACAGATACAAATGTAATTACAGACAGTTCAAATGTCCTACCAACAATGCGGCCTTCACCCCATCCGACCTAATGAACAGGCGCGGCCTCTAGCGCGGCAGCTCCTAACAGCCTCCCAGCTTCTTAGACAACCGGAGACAAGAATGCCGGCCCAACCGTGCGTATGTTGCTCAGGAAGGAAAGAGAACTCTGTCACTGTCGCTGTCTGTCGCGTGGAGACCCAAAATGTCATGAGGTCAGAGGGGGTTACCCCAAAAACAAGAGTGCCCTCTGGTGGCTTTTAGAGTGAACCACATTTAATTGTCCACCTGGTTACACTTACATTAAAAATTAATCCTGGATCCAGACGGTGATCCGGATCAGTCCCAGAATGCCATCATTTGTTCTTTGTCCCATTTCACACATTTCCTGAAAATTTCATCCAAACCTGTCCATGAGTTTTCAAGTTATTTTGAACACAAACAAACCAACGCCAGCCATCATATAACCTCCTTGGCGGAGGTAATCAGTTTATAAGTCTGTATTATTGAACAGTCTCTTCTTATAGTGCAGTCGCTGTGTTTGCTAACAGCGGCCTTGCAGACACAGAGAGCATGAATCGACCTCCACATCGACCTTACCTCATCTTTAACCCTTGTTCCGTGTCCCGTCGTTCCCTCAGGGTTTCCGACCTGCGGCAGTTCGTGGTGGCCGCTCGGCCCAACATGGCCGCCAGAGAGTTCGTCCTCATGACCACCTTCCCCAACAAGGAGCTGGCGGACGAGAGCCAGACGCTGCAGCAGGCCAACCTCCTCAACGCCGTCATCGTCCAGCGACTAAACTGAGGGCGGGGGAGGGCGACGTCGACCTCCCTCCCCCCTCCGCCGACTCCCCCTCTTCCCGGTGGTGAGGCTGAGCAACCGCAGCCCTGAGAGACCCGCTGCCCCTTCTGAGGGAGGAGAGACTTATGTATGGACTTCTAATTTCAGATTTTTTGTTTTTCTAAAGTGAAATGTAACGCTCTGCTCCCCCAGCCCCGCCCCCCGCCCTCACCCCTCTCCCCCTCCCTGTCTGCGGCCTGTAGCAGACAGTAACGAGGGCTAAAGGAGACTAAAACCTCCCAGAGTGGATCAGAGTCCTTTTAGGAGCCTCTCGGAAAGCCTGCTGTTGAGTGGTGGTTTGGATGCGTTAACCTGACAGTCAGAGATGTTCACTAAACCGTGTCTGTTCTCCTTTATTAACCAGCTCCTTCTGTTAATCGGCCCTTCAGCTCTGTTTACTATCAGGTTCTGTGGCTTCAGCAGATTCGTGCGGCGGCAGATTCACACTTTGTTTCTGTCCCAGCAGCACAAACCACGAGGAAAACAAAAGTCCATGTTGACGGTGTGGTTTCGTACGAGTTTCCATTTCTCTCCACACGTCGTTCTTAGGAGAGGGAAGCGTGACGACATGGGGTTTTCTTTTTTTCTCCAAACCAACTTATACCAGTAGCCTTACTCTCCTTTATCCACCTCCAGAAACACGCCCGCCCCTTTGTTCACATGAAGATGGAGTTATTTTTTTAAAAGGCCTTTTCCCCCCCTCCTCCATTTCTTTTCCCCTTTCCAGATCGTAGGCTTGTCCCAGTTAGACGGTGGCATTTTGATATCGCGCGACACGACGACCAGTTACACTCGGCTTTATTATCGAACCAATGGTTGAGCAGAGGAACATAGAGATTGTAAACACTGGTTTGTAGTAGTGGAATCTGAATTCCTATGATACACTGACATCTTCTATGCATCCTGGGGCAACACGGAAATATGTTTGGACCTCTGGTAAAATAAATCCATTTTATGGTTGATGTATAAAGAACTTTCTGTCTTGTGTTTTTATTGTCAGAGGGAAATTTAGCAGTTTAATGAGAACTCTAGTGATAATATCGACTGTTTGGATCGTCTCCTGTTACTGCCAGTATTTAAAGGCAGCAGACTTTTTAATGAATACATGATAAATTATAGGTTTTGTGGCCGTAACGCCTTGTGGATGCCCGATCCCGTCAGATCTGGGAAGCTAAGCAGGGTTGGGCCTGGTCAGTACCTGGATGGGAGACCGTGAGGGAACAACAGGAAGCCTGGGTGGATGCAGTGAGAGAGTGAGTGGTTGGTGGTGGTCAGAGGGGCTGATGGAGCAGACTGGCCTCCATCAGTCTCCCCCAGGGCAGCTGTGGTTACATATGTAGCTTAGCACCATGGAGTATGGAGTGAATGAATAACGCAATGTGAAGCGTCTTTGAGTGTCTAGAAAAGTGTCATATAAAACCAATGCATTATTATCCATCCATCCATCATCTATACACCACTTAATCCTCGGTAGGGTTGCAGGGGGGGCTGGAGTCTATCCCAGTCGACTTAGGGTGAAGGCAGGGGACACCTGGACAGGTCACCAGTCTATCACAGCTACACATAGAGACAAACAAGCACACTCTCATTCACACCTACAGACAATTTAGAATAATCAGTTAACCTCAGCATGTTTTTGGACTGTGGGAGGAAGCCTCCTGCATGGACGCCTCCCTGGGGAGGTGTTCCTGGGAGGAGGCCTCGGGGTAGACCTAGGACACGCTGGAGGGACCATGTCTCCTCGGGGTCCCACTGGAAGAGCTGGAGGAGGTGTCTGGGGCGAGGGAAGTCTGGGCCTCTCTGCTTAGACTGCTGCCCCCGCGACCCGACCCCGGATAGGCAGAAGATGATGGATGGATTGATGGATAAATTCTTTGACATATTTCAGTTGTAAAATTCTCTATTCCGACATTTAAATTGATAGTTATGACCACATATGTTCCACCACAGTGTTTACAGTCTGTCGTTAAAGTTTTTGTTGTTGTGAGCTCGATATACTGAAGCTAGTGACCTGTGGTGGTACCAGATGAGGTGTTGGTGCTCTACATATATGTTACCGATGGATTAATGCTTCAGCAAAAGGTTAAAAATGACTTGATGAAGCCGATTGTTGGATTGTCCTCTAACGAATCCCTCCAAGGCCTCCTCGGGGTTGTTATTCATGTCGGTCGTCCTCCTCCTCTGATCTACACCTGCAGCAGACAAGATAACGCCTCTCTGCTCTCCGAAGCTTCAGGGCCGAACCGGCGAAAACAAAAGGCTGAGGAGAAAAAGATGGACGAACAGTTCAAACAGATCCAGGAAACGTTTTAGGAACATTTGTAGAGCATCTTTGGAGAACTTTATCCTGCTTTTAAGGCCATTCTGGGAACTAAAAGGAACGTTTTCCCCTTAAAAACTTTGCAGAACTTTCTCAAAATATAGAAAAGCACTGACAAAAGCACTAAAAGCTCATATAATGTTAAAATTGCCCAAAATAATAGATAAATATCTTACTCAGTTAGCTAAAAGTAGTCGAAAAATCGTTAAAATTGTTAAAAAAAATATAGATAAACTGTTGATCTTGTCAGCTAAAAGCAATGCAGAGCTGTAAGATAGCAGTTACAGTGATTTAGAGTTGCAGATAAATGGCGAAAATAGATAAAAGCTGTGGATAAACTGTTAAAAATGTCAGTTAAAAGTAAAGGGAAGTTGTAAAATAGTAGCTGTAGTGGCTATTAGTAGTGGAGAAATGGTTGAAACAGCTAAAAGTTAGATATAAATAGTAGAAACTGTCAGATCGGAGTAATGGACAGCTGGAAGATGGTAGTCACAGTGGTAGTTAGTGCGCCTTCAAAATAAAAGCACCGCAGTCGCATAATTCAGGGAGCAAAATTAAATCCTCCCCCATCCTCATAAATAGGCCGTAAAAATTTAACACAAGTTCCCAAAAACAGTTTAACAGGCTCAGAAAGTAAATAAAAGGTAATGAAAGAAGTGATTTGTTTTATCTGTGGAGAACCCATTCATGTCTGTCTTCCAGAGTTAGTAGTATTCAGATCTGTAAGGATGAGCAGGAAGTATCTGATTATACCAACCCAGCTGATGGTCTTTACTCCTTGAATGTGAGATAAATGCAATTGCTATTATTGTCAGTTGTGGCATGTGCATCTGAGGTGCCACAGACTTCTGCAGACTGCCACTGAAATGCTGCAAACTCCCATTTAGGTGTTACAGACTGTCACTGATGTGCCACACAGACTATGACAGACTACCACTTAGGTGTCACAAACATCCACAGACTGTCATTAAGGTGCCACAGATTTAGATTTACTGCCACTTACATGCCAACGACTTCTACTTACTGCCACTTTGGTGTCACAGACTGCACAAACTGTCATTGAGGTGTCACAAACTGCCACTTAGGTACCACTTCCTGCCAATTAGATGCCACTTACTGCTACTTACGTGCCACTTAGGTATCATAGACTGCCACTTCAGTGCCACAGACTGTTACTGATATGCCACAGATCATGACAGACTTCCACTTAGGTGTCATGAACATCCACAGACTGTCACTAAGGTGCCACAGATTTAGATTCACTGCCACTTACACGGCAACGACTTCCACTTACTGCCACCTTGGTGTCACAGACTGCCACTTAGTTGCCACTTACTGCCAATTAGGCACCACTTACTGCCACTAAGGTGCCACTTAGGTATTACAGACTGCCACTTCAGTGCCACAGACTTCCACCTAGGTGTCACAAACTGTTACTGATGTGCCACAGACCACGACAGACTATCACTTAAGTGTCACGAACATCCACAGACTGTCACTAAGGTGCCACAGATTTAGATTCACTGCCACTTACACGCCAACGACTTCTACTCACTGCCATTTTGGTGTCACAGACTGCCACTTACTGCTACTTACGTGCCACTTAGGTATCATAGACTGCCACTTCAGTGCCACAGACTTCCAACTAGGTGCCACAGACTGTTACTGATATGCCACAGATTATGACAGACTCCCACTTAGGTGTCACGAACATCCACAGACTGTCACTAAGGTGCCACAGATTTAGATTCACTGCCACTTAGATGCCAACGACTTCCACTTACTGCCACCTTGGTGTCACAGACTGCACAAATTGTCATTGAGGTGTCACAGACTGCCACTTAGTTGCCACTTACTGCCAATTAGGCACCACTTACTGCCACTAAGGTGCCACTTAGGTATTACAGACTTCCACTTAGTGCCACAGACTGTCACATAGGTGTCACAGACTTCCACAGACTGTCACTGAGGTGTTACAACTTGACATTTAGGTGTTACAGACTGCCACTTAGGTGAAACTTACTGCCACTTAGGTACTACAGACTAGAAATTACTGCCACTAAGGTGTCACAGACTTCCACAGACTGTCACTGAGGTGTTACAACCTGACATTTAGGTGTTACAGACTGCCACTTAGGTGTCACGAACATCCACAGACTGTCACTAAGGTGCCACAGATTTAGATTCACTGCCACTTACACGCCAACGACTTCTACTCACTGCCATTTTGGTGTCACAGACTGCCACTTACTGCTACTTACGTGCCACTTAAGTATCACAGACTGCCACTTCAGTGCCACAGACTTCCAACTAGGTGCCACAGACTGTTACTGATATGCCACAGATTATGACAGACTCCCACTTAGGTGTCACGAACATCCACAGACTGTCACTAAGGTGCCACAGATTTAGATTCACTGCCACTTAGATGCCAACGACTTCCACTTACTGCCACCTTGGTGTCACAGACTGCACAAATTGTCATTGAGGTGTCACAGACTGCCACTTAGTTGCCACTTACTGCCAATTAGGCACCACTTACTGCCACTAAGGTGCCACTTAGGTATTACAGACTTCCACTTAGTGCCACAGACTGTCACATAGGTGTCACAGACTTCCACAGACTGTCACTGAGGTGTTACAACTTGACATTTAGGTGTTACAGACTGCCACTTAGGTGAAACTTACTGCCACTTAGGTACTACAGACTAGAAATTACTGCCACTAAGGTGTCACAGACTTCCACAGACTGTCACTGAGGTGTTACAACCTGACATTTAGGTGTTACAGACTGCCACTTAGGTGCCACTCAGGTAAAACTTACTGCCACTTAGGTACTACAGACTAGAAATTACTGTCACTAAGGTGTCACAGACTGCCACTGAGATGCCACACACTGCCACTTAGGTGCAATAGACTGCCAATGAGGTGTCAAAGACTTCCACAAACTGCCACTTGGGTGCCACAGACTTTCATTCGCTATTATTTACGTACCACAGATTTCCACCAACTGCCGTTTAAGCGTCAATGCCATCCACAAACTGCCACTTAGGTACCACTTCCTGCCAATTAGATGCTACTTACGTGCCACTTAGGTATCATAGACTGCCACTTCAGTGCCACAGACTTCCACCTAGGTGCCACAGACTGTTACTGATATGCCACAGATCATTACAGACTTCCACTTAGGTGTCACGAACATCCACAGACTTCCACCTAGATGCCACTTGCTGCCACAGGTGCCACAGACTTGAGTTTACTGCAACTTTGGTGTCACAGACTGGTGCCACTTAGGTGAAACTTACTGCCACTTAGGTACCATAGACTTAAATTTACTGTCACTAAGGTGTCACAGACTTCCACAGACTGCCACTGAGATGCCACACACTGTCACTTAGGTGCAATAGACTGCCAATGAGGTGTCAAAGACTTCCACTTACTGCCACTTAGGTGCCACAGACTTTCATTCGCTATCATTTACGTACCACAGATTTCTACCAACTGCCATTTAAGCTTCAATGCCATCCACAGGCTGCCACTTAGGTCCCACCACTGAAGCCACACTGACATTGAGGTGTCAGTACCTGCCACTGCCACTAGGAGGCTCCCAGCCTGAGCCGTGTTTTATTGTGGAGGTCCTGACCGGATGTAGTCGGTGTGTACCGTGACTTCTTGACGGGGTTCGTGCAGCGCAGGGATCCTCCTCCGGGGGAGCGGAGTCGACAGACGGACTGCGGAGCGTTGCCGGGTGCAGGGACAGCAGCAGCTCCACGACACGCCGCCGAAATGGGAGTCGAGATCGAGACTATCACCCCCGGAGACGGTAAAGCGCTTTTCCCGCTGTTTGTCCGCTGTTTGCATGAATGTGACAGGCGCAGAAACAGCGTCAGTCCGCTTATTAAGCGCCTCTCTGGTTCCTCCACAGGAAGGACTTTCCCCAAAAAAGGACAGACGTGCGTGGTGCATTATGTGGGTGAGTTTGAAATCAGAAACTTGTCACGGTGCAAATCCTGAACGCACGTCCGTGGAGGCCGTGGAGGAGGGACGGCTGCGGGCAGCTGCGTCCTGCAGCCGCATGAAAAATAGCTGGAGACCCTCCAGGAGTCACCGCAGAGCTGCTCAGAGCTTTATTAGAACATGTGGACGAACCGAGCGAACATCCAGCCCTGTCAGTCACGTCCAGCCCTCCGCCTCCCCGTCAGAGGGAACCTGACAGCGGCAGAGGAGCATCAGCGGCGGTGCGTCCTGCGCTCCGGAGCGGCGCTGCGTAAAATAATGCGCGCTCCAGTTTTGGCCTCATGGAGACGGAATCAGCCGTCTCGTCTGGAGAATTAACAAAAGCGAAAGAAGCCGAGACGGATTCCGCCGCAGGGTTCAGAGAGAGGCCCAGACAGACAGACAGACAGACAGACAGACAGCTTTAAACCCTCCTCTGTCTTTGTTGGAGTTCCTCCGGGGTCGCTGGGGGGGCTGGTGGCGTTCAGCTGAGCGGATTATAACCGTCTGGACCTCTGGAATAATGGCACTCTGTGTTTTTTTCTTTCGTGCATTGCAAAAAAAAAACAACCAAAACAACACGTGAACGACGAGAAATATGTAAAGTATTCCAACATAAATCCCCTAAATGCTCCTTTTAATTCATAATATCGTCATTATTCCACTGAAATCCCAGAGTTTGTATCAGTCACATGCTTAAAAACAATAGAAAAATAGAGTCATGTCACAAATAATAAGGAGGCTTCAGCTAATGTGTCAGTATACAGCATTAAATGTTATTTAATTAATGATCTCTGGGCCCATTTGGTCCATAAGATGAGCTTATTAAAGCCCCACAGAGCCCAGGATGGCCTTTTAAAGTGTCTCGTTTCTGCGTGTAGATATTCAGGTTGTCATCATAAATAATCACACTGGAGATGCTGGAGCCGATTAGTTCTCACACCAACGTTCAAAAAACAAAGAAGACAGAGTGTTTCCCTAAAACGCTCCTGGAATTTAGAGAATAGGAGCTTAAAGTGGTGGATCAGGTTAAAATGGACCAACGTTAGGGACAAGCAGTTCAGATGTTGGCTGAACGTAGTAAAAAGCTGTGTACTGGTGGTTGTAGTAGCTCCACAGACGACAAAGAAGTGTTTAAAGTTCTCCCACGTGGCTCACAGATCACATAACTACTTCTTTTAATTATTAATATCCCATCAGTGCCACCAGGCTGCAGCAGCTCAACCAAAATAATGTCAACGTGCACATTTGGACCATAAATGTTCGCGAGGAAGAGTCTTCTTTCGTCCAACTTTCAGTCCAAAACCAGCGACTGCATGTAGAGATGTGCAGGTTGTCTTTATTAAAGGCCACAGAACCAGAATCTGGTCACATCTGAGGAGCTGGAAGGGATCAATTCTCAAACCAGCGTTCAAGAAATGTTTTCCAGACTATAGCGATGCACCGATCCACGTTTTTTACTTCCGATCCCGATCCTTGAATTTGGATATCTGCCCATACCGATACTATTCCGATACCAGAGCTCTGTTTGCTTTAATATTATTATGATCATTATTGTTGGTTATCTCGGCCTACAAGGGAGGAGGTTATGCGATCGTCGAAATCCAAACCGCTCAGGGCTGAACTGTAGCGCCCCCTCGGATTGATTCTTCAGACACAGATAGTTTTCGAACGGGTGTCTCTTTAATTTATTCCATACGCACCGTAAAAACTTAGTCCGCTCTCCAAGGGCGCTAACGTACGAATGCTAGCCACTCGCTAGCATGTTTTCTATCTGCACATGCACACATCCACGTCGCCGCTCCAAGCGTTTCTCCGACGACGCGAGCACGGCCTCGTCAAGACAAAGAAACCGCACACTCAACCAATAAAAAAGCAGACCAAACCACAATGTGTCAATACATAGAAAATCACTTGCAGGAGAAAAAATATCACAATTCATCAGACCTTTACTGGAACTCCTTTTAGCTTCTCAGCTAACTTGGTCGACACTCGGTTCTATAGTTCAGGGAGTCTCTGATAAATATCTCCTGGATAAACTATATTTGGCTGCAGGTGTTCAATCAAGCTGTGAAATCCTTCGTTTTCTACAACTGACATTGGTTGGTCATAATATTTACCATTTTCACTATTGTAGCTTAGCATAGTTAGCATTTATGCATTAGTTTTGCAGGTATTGCTTGAATTAAAAGTATGCCCCGATGTTAGCGCTAAGTGAATGGAATGCTTGTGCCAAATTTCAGGTTAATCCTTATTACTGATGAGATATTTCACTAAAGAAAACACAAATGTGAACTTTTTTGGAGGGAAGAATTCAATGAAATCATCTGGGTTCCCCCTCTGTGGAGCACGAATGCACCAAACTAGACAGCAGTTCCTCCTGTAGCTGCTGAGGACGGCTAGCGCTAGCATGCTCTGCAGTGTAAAGATATTTAAGTTATCATCATAAAAGACTTGAAACCAAGAAAATAATCATGTTTAAGAAGCTGGAACTCTGTAGCTGGTATAATAGTTACCATTTTCACTATTGTAGGTTAGCATAGTTAGCATTTATGCATTAGTTTTGCAGGTATTGCTTGAATTAAAAGTATGCCCCGATGTTAGCGATAAGTGAATGGAATGCTTGTGCCAGATTTCATGTTAATCCTGATAACTGATGACATATTTCACTAAAGAAAACACATATTTGAACCTTGCTGGAGGGAAAAACTCGCTATAATCATCTGGGTTCACCCTCTGTGGATCATGATTGCACCAAACTAGACAGCAGTTCCTCCTGTAGTTGCTGAGGACGGCTAGCGCTAGCATGCTCTGCGGCGTATTAAAAGAGACTGCCGTTGAAATGCGAGTCTAAAATGTAGCATCAGCAGCAAAATGCGGTTTCGAAGGCTTTTGCCTCGCAGCATGTTGGACTGTATATTCGTCTGCACCTGTTCTGAGTTTGGCAAAGCTGGTGAGACAGACATAACTCACCCTGTAACACAAGAAGCCTCTTTGCTCCCAGATTATGTAACCTGAAGGAAGAGGCGATCCGGGCCTCGCAGAGTGAAGCTTTTTTTTTACATTTCTCCTCAGACACGAGCCTGCGTTCTGTTTTCCTTCTTTTTTTTATTTTAATATCACACCATCTACAGGATTTCCTCCCTGGGCCGTCTCCCTTCCTGTCGGCTTACAGAGCAGCCATGAAACAGGATATTCCATTACAGCAGCGGCAGCAGGCCCCTCTTCTCTAACGTCGAGATCAAACCCCGGATTCTCAGACGAGGATCTCCGTCTGCAGGAGGCGGTGTGATGATGCCGCCGCCGTGCTGTTTGCTGGTGCGACACTCAGATCGGACCACATAATGCCATCAGGCTGCTATCTAGATGCTCCCACTCTGCTGCCAGCCGCCCCCTGATGCGCCCGACGACATGTGCAGCGCTGCTCCTACACAAACGCACACATCACACACACACACACACGGACGCACACATGCTGCATTGCTGGTGCTAATAACGGCGATAGCGTAAATAGTCTTGGAGGGCTGCTGTTCTGTGGATTGATGCTTGTGTTTTCCTGACTGTCACAGTGAAATCCAGCCTGCAGACAGCTGCAGCGGCTATTTCTGAGATCCTTGGAATCCCTTCATTTGCACACTCGGTATATATACAGCAGATGGGTGTCAGAAAAGCTTGAAATATGTGTTTGTTTTGCAGCTCCTACTGGCACCGCACATGCTGGAAAACAAACCTCTGCAGCAGGAATCCTCTGAGTGGATGGATTCCTTTCTCACTCTGCACTTCTGTCTTTTTTCGAAGGCTCCCTGACGGACGGACGGAAGTTTGACTCGTCCCGCGACAGGGACAAGCCTTTCCGGTTCCAGATCGGCAAACAGGAAGTGATCCGAGGCTGGGAAGAAGGAGTAGTGCAGGTGGGTTGGATGACATAGATAGATAGATAGATGGATAGATGGATATCAGCCATCCTGTTGCAAGGTTTTAGATGTTTTGGTCCATTATTAAATGCAACTGTAGATTTCTTGTGTGTATAATCACTGTTAAAATGTATTTCGTCATCTGAAAAGTTAAAACTAATCCATATACTGTGCCCTTCTCTAAAAAAGTATTTGCCCCCCCTACAGAAATCTTCTTAAATGTTCCAGATCATCAAACTAATATTTATATATATTGAATATTAGACAGAAATGACCCACAAAACAAAGTTATTGAAACCTGTATCAAAACAAAATAAGTGAAAAAGTAATTGCCCCCCTGAACCTAGTAACTGGTTGGTCCCTTGGCAGCAACAGTTAAATGTTGGTTCCAGCTTGTGATCAGTCTTTTCCATCACCATGGAGGAATGTTGGTCCACTCTTCTCTAGAATAGTTTAAATTCAGTCACATTAGATGGTTTTCCATCATGAACTGTCCTTTTAAGGTCTTCAACCAGCATCTCTATTAGATTCAAGTCCAGACTTTGACTCCAGAACCTTCATTTAGTTCTTCCTGAGCCCCTCAGAGGTGGACTTGCTTGTGGTCTTTGGGTCTTTGTCTTGCTGCATGAACCATTAGTGTTGATCTTCAGGTCATGAACTGATGGTGGAGATTCTCCAGGAGGATTTTCTGATAGAGAGCAGAATTCATGGCTCCATCAGTGATGACAAGTGGTCCAGGTCCTCCAACCATCACACTACCACCACCATGTTCCACTGTTGGTAGATGTTCTTCTGGTGGAATGCAGTATCAGCTTTACTCCAGATGTAACGGACCCATGTCTTCTAAAAGTTCCACCTTTGACTCATCAGTCCACAGGATGTTATCCAGAAGTCTTGGAGCTCATCCAGATGAACCTTTATGTTGTTTCTGGTCAGTAGTGGTTTGATCCTTCAACTCTCCATGGATCCATTTCCTCCCAGAGTCTTCCTCATTGTGGAATCATGTAGACCAGGGGTGTCAAACTCAAATACACAGCGGGCCAAATCTGAAAACCTGGACATAGTCGCGGGCCAACATTATATTATTATAATATGTACATATATATATATATATATATATATATATATATATATATATTAACATTAGTTAAAAGAAATATTAAATAGATATTAAATGAATAAATATTCCTATATATATAATATTATATCATAATATATATTATAATTGTAATTATCAACATTATTATATTGATATATTGATATTATATATAAATAGAACTAGCCTTTACAGCAGCCTCACTTTGTGATGTGGCTTTTTTGAACATAGTCTGTTGTGAAACCAAACTTCTTTTCATCTCCTTTACTTTCTGGCGCCTTTGACTCATGTCCAGGTCCTTGTACTTGTCCTGGTGTTTCATAGTGTGGTCTAATGTTGTTCTCTTTGGTTATCGCCACGGTGGCTCCACATACTAGACAGGGCTGTTCTGAATAGCAATAGGTGAGCTCCGGATATTGTGGTCCAGTTACTGACAAATATCTGAATATTTGGGTCGTGCGGCCGCGGTGGCCGGGGCTGGGGGTGGCGGGGAGGGCGAGGGCGAAGGGGAAGTGTGTTCGTCGGAATCCGACGGCATTAGCGCGGATATCTCCTGCTGGTGGTGGAACAGTAGCAGTGTCCTGCCGCTGGTGCAGATGCTAAGTCAGGTGGCGGCGGCGGAGGGGTGGAGGTGGTTGGGTCAGTAAGAGCGTGCGGTTGCTATGACTACTGTCAACAGAGGAGATGGTGTTTATGGGTCCTGTCCTGATTGACGCGCCGATACAGAGCAGAGCATTCTGGGACTTGTAGTATTAGCGATACATGCGCTGTATAATACCGGCGGGCCAGCTTTAGTAGTCATCTGGTATTACCTCGCGGGCCAAATATAATTACACTACGGGCCAAATTTGGCCCGCGGGCCAGAGTTTGACACCTATGATGTAGACGGACCTTAACTGAGGCCAGTGAGGTCTGCAGGTCTTTAGATGTTCCTCTGGGTTCTTCTGTGACTCGTGGATTAGATATGGATGCTCTTGGAGAAATGTTGGTGGTTGGTCCACTCCTGGGAAGGTCCACCACTGTTCCATGTTCCTCCATTTGTGGATAAAGTCTCTCACTGTGCTTCTCTGGAGTCCCAGAGCCTCAGCAATGGCTTTGTAACCCTCCAGACTGATGGACGTCAGTGACTTTGTTCCTCATCTGTTCTTGGATCTCTTTAGAATGTGGCATCATGTGCTGCTTTTAGAGACCCTTTAGCTGCTTCACAACACCAGACAGGTTCTATTAGTGATGTTTAGATGAATTTGGTCATTTGGTAAATTGGTAGCTAAGGGGGCAATTACTTTTTCACTTGGAGCAAGATGGGCTGGACAACATTTTACCTTTAATAAATAAAGTCATCATCTAAAAACTGCATGTTGTGTTTTCTTGGGTTTTCTTTGTCTGACATTAAAATGAGTTTGATGATCTGAAACATTTACGTGACAAATATGCAAAATATAAGATTTCTGTAGGGGGCAAATACTTTTTCAAGGCACTGTAGATAAGGAGACGCTGTACAAAAGAACGTGCAAATCATGCTGGTTGAACAAACAGGAATAAGGTGCAAAAATTGTTGGTATTAATGGACTACAAATAATAAAACTACAAGTGAAACCAGCCGGACAGTTACTCTGCTGTTCAATCCTGTTTTTGCAGACCTGCTGCAAACACTATTTCTTTGATGGAAGCTCATTGAATCAGCTTAAATCACTGTTTTTCACATGCATCAAATGTCTGGATCGATGACATGTTAGTCGATTATCTATATTACAAGAAAAACGGTGAACATAATATGAAAAAACAAGCTATTTCTTTCATTCTTTGGCTGCAGAAAATGTATTAAATCACTTTCTATGTGAACCCTGCAGAAACGCTGAGGCTGCACAGTCGATATGATGAGCAGGCAGCGAATATGAATGTTTGCTTTCAACAAACTGATGCAGATTCTACATGTTGCATCAATTTATCCCCTCTGAAGACGCTGCGGTGCGTTTATGAAGTCCAGACAGATTCTGGGAATAAAAAGTCACGCAGCTAAGTGGCTCCAGCAGCCGCGATCCAGAGGCAGACGTAATTGGACTGTAAGAAAGACGACGAGTTGCTGTGCTGCTGGTAGTGTTGTTGTTCCATTATCGAGTGCTTTCCATTAGCTCTGCACAGACAGCTCAGACCTGCATTTATCTGCATTCATACGAGGCGGCGGCTGCAGATTCATGACAGCAGCTTCAAAGGCTCTCTGCACTGTGGGGGATCTTCAGTGTCCCAGCAGGAATCGGTACACCGAGGATTGGATTTAGTGATACCGGAGCATCATTAGTCAACAAGATGCTCTCTCTGTCGCTTTCACTCTCTCCCACGGCTTCTCATCTGATTTACACTGCAGAGGATGTATTATGATCCAATTATAACTGCGTCTTCCAGCTGCTCCATAACAACCGTCGTCTTCCCCTCCTGCAGATGAGCGTCGGTCAGAGGGCCAAGCTGACCTGCTCGCCCGACTTCGCTTACGGAAACCGAGGCCACCCAGGCATCATCCCCCCGAACGCCACCCTCATCTTCGACGTCGAGCTGCTGGGTTTGGAATGAAGCAAATCCTCAGCCTGTTTCTTTCGTGTTGCGTAAGTAACAGTTCAGGAAGTTGCACAGTGGAAATCATAAAGCGACAGAATAGATGGCGATCCAGTAGAGTCAGGGATGCAGAGTGTAAACAGATCATTTAACTGACTGTCGCTTGTGTTGATAATCAATGATCTGATGTTTTTCCATTTTTAACCCTTAATGTTCACAAAATCAGCTCGGTTACATTACAAATGTAAACTAGAAAAGCCCTCAGAGAGTTCATACCTCCACCAAGGAGCTTCAGTCCACCCCCAACACAATCTCCCAATTCACATATTTTCTATGGAACGTTACAGATACAAATGTAATTACATACAGTTCAAATGTCCTACCGACAATGTGTCCTTCACCCCATCCGACCTAATGAACAGGCGCGGCCTCTAGCGCGGCAGCTCCTAACAGCCTCCCAGCTTCTTAGACAACCGGAGATAAGAATGCCGGCCCAACCGTGCGTATGTCGCTCAGGAAGGAAAGAGAACTGCATCATTGTCGCTGTCTGTCGCGTGGAGACCCAAAATGTCATGTGGTCAGAGGGGGTTACCCCAAAAACAAGAGTGCCCTCTGGTGGCTTTCAGAGTAAACCGCATTTAATTGTCCACCCGGTTACACTTACATTAAAAAAATCCTAGATCCAGACGGTGATCCAGTAATATTTAAGGAGATGGTGTTGGATACTGGAATACTAAATACTAAATGATCGGCCCAGACTAGGTCAAGATCACGAGTCACCAGTATTGTTTAGTAGAATTGATTTATAGTAATGAGCTGGCTGATACCAACACTCTACATCCGGTGAGTTGTTACCTCCGCCAAGGAGGTTATGTTTTTGCCGGCGTTTGTTTGTTTGTTTGTTTGTTTTCAAAATAACTCAAAAAGTTACGGACGGATTTGGATGAAATTTTCAGGAAATGTGTGAAATGGGACAAGGAACAAATGATGATATTTTGGGACTGATCTGGATCACCGTCTGGATCCAGAAATTGTTTAAAAAGATTCTTTAACATTGAGAGTGTTAGAAAGCCTCGTAGTGCCGCCTTGTGGTAGGGAAGTGTATTGCACATATATGGTGGGTGTCGGCCGCTCGGGCTCAACCACAGCAGTGCTACGGTGTGAGAGTGATTACCAGACACTTAACTTTTTTTAAGGATACTTTGTCATTGGTAGATTGTGTTGGGGTGGACTGAAGCTGCTTGGTGGAGGTCTGGATCTCTGAGGGCTTTTCTAGTTTTGTTTTGTTGGTGTTTTTTTTTTGCATTACAAATTAAAGTCTTGTCCTCGTTGTTTCCTCCACAGGTGACTCCCTACCTGGGCGACCTGGAGAGAAGCTGAGGAGAGTCTGCACTTGATTCTATACGAGGCTCGAGTCTATAGCTCCACTACTTATTTCATCGGACTTTGACAGTTTGTGTTATTTTGTCTCTGTGACTGAGTTCGTCATGTTTTTTTTCCCCCTTCCTTACTCTTCCTCTTACAAAACTATGGGCCATAACCTTACGAACCTCCGCGCTCTTGATCCTGAGGCGTTTTTAATCTGCTTTTCTTTGTGTTCCGTTGAAGCGCTGGTTGTGCGTGGTTACAAAAACACCAACGAACCACCTGCAGCGGCGTTCGCCTCTCTCTCTCACGGGTCGAGAGGCCTGTCGTGCTCACAGAAACAAGGAAGTGCAGAGAAGGAAATGAAAAGCACACGTTTGTATCCCTGCTTTGAATTGGATCAAATGATGCTGAAGTGAGCGTCTGCCTACAGTGAAACATCAGGTCACTGCAGCCTGAGTGGTGCAACACAGGAGTCTGCTGCGTAAAACGGGCATTTCTGCATAGAACCACTAAAAACTACCACTTAAAGTTGCTCAGCGATGTGTGAGAGAGCTAACCGGCTCTTAGAGAACCAGTCACAGTTGTAGATAGCTCTAATGTGTGCCTAGATATTCTCGCCAGACACGCGGTTCGAACCCAGCCCTGTCTGCATGCCGTAGACCCGACGGAAACCTTAGTCCGTTTTCCAAAGCTTTGCATCCGATTTCTCGTTGCCTTCTCATCTCGCCAAGTCTTTAAACCCCATTTAAAGCCATAAACAGGTCGAACAGTGCAAAGAGGGGACTCGATGCGCATCAACTGGAGTTTTATTTTGTTTTGTAGATTAAAAATAAAAGGGAAAAGCTTGAAATTTACAAAAAAAAGGGGGGGGGGAATCAACCACACGGTGACGCCCCCCCGGTCTTATTTTGTGTAACGACTTCAATTATGTCTTTTTCGGATGCCAACTTTCTAACTCCGAGAACCAACAAAGCTAATGTGTTTTATTTTGTCGGTAAAGAACCACACTGCCTAACTGGAGTCTGTGTTGTGGTAAAAACAGACCTCGTGGGGTTTTTGCATCTCCAATAAATAGTTTTAAATGGAGTTTAAATGAAGGAATCCGCCGGCCTGGCTGTCTGATGTTGACCGTGGCTGCTGTCGATGTTCCATGTTGGCCGAGCTGCAGCTGGTGTGGTGACAGTCCACCTCTGTGCTGTGTAGTTCTGTGTATGCAGGCTGAACCAATGAAGACATATTTAAAATAAAACAAGTGCTCTCCACACGCCTGGTGAAGTTCTTTTTCCATATGTTTCTCACTGCACTGCATTTTAGTTTTCATTTTTCTAAACATACAATGCCGTGATAAAGTATTTGCCCCCCACACAGAAACCTTACTACCATATTTGTCCCATGTAAATGTTGCAGATCATCAAACTAATTTTAATGTCAGAGAAAACCCAAGAAGACACAAAATGCAGTTTTTAGATGATGATTTTATTGATTAAAGATAAAATACTGTCCAGCCCATCTTGCCCTATGTTAAAAAGTACCAATCGCTACCAATCTACTAGGTTCAGTCTCTCCATCCACACCCACATCTGATCACTGCCAGGCTTGTTGGATCTAAAAATCACTAATAGAACCTGTCTGGTGTTGTGAAGCAGCTAAAGGGTCTCTAAAAGCAGCACATGATGCCACATTCTAAAGAGATCCAAGAACAGATGAGGAACAAAGTCACTGACGTCCATCAGTCTGGAGGGTTACAAAGCCATTGCTGAGGCTCTGGGACTCCAGAGAAGCACAGTGAGAGACTTTATCCACAAATGGAGGAACATGGAACAGTGGTGGACCTTCCCAGGAGTGGACCAACCACCAACATTTCTCCAAGAGCATCCATATCTAATCCACGAGTCACAGAAGAACCCAGAGGAACATCTAAAGACCTGCAGACCTCAGTGGCCTCAGTTAAGGTCCGTCTACATGATTCCACAATGAGGAAGACTCTGGGAGGAAATGGATCCATGGAGAGTTGAAGGATCAAACCACTACTGACCAAAAACAACATAAAGGTTCATCTGGATGAGCTCCAAGACTTCTGGATAACATCCTGTGGACTGATGAGTCAAAGGTGGAACTTTTAGAAGACATGGGTCCGTTACATCTGGAGTAAAGCTGATACTGCATTCCACCAGAAGAACATCTACCAACAGTGGAACATGGTGGTGGTAGTGTGATGGTTGGAGGACCTGGACCACTTGTCATCACTGATGGAGCCATGAATTCTGCTCTCTATCAGAAAATCCTCCTGGAGAATCTCCACCATCAGTTCATGACCTGAAGATCAACACTAATGGTTCATGCAGCAAGACAAAGACCCAAAGACCACAAGCAAGTCCACCTCTGAGGGGCTCAGAAAGAACTAAATGAAGGTTCTGGAGTGGCCCAGTCAAAGTCTGGACCAACTGAGATGCTGGTTCAAGACCTTAAAAGGACAGTTGATGATTGAAAACCATCTAATGTGACTCCATAGAGAAGAGTGGACCAACATTCCTCCATGGTGATATAATGGTAATTTGGTCATTATACGTGTCTTTCTGGTTATTTTTCATCCTATTTTAGTCGTTTTGTGTCTTTTTGGGGTCATTAAGTTGATTGTTTTGTCTCTTTGTGGTTTTTGTTGTCTATTTGTGTTCCTTTTGTGTCTTTTATGGTCATTTTCAGTCTCACCTCAGTCACTTCATATAGTTGTCTGGTGTATTTATCAGGTGGAGACCAGAGGCTGTGTAGCTGCAATCAACAATCAGTCTGTGGGTTTGATTTATTTATTGATTGATTAGCGATCCTGGGGGTGTTGAGGACGGGTATGACTGTGCATCATGTAGAGCCACTTTTTAATGAGGAGGGTTTTGAATTTGTCGATCTGTGTGCTGGTTGTCGTTACTGTTATGGGCTCCAGAGGCTTCAATTAGGGAAGACAGAATAACCATCAGGAGGTGATCAGGGTCTGTAAATGGAGAACAGACAGTCCCAGTTTCACCAGGCAGCCAGAAGAACACTGTATAATTCATCCTATATAGATCTTATTATAGTTATAATGCCTTCATAGTTATTCTACCAGACCTTGTACACTGCACTGTGCTTCTACTGCTTCTTTTCCACTTCTAGTTAAATGCTAAGATGAATCTCATTGTCTCAGTGCTTAAAGAGTCCATTTCTAAAAGGCAGAGGACACTTGAATAAATCCCTGACGACCAGCAACAATAGATGTTTAAATCAAATTTTAAATTGCTGCTTTTGAGTTTGAATTTGTTCAACTTCAAATTTAGTCATGCAGATTAATGCAGTTTACAAGATCTAGTAAGATTTGAAAGGAAATGTTTTAATCTGATGTTCAAAGAACGTTTTAAGGATGTTTATCATGTCTAATAATGTTCCTGTGAGGTTAAAAGTGAACTAAGACAGAACGTTTTAACATTCAGAGGATGTTTGGAGGACGTTGTCAGATTATGTTCCATGATAACGAAAGAAGAACGTTCTCAAAACAACATTCAGAAAATGTTTTCCAGATGTTATCGAGGCCTCAGAAGACAGAATGTGGTTTTTTAAAACGTTCCTGTAATTTAAAATATTAACAAAGGTGGAACATTTTACCTGAAATGTTCTGAGGATGTTTTATGGACGTTGCTGTTGAGAACGTTCTTCTATAAAACGTTCCCACAATGTTACAGGATGACAAAGGAAGGATGTGACATTGTGGAAAATGTTTGAAGAACATTCATAGAGCGTCTTTGGAAAACTTTATCCTATTTTTAAGAAGAACATTCTGGGAACCAAAAGAAAACCTCCTGCTGAAAATGTCACTGGAACTTTTTCAGAACATTTTTTTAAAAAAAAGTTCCTGTGAGGTTAAAAGTGAACTAAGACAGAATGTTTTAACATTCAGAGGATGTTTGGAGGATGTTGTCAGATTATGTTCCATGATAACTAAAGAAGAACGTTCTCAAAACAACATTCAGAAAATGTGTTTATTTTATTAAGGCCTCAATGTCTTTTTTTTTTTTTTTTTAACAAAATGTTCCTGTCATATTGATAAAGGCACATTTTTCCTGCATTGTTCTGTAAATATTTTGGGGATGTTGTTGAGAGAACACATCACAGAACATTCTTCAGTAAGCCATTCTTACAGTTTGACATGATAATAAACAAAGGATGTTTTAAGTGCAACAGTAAAAAGGTGTTTTTTTATGTTTTGAGAGAACTTTTTACTGTTATCAATTAGAATATTGTGTAAAAAAATATTAGAACATTGCAGAACCCTCTCAGAACACTTTAAGAACATTATAAATGCATCTTATTAATCCATAATGGTGATAATGATCAGGTCTGTCTCATATATAATAATCACGTTGAGTCAGGCGTCATGTGACCGATACGGGGCGTGGCCTACAACGTCAACATTGATTGACGTGTTTCTCACGACCAGGAAGCCAGCAGTGACATCACTTTCCAGAAGTCCCCTTCAGGTTCCAGCGACGGAGACACGGAAAAGACTGAGCAGAGCGCCGCTGTCCGAGACTACCGATTTGTTTGGAGCTGATATCACCGCCGAGACGTTACAGGTGAGGCCGTCTCTACCGGATTCGCGGACCGAAGCCTCCCTAACGGTCGCTCCTGTTGCCGGGCTCGGTTCCCCCCAGCGAGCTAACGGCGCTACCGTTAGCTAGCTCCGTGCTTCCCCGCTGTTTATGTCGGAACAAAGACGGTCTGCTCGGCGGCTCCGTTAGCTCCGTCCTCCCCCGGAAACCCCTCACGCTTAATTAATCTTGAATATCTCCTCGCCAGCTCTTATTAAATTCGTCTGTCTTCTTTAAAACGAGCTAACAACCGGTTAATTTTAACGACCGAGCGGTAACGTTAGCTAACGCTGTTAATCATATAATTGAGACACTAAGCTAAAGCTAAACATTTGTCTTAATGATAATATTGAATATAGAATATTAAGAATTATAATTAAGCTGTATTATGTGTGAGCTAAATGCTGTGTTGTTACAGCGTTAATACGGCAGCTTAATCTCCTGGATAACGGTGTGTTGTGTGTCTGAGCTCCAGTTAATATAATGGGGTGTTATTTAACCGGAGCACTGATCAGGGTGTGGGTCTGCTCCCAGTCCTCCCTCCTTCCCTCTCCGGCTCTTTCCCAGCCGTGTCACTGGACCGGAATAAGCTGCCAAGAAGAGCACATTCTTGGATCGAACCGATTCGTTCAGGCTGCCTGAAGTTAGTTTCTCTTTCCTCCAGTTTCCTTTCGAAGCTTTTTGTTCTGCGAGCTGCACACAGTGGCAGAAAGTAATGAAGTACATGTATTCAGACTGTGTGCTCCACCTGAGTACTTCCATCTGATGCTGCTTCATAGTTCCAGTCCCCTTCTTTCTCCACCACAACACCCAACAGCTGTAATTATTATCTTGTGCAGTTTTGCTTTTATGTTTGGTGTCTAATTTTGAAAGTTTCAGAAGTCTGGAAGATTTTTAGGAGTGCCATTTCCTCCTAAACCTCTCCCAAAGAGGTAAAATTTGCTTAATATTTTACCGGAAAAGCTCAAATTGGAGATGAGGTCTCGTCCCTACGTTGGGAAGCACCGCGCTGAACTAGTTTAACTGTCTTTAAAATAGTCAATTCTGCTTTGCATTGCAGGAGAGGTGTTATAGCTGTGATTATTAGTCGCTTGGCAGTTTGAAAGTTTCCATTAAAAGCCACTTGTCTTGTGCAATTTTGCGTTAAATCAGTGTCTAGTCGTGGCCTTGCAAGTTTCAGATGCCTTTAGAGTTTTTTAAGAGTGTCATTTCCTCTCCAAGCTTCCCACATGGTTTGAGTTTGAGACACCAGGAGGCAAAATTTATTTAATATTTTAGCAGAATAGCAAAGATTTGAGAAGAGGCTAAACACCGAACTAGCTAGATTGTTCATAAAAAGAAGTTAAAACTGCAAAATTCTGCTTTGCATTGCAGAAGAGGTATTTTCAGCTGTGATTATTAGGAGCTTGACAGTTTGCGTTAAAAACAAATTGTCTCGTGCAGTTTTACTTTAAATCTGTGTCTTGTTTTGGCTCTGAAGAGTTTTTAGGAGTGTCGTTTTTCTTTCTGAGCTTTCCACATGGTTTTATTGAAAAGAAAAGGAAACGATTCGAGACCCAGATCGGTAAAATTTGTTAAATATTTTACCAGGAAAGCAAAGATTTGAGAGGAGACCAGGCCATTAGAACAGTAAAAACTACTCTGAGCTAACTAAATTGTGTGTCAAATAGTCAAAACCGCAAAATTCTGCTTTGCATTGCAGACGAGGTGTTTCCAGCTGTGACTATTAGGAGCTTTACAGTTTAAAAAACCATTTATCTTGTGCAGTTTTACTTTAAATCAGTGTCTAGTCGTGGCCCTGGAAGTTTCTGATGTCTGGGAGGTTTTAAGAATCATGTTCTTCTTAAGCTTCCCATGTGAATTTGTTAAAAAATAAAGTAAAATAGGTAAACTTTATTAAATATTTTAACAGAAAATCTAAAATTTGAGCCGAGGCCCAGTTCCTAGGATAGTAAATACCACGCTAAGCTAACTGAGCTGTATGTAAAATAGTCAAAACTGAAAAATTCTGCTTTGCATTGCAGAAGAGGTGTATTTTTTTAAGCTGTAATTATTAGCAACTTGACAGATTTTATAACAAAAGAAGAGTTTGATTTAAACCGTTTCCACCCTTTTTGTCTTTCCCTTTAAAATCTAATTGTGGCCTTGTAAGTTTCAATTGTCTTTAGAGTTTTCAGGAGTGTTATTTCCTCTCTAAGCTTCCCACATGGTTTGAGTTTGAGACCCCAAGAAGTAAAATTTACTGAATATTTTAGCAGAATAGCAAAGGTTTGAGGAGAGACCCGGTCCTTAGCATAGTAAACACAATGCTAAGCTAACTAAATTGAACAGAAAATAGTTAAAACTGCAAAATTCTGCTTTGCATTGCAGAAGTTTTTAGCTATAGTAAGATAAATAAGAGAAAAATCAGTGTCTAGTTTTAGCCCTGTAAGTTTCAGATGTCTGACAAAGACAGTTTAAGACCCAAAGAGGTCAAATTAACTTTATATTTTAGCAGAAAAGCAAAGATTTGAGAAGAGAACCTGCTCCTGGGATGGTCAGCACTGTTCTTGACTAGCTGACATGTCTAAAATAACAGTTAAACACGTGTTAACAGTCGTCTAATGAGCCACCAAGTGTTTTTTATTGCAGAAGAGGTATTTTGTCTCGTGTAGTTTTACTTTAAATTGGTGTCTAGATTTCGCCCTGAAAGTTTCAGGTGTCTGAGACCTTCTAGGAGTTGCTTTTCCTCTCTAGGCTCTTTAAAAAAAACACTCAAAAAAAGCAAAATTCACTTCATATTTTACCAGAAAGACAGGGATTTGGGAAGAAGCCCAGTCCCTAGGATGGTAAACACTCTGTGGAGATGACTGAATTGTATAGAGAATAATTAAAACTACAAAATTCTGCTTTGCATAACAGAATAGGTGTAGTTATTAGTAGCTTGACAAAGACAGAGTTTACATTAAAAAGCCCACGATGAAGACTTTCTGTCTCGTGTGGTTTCACTTTAAATCAGCGTCTAGTTGTGGCCTGATGTCTAACGGGTTTTCAGGAGTTTCATTTCCTCTTTAAGCTTCCCACATAGTTTCATTTCAAACCCAAAGAGGTCAAATTTACTTAATATTTGGCCTGAAAAGCAAATATTTGAAAAGAGGCGACACACTGAAGCAGCTAAATTGTATATAAAATAGTGAAAACTGCAAAATTCTGCTTACACAGTGATGCATCTAACAGTTTTATCTTTAACCACAGAGGGTATTTTATTGCAGAAGACGTGCATTTAGCTAATGAGGTACTTTGACTAGCAGTGGAGTATTTCTACATTGTTGTATTGGTACTTTTTACTTCTTCTAAGAGGCTTCCTTAGCGTTTGAAATAACACCCGTTCAGTTGAACTGCAGCTGCAGAAGTGACTCAAGGATTAGGTTATGTCATCTGCCCAAACACTCATTTCTTCCAGGCTTATTCACTCACCTCTGGCCTGTTAGTCCGCTGGAGGGAGGAATATAAAGCAAGCAAACAAACACAGCTGAAAAGTAAACAGTGGAAGGTATTAAAATGCCTCTCTGTGTCCACCAACACAATGATGCCGTTGTCTGTGAGGACTGACAGTAATAGAATAGAGTAGTGGCTGTAGTGGCTGGGAGAGTGAGACGTCGCATTGATGTGATTGTGGTCAAGTGGTTTACTTATTTTAGAGTCAATGCAGTGTCAAAATAAATCTGACTGCATGTCGGACCAACGTTGGCCTATGACACAGCAGTTTAGACTCTTCTACTTACATTTAAATACATTTTGTTCGTCATGAGGCTTTTTTTTCTACTTTACTCAACTTGTTTTTTACCTCACTGTGTTCAGATTCTGCGTTGTTACAGTTAGTTTCCGGATTTTCATAATCTGGAGTTTGGTCACAGTTGCTTTGTTATAATATGCTGACCCTTTGTTTTCCTGTTTCTTACTGAGGAAGAGATGCGCCCGTTTGTCTTGTGACTGTGACACAGTTGTCACAATGTGGTGAAGAAAGTCATAAACACATAAAAAGACTATGTAGGCTTTATTTTAGTAGCTCAGATCGGATTGTCTGGTGGTTTGCCCTTATTTTATGACCATAATTTTTGCTTGGGTGGTTGGTTTTTTCTCACTTAACTTCAGCTATGACATTAATAGTATATATCCACACTAGACTCGAGAACAGCTAAAGCCAAACAACCTTTTACTTACAAAAGAGGTAATGACCATCAGTATTTTATGTTGGCTTAGTGTCTGTGTTTAGTTTGTCTGGGTTTGCTTCCAAAAGAGGGAAACTGGAAAAGCATTTTACATTAAAATGAAACTAAAATAAACTAGAAAAGCACTCAGAGAGCGCATAGAACCAACAAGGAGCTTCAGTCCACCCCCAACACAATCTCCTAATTCACATATTTTGTATGGAACATTACAGACACAAATGTAATTACAGACAGTTCAAATGTCCTACCAACAATGCGGCCTTCACCCCATCCGACCTAATGAACAGGCGCGGCTTCTAGCGCGGCAGCTCCTAACAGCCTCCCAGCTTCTTAGACAACCGGAGATAAGAATGCCGGCCCAACTGTGCGTATGTCGCTCAGGAAGGAAAGAGAACTCCGTCACTGTCTCTGTCTGTCGCATGGAGGCCCAAAATGTCATGTGGTCAGAGGGGGTTACCCCAAAAACGAGAGTGCCCTCTGGTGGCTTTTAGAGTGAACCGCATTTAACTGTCCACCCGGTTACACTTACATTAAAAAATCCTGGATCCAGACGGTGATCCGGATCAGTCCCAACATGTCATCATTTGTCCTTTGTCCCATTTCACACATTTCCTGAAAACTTCATCCAAATCCGTCCATGAGTTTTTGAGTTATTTTGCACACAAACAAACAAACAAACCAACCAACGCCGGCCATCACATAACCTCCTTGGTGGAGGTAACTATTTACAAAGTACTGAGGTACATGAAGTAGGCGTTCATCCGTCACAATGTTGACCTGATTGTAAAGGTTTCACCTGCCCTGGTTTCCTGCTGCTTGTTTGTTGGTATTGCTGTATAATGTTTGCAGAGGGTCTCAGGTCGGTTGGTGTTCAGTCTGAGTGGTGTCTAGCTATTACTTTATGATTCTGAACTGATGGTCAGACAAAACAGGACATTTTAAGACTTGGACTCTGTGAAGTCTAGTTGGACGGTTTTAACTCCAAAAATAATTAGATTTGTTGATAATGAAAGAGAAGCAGCCCTTGGACGGTTTATAGGTGCTTTATTTGACAGTTGACAGGATGAAACATGCAGCAAAGGTCACCAGTTTAGCTCAAAATGTTAAATTAAGTCTAGTAGGTTTGCTTGAGATTCTCCCAGTACCTTCTTTTTTTTCATTCCACATCACTAAAAACACCAGGGAGGAGTTTGGCGTCGATCAAAGCAAACAAACAGGTTGAAAGTACAACACCAGACGTCTGATTTGTGTTTATCACCTGCGTGGCTGCTGCTGCGTGTCTGAACCTGTTCTCACTGTGTTGTTTGCATAACTCCAATCAGCTGAGTGACTGCTGTAACTCACTTCCTGTTCCTATTTCAAGCTGCTGTTTCTCATGAAAGCGCCACGAGGCAGTTTTGGTTGTATTATAATGCTGTAGAACGTCACTGTAGCCTGATAGCTTGTGCTTTTGTTCGTATGTTCCTTCCCTCCGCCCATGTTTGCTCATGACTTCTGTTTTGTAACAGCCTGTATGTTGCATCAGTCACCTGTAATTACAGGCCTGAGTGTTATTTTTAGTGTTTAATGTTGTTGCGTGAACTTTAATCGAAAGCGTTGTCATGGTAGAAGTTGAGAGCATTACTTCCTGTTCTACTTACTGCTTCTCTGTCCTTTGACCTGCGTTTCCATAATGCGTCATTTTCTTTGATTAAAAAAAAAAAGTCAACATGGACACTTGAGGTCAGCCAGTGTGAGAACAAGATTAAATAAAAAGATAGGGTGAAGTCAGAATACAGATCAGAACTAGAAAAGCTCAAAACTCAAAAGGCTTTCCAACAGCACAGAGTTTCAACTTTGGGTAGATAAAAATAAAAGTAGAAAAGCACTCAGAGAGCACAGACCTCCACCAAGGAGCTTCAGTCCATCCCCAACACAATCTCCCAATGACAGAGTGTCCTTAAATTTAAAAAAAACAGTCCTGGATCCAGACGGTGATCCGGATCAGTCCCAAAATCCCATCATTTGTTCCTTGTCTCATTTCATCCATTTCCTGAAAATTTCATCCAAATCTGTCCATAACTTTTCAAGCTATTTTGGACACAGACAAACAAACTAACACCGGCAAAAACATAACCTCCCTGGTGGAGGTAATAATAAGGCTGACCTTAAGGCCAAGTACGCTGTAGTTCCAAGTAGCCTAGAGTGGCTAAGTTAGCTAACCAACAGTATGCTAGCTTAGCTGCTTTACAAACCTAATATTAGGGCTGGTCCCCAATATAGGAATATTGGTTGGTTGTGGTGGTATTGGGATAATAATTTTGATATTGGAATAAGTCCTGCGCACAGCCACCGGGTGCTGCTGAGGCTGTAGAACACCACTGTGGTTCTAGTACGTGGACCTGCCAACTCCGGTGTCAAAAACTCAAAATGCTTTCCAACAGCACAGAGTTTCAACTTTGGGTAGATGAAAATAAAAGTAAAAAGCACTCAGAGATCCAGACCTCCACCAAGCAGCTTCAGTCCACCCCCAACACAATCTACCAATGACAAAGTATCCTTAAAAAAAGTTAACTGTCCGGTAATCTCTCTCACACCGTAGTACTGCTGTGGTTGAGCACGAGCGGCCAACACCCACCATATATGTGCAATACACTTTCCTACCACAAGGCGGCACTGCGAGGCTTTCTAACACTCCCAATGTTAAAGAAGCTTTTAAAAACATCCTGGATCCAGACGGTGATCTGGATCAGTCCCAACATTTCATCATTTGTCCCATTTCACACATTTCCTGAACATTTCGTCCAAATCCGTCCATAACTTTTTGAGTTATCTTGCACACAAACAAACAAACAAATGCCGGCAAAAACATAACCTCCGTGGCGGAAGTAATAAAAGCCTCTGTTGTTTTCATGGTAGTTTACACATATTGACGTGTGGTTTAACAGCACATGAACAGTTCAGCACACAATGTTGGGTCACGTTAGCCAAAAAATTACCTTCAGTGATGCTTCTACGTCGACATATTTGTTCTGCGGGGACCAAAATTCCACAATGTTTTCACAGTCATTTTCCCATCAGCTGCAGCAAGCTAGCAGCCTTGAAAGCTACGCAGACGCTGAGCCGGTTTCATTAAACATGTATGAAGTGTTAACTGTCACTACTCACTGAGTTTGAGCTTTTGTACAGTACGGGTCAGTCAGCCGGTAAAGTGTGTTTCAGAATAAATGTCCGGGTCCTCTTGTAGATGAAAAGAGAGAAATGCGTTAAGTTGATTTATAAATGAGCTTTTCATTTAGTTTGTGTTCTTGAGAATAAAGGAGCTCAGAGCCTTTTCTAGTCGACGGTGTTTAGCGTTTCAGTGCCCGAAGTATGAGACAGTTATACACTTCTAAAAACTTTTATTATGTAAAAGTAAACGGGGAAGTAATAATGGTTTTCTCTGCTGTATGAAAAGCATACGTATAGTTTCTGTCTCTCACTGGCTTCATTGGTCGTTCATCTATATACTCTCTGTCTCAACACGTTTCAAGCACTACAACCCCTACCACAACACGGAGTCATTTAATGTAAAGTTAATATAAAATTCAGCGTAATGGAATTTAAAGGTAGTGGAGGAGGATGTCCGGTAAGGCGGGGTTGTTGTCTCGTGTAGCGTTGTCATCCTCCTCCTCTCAGGGCCTTCTACTCACTGCTGTTTGTGTTCTCTCCTCAGCATGTCCCTGTATCCATCCCTCGAGGACCTCAAGGTCGACAAGGTCATCAAGGTAAGACGAGTGTGTCGAACTCAATCTATTGTTGGACGTTTATCCGGAGATAATTAGCCCGTTAGCAGTCTACGCCGCTGAGTTTGGCACGATTGCTAAAAGAGCTGCTGCACGTGAAGTATGCAAGCTGTACAGCATGGCAGAAGAAGATTTAGTGTGTCCCAATACATGTAGCATGGCAGAAATGCTTGGATGTCCTGGAGTACGCAGGCCTATGCGTGATTTTTGAGCCATTCTGACCCATAATATTCTGTGCAGTTGCTTCACATCCACTGCAATGACGTGCACCAGCAGCAAACTTTGATCAGAGTTCAAGGCTGGGGTGTCCAATCCTGGTCCTCGAGGGCCACCGTCCTGCGTGTTTTAGATGTTTCCCTCTTCCGACACACCTGATTCAGATGATCGGGAGCGTCGTCAGTAGGGATGCACGATAATGCCAATTTGAACTGACGCCGATAATCGATCATTTTATACTTCTTGCAACCGATAATGTGAACCGATTGGGTTTGTGCCGCGGTGTCGGGGTAGGAGCATGAGGGAGCGGGAGTGACACCGGAGCGTGACACCAGAGTTGGCAGGTCCACGTACTACAACCACAGCGGCGCACTAGAGCCTTGGCGATGCTCGGCAAAGCTCAACAAAGCTCGGCATGTTTTTCTCTGCCCGCGCAGTTTTATGACATCACACACATGCGACAGTACTATCGGGGAGGGGAGGGGCTGAGGAGCCAGGCATGAGCACACATAGGCATATATACGTAGACGCCACGTTGACTGCTGCTGCTGATTGGAGCCGACGTGCCTACGCGGCGGCCATCTTGGTACAGTGCCACTCGCCCCTACAGTGCATTATGTCTATAGAGGAATGACATGTCTGCACTATAAAAGTGATCATAAATCCATCAGTTGTCAACATATATTGTTTGTTACAAACGTCAGACATGGAGGACGGACAGGCTGACATAAATAGAACAAAAGCATCCAAGCATCCTGGGTCAAAGCTACATGTGTGACGTTTTTAACAAACCAAACCGTTTGGAAATCGGTGGAAAATTCAGTGAATAATTCTACTTTAAGATTGTGGAGTACCTCTTACTTCCATAGACTTACATTCACTCCCCCCTCTGCTAGCCCTGTACCAAGATGGCGGAGCTTTAGGCACGTCTCTCCACAGTCAATGTGGCGTCTACGTATATATGTCTATGAGTGCCACGCCATGCTGCTCCCCGCGCAGTCTTATGACATCACACACATGCGACAGTACCATCGGGGAGGGGAGGGGTTGAGGAGCCAGGCATGAGGACAAACCACAACACACAGACCAACAGCAAAAACCAACATTCAGAGTTTTTATTATTATTATCGGCTCATTTTTTTATCAACGGAATGACGTCATAATCGCCAAAATTAACCGATAATTAGTTATCAGGCTTCTGCAGAGCTTGACGATGAGCTGATCTTTTGAATCAGGTTTGTCGGAAGAGGGAAACATCTAAAACATGCAGGATGGCGGCCCCCGAGGACCAGGATTGGACACCCCTGGTTTAAGGCGTATTATCGTGACGCAGTAGTGATCGATGCTGCTTTAGAAAACATTACATACTTTGCGGGAGCAGCCGCGCTTAAAGAATAAAGGAACGGCATGCAATCTGGAGAGGCCTGAGAATGCGTGGTTCTTGAATTCCCAACAGTTTCAGGCTTCCCATCCAGACGTTTTAAGCTGAATGTGTTCCGGTTGGAGGACGGAACATTTAGGAAGCAGAGGGATTTAAGAAAAGATGCTAGCTAGCAGCTTCATGCGATCGTATTTTGTAGATCATATTTTGTCCTTTATTTTGAAGTAGTGCGTTACTTTAGGTGGCTGAATACATTAGGAATCCTATTTTATATATGACAAAAAAAGTCTTGATTGGATGTTTTCAAGGTCAAAAGTATGTTATGCATTTTGTAACATCCACACAAGTGTCACATGTAGTTTTCTTTAAAGTTGAAGTCAGTTTCTTGATTTAAAGTCAGGGTATCTTTGGGATATCTTTGCCTCAGGCTGCTCTGATCTTCACCAGCTTTTGTTTAACCTGTCTCCTTGTATAATCAAATTCAACACTAAAATAGCTTTGTCACGTCATCATCACATCACATTCGAAGACGGGCCTCGTCACTGTTTGTTTTTTTTTTTTAATGGGGAAGACTTATCCTGCAGTCGCTTAACCTGATTACCAGCAGAAGCAGATTCATTCACCAGGCCTTGATTGTTTCTCCTCTTTGTTGCTGCACTGGTGACGGTTTCCTCTGATTCAGTGCTCACAAATCCGTCATTCGAGTGAGCTTCCGGCTGACTGCTGTGTCCCATTACTTTCTAGGCTCAGGCCCAGTTTGCCCAGACGGCCGCCCCGATGCCGGCCATCACTGAGGGAACCTACCAGCCTCAGCCTGCCGTCGCTATGATGCCGTCGTCAAGTGAGTCTCATGGAGTGTTGAAAGTATTGTGTAGCTTGTACTACTTCATGTAGAGTCTGAATAAGCACTTTGGTTAGTCCTATGTAAAAAACAGTGGTCTTACTAGGTCAATTTCAACACGTTGCTAGTCTGAACTCCACCCAGTTGCATTAACAGATGGACATGCACAAGATTACACGTTGTTAGGTTTGGTAAATACAGTACATTTACCATCACTGCCTAATTGGTGGGACTTTCAAGTTGGCTACAATCATGTGATGTTGAAGAATACTGGGTTTAATTGTGCTTTTCACCCTTTAATTGTTCATTTGCCATTTGTTTAATTGTTTTCCAAATGTTTGGACACGTCAGATGTCTTTTTTCCAGAGTTATTTAAGGTTTTGAGAGGAGTTTTTCCACATTTCGGCTCCAACCAGAGAGGACAAGCTTTACATTTAAACATCCATGACAAACTAAATTGGTCATTAGCATAAAACTTAACTGCGCTGAAGACAGAGATTAACAGATTACACTTTCCCTCTGAGTTTATTAAAGAACTGCAGCGTCAGGATCCATATGAACGTCTACAAAGCAAGAGAGTGTCGCACTTTTACTTTTTCATTAACTAGAAAAGCCCTCAGAGAGCTCAGACCTCCACCAAGCAGCTCATTTCCCCCCATGTTGGGATTCACACCCAGAAATAATCATCCCAGGATTGTTTTATCTCCATTATCAGACTCCTTGACCCAGAAAACAAACCCTTAGCATCTGGAGTCACATTGATCTCATCATTAGTTCAATAGTTATTCACCAGAATCTCTTTCTGGGTAATGGTGGTTTCTTCTGGATCCAGCTCCATAGCTGTTGATTCTACTACAGATCTGTTGGATCCTCCTGATCCAGCAGAGTCTCAGCTACATGTTGGTGTTGGCTGCATGTCTGGATCTTCATCTGTTACCTTACAGTGATGACCATTCCACAGGCCCTCTAGGTTTTCCTGGTCTGGATCAAATGTTGACATGTTGTAGAAATTAGCAGGAACTGATCCTGTATTTTTACCAAGCAGCCTGGACATTTATTGTGGAGTTATATGCACATATTCATGCACGTTGCCCTATCTCCCAATGCTAAAGAATCCTGGAGAACATTCCTGGATCCAGACGGTGATCCGGATCACCACCAAGATCTAATCATCTGTCCCTCGTCCCACCATCCACCTTTCCTGGACATTTCATCAAAATCCGTTCAGAACAAACAAACGGATAAACACATTCAAAAACATAACCTTCTTGGTGGATGTATTTACATTAAATTATAGATTATCCACTACATGGAAACACCTCTGTGGAGTTTATAAGCTGCAGTTAAATCATTTATTACAGGTTTTTATTTCCCTGTTGTTAAAGTGTTCAATAGATTATTACTATTATCACACATGGAGGGAATTTTTGTTGTTTAGGACGCCATAAATACACCAGGATATCATCTGGACGGTTTCATAAGGCTTTTGTTTGTGCGTTATCTTGATTTATGTGACCCTGATGTACTGTCTGATCTCACATGCATGGTTAATGTTTTACCGGGGCTCTCTTTGTCACTGTTTGTCTGAATGAAGCCTGAAGGAACATTAATGTGAAAGTGACGTCTCAGTGACAGAACGCCGTCACTTTAACAGAATAACGAAGGCGGCGATGTTGCCCGCCTCGTGTCTAAAAAGGGGGCTCTCGGCTTGTTTCCTATGCTGGATATTTGTTGGCGCGTCTCTGTGGGGGGTCTGGGCCTTTAGAAAATAAAAGTTCACTTGTATGGGGGGCGGATAAAAGACTTGTGCAGCGAGAGGACCGGGATGGGAGGAGTTACGGGGTATTTGGAGAATAGCAGGAGTAAACGGGGCCCCTCCAAAGCTGCCATGATTTCCCACTTTGTCGGTCGCTCGCACATGCTTTTCTATTTTTGTGTTTTCCTGCATTTTTGTGAAAGCAGGCCTGAAATGAAGCATTAAAAAGAAGAATAAAGTGGGCAAAAGACATGCAGGGGGCCCTTCAGAGATTAGAAAACACAGCGATTCTGCTTATCTTCGCTCACTTCTCCCCCTCATCCCGCTCTCCCACTCATTCAGCTCCTCTCTGCTTGGATGCGGAGTCCTGTGGGCTTTTGGTCTTTTGTTTTTACCTCGGCACAGCTAGCTCTGAGTCGCCATGGAGACTGGCTCTGGCAGTTGTGCCGGGACGGGGGAAACGGAGGAGGAGGAGGAGGAGGAGGAGGAAGAGACCCAGGGCTGTAGGAGGGAGCTAAAGGGGAGAAAAGAACCAGAGAGGGAGGGTCTGATTGACGTCCACATAGAAACACAGCTTAGCTAAATATGCTAACTTAGCCTCTCTACTTCCTTTTAGTGTTTTGCTACAGGTGCATCTCAAATAATTAGAATATCATGAAATATTTGCTTTCTTAATTACATTCAAACAGGTAAACTTTCACACATTCACTGGCCACTTTATTAGGCAGTCCCTCCAGGAATTCATGATGCTGTGATCGCAACAATTAACGCTAATTCAACCAATCTCTGTGAATTGTGAGCAACCTTGCGAGTTTCGTCCAATCACCGCCACTTTTCTGCTATTTTGGCCCGCCTCCTGTGAGTTCCACCAATCACAGCAGTCCCCAGTGATGCACGTACGTCACCCAATTCACTTCCTTGTTTATGCTTTGAAGATGCAGACATGAGCCATAGTAACGTCTCTCACTGACCAACTAAAATTACTGCTAAAGACCTGCAAAACTATTCCCTGATGTTCTTCACCAAAGCGGAGCTAAACTGTTTCCACCCCGTGGAATATTGAGGTGGAACACAAACCAAAACCATCCACTGACAAACACTTTTCTACCGTAAACATATCAGGAGAATGGGTGAAACCAGCGGACCACAGACCAGACAAACCACCGTGATGAAGCTGTTGCATCCAGATCTGTGGCAGCACTGAAACAATGAAGGTCAGTTAGATTCATTAACTGACGTGACGAGCTGTGAGCGTGTGTGTGTGAACACGCGTGTGCCAGGATGTGAAATTAACTTTTTAAACTTTTAAAAATTTTAATGAATTAAACAAAACAAAGAAAAAACTGCAACTTTTTGACAATTTTTTTACCATCTCCCGCAATTTCATTGCAACAAATACGCTTCAAATACACCAACTTACATCGCAATTTTTTAGAAAAGCTGCCACGAATTCAGACATTTTAGGAGCAACAATCTGGAAAAATGCCTAAGAAATCCTGGAGGGACTGATTATTTACTGGAGCTGTGTTTGGAAGGTGAGCTAGCGGATGTTGCTGAGGTTGTTACTGCCAAGGCCCCAGTAATTTACCTGTTGGTGTTACTGCAGCTGGAGCTTATTCTGCTGACGGCGCTAGGCTAAAGCTATCACTAACACTATCTGGAGCACTGAAACATCCTTCTGAAGTCAGATTAACTTTAATAATCTTTTCTAACTGATAGACACGCCTCTCTAGCAGAGACACAACCAGCAAAGCCTGAACAAGAAGCACCACAAATCAGGACGTTAGCTACTTTTGCAGCGGATGAGGCTATGCTAACGGCTAGTGGCTAAGAATTCAGGCATTTTAGGCCGCAACAATCTTGAAAAACACCCGTGAAATCCTGGAGGGACTGATTAGGTACACCTTGCCAGTTGGACCCCCTTCTGCCTTCACAACTGGTGCTGGAAACATCTCTCAGAGGTTTTGGTCCATGTTGATATGAGAGCATCACACAGTTGCTGCATCCTGTTTCATTACATCACATCCCAAAGCTGCTCCATTGGACTGAAATCCATGGAGGCCGTTGGAGTACAGTGAACTCATTGTTATGTTCAAGAAACCAGTTTAATATGATCTGAGCCTTGTCACATGGTGTGTTTTCCTGCTGGAAGTAGCCATAAGTGGTCATAAAGGGATGAACGTGGTCAGCAGCATCACTCAGGTAGGCTGTGGTGTTTAAATGATGCTCAAAGGGCCCAAAATACCACTGAGTTGCTGCCATATGATTGGCTGATTAGATATTAGGGTTAACGAGCAGCTGTGTGCCTTATAAAGTGGCCAGTGAGTGTATATTTTGCATTCATTGCATCAAATCTAGGCTGTGCAAGAATTACTTTTTATGGTTTGACTGAGTGATTTGAGCCCTCGTTAGAGCTGGTGAAGCAGGACTCATGGACGTTCTCAGGAGACCGCGGAGGTCCTCATTACCGGACCGATTTGGAAATGTGGATTTGAGTTCAAGGACTCTCTCTAGCTCAAGACGGACTCGGGTCAGTGAAGGGGTAAACGGCCAGAGCGGCAGTGAATCGAATAATGGAAGCGAGATCTTTCCCAAGCCAGTAGGAGTCGTGTGTTTTTTTTTAATCTGCCCGTGTGGGTAGATGTGAAACAGGCATGTGTGGGAGAGGTGAATGAACGAGATAAAACAGGAGAGCAGGGAAAGACAAACGAGGAAACCACAGAGGGCAGGCCAACTGTTATGACGAAACAGGCCTGGTGTAGGAGTGCATGTTAAACCTGCACTGTTCTATCATTTCGTCTGTTTGACCGACGCCTTGTGGGTGTTGGTGTCTTTAAGTCCACAGTGGGGGATTTCTAAATGCCAGGGTGGACCGGAAATGTGGTTTCACCTGTTGACTCAAGACCTGACTCCACCTGGTACAGTTATCGCACAGTCACTGCTGTTGAGACGAAGAAAATCACACAGTCGTATATTAATAGAAGCACTGACTGGGATCTGAATCGCTGAGCTGCTTCCTGGTTCTGTCCCGTCACACTCCAGGGTGTGTTTGCTGTGTTTTAAAAGGGAGTTTTATCTGTTTGAACTGTATGTTCAGCGTTGCCTTGGCTTTTCTCTCTGTTTACGAGGATTAGTAAAGAGCATTTTTCAGTTGTCACGTGTCGTTTTTATCATATCCAGTCAGTTCTGTAGCTGCTGCCTTCAGTTTGGTCGCAGTCTTAAGTGCTAAAAAGTTGTAGTTGTAGATTTTTATCCACATCCTTGCCTCTGTTGCAGATTATTACTGAACAGCTGAATATCCTGGTAATCTGTCGTATAATTGTTGAGATATTAACCCACAAGGAGGGTGTGTTTTTGCCGGCATTGGTTTGTTTGTTTGTTTGTTTATTTGTCTGTGTTCAAAAAACCTCGAAAACTCATGGACGGATTTGGATGAAATTTTCAGGAAATGTGTGAAATGGGACAAAGAACACATGATGAGTGATCCGGATCACCGTCTGGATCCAGGATTTATTTAAATTTAAGGATACTTAGTCATTGGTAGATTGTGTTGGGGGTGGACTGAAGCTGCTTGGTGGAGGTCTGTGCTCTCTGAGGGCTTTTCTACTTTTATTTTTATCTACCCAAAGTTGAAACTCTGTGCTATTGGAAAGCCTTTTGAGTTTTTGACATCGGAGTTGACAGGTCCACGTACTAGAACCACGGCGGCACTTGGCAGCGCCTGGCATCGGCGCGCAGGACTATTCGAATATCAACATTATTATCCGAATACCACCACAACCAACCAATATTCAGATATGCCTATATCGGGGACCAGCCCTAATATTACGTTTGTAGAGCAGCTAAGCTACCATACTGTTGGTTAGCTAACTTAACCACTCTAGGCTACTTGGAACTACACCGTACTTGGCCTTAAGGTCAGTCTTGTTATTATCTCCACCAAGGAGGTTATGATTTTGCCGGAAATTGGTTTGTTTGATTGTTTGTGTTCAAAATAACTCAAAGTTATGGACAGATTTGGATGAAATGTTCAGGAAATGTGTGAAATGTGACAAAGAACACATGATGACATTGTGGGACTGATCCAGATCACCGTCTGGATCCAGGATTTTTTTTTAAAGATTCTTTAACATTGGGAGTGTTAGAAAGCCTTGCAGTGCCGCCGTGTGGTAGGAAAGTGAATTGCACATATATGGTGGGTGTCGGCCGCTCGTGCTCAACCACAGCAGTGCTACGGTGTGAGAGTGATTACCGGACAGTTAGCTTGTTTTAAGGATACTCTGTCACTGGGAGATTGTTTTGGGGGTGGACTGAAGCTGCTTGGTGGAGGTCTGAGCTCTATGAGTGCTTTTCTAGTTGATCCTGAACTGGTGGGATTTCTTTCCAAACACAGAAGAGCAATATAAATGGGCTGTCCGTTCTATATAAGCAGCTGAACGATATTTCCGTCGGCTGACTTGGCTTGTGCTTATTTTCCTACTCCTTACCTTACATGTTCTTTCGTTGCCAGGATAAAGTGACGTGAGCAGGCGAGCGTTACCAGCATCACCAGTTTGAATGAAAACTTTGTGTGTATATTTAGTCATCTGTTATATTTAGCCAGGCATACAGAAGAGGAAAAGACATGGTAGATTCTAGTGGTGCTGCTGTCATAACAAGGAAGTGGCTGCCAATGCCAGGAAGGTTTTACTACACTGTAACACACACTGCTGCTAATGTGCCTCGAGCTTGGCCTTGCTGTAATGGACGGCATGAATAAAATATCAAGCGTCGGAAACAATGAGATCGCAGAGGTGTAGCTGAAATAACAGCATTTGTGCACCAGTGAATGGGAGGTGGAGGCTGCATGGCTTGTGTTCAATTTAGGGGAAGATGCTTCAGAACTACATTAACCCCCCTACATTATTTTACACTGGCTGTCTCTGAGGAGCCACCTTTCACTATTTGTACATTCTTTGCAATAATCTGCGCTTTAATCATATTATATACAGTGCAACCCTGTTTTAGTAATGTTCTTTTGTCTTATGTTGTATGCTGCTAACCCAAAGAGCCACTAAACTGCCTTTCATTGTTCCTGAACAGTGGCAATAAACATCTGTTCTATTCTAAGTTTTCCATATTTTGTTGTTTGACTCGCCCTAAAATATATTCTTCTTTCTTCTCCTCATTCTACATACAGGAGTCCACATTAGAGATGGACCGATTATCTGGGGCCAATGTTCAGAATAACATATTGAGGCCGATATCATTATTTTTAATTGACCGATTATTGCAAATTAAATGCACTGCTGATGCTCTCATGTCGACATGGACCAAAACCTCCGAGGGATGTTTCCAGCACCAGTTCTGAGGGCAGAAAGGGGTCCAACTGGCAAGGTGTACCTAATCAGTCCCTCCAGGATTTCGTGGGTGTTTTTCAAGATTGTTGCTCCTAAATTGTCTGAATTCGCGGCAGCTTTTCTAAAAAATTGCGATGTTTTAAGCGTATTTGTTGCGATAAAATTGCGGGAGACGGTAAAAAATTTCTAAAAAGTTGCTGTTTTTTCTTTGTTTTGTTTAATTCATTAAAAATGTCAAAAGTCTAAAAAGTTAATTTCACATCCCGGCACACGCGTGTTCTCACACACACGCTCACAGCTCGTCACGTCAGTTAATGAATCTAACTGACCTTCATTGTTTCAGTGCTGCCACAGATCTGGATGCAACAGCTTCATCACGGTGGTTTGTCTGGTCTGTGGTCCGCTGGTTTCACCCATTCTCCTGATATGTTTACGGTAGAAAAGTGTTTGTCAGTGGATGGTTTTGGTTTGTGTTCCACCTCAGTATTCCACGGGGTGAAAACAGTTTAGCTCCGCTTTGGTGAAGAACATCAGGGAATTGTTTTGCAGTAGTTTTTGTTGCATCTGTATCTTCAAACCATAAACAAGGAAGTGAATCCGGTGACGTACGTGCATCACTGGGGACTGCTGTGATTGGTGGAACTCACGGGAGGCGGGACAAAATTGCGGAAAAGTGGCGGTGATTGGACGAAACTGCAAGGTGGCGCAGAATTCATGGAGATTGGTTGAATTAGCGTTAATTGTTGCGATCGCAGCATCGAGAATTCCTGGAGGGACTGATTCGTCCACATTGACAAAGCAAAACTAATTTTTTAGAATGTTTTGGTAATTTGTTAATAATAAAAGTAGTATTCCGACCCTTTATCATGACTCTCACATTGAGCTCTGGTCTATCAGTGGTCCTGTTTTATTTATTCATTATGTAACCTGAATGTAAACTCGTTATTTCCCCTCTCCTGCCAACCACCCGTCTGTCACTGTCCATCTTCCACCTGCTCAGCCTGCTGCCATCTACTCACCTTCCCTCAGTTCTTTCTTCCCCTTTTTTTTTTAACACCGTCATCTCCTCGTTCTTCCAGGCCTGTACCCAAATCTGGAGGAGCTGGGAGATTACATGGGACTGGCCCTGAACAGCGACGAAGTCCAGAAGAACCTGGCCCTGGTGCCTGTGGCCGACAATGTAAGCGCTGATGTGGATGCATTATTGATCACTTAATCCTGTGTCTTCATCTGCGGGTTACGTGGAAAATCATCTTCTTTTTTTTTTACAGTTGGGGGCTAAAATATCAAAAGCAATGTTGTGCAAAAATAAATCCAGGTCACATTTAATTATACATGCATAAGAACGCACTTTAAAGATTAGAAACCTGTTCCTGGAGATCCACATCGCTGAATGACTCACCGCAGGCCTGGAGCAGTGAGTGGGAGAGTGTGAGCTCTTCCCTCCCCTCCGATGTGTTCGTGTGGATCCTGCAGCGGCCAAACTGGCATCCAACCATCTGCCATGTGCTGAAACCCTCACCTATACTGTTATTTTTCTGTTTTGATTCCTTCGGTGTTAATTCCGAAGCATGCTGACGGTGAAGTCTTCAAAAGAAGCACCTAGAGCATTCCTGATCGATGAATCTGAATCCTCCCACGTGCCTCTTTTCGATGATCCTTTTCATCTGTAGCTGAACTTTACTCCTCTTTCTTCCTTCCTTGCTCCGCCCCCTGCAGCAGGTGGCGGTGCCCTCCAGCTCAGGTGTTGGTGGGATGATTCGGCCGGTGACGGGGGCCGACATCGGCATCAGGAGGGCAGAGATCCGCCCGGGCCTGAGGGAGATCATCCTCTGCAAGGACCAGGACGGGAAGGTTGGACTCCGGCTCAGGGCCATCGACAACGTGAGTCAGCATCCAATAAGTCTTTACAGCACAGACCGACTGCTGTTACCTCAGCCTTTGACCCTGTTATTGATCCGGGTGGAGCTCTGTCTGGAGCATTTCGTCATCCGCCATATTGATCACGAGTCATTCTACCACTACACAATTAGCACTGACTAGCTGGAAAGAGATGATATTTATTAATTAGTTTAAGAACTTCCAGCTTCATGTGAATGGATCTGTGTTTTTCTATGTTTTCTCTCTGCTCTGAATTGATCTATTTGTTTATATTTGTACTGAATCTTCAACTGGCCTTTAAATAAAAGTAGAAATCGAACCTATGTGGGTTTTTTCAGTGCTCAAGAAAGGCCAATAACCAAATAAAAATACATTAAATGCTATATATTAACAGCAACCTGTCACTTATAACTACACTACTTATTATTAAAGTTTGCTGTATCTGAATATGTACCATAGAAGTAGAATTGATGATTTTCAGGGCGTCGCATCACTGTTTACTGTGAGATCAAATGATTGAGATTGATCAGTTTGTCTGCTGCAGTTCTATCCGCTGTTCTTCTGTTCTGTCACTTCTCAAAGCGTTATTAATTATTGTTTTCCAGACATTGTTTCTGGATTATCTGTGGTTGCCTCCTAGCTTAGCCACTAGCCATTAGCGTAGCCTCAGCCGCTGCAGAAGTAGCTAAAGTCCTGATTTGTGGTGCTTCTTGTTCAGGCTTTGCTGGTTTTGTCTCTGCTAGAGAGGCGTGTCTATCAGGTAGAAAAGATTATTAAAGTTAATCTGACTTTAGAAGGATGTTACAGTGCTCCAGATAGCGTTAGCAAGAGGCTAAAAGGCACAGCAGGCATCTTAGTGATAGCTTTAGCCTAGCGCCGTCAGCAGAATAAGCTCCAGCTGCACTAACACCAACAGGTAAATTACTGGGGCCTTTTTAAGACTGTGGTGTTTATTACAACCTCAGCAACATCCGCTAGCTCACCTTCCAAACACAGCTCCAGTAAATAATCAGTCCCTCCAGGATTTCGTAGGCGTTTTTCCAGATTGTTGCTCCTAAAATGTCTGAATTTGCAGCAGCTTTTCTAAAAGATTGCGATGTCTTAAGCGTATTTGTTGCGATGAAATTGCGGGAGACGGTAAAAAAACGCTAAAAAGTTTTATTTTTTGCTTTGTTTTGTATAATTCATTAAAAATGTTAAAAGTTTAAAAAGTTAATTTCACATCCTGGCACACGCGTGTTCACACACACACGCTCACAGCTCGTCACGTCAGTTAATGAATCTAACTGACCTTCATTGTTTCAGTGCTGGACACAGATCTGGATGCAACAGCTTCATCACGGTGGTTTGTCTGGTCTGTGGTCCGCTGGTTTCACCCATTCTCCTGATATGTTTACGGTAGAAAAGTGTTTGTCAGTGGATGGTTTTGGTTTGTGTTCCACCTCAATATTCCACGGGGTGAAAACAGTTTAGCTCCGCGTTGGTGAAGAACATCAGGGAATTGTTTTGCAGTAGTTTTTGTTGCATACGTATCTGTATCTTCAAACCATGAACAAGGAAGTGAATCCGGTGACGTACGTGCATTACTGGGGACTGCTGTGATTGGTGGAACTCACAGGAGGCGGGACAAGATTGCGGAAAAGTGGCGGTGATTGGACGAAACTGCAAGGTGGCGCAGAATTCATGGAGATTGGTTGAATTAGCGTTAATTGTTGCGATCGCAGCATCCCGAATAATCTGAGCTGCTACAGTCTGCATATGTGTTCATCTGTCCCTCTGTGTAAACAACAGCTTTCACTGATTGGTTGATCGCTAGTTTAAAGTTAGCACGAGCTGCGACCCCATGTTATGTTTTCTTAGCAAGGAATTAAAGAACTATTCAATTCATGCAGTTTTTACTCTGTTTCAATGACAGTAAATGAAAAAATATCTCATGCTGGATTCAGACTAAACATAATTTTTGTCTGATGAAATGATCCCTGTGTCAGATCAGTTGATTGTATGGTCATACTTCTTTTTCCCAGCTCACTGCAGAGAATGAGTGAGTAACATTAACTACTAATCCTGGCTCACATCATCTGATCCTTTAATAGTCCAGTACTGCCCAGTTTTTAGACGTGTGTTTCTCTCGGCATGTAATTTCCTTGGAAAGCGATTAGCGATAGTTGGCTAATTAGTGAAAACAATAGTGACTGGATGGTTTCTGTTAGCGGATCGGGAGCAGTGGTGCAGGAATAATACAAACAAACACGAAGTGAATAAACGGTCTCAGCTTGAAAGAGGCTCCTGAACGTGGTTAATAATTCAGTTTGCTCTGACTGTATGAATAAGCAGGCAGACACAGGAGGTCCAGTGTATCGGTAATCGATGTACTGCTGAAATGAAGCACAGCGAACTTGTGATTTCTGCAGCACAGAACTCAGTCTTCAGCCAACTGTAGGCTAAGAACAAAGACCTTAAGAAGTCCAATCAAATGGTAGTAAAGCACAGTATGTCATTATTCTCTGAAATGGATTCCTCAGACTTGTTGTTCCTGTTCTGTCATTCTGCTTTTCAACTCCTCCAGCAGCATCTCTGATTCTTTTTTCATCAACAGTGTGTTTCCTCTGTTCTCCCGGCGTCCTCGCCTCCTTTGTTTTCTCGGCTGTCGGCGTCTCCTCCTCCTCTTCCTCCGTTCCTCGGACTCATTCCGACCGTTTTATCTGCTTCCTCTTTCCCAGGGAGTGTTTGTCCAGCTGGTGCAGGCCAACTCCCCCTCCGCCCTGGCCGGCCTGCGCTTCGGGGACCAGGTCCTTCAGATCAACGGGCAGAACTGCGCCGGGTGGAGCGTCGACAAGGCCCACAAGGCCCTGAAGGCTGCAGCCGAGACCCGCATCGAGCTGGTGGTCAGGGACAGGTGAGGAGCGTTTGATTGCAGCAGTTCCTTTAAAGCATTTTATCAGGACTTGTTGATACTTAGACAGTTAGATCTACATGATCCTCTGCTGCAGGAGCCCGTGATCACTGTTATTAGCTGGAGACGTGGCTAAAACATCTAAATAGGGCTGCACGTAACGGTTATTTTTTTTATTGATTTCTCATGTCCTTGGTAATCAGCTGCAAGATGCTGTCAGTAAGCTGAGCAGTCGTCTGGGGGGTGCATGGGTTCAGGTTCTTCTTGTGATAAGAGTCGTCCACACTGCTTTCTGGAAAAAGACACATAAAGCACATTAGATTACAGATAATAGCACCACATTTTAAAAGTCCAGTCTAAATTCCACATCACTGCTGTTATGCTATTAATATTAATAAACCGTATTAGCCAGAAAAACACTGGACCTACAAGTCAAAAGGATTACTGTGACACAGTTTAATTTACTCAATGTTTGTCATAACAAGTTAACTTAAATGGTTATGACACGGAATTATTTCATCACTGCAGTGATGTGCAGTTGAGATAATAACTGGCACATGCATTTTTTAATCAGTGTGAGGTTATGGAAGAAAAATGAAATGATTTACAGACTAACAACAGTCTGTAGTGTTAGTTAAAGCTATTTTGTCACTCTTACGTAGCGGTTAAAGTAAAGAGGAAATAGAAAACGGCTCAGTAACAGCGTTAGACAACGCATGGTGTAACGTACCAAACAGCAGCGGGGAAGACTGGACTTTTAATATCAGGGCGATTAATGAACATTCATCATCTATACACCCCTTAATCCTCTGTAGGGTCACAGGGGGCTGGAGTCGATCCCAGCCGACTCAGGGCGAAGGACATCCTGGACAGGTCACCAGTCTATCACAGGGCTACATATAGAGACAGACATCCAAGCACACTCTCATTCACACCTACAGACAGCTTAGAATAATCAGTTAACCTCAGCATGTTTCTGGACTGTGGAAGGAAGCTGGTGAAAACCCATGCTGCTCAGGGAGAACATACAAACTCCACACAGAAAGATCCCAGGCGTCCTAACCGGGACGCGAACCAGGGATCTTCTAGCTGTGAGGCGACGCTGCTAACCACCGAGCAGCCCCTATTAAACATTCAGATAATCAATTTTAAGTGACTAATGCTACCGCTAACAGAAACATGTTTCGTGTGCTAATAATCCTGACATGCTTCGGTTGGGGAAAAAGGTAAACAGGACTTGCGTTGCTTGCCACAGCGCACCGGGATGCTTCCGCTTCGAGTGTTCATTGCGGTCGTCAACGTGGCTGGGTTGAAATATTCCCACACTTGAGATAAGCCTGGCCGAGTTCTTTTCGCTGCAGCTTCTCCTCCATCCGTGATGGTTTCACCGCGAGCAGCCATCTTCCGCATACACTCCCGTTACCAGGCAACCGCGACGCATCGACGCATTTCTGTATTCGATTACGTCTAATATGTCAACGAATGCTATGCTAGTGTATTTATTTGTATATATTTTATTCTACTTCTTCTGTCTTAATATTATTTTATTTCTTGCTATGTGCTTTCATTAAACAAAAAAAACTTTTTTAACTGTTTGCACCAACAGACCAAGACAAATTCCTTGTAATGTAAAAATTACTTGGCAATAAACATGATTCTGATTTGATCTTCTGATCGAATCGCCCCACCCCTACATCCAATACCATTAAAGCAGCATTAATATAACCTAAGCTTCCAGCCCCACCTGTAGCACGGACACACCAGAGAACTTAAAGCAGCTGATGTTATTTTAATGTTACTGAAAGGCAACTTGGAGCCAGTTAGTGCAGCTAAACATCACAAATGCTTGTTATTATATCTCAACATTTAGACACATGCATTATCATTCTGTAGATGCATGTAGGACTTTGAATAATCCTGCACTAGTTTGTCTCTGCATCCGTCTTTAATGTTATTATGTGGATATTTGCTGACTAGAATGTAAAAAGGTGTCACCGCTGTGTTTCATTTTATTACAAGATGAGTTAATGAGCCTCCAAATCAGAATATAAATGCACACGTAAGGAAACACACATGCGGTTAATGTGTTTATACCTCATCTGTCGCTGAATAAACTACTCATCATCCGTCTGTCTGATTTTCATTTCACGTGTTTTATATTGGGTTGTAATAGTCTGGATTTCGGAGGCATTCATGCTGCTTTTGGAACTTCTGTTAGAATTCAAAGAAAAAGTGGCTTTTATGCCTTCAACTCAACTTTCATAGCTTCCCAGATAAAGATAAGACGCCTGCTCAGAGGTTCGTGATGCAGATTTTAGATTTAAAGCTTTTAATATTTAAACGGGAGCGTCACCTTTTCCCCGCCCCACAATATCTCATTAGAAATGTTTGGCTCCCTCTGCTGGTCGTTTTGCTCATTGCAGCTCGTAGTTGTTGGTTTGTTTTTCATCCCTGCGACCTCTCGAGTGTTGTTATAAAACCACAGACATGCCGGGAGGATCTTTATAGCAGATCCTGTGGACTAATTAGACTTCGCTGTTGGTGTCTTCAGGCCATTCCAGCGCACCGTCACCATGCACAAGGACAGCTCAGGCCACGTGGGCTTCATCTACAAGTCCGGTAAAATCACCTCGCTGGTCAAGGACGGTTCTGCTGCTCGCAACGGCCTCCTGACCGAACATTACATCTGTGAAATCAACGGGCAGAACGTCATCGGACTCAAGGTCAGACATATATTTGTTATGCTGCGTGAGTACTTTGTAATTTGTAAGACGAGATGACTGATCTTCCACTGTGCAGAAAACAAAAACTAAAAAACTACAACTGTGTTTGGAAGCTGATTTTAAGTTTGCTGGTTTTGATTTTTAGCTGCTCTAATAGCAGAAAGTACTAAAACGTAAGTGCAGCACTCAGCAGCTCCAAGTCTGTTTGGTGTTTAGTACGAATGAGTAAAACATTGGTGAGTAGTTTGCTTTCAGTCCAGTAGACGTGTAGTTTCTGTTTTACCCCGTGGTGCAGATGTTACAGGTGTTTTAGCAAAGTTTTGTGCTTCTAGCTTTTACAGTTTTTCTCCAGTGATTCGATGCAACTCTGCAAACTCAGTGCTCATAACTGCGATACATTCTCTTTGCCTTTGTTTGATTCCATTTCCCTGCACACAATTTAGTCTTTACCCTTCGTACAGCCTCGACGTCGGTTTTATTCATGGTGTGAGAATTTATTTAGAAGTAATTAACAAGTGCGAGGTTGAAGCAGGTTGGTCGCTTCATGTTGGCTCGAAAAAAATGGCAAAGAAGCTAAGAAAAGTGGACGTGATGTTGGGATATGTGAGCCAAAGCTGGTAAAAATCTTGATAATGCTAATGCTAACTGAATTACCAGCTAGCACTAAAATTTAGCGGTTAGTTAAATGGTAGCATTTTCACTGGTCACTACGTGGAGCATCTCCTAAATGGGTTTGGGTCTGTTGAACGTGGCAGTGCTGTTTGGATTAGCAGTTAGCATTAGCATTTAGCAGCTAGCATCGGCACTGGTCACTACATGTAGCATCTCTTAAACGGCCCTGGGTCAGCTAAACGTGGCAGTGCTGTTTGGATCAGCAGTTATCATTAGCATTCAGCAGATGGCTAAATGGTAGCATTGGCACTGGTCACTACCTGGAGCATCTCCTAAACAGGCCTGGGTCAGTTGAACGTGGCAGTGCTGTTTGGATTAGCAGTTAGCATTAGCATTTAGCAGCTAGCTAAATGGTAGCATCGGCACTGATCACTACATGTAGCATCTCCTAAATGGGTCTGGGTCAGTTGAACATGGCAGTGCTGGTTGAATTAGCAGTTAGCATTAGCAATTAGCATTTAGCTAAATGGTAGCATCGGCACTGGTCACTGTTGGTGTTTAAAGTAACTTGAAGTGACCACAGCTGTGTCATGCCGGCTACGCTGGGGTTTGATGAGACTCTACTGGCCTTTAAGAGCAAAATCAAAACCCAACAACGGCTACAAAATCGGTCAAAATTTAGTTTTAACTGCAGCATTTTTTCAGTTTGTCTTGAGGTGGGTCATTGTCGCATTTTATCTTTTGTTTTTTGAGGTAAAAACTAGAAATCAAGGTAAAAATCAACTGCACTGATCAGACTAATTAAAGCTAACTGTTAGCTTTAGCTTATTTAGCCACCATCAGCTTAAATGGTATGAAAAAATAACACTACTTAAGGGAGTCATGCTAAAAGCTAACTAACCTAGCTTAGCAGAGTAGCAGTAAGGGCCGTCTCTGCAGCCTTTTACTGTATGGAATTAATGTGGTTTGTTGTATTAAAGCACAATTAAACCAAATGTTTAGTAGTCTGCTTTTAAAGATGTGTTTTTTGGTTGTTTTATGGAAGTTTTTTGACATTAATTTAGCCTAAAAATCCAGAAAAAGTCCACCACAACAGTCGGTGTAGTTACTGTAGATGGTGCATTTCAGTAGCGACTGTGGTTTGGGTATATTACTGCAGGAATCTTACTTTAGGGGACACTTGGAGGTCACATCTGACCCTGGATTTATCACATAAAGCTTTTATAGCTCAGAAAAGATCCTTTTTGTCACAGTATTTCTAATGTGACCTGATGTCAAAGAAGCAGGTTAGAAGTGATCTTGATGCACTGTGGTGAAAAAGGTGGCTGCTTTCTTCTTAGTCTCATGACTGAGGAGGTCCGAGTCGATTTACTGTAGGAGGAGTTGGAATAAAACACTGTTTGGAGCCTTTTTGCTTCTAATAAGACGTCACTGGAGAAAAACTGTGAAGTGAATGTGTTCCTAACATTGATAGAATAACTACAGGAGGTCTCACATGTTACCGTCTCCCTGTGAAACTTCAGGACTCTCAGATCAAGGACATCTTGAGCACCTCTCCGACCGCCATGACCATCACCATCATGCCCAAGTTCATCTACGAACACATGATTAAGAGGTACGACGTTTCCCTGCTTCATCATCCACTGTCGGTTCTTAAACACTCGAATCCACTCGGTGAGGGTTTGTTGTGGATCTATGTCTGGACCAGAGCTGCTGAATGAAGCCACCTGACTCCTCGGTACCACTGTGTTTACAAGACGTTAGTATCCAGGGAGGGAATCAGTGTTTAGCCAAACATCTCAGAAAGAAAATCCAGTACCTGTGGATTATGGATGTAGTAATACTGCCCAACATTTATTAGTTTGTTTGATATATTCTAGGGCTGTCAGACGATTAGAATATTTGATCGCAGTTAATCACAAATTAATCACACATTTGTATCTATTCTAAAAAAAGTACAGGTTAGTGCAGTACAATATACTACATTATAACATAGTACAGTTTACTACAATACACTATAGCACAGTACTATGTAGTAGTTTAGTACACCATACTACAGTATAGTGGAGTACTAAAGTTTATTACAGTATTATTATTACAGTATAGTACAGTGCAGTATACTACAGTTTAGTACAGTACTGCATATTACAGTCTTCTACAGTACTTTAGTCCAGTGGTTCTCAACTGGTCCAGCCTCAGGACCCACTATGTCTCTATTAATAACAGTCGGGACCCAGATTTTTGAAGTTTGCTGTTCCTGTTAACAAATTAAGGTTTACTTGGGTGGAGTCTCAACGCATTTTGATACAATTTAAGAAAAATTTTGGCTTATTTTTGTGCTAATTTTGGTATTTTTGGACGCTTTTTCCAAGTTTGGGGCATGTTTTGGTCCATTTTGACAGATTCTGAGCACATTTTGGTTCATTTTTGTCACATTTTAGCATAAATTTCTCCAATAAGCTGTCAGAGCCAAACCTAGAGGCAACTACTGGTGTCACCACCACTAAATATCCTGCCATTGAAAGCAAACTGTGTCATAAGAAACACGTCCTTCAAAATAAAAGACTTTATACTGCTACTTTTCTGCTTCTGTGACCCTCTAAAAATGGCTTCACGACCCACTCTTGGGTCCCGACCCACCAGTTGAGAACCACTGATCTAGAGTACATCTAAGTAAACTATACTACAGTTTAGTATCGTATAGTATGGCGGTACTGTGTAGCCCAGTGCAGTAATGTTTCTCTGTATTAGTTAAAGAGCCTCGTAGACTCTGGAGGTTCAAACAGACGTTTATGTGGATCATGTGGAGTTTTTCTGTCGACATGTGAAGTTTATCAGATCAAAGAATACAAGAACCTGTGTGTTGATCTGTTATCCGTTAAAACCCAGATTTGACTAGTGATGACATTAATGATGGATCAGGTTTATTTCAGACGTAATTGACTCTGAGTCCACGTCAGGTTCAGTGCTGATGAAGCTCAAAGTGTCCTGTAGCTGTGGAATCAGTCTGATGCCGAGTCGGGTCAAACTAACCGAGCTGCAGATGTAAAACCAACCGGATGTGTTGCTGTTTGCAGGATGTCCACTGGTCTGCTGCGGTCAGCCATGGATCACTCCGTCCCAGAGGTGTGAGGACCAGGAGGAAGCATCGGGACGTCTACAACACGGAGTCTCTCTCCTTTCCTACTCATGTCTTTATCTGTCGTCATACCGAAGCACCTCCTCCGTCACAATCACCTCCTCCTCATCGCTAACATTCTCTTAAGATGCCTTGTTTTCTATTCTCCAGTATATTCTTTACCTTCTCCGTTTCTCCTCATCTCTGTTGACATTAGTCCTTTTTATATGTTAACCTCGTAGTCTGAGTATTACACGTTTATTATGTTTGACATCATGGGCAGTACACAATGTTGTTTTTTAAAGCCATGCACACGATCATGGGTCCAGAGCTTCCTCCTCAGCGTGGAGACGAGTCGGCGACGGTTCACCGTTTCTTTTCAAAATGCTGTAAAAGCCGTCGGGCAGCCAATCAGAGCCCGGCATGCAGAGTCACGGCTGCGCTCCGAGTCCCTGCACTTCAGCCCCTAATGTGTAAATAATCCGATTAAACCCTGACGAAGCAGATTCCAGTGTACAGTCATTTTTAGGACCAGTAGGTTTTAGCGAACGGGTTGTTTTTAAGTTGACGCCACTCACCGGTGACGATTAGTGTTTACTCTGCTGTCGTGATTATCGGTATTCTTTTCTCGCTGTCTCTAGAGTCGGTTAAGAGTTTCGCCGTGGCCGTTTCCGCCTCCTCCAGCAGGTGGCGGCGTTTCATCGCAGCACATTTCCAGCCTCCGATCCAGGCATTAAGAACACTGTGTGCACATTTCAGGGGGAAGTGTGGGGAGAAGAGGCAGCACGCAAACACTATGGAGGGACGTCAGCGGGGGGTTGCGGAGCGTTTTGTGGTCTCGTGTTTCAAACGGTCGTTTCCAGAGGAGCCGCTGGCGTTTGTCTGGAGGGGTCTGTGCTGCAGACCCACTAAGTGCACTTTCCATTAACCTTACAAGAGGCCGCCTTTCCTTGTATCCATTTCAGCAGCAGTGACGTTCAGCATCTTCACTTCCTGTCATCGTGTTTGTGGTGCCTCATGTGAACAAGAGAACTCATGAAAACAAGTGTAAAATAGGAAACTGCTCAAATTCGATGCTGAAAGTCGAACCGAAGGCGCGTCAGATTCCTCGGTTTGAACCTGCCGCCCTCCGCTAGGTGTTGTTCAGGCCTCCTTCCCCTCTGTAAGATTCCCTCCTCGACTGATGAGCACAGCGAGGCCGAGCAGCGCTCGCAGTTTTTGAAATTTCTACTCGTTGTGTAAGATTTTCTCCTTTTAATGCTGTTTGTGTTCGGATGCATGTATTCCTTTAATTTTCTAGGTATGCAATCTGATAAACGTCGCTGTCATTCTGTATAAAAAATGCTAGAAAAAATCTAAAAGTTTATATACGAATGTAACCGAGATAATATTGTAAAACAAATAAAGTCTTTCTGTTCACACACATGTTTGTTTTCACTCTCAGTTGATGATAAATGCAACAAAGCAGACAAACAAACACACATAAGGACAGCAGACATGTTTCCTCCATGCTGTTTAATGTTGGGGCTTCTGGTCTTTCTTTATACAGTGTGGTGGGAGATGGAGTCTAGTGATGGTTTTACTGTACGCACTACTATTGCCATTAAAATAGGTATTTTCCATGAGGCTATCTGTAGATACTAATGATGTCTTCCTATACAAGGCGCTGGACGTCCCCGGTGGAGGCATGTTAAAGGACTGGACGTCTGTATACATTAATCATCGTTACATATTCGAGGGGATACAGACAGTCAGACAAGGAACAAAGCAGAAAGTGACGATACACATTCAAATATTGCCCAACGAAAATCGCCTGTTTTCCACAAAAGATATTCAGCGTCACACGTGTCGTCTATGATCGGTCACCACCACCACGTACTGTACACGGGCACTACAGCAGGAAGTCCAGGTGCATTATGGGACGCAGGACGCTCTCCTTGGCATTGCATTTTCAAACGAGTTCAGTGTGATGAAGGTTCAGTGGAGGAAAGCTGGATCAAACTTTAAACGACTGCAGGGACAGAAGCCTTTAAATTAGCGGACAGTCAGAATGTCGCTGATTAAACGGCTAAATGTGGACGAACAAACGCCCCGAAGGACCAACCATGTGACTGTGTTCATCAAACCCCATTAGGACGAAGACGGAACATCGTAACGCATAAAAATAAAACACCAGCTTACATCAAACATCACAGCAACCCAAATGACAAAACGCCTCTGAATACTGAGTCACATGACGTCCCAGAGAAGATGAGATTATGACTTAAGTGCATCAAATAAACACTGGCTGCCATCTTGTATGAATAAGACACTAACTGTGTTTACAAATTCAATAACAGATGCACAACATTCACCATTATCTTGTTGCCTGAAGATAAAAAAAACTTGTGTTAATGATGTAAAATGATAACTTGTGTGTATAAAATCAATTACACGAGCGAACAAGAGCTAAATGATAAATAAAAATGATTATACAGTATTTTCTCTTGTATGAACGAGGCAATAACCTGTGTCAAAAAGACAATAATATACACAAGATATTAAATGACAACTTGTAGAACAAACTAATAACTTCTGCAAACAAGATAACAACTTGTAAAATCAAGATAATAACAGGTGAAAATTGAAGCTGTGAGCAGTGTTTGACAGGTACATCCGTGTTGCTCAGCTATTGCGTGCATGTCCACCAGGTGGCGACGTGACAGAGGCAGGACGTCGCCATATGTCTGTCATCAGGGCCGGACTTTAATCATGCATGTAAAGTTTGAGGCCGATCGGAGCACATAAAGGCTAGTTAGACAGCACTTCCTGTTTCTTTCATGGCAAAACGCCCAAACGCCGCGGGTCACCACGGCCACGCCCTCATACTTCTGCGGCACATTTTGATAGCTTTTGCTCGCCAATGGCTGTTGCACATACCAGCCAAATTTGAGGCCTCTCGGAGTTACCCCTAGGATGAGTTCACGCTGGACAATTGGAAAAATTTCTCCAAAATCGCCAAAAATCTGGCACGTAATTGAAAATGGCGGACTTCCTGTTGCATTCTGGGTATGGGTCCTTGAGGCTTTTTTGTGCGTCTTGACGAGACGCATATCCATACCGAATTTCGTAGCTGTAGGTGAAACGTAGCTCGGGGGCCAGATTTTTCTAATTTTGTAGGGGGCGCTGTTGAGCCATTTTGCCACTAAAATGTGCAATTTCCACAAAATATTAAATTTTTCGCCAGGTCTGATGTTCCTGCCAAATTATGCGTGTTTACGAGTATGTTTAGGGCCTCAAAAATGCCACTCAAAAGGCAATAAAATAATAATAATAACCCAAGGGTTCTACACACCGGTGCTGCTCGGACCTTAACAAGACAATAACTTGTAAAAACAAGATAACAACCTGTGAGAAGAAGCTAATTTGCATGTACAAGATGTTGACGTGCACAAATAAGATAGTTACTTATAAAAAAACCAATATAACTTATAAGAACAAGATGGTAGCTTCAGAAAACAAGATAGTAACTCATGTAAACCAGTGGTTCTCTACTGGTCCAGCCTCAGGACCCACTATGTCTCTATTAATAAGAGTCGCGATCCAAATTGTTGAAGTTTGCTGTTCCTGTTAACAAATTAAGGTGTATTTGGGTGTAGCCTCAACGCGTTTTGATACAACTTGGGAAAATTTGGCTTATTTTTTCCTCATTTTGATATATTTGGACGTTTTTGCCAAGTTTTTGGGCATATTTTGTCCCATTTTGACAGATTCTGAGCACATTTTCGTATATTTTTGGGACGTTTTAGCGTAAGTTTCTCCAATGAGCTGACAGAACCAAATCTAGAGGTTAATAGTGGGCAACTACTGGTGTCCTGCTATTGAAAGCAAACTGTCGTAAGAAACATATCCTTCAAAATAAAAGACTTAAGCTTCTGCGACCCTCTAAAAATGGCTTCCCGACCCACCAGTTGAGAACCACTGGTGTAAATGACATTGGGATAACGTGGACCAGACAACTTTCCATATATTCATCACCTTGTTTACACAGTTTACGCGCAACATGGAAAAAAAATACATCTTTCGGGGCGTCAGACGATTCATAACTCAACATTTCAGGAGTCTGATTTTACAGCAAGAGCCTTGAACGAAGTAAATCTATCAGCACACATCGACACACGTGACCACATGCTGCTGCTAGCTGTAGTGCATAGAGGTAAATTAATGGGTTTACATGACGCTGCCGCCCACAAGCAGCCCCAACTCCTCAACCTGAACCTGCTTTCGCTCCGAACAGATGCTTTCCGTCCCCCGTCGCCCTGCTTTTATTCAACAGGAGTCATTCAAATGCCCTCCATCATTAACGCACATCCTCACAGGATTACAGTTTATGGCTTCTGGTCGGACAGGAAAACGTTTCAGCCTCCAAACCGCAAAGTTTCACTCAGTCTGGAGACGGAGACGCGACTCGAGACGGTCTCCGAGGCATCGCTCGGCCTCTTCGTGGATCTCAACGACACACGGCGATTAGCATGATTGTCAATGATGAATGACAGTTAGACAGTTTAAACACATCCTCTACCAGCAGCACGGCACAGATGCTTATTACTTTTGAGAGTTTGTGGTCAAATGTAAAGAAATCAAACCCATAACTACGAGGACGTAAGAATACAGACTTACAGCATTCGTAGGAACAACGGCGTGGATCTTAGTGGGTGTTTTTAAGGGCGAAACGCTAAAACATCTGCATTATCTCACTTCCTCTGCCTCATTTTTGCCTCAAACGTCATCATCATTACATCATCAACGGAGAAACCAGGCGGAACTCAGCGGACGAACGACACTTTGGAAACGTACACAATCCGAACTTCAAGTAATAGCTTCAAATTCATAAAGTGAACAACAGTGCAAAACATGTCAACCGAGGGAAACGAGCACAAATGAACCGAGTGTTTTCCTCAAACGAGAGCTCAACGAATCGGTTGGCGTCAGAATGGTTTCGCTGGTTGCGTCCGAGTGTTTTGGCTTCGGAGTCTCTGACAGAAGCATCTGGGTTTTACACCGCTGGGTTCATGGACGGATTACGAGACGACAGGCCTCTGGGCAAAGAAGTGAAGGAAAAACACCCACACATCCTGATTGGTCGGGTTTCTGTGGTTGTTTTAGGTATTTTTGTATTTGCTTTGTGTCTTTTTGTAGTTGTTTTAGGCCTCTTGTGGTTGTTTTGTGTCTCTTAGTGGTTGTTTTAGGGTCTTTTGTAGTTGTTTTGTGTTTCTTTGTAGCTGCTTAGATCTTTTGCAGTTGTTTTGTGTCTTTTTGTGGTTGTTTTAGGTCTATTTGTAGTTGTTTTGGGTTTGTTGTGGTTGTTTTGTTCCTCTTTGCAGTTGTTTTGGGTCTATAATAGTCGTTTTGAGTCTCTTTGTGGTTGTTTTGAGTCTTTTTTTACTTCCTTTGGGTCTTTTTGTATTTGTTTTGTGTCTTTTTGTGGTTGTTTTAGGTCTTTTTGTGGTTGTTTTAGGTCTTTTGTAGTTGTTTTGTGTCTCTTGTAGTTGTTTTTGGATTCTTGAGGTTGTTTAGGGTCTCTTTGTAGTTGATTTGTGTCTTTTTGTGATCGTTTTGGGTCTATCTGTATTTGTTTTGTTCCTCTTTGTAGTTGTTTTGGGTCTTTTTGTTGTTGTTTCGTGTCTCTTTGTGGTTTTTTGGGCCTCTGTGATTGTTTTGAGTCCATTTGCGGTTGTTTTGGGTCTATTTGCATTTGTTTTGTGTCTCTTTGTGTCTCTTTGTAGTTGTTTTGTAGTTGTTTTAGGTTTGTTGTGGTTGTTTTGTTCCTCTTTGCAGTTGTTTTGGGTCTTTTTGTACTTGTTTTTGGTCTATAATAGTTGTTTTGAGTCTCTTTGTGGTTTTTTTATGTCTCTTAGTGGTTGTTTTGAGTCTTTTTTTTTACTTCTTTTGTGTCTTTTGTATTTGTTTTGTGTCTCTTGTAGTTGTTTTTGGATTCTTGAGGTTGTTTAGGGTGTCTTTGTAGTTGATTTGTGTCTTTTTGTGCTTGTTTTGGGTCTCTTTGTATTTGTTTTGTTCCTCTTTGTAGTTGTTTTGGGTCTTTTTATTGTTGTTTCAGGTCTCTTTGTGGTTGTTTGGGCCTCTGTGATTGTTTTGAGTCCATTTGCGGTTGTTTTGGGTCTATTTGCATTTGTTTTGAGTCTCTTTGTGGTTGTTTTATGTCTCTTTGTGGTTGTTTTGAGTCTTTTTTTACTTGTTTTGGATCTTTTTGTATTTGTTTTGTGTCTCTTGTAGTTGTTTTTGGATTCTTGAGGTTGTTTAGGGTCTCTGTGTAGTTGATTTGTGTCTTTTGTGATTGTTTTGGGTCTCTTTGTATTTGTTTTGTTCCTCTTTGTAGACGTTTTAAGTCTTTTTGTAGTTGTTTTGCTCCTCTTTGTAGTTGTTTTGGTTCTCTTGTAGTTGTTTTGTTCCTCTTTGTAGTTGTTTTGGGTCTTTTTGTTGTTATTTTGGGTCTCTTTGTGGTTGTACATCTGTTTGTAGTCTTTCTAGACCTCCTAATGGTGGATCTAATGTTTTGTATTAACAGTCATTTTCTGAGCCCAGCAGACCTGCTCAGTAATCCTTCCATGACTTGGTTCCTATTAAACATCCAGTTTACTGTCTGTAGAAGAAAGAAGAAACACCACTTTCATCAAAGTCCTCTCATAATGCACAAACTCACACGAAGAAAATACCCTGATTCTAAACGCGACTACAACCCAGACGTCGTATTGATGTACATTTGGAGTGTCGGCCATGACGCAGCACTCCGTGTCTAGAAATGATCTGTGGAACAAATAATTTCGATTTATTCCCAGTGACTGACTAACTCTTGCACGGTGGACTCGAAACACACACTACCGGGTAAAAGCTACACCACAAGAGCATTAGGTTCAGCAGAAATATACAGCGGAGATCACAGACTGAGCACGACTCACTTCATTCAGATCTACATCGAGGTGTCAGACTGAGCCAGTGAGTATCTACAAACAAAGAGTCTGATCGTGACTACATGAGACTTTAGTTAGAGAGGTTTTCTAGAAGTGTTACGTGAAATGGAGGAAACCCAAATTGAAATCTGTTATTTTCAGTAATTTGGTTAATTTGCTTCGGATGTTTCATACAAGGACCAACCACACGACTGAGTACAGAAAATATTCCACCCTAAAATATAATCTGCATGTTTTCTCCCCAACATCACAGACTGCGATGTAAAGATATGAAAAGAATCGTCAGCCAGGTTTCCATCTGAATGTCGCACAACTTCCCATCAAACTCAGAGAAAATCTTCAGAAGAAAATGTAAATGATTATCTGTTTTCATCCAACACCATGAAGAGTTGGCTCACCGAGACAGGAAGCTGGCGGCGCTGATTCTCAAAACATATGCAGAAGAAAAAAAGCGTAGCGAGAAAACGTCTTTAACTGTTTCCATTGCACGTTTTTTTGCATTCGAGATTTCAAGTTTTTTCTTTTCCATTGTGGGGGTTTTACACAGGTGGACAGGAAAGCGGTTAATTGATCCGTTGGGGGTTTACAAACAAGATCAAAACAAGATTGTCAGGTTAAAAATGTGAGTCAGTGTCCAAGAGCATGAACTGTGATTGAAGTAACTCATTTTTTTATCCTTCCTGACCTGAAAAACTTATTATTTCTACCCCAGAATAGTGTCTCAGTGAAGACTAGTTTGTGATTGTCACTACAAAAGAATAAATACACTGAACAAAAACATAAACCCCCAATGTGAAATATTGGTGCCGCATGAAGTGCACCACCCAAAGTGAGCGTATACTGGGGACAATAAAAGGCCACCCCAACATGTCACATGTTGGCCAAAGCAGCAACGCCTCAGATGACTCCGGTCATGAGGGAACGTGTCATTGGCATGTTGGAAGCAGGAATGTCCACCAGAGCGGTCGCTGTGCAGCTGAATGTTCACTATCAGACGACAGGACGTTTGAGAGTTGGTTTCCAACAGACGGGCAGTACTGCAAATCCACCTCATCCACGTCGGCCACGTGTGACCACCCCAGCACAGGATGGGCACATCCGGCTGGTTCACTTGTGGGATGGTCTCAGACCAGCGACACGTACAGCAGATGAAACCTTTGGTCTGACAACAGACGCATCACACCAACATGCCAACAGTATACGCTCACTTTGGGTGGTGCACTTCATGTGGCATCAATATTTCACATGGGGCATTTATATTTTTGTTCAGTGTAACTGCCTAAATGATAATTTTCCAGTGCAGGGGTGCCCAATCCTGGTCCTCGAGGGCCCCTATCCAGCGTGATTTCCCTCTTCCAGCACACCTGATTAAATGATCAGGATCGTTATCAGGCTTCTGCAGAGCTTGACGATGAGCTGATCATTTGAATCGAGGACCAGGGTTGGGCACCCCTGTTCTAGAGCTTCTACAGAGTCATGGATCCGTTACTTGAACCAGATTTCTTGGACTGTATTTCAGGTTTCTCTCATCAAACGACAACTGATCCTGTTGAGATTCTAAAATAAGTCCTAGCTGAACATTTCAAGGACAAATTCTGAGCCTGCCATATAGAAAAATAACAAAAAGGACTACTAGTAAACGGAAAAACCTAGCTGGGTTTGGTGTGTTTCTACCCTCAGAACATGCCTGAGTTCAGTGTGTTGTTCTTTTCTGATAGTACATAAGCCCCATCTCAGTTTTGAAGATGTCAAAGTTCAATGAAACGAGTCAGCAGTTAATTAAACATGCACATTCTATATCAGAGTGGATTTTCTCTCAGTCATCGGCCAATAAACAGAGGGTAGCTTGTTGTAGCTTAGCTATACATGTATACGCTTTTATAAATATGCAGTACACAACAGAAGCGAGTACATCTCAGTGCAATATCACTTAAATGCCAAATCACCTCTCAACAACTGCATTATTTCGAGCAACGGACACACAAGTTAGAAGACCTGTGATCGGTTTTGGACCTATGGATTGTGTCTATCTGCATGTCTGCATCAAAAATTACCAGAGGAGTTTTAAAAATCTGATTGTGAGACTTCACAAAGATGGAAAAGCATACAGGGAGATCGGTGAGCGACTCAGAATCAGTCAAAAACACAGCTGCAGCAGTAATCAGGAGGTACAGAAGGAGCCATAGTACCACCAATCAGAGCCACAGCCACAAAACGGCAACATAAAACTTTGCCAAAATGCATGAAAAGAAGCTTGATGAAGGTTATGAGCACATTCTTTGGTCAGATGAGACCAAGATAAATCTGTCCAGCAATGGTGTGAATCTGGCCAAGACGACCACAGTGAATGCATAGGCCTGGCAGTGAAGCACAGAGGTCCAAGTCTGATGACATGGGGCTGCTTGAGTGCAAAAAGGGTATTTTAAAGAGAAAGGTGGAGCAACAAAACCCCTCCAGCAAAGAGCAGACATAGATTTACTACTGTTCAGCCTTAAAGTAATGCAGTTATTGTGAGGTATGAACATGTGACCTTTAGGCTATATTGCACTGGGCTGCGCTCATACTGTATTTCACGTACACACTCACCAACTCATGAACAATTAAACATGTCAGTATTGATAGGTTGACATATATCAGTGAATCTTTAACATTCTCCCTGCATTTAAGAACAAAAAACAATCAGCGTCAAACATCCAAGCATAGATCATTCATTTCAATCAGCTCATCCAGTGTTGCACAAGTCAGTCGTGTTGACGGACATCTAGGTAGCGACAGCAAGGACCACTGGGTGAGAGACAATGAGGAGCAGGACCAAACAGATTAGTTGACCAGTCTGAGATCATAGTCCTTAATGCACATTTCCCGATCTTTATACTCCTCTCGGCTGCTAACCTTGACAACAAGAGCAGGACAAGAGGGTTTTTTATTTTCCTCTACTCACACTGTAGGTATCTTCCAACAACTCCTACAGCTGAGGTTTGGTTAAGGACCGCCGAGGTTGCTGATCAGATCCCGCTCTTATATCTGTGACCCCCCCATGTCTCCCCCGCCTGCGGGGTAATGCCTCAGCCCACCTCCCCGGCGAAGTGAGTGCAGCGCCACAGTGCAACAGCCTCTCAGCAGGGACCCTATGTGATACATGGGCTGGCCACCACGGACCGGACCGCGACAAAGCCATGCCACCGTTGGCACCACCGGGATGGCCACCGCTAGCAGATCCACTAGGAAGTGACGACTCCAGTAGCTTTTCTGAATTGTCCCAGAATCTCCATCCTCTCCTGCAGCGCCCCCTGTTGCTCCCTGTTCTTTAGTTTCACTCTCGTCTTCGTCCTCGTCGTGCACCTCCACCACTGTGACGCCAGCTATCTCCTCACTGGAAGTGGATCTCCTTGGTTGTGATGTATGAGGTTGTTCTATGCCTGGAGATAATCCTGGGCTACTTGGACTCGGCTCAACTGTCTCTGTTTGGGTTGAGCCTGTTGATAGAGAAACTTCTTGCTGCTTGTCCTCCATTTTAAGGTTTGCAGGTGTTGCCCCACCCTTCATGCCTTCTCCACAGCATCCTCCGAACCTCAGCTCACCCTGTGTCTCTGCTGATATTTCTGCAAAATCGCACAGTTTTCCTTGCACTGCCTCCCCAACAGCCTGACCTTCCACCTCCTTCCCTTCCACTGAGCCCACCTCTGTCTGCTGCACTTCTTCTACCAGTCTGATCACTGGGGTTTCCGTCTTATCCTCTGTTGCAGAAGCTTCCTTCTCTTGATTCTCCTTCTCCTGTTTTTCGTCTTCCTCCTTTCCCTGTGTCCCGCCACACAAAGGACTCTCCATGGAACAGGCCACAGTGGCGGACCGCGGCAAAGGAGGGACCAGTGGTGTTTTGGAAACCGGGATTGGCTCCGTGGCTGTACTCATGATGGTCGCTGTGGTTACCGAAGTCGTGGTGGTAATAGAGTCCAGCTCCTCGTCCCCCTCGTCAGACATCCAGGTGGAGGTGGGGCTGCAGGCCTGGGACCGGAAAGTACGCTGCTCTGCGATGGTGTCAAGATCCGAGGGGTACCCTGCTGTGGCAGGGATGGGGCAGCTTTCCGTCTGAATGCCCATTTCCCTCAAAGGATGCAGGTACAGGTGGTGGTGAGACAGGCAAGGGTGGCTCATGCAGCTCACTCCTCCAAGACCACAACGAAAAGGTGCCAGACGTTCACCTGTGCACAGCTTCTCATAGGTGGAGGAGTGGGGCATAGTGTGTGGCACAGAGTGGGACAAATTGTGGGGAAATGAATGAGGTAAGGTGTGGGAGTAGGTGTGAGGCAGAGAGTTGGGAAAAGAGTGGGGCAAAGAGTTGGGCAAAGAGTGGGGCAGGGAGTTGGGCAAGGAGTGCGGCAGGGAGTTGGGCAAAGAGTGGGGCAAGGAGTTGGGCAGAGAGTGAGGCAAGGAGTGGGAGAAGGTCTGAGAGTAGGAGTTAAGTAAAGATGCTGTCTCCTCGGATAGAAAGGCGGCTTCCAGCAGCAGGTCAGCCCGGCTGGGAACGCTGCTCTCCCCACAGCACACAAACCCGCTGTCCTGGGTGCCGTCACCTGAAAGACAAGGAAAATCCGACCCGTTGCCATTGCGGTCCGCCAGCGCCTGATCACTCAGCTTGGTGTAGGTGGAGCTCCTAGTCAGAGAACGTGCTGGAGAACCATCGCAAGAGCAAGACCCCCTACCTCCTACTGTCTGTTTGGGTACTCCCCCAGGACTTTCCCCTGAAACAGATGCTGGTGCTGAACCTCCAACACGGGTCCGACAGCCCGGTATGGCTTCCCCCTCCTTGGCTAATCCGGCCTGGGCCAACTCCATGCTGAGCAAAAGGTTCTCGAGCTTGTGGTTCTGAGCGTTGATGTCCTGAAAGTACTTCTGGACCCCTGCGTCCCCGCTGAGTCCCCCGGCATCGCTGAGCCTGGCGCGAACAGTGTCCACAGCCTGTTTGAGCTGCTGGATTTCCTGTCGCGCCTCCTTCAGGGCCAGCTGAGCCTCCACACGGTGACATTCCTCCTCAACCCAGTCCTCCTGCATCCGGTAAAGCCGACCTCTCAGCTCATCTATCTCTGTGTCCCTAAGAGGATGGAAATTGGGGAAAGTGTTAGAACCTGAAGGAAGCACAGAACAACAACAAGCCAAACAACAATATAACAAACTTTCTGGATAGTTTCTCGCCTCACCTGTCCTGCAGTGTGTGCATGGTTTCTTTTAGCCTGGCCCGCAGGTGTCGGATGCACACCTCCTTCTGCTGCAGGGGTGTGAGGTATTGCTCTGGTGGAGGCGGGCGAATCCCATGGTTGTCTGTACATGATGTGTACTTCTGGTGACGTCTGGAAACAAAGGATACAGGAAAATGAAAAGCAATCATGGTGGTGATGGTGGAGTCCTTTTTAATAATAATCTATACTTTACTAGTCCCAAAGGGGAAATTCTTTCCCTGCATTTGACCCATCCTATTCACAGTCAACCTTAACTACATATACAGTCAAGCGTTAAGGGTCTTGCTCAGGGGCCCAACAGTGGCCGCAGTGGGGGTTTGATCCTCTGACCTTCTGATCACGCACCACCACTGTGCATATATTGCTTTGTAGGAAGGGGTTGAGCATTGAAGCTCAGTTCTTCAAAGCACTGAAAACTCTCAAGTGCCAAAGAACTGGCCTGAACATCAGGCATCAGGTTTGACAGTTTGGTTATCCCTTCTTGTTTGGATAGCTCCTTATTTACAAAAAGAACATCTGGTAGTGTTTAGACCACTTTTGAGAATTTCTGGTTTCATACCCAACTTGGACCAGTCCTACTATCAAACCTGTTTAACAGATTTTGAACATTGGCTTGGTATCATCTACAAGTCCAACATGTTACCTAACAGTGGCTTATTTTAATCTAGCGAGCATCCATCCATCCATTTTCTACCGCATATCCAGGGCCGGGTCGTGGAGGCAGCAGTCTAAGCAGAGAGCCCCAGACGTCCCTCGCCCCAGACACCTCCTCCAGTTCTTCCAGTGGGACCCCGAGGTGTTCCCAGGCCAGCCGAGAGACATAGTCCCTCCAGCGTGTCCTAGGTCTTCCCCAAGGCCTCCTCCCGGTGGGACATGCCCAGAACAACTTCCCAAGGAGGCGTCCAGGAGGCGTCCGGAACAGATACCCGAGCCACCTCAGCTGACTCCTCTCGATGTGGAGAAGTAAGAACTCTACTTCAAGCTCCTCACCCTATCCTAATCTATCATCTCGAAAGCAACACTTGCATTTATTTGGAGTTGTGTTTGCGTTCTCCTGACAAAAGTACGTCCAGTGTTCACTGTAGCAGTGTTGCAGCCAACTCTGGACAGAAATCTTTGGCAGCTATCTATCCATCTATCCATCTATCCATCCATTACTATACAACGCTTTATCATCTATGGGGTCACAGAGCTTTAGCAGCTAATTGTGCCTAAATGCTAACAGCTAACTTTGTCTGAAAGAACTTGGAAACACAAGCTGGGTAAGTGGAAGAACCATTCTTTTAGTTTCACCTGTGACTCGATGACAAAGTTGTATTTCATGCATTCTAAAGTTCCTAATTAGCCTCTCACTGGATCACTATGCATCAACATGGCAGAGCGGTGTAGGCGATGGATATGAGAGGCAATCACACATAATACTTGACTTCAGTTTAGAAAGACGTTACACCAAGAAACTAAAATATAGCTAAAATAACGTTCACGTTTCGTGGATGATGCCATGTTGAGAGGCATGAAGTCGGGATGTTGGGATGTAGCCCGAGTTTCCTAGCTGGAGTTTGAAGTATGTAAAAAACTTTAAAACTGCGTCGCAACATGTTAGAATAATTGTGCTTATTTTAAGAATTATTCTTATTAGGTAATCATTGAGTGACTGTCAGGACTTTAAAGTCTACATGTCAGCAACCATGAATCACCATAAAACATTCCAAGCTGTATGTACTCACAGTAAAGAACACAGAGAACTGACCCATTAAGATTGTGTAAGTGACACTTATCTTATGCTGACTCTTGTACTGATTGTTTACCAAATAAACGAGCCAAGGACAGACGGACTACCAGAGAGCTGGAATGCTGTAGTGATGCATCCTGCAGAGCTGTAGTGTCCGTTCTCTCCTTGTGCGCAAGTAAAAGACCTGAGCTCGTGAGTGCCGTCTTCCTTCCTGGGCTGTGTGTATTTTCATGTTTTGAACCTAACACTACACCAGTCTTGTCTGCAGGCACTTTCTGCTTGTTTCCACCATCTTCAACCTGTTGTTTTTATACAGTTCAGGACTGTCCCAGATTCTCTTCAGCCTAGGTAAGAAGGTAGGTGGCAGCGATCTGTAGATGTTACGTACAGATCTGAAGTCACTGTGCAGTTTGATGCTTTTAAGGTAGTTTAAAGTAGAAATTTTACAGCTTTATCACCCTGTTGTAAACTACAACAATGATTCTTATTATTATGAGCTGGGTGACAATTCCCCGTGGGTATGCAACACAGTCAAAGTATGAAAGTATAGATGAGCACAGTAGATAGAAGAGACTGAAAGTGCACCTTGCATCCTTTTAGAAACTGAAATTCAGGGAATCATTAACACTTAAAAAACCAATAACATTCAAATTGGACCTTTCACTGTCGCCCACATCTCTTTTTCTGTAATGAAATGAATATTAAATCCGATTATCGGGCTGTTGACACAACTGGCACATCGAGTTCTGCTTTCACTGAGTTAATAAGTCAAACAGAGCTTCATTTTGTATCTGTTCTGAGATGAGTGCAGTTTTTCTCCATTTCAGGCCCTGTAGTTTCTGATGTCTCACCCTTTGGTGGGGCTGCAGTCGCTGCCTTTACATGAGCCTGAGTTGCTGCTGCTGCTGAGGGAGGCGTTGCCATAGGGATCTCTATTGCTGGGCGTGGCCGGTGTCCGCCTGGGTCAAATCAAGAGGAGACGTGTTAGTCTGCACCTGGCAACACAGTCCAGACACTGAGGGAGCTACTGAGCAAAAACGTCATGAAACTACTGATCAGAACAGACGAGGATGCAGCAGACGTCAGTCCAGGTCCACGAATGCACCGATGTACCGACACAACACAGATACGCACAGAACAACCAGTCCTCTGGCTTATTACAGTGATGCTTTAACAACAAGGAGATGTGCTCCGCAAACATGAAAATCCAACTAAAAATCAAAACAAACTCAGTGACATCAAAGGGAGAGGCATTCCTCAAAAGAAATAAAGTAAGGACAGTTTCACCGGAATGAAAGAAAAGATAACAAACACAGAAAAGAAGGAGGGAGCAGAAGGTCAGACTGGGAATGATGGCGTGGAAACGACATGTTTTCCACATCATGAGACATTCACAGCAGTGCAACACGCCGGTCATTCCCATGCTTTAGAGGATCAACACTGATCAGGAGGGAGGAAGACAGACCGGGAGCGAGGGGTGGAGGGAGAGTTTGTCGAGCGGCTGTGGCGGTCCGGAGACTTGGTGGAAGTGTATCCTTTAGTCGGCGACTTGGTCGATGTATAACCTTTAGTCGGGCGCATTGAGACCATATAGCCTGTCTCCATGGGAACGTAGTCTAGCTCAATGAACCTGCAGTAGTCAAACCTGACCAGGCAGAGACAAGAGGGTGTTAATTACAGAGGACAGCTCAGCGGACCTGAACTATACAGCGTGCATGCTGTGAACGTATGCACATGGCGTTATTGGCATTTAGCTGTAATTCTGAGATCAAGCTGCAGCAGCGTCAAACATCAACAAGCATTCAAACAGTGAAGTGGCCCCGGAGAGGTAGGTGGCTCTCTAAAAGCCCTGCTTCAGTGGTCGAGGCTGCTTTCTTTGGTTTCCCACATGGAGCATTTCTGTGAAGCAGTTTGCAGCTACGAGACTTTTACTGGCAGGAACATAAAACTAAACCTCGGTGTCCTGAAACGCTATCTGCAAGAGATAAAATGTTCCCTCCTGAGGGGAGCAGGGAGCAGCAGCAGCATATGTATTGTCTCACAACAGCCTCATCATACAGGAGCATTTAAAGGCCTCACATTTTCTACAAAGTATTGAAAGTCTCACTGAATGCGTCTTCTACATTTTCCACCCAAAACACCACAAAGATGGTTCATTTCACCACGACTGGTTTCATTCCTGTTTCAGTGACTGCAGCTTTAAATGCATCTGGGCTGCTGCTGTCCACGCCCCCTTCAGGAAGGAGACTCTCTCTGCATCTGTGACTGACGGCACAAAGCAAAAACAGTGTGTAAGTAAAGGACTTTCTGTTGCTTCTAACTTCCTCTCTAAGTGATCATTTTACTTGGAAATATTCCAATATTATGGAAAATACATAAGAACATCTGTACTACTCTGCTGGCTGGAGGTGATTAGCTTAGCTTAGCATAAAGTCTGAAAGCAAGGGGAAACAGCTAGCCTGCCTGACTTTGCAGCAGTGGATGTCACCACTTTCCAAGTACAATAGAGACTTAAATCTAATTTGATGCATGACTTTTAGCTAAAAAGTTGTTCTGAAATATTATGGATATGCTTACACGCAACTGTATGCAAGCATTTGTGCATTTTTATGAAGTTATAAATACAGATTTTAATGTATGTTTGCTGTCTTTTTCATATGGTAATGCTTTGTTAGCTCAGGATTTATTCTATACTGCACTTTAGTTTCTGAATGAGTCAGGCTTAGTGACTCCCCTGTTTGTGCTAAGCTAAGCTAAGCTACGCTAATCACCTGTTGACTCTAACGTCACACTTAATAGTCAAACAGAATGAGAGGCACATCAGAGAATAAACGCCAAAGTATTACCATAAAGACCATGTCAAAGCACACACATCATCTAAGTAATAATGTTGTAAACACAGTAAAACACATTCATAGTTTCACCTTTCACATTGCTACTATCCTGCTAAAGAAAGCAAAGGTGAGTATCACAGTACAGGTGTATCAGCCAGGAGAAGGAAGGGCGATCTGTGATGGGCAACTTCTGTCAAGACTTCCTTTAATATTCGTTAATTAGTGATGTGGTTTGGTTTAAACAAATGCAAAGACCTGTTTCTTAAAAAGGACATGACTGTTGCCCAATCACGGGCCTCCACAGAGGGAGGCGGGGACAAGCAGGGCCAATCAGAGCAGCCATGGGGCACACAGGACACGGTAACTCCATGAAGCACTGCGGTCCAAAACGTGGACGTCGTGTCGCACCGAATTCGCCTTTGGATTCAAACCTAAACCTGTCAGAGCTATCCGAAAGAATCACCCGACTAAACGCAGGTGAAGCTAGCTGCGCTTCAATCCACCTGTTTTAACACACACCTGTGGGGCGTCAAAATCTCGCGTTACTGCCAAAAAAAGTTTTTTGTTTTTGCTTTTTTGGGTTTAAAAAAATCTTTTTCTTACAGATGAAAGTTGAAGTCATTAGCAACAACCGTTAAAAACTAGCGCTGTAGCCTCACGTGATCCAGTAGCATGTGGCGGCTAATGTTAGCTATTATTACAAAATTAACTTATATAAAAATTTGTCCAAAAAAAATTTGTTTTTCTTTCAAAAACAAAAAAATCTGGCTTATTTAGTGCAACCATGAATATTTTAGCGACTCAACTGCAACCAACAGTCACATGACAAAAAAATTCAGGACTTCTCGGCTGAACTGCAGGATGTGTACGCAAAAAAGAGAGGAAACGAACGTGGAGGGAAATTAAAAATAGTGAAAGCAAAACTAGTCAAATCTATAGCATATAGAGCCATCGTTTTATCCAGCCTTATCAAAGAAATTCATTTTTTTGTTGTTTTTTACGATTTACGGCATTAAAACTGTGTCGTACTGAACAGGAGACATTTGAGTTCTCTCTACTTGTTGCCATGTTTCGTCTGTTTCCATAGAGACGAAACAGCGACAGGACCAGAAAAACGCCCAGAAGATGCTCAAGGTCCGAGAGGGTTAAACGCTAATCTGGTTTTTATCATCGCTGCCGTGCCGAGTCTCGTGTCCTGTGTGACGAAACGATGCAGGAGGCCAGATATTGACGGCTCAACAGTTCTATGAAGATCAATATATGACAGAAGCCAAACAGGAAGTGGGCATTCAGGGGGGGAGCAGCCGAAGCGGTGAGCCTAAAAAGAATCCACAGTTGATCCCGTTGATCTGCTGGGATGGAGCCGGCCGGTGTGGACGGCTGCTCTGGTGGAGGTGAGCGTTCCCCAGGAGTCAGGTGTTGGTTAGAGTGAAATGCTCCTTTAAGAGACAGAGACTTTGCTCAAGAGGCTGAAGTCAATTCAGATAAACCTTAATGCACATTTCAGGCAACGCCGGTGTCTCACAGGGTGAACCAGTGATCACTAGTGATCACAGTGTGCTGCCACAGCAAAGTGTTGTTTGCATGAAGCCGCTAAACACATGCTGGGAGAAGCTACATGGTGCCAAATGGGTCCGTGAACGGTCCGTGTACGTCGCGGCCAATCGTTTTCTTATTTTGAGATTTCAAAATAAAAATGAAAAATTAACTGTTTCCCGTTTTTTTCAGTGATAATACAAAACGAAAAACTGAAAACAGGCCCTAATTCATTATCCATTATCCGTTATCCGATTTAATTAGATGTGCTGTAAATGGAAATTAAAATTAAAATACACCCGTGGAAAACTTATTTCTCTACTTTCTGTTGGTTTTGGCTCCGTGACCCGTCTGACTTCTGATGAGGAAGGATCTGGTATCTAAAGCTCCAGTGTTAGCTCACTGTTAGCAGACCTTGCTGTGTGCCGTGGCCTGATGAAGACCCACTGTGGGGTCCAAATGTTGCTTGGCTCACATTGTTCACTATTTCACAGTGGACTTTTCACCAGCGTGGGGTTTATTTGTCCCTTTGGAGGGACCTTGTGGTGCCGCTAGCTCTGCCGCTAGCGCTAAATCGCTAGCGTTCGGCTGCTTTTTGAGACGTTTTTGGGGAGGTTTGGAGGTTTTCTGTTACTTTAGCTTTGCTTTTTGGTTTCCTTCCGTTTCCTTAGGGTGGGGGGCTTCTGCCTTGAGGTGTCATTTCATTTGCGGGGTGTTTTTTGGGGTTTTGTTGGTGTTTTGTGCCATACATTAGTGGTAATGAAATAAAAATCCCTCAAAAAATGAATGCTCCGCTACATTAATGTACGGCAGAAAACACCAACAAACCCCCAAAAAACACCCCACAAATGAAATGACAGCTCAAGGCAGAAGCCCCCCACCCTAAGGAAGCGGAAGGAAACCAAAAAGCAAAACTAAAGTAACAGAAAACCTCCAAACCTCCACAAAAACGTCACGAAAAGCAGCCGAACGCTAGCGATTTAGCGCTAGCGGCGGAGCTAGCGGCACCACAAGGTCCCTCCAAAGGGACAAATAAACCCCACGCTGGTGAAAAGTCCACTGTGAAATAGTGAACAATGTGAGCCAAGCAACGTTTGGACCCCACAGTGGGTCTTCATCAGGCCACGGCACACAGCAAGGTCTGCTAACAGTGAGCTAACACTGGAGCTTTAGATACCAGATCCTTCCTCATCAGAAGTCAGACGGGTCACGGAGCCAAAACCAACAGGAAGTAGAGAAATAAGTTTTCCACGGGTGTATTTTCATTTTAATTTCCATTTACAAACACATCTAATTAAATCAGATAACAGATAATGGATAATGGATTAGGGCCTGTTTTCTGTTTTTCATTTTGTATTATCACTGAAAAAAACGGGAAACGGTTTATTTTTCGTTTTTATTTTGAAATCTCAAAATAAGAAAACGAATGGCCGCAGTGTAAACGGACCCAAATGGTTTCGTCTGATTCTTCCATGAATTCACCTGGTGACTACTAAGGTACATGACGGCGCCATGGCAACAGTCTCCGAGGTGACACAACAACACACAGGTCTCTGCTGGTATTAAATCCACCTTCTATCATGACACAAACACTGAGAATAAATCAGTTTAGTTATTATTTATGGTGAAATCGTGGAATTTAACGTGACCGACTTTTCACCGATGAGCCGTAGTTTACCAACCACACAGCGGCCTGTCAAGCTTTCAGTTCGTTAAGAAGCTGCAGAGGTGCACAAACGCCAAGATGATCTCATTTTAATTTAAAGAGTCTGTAGACGAGCATCTTTTGTTTACTTAAAACCAAAAATACAACAGCAGAAGATCTGGATTTAATCATGCATTTCTGTGCTATAACTCAAGCTGCAATCGTTAGCATGTCTGGCTAACGATTTTGCCGTAGCCACTAGCATTTTTATTAGACCATTTACTTACAAGAGAGTAGGATGTTTCTAAAGGAAAAGCAGCCAACACTTGTGTTTTCCTACTTTGTTTTGGTCGTGGATGGAAAATTAATTAGCATTTTTTAAATATGGTTAAAAATTTCACTTGGAAAAGTCGCTTTCAAAACAAAGTTGACTTCGTTAGCAATCAAATACACGGTTTCTCAAGATTTAAAATACTAAATTATAGCCTCATGTGATCAGTTTGACCACAGACTGTGAATAAAAGAGTCTGGGATTTAGCCGACACCCTGTTGGTCTTTAGACTTAATAACCAGGTAGTGGATCTGATTGGACAACCCGAGGACTCAACGCATGGTGATAGGTTAGCAACCTGTCAATCCAAACGTAGCACCGCCCTAAAACATGCCCTAATTAATCCTCTATTTTCTTCTAAATGGGATCATAATTTATACAGTGGACACCGTCATTATTGTAGGAGACTGAACGCTAGAGATTGAGACCATAAGGTCATTAGTAAAATGTTCACTGAGGCAACAAAACAAGTCAGATTTCTACATTTGGCGCCAACAGTTGGTCTTTTGACATAAGAAGGAAGTAGTGGATGTTATTGGGTGAACTAATGATGATAATAATAATGAATTGGTTTTATATAGGACTTTTCTAGACACTCAAATATGCTTTACATTGCGTTATTCATTCACTCCATACTCGATGGTGCTAAGCTACGGTCTCCCATCCAGGCACTGACCAGGCCCAGCCCCGCTTAGCTTCCCAGATCTGACGGGATCAGGCATCAACAAGGCGGTATGGCCACGTGAACTGAGGACATGAGGAACTGTTTTTGTCACCTCCATCTAATAGCAGGAACCCACTTTATTTAAAAAAGTGGTCTGAATTTCCAGCGTTTGATCTGTTATCAGCTTAAATCTGCCAGAATTGAAAGCTTGACAGACGCAGGTGCTAGCAAGAGGCTAACGGCTAATTAGCTCATGAGTTGCCTGTGTGTTGTTGTTGGTCGTTTTAGCTTCCAGGATTAGCTTTAGCGGCTACAGTGCATGTGAGAGCGACAGCTACAGCTACTGAGCATGCTCTCTGAGACTGTAACTGAAGTGTGGCTCACGCAGGCGGCGCCGGCACAGGGATGGCCACCGGCGCCGAGGCCGCTGGCGCCGCCGTCCCCGACCCCGCCGCCGCCGGCTTGGGCACCGGCACGGGCGAGGACGCCAGAATTTGCTGCAAGCGGCGTTTGGGCTGCAGCGCCTTCAGAGGGTTGAATCTGAGGAGGGAGAGACGAGAGGGAGAGCTACAGATTGATCCGTCTGCAGCCACACACCAGTCAAACCACAGCCACCGGCCTGGCTCCGGTCCAGACAGCACTCATCAGCCGGTGGGCCACACAGAGCATCAGCTGGATGACAGGTCTGATTAAAACACAGAATTACTTTACGGTTGTGATTATTCAGCTGGTCGGCCGGTGCCAGACTGGCTTTTAGTGCTGATTGTGTTCACCTGGAGACCCCAGTAAATCAACAGTCAGGGTTTAAACGAAGATCAACACACACAGTACCTCTGTTCTACTGAACCCTGAAATCTGAGCCTGAACGCCTTAAAGCAGTGGTTCTCAACGGGTGGGTCGGGACCCAAAAGTGGGTCGCGAAGCCATTTTTAGAGGGTCGCAGAAGCATGAACCCCCCCCAAAAAAGTAGTGGTATAAAGTCTTTTATTTTGAAGGACATGTTTCTTACGACACAGTTTGCTTTCAATAGCAGGATATTTAGTGGTGGTGACCATAGACATATATACGTAGACGCCGCATTGACTGTGGAGGGACGTGCCTAAAGCTCCTCCATCTTGGTACAGGGCTAGCAGAGGGGGGAGTGAATGTAAGTCTATGGAGGTAAGAGGTACTCCACAATCTTAAAGTAGAATTATTCACTGAATTTTCGACCGATTTCCAAACGGTTTGGTTTGTTAAAAACGTCACACATTTAGCTTTGACACAGGATGCTTGGATGCTTTTGTTCTATTTATGTCTGCCTGTCCGTCCTCCATGTCTGACGTTTGTAACAAACAATATATGTTGACAACTGATGGATTTATGATCACTTTTATAGTGCAGACATGTCATTCCTCTATAGACGTAATGCACTGTATGGGTGAGTGGCACTGTACCAAGATGGCCGCCACATAGGCACGTCGGCTCCAATCGGCAGCAGCAGTCAATGCGGCGTCTACGTATATATGTCTATGGTGGTGACACCAGTAGTTGCCCACGATTAACCTCTAGATTTGGCTCTGGCAGCTTATTTGAGAAATTTATGCTAAAACGTGCCAAAAATGAACCAAAATGTGCTCCGAATCTGTCAAAATGGGCCAAAATATGCCCCAAAACTTGGCAAAAGCATCTAAATATACCAAAATGAGCAAAAAATAAGCCAAAATTTTCCTAAGTTGTATCAAAATGTGTTGAGACTCCACCCAAATAAACCTTAATTTGTTAACAGGAACAGCAAACTTCAACAATTTGGGTAATGACCATTATTAATAGAGACATAGTGGGTCCTGAGGCTGGACCAGATGAGAACCACTGCCTTAACGGACGTAGAGAAGTCAACCCTGAATCCCAACAGACCCATGTTATCCCTTAAACCTGCGTCCGGTAAACAGGAAGTCCAGCAGCTGCAGGAGGAAACATCAATACAGTCGATGAACTGCGTCAGTCGAACACATCTGGTGTATTTGAGGCTCGTCTTCTCGTCAGTGAAACCACAACGCCTCTAATTAAGGAAGCAAAGATACAACCAGGACCGCAAAGAGACACAGGATGGGTTTATGGGACCACTGTCTCATAAGAGAAGTCATTCTTAGCTTGTTTTATCTGGCCTTCTTTGCTCCAAGCTGTAATTAATGGCTTTTATCGATGGGAAATAAATGTTTTATTAATGTTTCATGCATCAGTCATCAATTATACATCAGGACCAACCTGGCCTTGTGTCATTTTTTATTTTTAAAACACCTAATTCGTCATATCTGGGAACTCAAACTTAAGCAAACAACTGTTATATTAAGTGTTTATAAAGCCATTAATACAACCACATGCAAAGCTCTCATTAGAAAGTGGTGCCAAGTCCTGAATCAAAGGAAAGCTGCTCTGTTAGAGTGTTTTAAATAATGATACAGCACGTCTTGACACATAACACTGTACTAAAGAGGTCAGAGAGCAGCAGAACAATGAGAACCGGCTGAGAAGGAAGGGAGACGGTTTAACACACCGACGGCATCAGAGCAGCTGGTTCAGAACATCTGGATCTGTGTTAGTCACCTCTCAGGACTTACAGCAACGTAGGAAGCTTCAACCCAGCAAGCAGGGAACGTTCCCACAACGTTACCTACAAGTTCTATTAATCTGAATGATAAAATATCTAATGTTCAAAGAACGTTTTAAGGATATTTATCATTTCTAATAATGTTCCTGTGAGGTTAAAAGTGAACTAAGACAGAACGTTTTAACATTCAGAGGATGTTTGGAGGATGTTGTCAGATTATGTTCCATGATAACTAAAGAAGAACGTTCTCAAAACAACATTCAGAAAATGTTTTCCAGACGTTATCGAGGCCTCAGAAGACAGAATGTGGTTTTAGAAAATGTACAAAGGTGGAACATTTTACCTGAAATGTTCTGAGGATGTTTTGTGGACGTTGCTGTTGAGAACGTTCTTCTATAAAACGTTCCAACAATGTTACATGATAACAAAGAAGGATGTTCTCAATGCAACATTTGGAAAACAGTTCAAGAACATTTTTAGAACGTCGTTAGAGAACTTTCTCCTTAAAAATTCTAGCTGAGTTAAAGAAAGACCCAACAAGCAGAGAACATTCCCACAACGTTACGTTATGTAGGTACAGGAGTAGTGTTGCCGTGGATCCAGACGGTGATCCAGATCACCGTCTGGATCCAGGAATGTTCTCCAGGATTCTTTATCATTGGGAGATAGGGCAACGTGCATGGATATGTGCATGTAACTCCACAATAAATGTCCAGACTGCTTGGTAAAAATACAGGATCAGTTCCCGCTAATTTCTACAACATGTCAACATTTGATCCGGATCTGGACTAAATTCCAGATACTAGGATCCAGACCAGGAGAAACAAGAGGGCCTGTGGAATGGTCATCACTGTAAGGTAACAGATGAAGATCCAGACATGCAGCCAACACCAACATGTAGCTGAGACTCTGCTGAATCAGGAGGATCCAACAGATCTGTAGTAGAATCAACAGCTATGGAGCTGGATCCAGAAGAAACCACCATTACCCAGAAAGAGATTCTGGTGAATAACTATTGAACTAATGATGATATCAATGTGAATCCAGATGCTAAGGGTTTGTTTTCTGGGTCAAGGAGTCTGATAATGTAGATAAAACAATCCTGGGACGATTATTTCTGGGTGTGAATCCCAACATGGGGTGAAATGAGCTGCTTGGTGGAGGTCTGTGCTCTCTGAGGGCTTTTCTAGTTGTTCTCATTACAGACCACTGATGTTTGCTGTTGAGCCACGTGTTCTCTTCTCCATCCTGCACAAGGTCAGACATTTTAATTCACTGCATCCACACTGAATAAACTCTTCGTCATTACAGTCCTACAGAACATGCAAGTCCTGCATCCGTCTCCCGGTGATTCCTAAATGTCATTTCTAAAGTTAGTGCTTTTACTTTTAGTTGCAGAAACAGGATGAACGTCGCAGCACTCAAAGCAGGACTACTGTCTATCATCCATAGCTTACGTTACACCCCAGTTATCAACATCAACAGATCTGATTGGCTACCTACCGGCGAGAACCCGACGTAGACCTCCGATTGGCTGGAGCAGGAGCAGACATGGAGCCGGACGAGCTCTTGTGCAGCCTTTACGTCTCCTTTCCGTCCTCGCGTTCCCTCTCCGTCCTTCAGCGCAGCACTGAGAGCCCGAAGCCTGCAGGAGAAAGACGAGAGGTTCACAGCTGCAGAGAGAAACCGTCACGCAAACACCGACAGGTTTTGCTGACTCTGTGCAGCTCTGGATGTCTCAGCATCCAGAGCTGCTGCTGCTGCTGCTGAGTCAAGCTGACACTTCGCTGGACACCAGAACGCAGCGGCCAATCACCTCGCAGCCACGTGGGGGAACCGACCAATCGCCTCAGGCCAAATACTGAGCAAATGATCTGCATGTCCTTTCCTCTATAAAGACTTTCTGTTGGAGCTCCCATGAGCCTCTGTGGGAATATTTGACACAGATGTGGCTGCAGAGCGTCTCATCAACATTTAATGGCAGCCAGTGACCCGGCAAAGCTCACAGCGTCGTCACCATTCAGGAGTAAGACTAACGCGCCGCAGGGTTCTGCCTCAGCTGTGGGCCTCGTGGCGTACATTAACCTAAAAATACATACAGATACGAAATCCTGTCGGCATCTGTTGGGCGGCAGGGAGGCGGAGGGGGAAAGGAAAGGCAGAGAGAGGACAGAGACGAGGATTATTCTCATCAATTATGCATCGGACACAACTTGGGAGGCTGTTGACTTCCAGGTTTGTGCATGTGTGCGAGTGCGAGTCCCGCCGTGACACTTGGACGAGTTGTGCTGTCTTTGTGCCAAAACCACGGCTGATCCGGAAACAAACGTCCTCTGCCCCTCTGCAGGCAGCGAACAAGGACGTTTGGAATAATGGAAACTGAGCCTTTTATTCTTTGTCTCTCTCTGCTGCTGCGTCACTTAAACATCAGGTTACTCATTCAAATCCTGTTGATGCTACTAAGCTGCCGACTGTAGAACTTCAACCGTCTGAGCCCTGATTAAACCCTCCTGCGTTGTTCTAAAGAAAGACAAGACACCAGATAAGAGCTGTGTGTAAATGTGTGTGTCTCCAGTATATACTCAGTGGTGAGCAGGAGTTTCCATCCACTTGTAAAGACCATGTTTATCAGGGCAGTCTTGAGTTTCCAATGACTCAAATGCCCCAAAAACAATCATACATTTTCGTATCGTGGTCGTCTGGAAGTAGAACTAAATCATCTGGGTCAGAAACGTACAAACAGCAACTTGAATTATCAGTTCTGGTGATTATAAAGCTGCTTTAATCAAATATTCTTGGTGGCACGACCTCTTAACTCCTCCTGAGTGACTACAGTTGACTACAGCTGCCGACTCTCCAGCTGCCATGCAAAAAGGAAGCTGTTCCCCCAGAAGCAGAACCTTAAAGCTCCACTGATCACATGGACAAAGAAAAGGCCTTCTGGAGGAAAGTTCTGAGGTCAGATGGAACAAAGACTGAGGAGAGAAGGTGAGGCCTTCAACCCCAACAACACCAGACCTACCATCAGCATGGAGGTGGCAGCATCATGCTCTGGAGCTTCTTAGACGTCCTTTAGGCCTGATTCAGACTGTGTTTTGGACTGGGTTTGGACCTTCTTGGGACAGGTTCTTGCTTGGTTTCAGTCTTGATTGTGGGCTGGTTTGGGACCTGGTTTTGAATGTGGTTTAAAGTTGGTTTAGGATTTACTTTAGGACTTTCTTTAGGAGTATTTTACGTTTGGTTTCGGTCCCAATTTTGCACTGGTATTTTACTTTTTAAAGGCTGGTTTCAGACTGTCTTGGTGGGTCTTAGACTCCTTTCTAACCCCAACAACACCAGACCTACCATCCAGCATGGAGGTGGCAGCATCATGGTCTGTGGAACTGGAGCTTCACACAAAGTCAATGGAACAATGAAGGAGGAGGTTTAGAACCTAAAACCATCATCAGAAGGTTGATCTGGGACACAGTTGGATGTTTCAACAAGACAATGAGCCCAAAAGAAATGGTTCCATCAGGCTAGAGTGAAGGTTCTAGACTGGTCCCCCCAAAGTCCTGACTTAAACCATCAAGAACCTGTGGACTGATGCAGAAACAAGTCTGAGTCATGGAGACGACACATTTAGTTGGACTGAACCAATTCTGTCCAGAGGAGTCAAAGATAAACCAGAAGCTTGTGGACGGAAACTAGAAGAACCGAACTGAGGTGGAAATGACCAAATATTAGCATTTCTTTATGTTTATTTATGACCCAGCGGATTTTGTTATATTTCCAGAAGACCTTTAATAAATCTACAAAAGAACCAAAATGCATGACTGTTTTTTGAGAGTTCTAGGAGTCATTGGAAACTCAAGACTACCATGATATTTGTGGTCTTTACAGGTGGATAGAAACTTTTTTCATGACTGTAAATGGTAAACGGTCTGCACTTTTCTACATTAGTGGTATCCAAAGCGCTTTACAATGTGTTTCCCATTCACACTCCAATGGAGACAGAGCTTCCATGCAAGGCGCTAATCTGCCATTGGGAGCAACTTGGGGTTCAGTGTCTTGCCCAAGGACACTTCGGCATGTGGAGGGGGGGATCGAACCGCCAACCTTGCGATTAGTGTACAACCTGAGCCACAGCCGCCCAAAATCTGTATTTGACGTGCGTTACTTAATTTAGGGGTTGCAAATGTGAGGTGTGTCGCTGCATTCTATCTATATTTAATGAGGGAAAAAAGCAACAAAACATAAACTAGTGATGGTAAATGCTAACTAGCTTAGCCTAGCTTAGCATAGCAGCCTTGGACTAGTGACATTCAGTGTATTTGATCAAGACAGATACATATTGTGTTTTTTAGGTTTTCTTCAAAGTCACAGTGAGACAGTGATGAATAATCAGCCTCACCGAGCATAAAATTAAGGTTTATAACTTCGTCATCGCTGTATCTGACTATGCAGTGCAGTACTTCCTGTTGTGCAGCCTATAGTAGTATTTATATTGATCTTTTGGCTGTTTTACTCCACACAGTGTGACGTAGGCCTCTGGACGGCAGCATGTTCTCCTGCTCTGGCTGCTGTCTCAACCCATCAGGCCACGCCAGAGCACATCATACAGGATTTATAAAGTCAGGCCTGTTACGTAACACCATCGCAGCCTGAGCGAGGAGGACATGCAAGCAGCCTCTGCACGGACGGAAACACAAAGCAGGTGTTTCAAAGAGATGTGAGGTGAAAGAGGAGGATGAGAATCTGGACGCACATCTGTATCTGCAGCAGAGGAGACACTGCAGTTCCTCCCATGAAAGACGGTGTGTCCTTGCTACCTAAGCTCAATGTGACCTTGACTAATCTCTGAACAAACGCTCTGCAGTGCTGCTGCATTAAAACACCGGCTGCAGAAAACAGGGACTGCAACAACACTAAATGCACGGAAAGAGTTTCGACGCAGCGACACACAGGGGTGATAAATCTCAGCTCCCTCGTCCGGACTGCAGCATCTCACGACTTGCACCTCATAGGTTGGACAGAAGGAGGAGGGAGGAGGTGTGTGAAGGGAAAGTGTGACTCACTCCAGATAAAAGTCTCTTCAGCTCCATCTGCAGCCTCTTCAGACAACCAGCAGAACGGTGGAGGTCTATGAACTGTCAGACAGCCCCAAGCTCCTCAACACTGAGTCACCAACGTATTAGTGAGAGTTTGTGAGCCGACTGTTGCTCATCCAAAGCCCCTCTGGTTCCTCAACACTCTCTGGTGTTGCTACAGAATCGTGCGGAAATATCTTTCGGCTGCTTTGTGTTTGTTTGTGATCCTGCAGAGGTCAGCGTGGCGCTGAGTCGTGGTTGCTGTGATCAGCAGTCTGTCATCGTGTGGCGGCCATTTGCTGTCGACACTCATTACTTCCAGTTGGACGTAACTGAGACGTCGCAAGAAGCTTGTCGACTAAAACGGTCAGATGACTGCACAGCAACGTCATGCTTCATGTTCCCAGTCAAACAGCGTAGGACACAACACATCCGAACCTCGTGACGCCAAAGTTCTTGTAGTTAATTGTGTAGCGATGAAGAAGAAGCTCTCAGCCGATGCCGTCTTCTTCATTTATATAAAGGTTTATTGAAACTAGTTCAGCATCTCTGGCACTGGCTGGCTGCCAGCGTGAAGATTCAAAGCCAAATAGAATCAACCCCACAAATAATGTTTTCTACTGGCTTATATAGGGGAGATGTTTTCAGGAAACAAAGACAGGATATATGGTTCATGTCAGGAAGGTCAAAAAATACACATTTATGTAGAGTCAAGTGTTTACATGAACCAATGTCCCATAGACTGAACAAAAATATAAGTGCCCCATGTGAAATATTGATGCCACATGAAGTGCACCACCCAAAGTGAGCGTATACTGTCTGGTACTTGTACTAAATGGATATTTCTCTTGATTAGTGTTCCAAATTTGAGTCGGGTGTTTCCCTCCCGGAAAACACCAACATACAACACACATTGTTCACTATTTCACAGTGGACTTTTCACCAGCGTGGGGTTTATTTGTCCCTTTGGAGGGACCTTGTGGTGCTGCTAGCTCTGCCGCTAGTGCTAAATTGCTAGCGTTCAGCTGCTTTTCGGGACGTTTTTGGGGAGGTTTTGAGGTTTTCTGTTACTTTAGCTGGTGAAAAGTCCACTGTGAAATAGTGAACAATGTGAGCCAAGCAACGTTTGGACCCCACAGTGGGTCTTCATCAGGCCACGGCACACAGCAAGGTCTGCTAACAGTGAGCTAACACTGGAGCTTTAGATACCAGATCCTTCCTCATCAGAAGTCAGACGGGTCACGGAGCCAAAACCAACAGGAAGTAGAGAAATAAGTTTTCCACGGGTGTATTTTAATTTTAATTTCCATTTACAAACACATCTAATTAAATCAGATAACAGATAATGGATAATGGATAATGAATTAGGGCCCGTTTTCCGTTTTTCATTTTGTATTATCACTGAAAAAAAACGGGAAACGGTTTATTTTCGTTTTTGTTTTGAAATCTCAAAATAAGAAAACGAATGGCCGCGACGTGCACGGACCGAGCAACCCACCAGTTCACATTACAGTTTGACAGAACAGAACCACATCATCCGCAAAGAAGCAGAGATGAAACTCCAAAACTGGACACCCTCCTCGCCCCAGCTGGACCGTAGAAGATCCATGAATACTACAAATGGGATCGAAAGCCAAAGAGGCGTGTGCGAACCCCAACCCTTTACTTAACACATTTATCAGAATATCAAACTATTTTAACACCTTATTGAAATGGAGTTTAATCCAAAACACTTGAGTAAGTTACAGTCCTGTATTTTTATCCAGGTCTAATATGGGGATCAAAGGCTGATCATCTCTTCAAGCTCATAATTATTGGACTCGGTAGCGACATCCATCCTTCCTATTCCTGCACACGACGCCCCAAACTGCACAAGTAGAGGCGCTTTCATCTGATTTAAATAATGAATTCAGTGCTGCGTCTCCCTTTGGCAAAGTCTCTCCATCTGAGTGGATGGTGACTCATTCTCTCATCTGGATAGAACGTACAGTCAGCAGCTCCTATTAGCATGCTGCCTGGGTAAAAATGCTACGACCCGACGTTTGTGGCACAGTGAGTGATATAAATACTCTGTGCAGGAAAGAAAGACCAGGTTAAAGCTTCCTGATGGAATAAATCTGGGTTTTTTTCTTTACGTACAGATGATTAAAAAGAAATTATCAAAGCACTGGAGTGCAATGAAACTAAAAGCTCTTTGTGTGTCAGCTGTTGCCAGGTTTGGTCCCAGTAGTCTGCAGCGGCTAAGGCAGGCAAAGAAGACACCAGGGAGGTCACCAAGTTACGGGTTTTAGAGCTTTAGGCTCCGTCCACACAAAGCCAAAACGCTTATAGCTTCAAAAACGTTCTCCATAAAGACGGAGCTGTTCCAGTAAACGTGTCCGTCCACTTGAATTCACTTGATACGCCTTTAAATGATGTAAAACACATGCCAGGCCTGTTGGTGGCGCTATGACGCCGTAACAGGAACAAGAGGAAACTGGCGGCGGGACTTTAGGCATGAAATCTGTACAGGATGTAAACATAGAACATGGCGGCGACAAATAGGAGTGGACGAGCTGGTAGGACTCTAGTCTGGACGGACGATGAAGTGGAACTATCAGCAGGACATATGCAGCACTATACAGAGACACTGTTGTCGTCGTTCTCCGAGTTTGGCGCATTTATCCAGAGGTGGAGCTATGACGCAAGTGGCATAAGGCGTAACAACGGAGCCATGTAAACGGCGTTTTCAGATCTTTGCACTCTGGGACCTAGGTTCAGAAAGGATCGTTTTCAGACCCCCAAAACGCCGACTTGGTGTGGACGATACACGGGTTGGATGGACTATAGGTGGGTTTAGGTCTGGGCTCGTCTTCATGTGGACGGGGTCTTAATCTTCTGTGTTTTATTATGAAATGTTCTGACTCTGGTTAATTCCTCTCCTGCAGCAAGAAACAATAACCAGCCAATGCAAAATCTGGATATTGTGCGGTATGACTTGATGTATGCGACGGAATTCAAGAGAAAACAGACATTTTCAGGTTATCCAGGCTTGCATTTCCCAAACCGGCCTTGTAAAACCAAAACATAATAATGATAATATATAAAACTCATCTTTTCTCATCTCTTCATGTCAGATTTTTGACTGTAACCCAACCAAACCAGCTGCAGTGTCGTAGTCCTGCATGGTCAGACCGTTCTCTGGCAGTGACAGTGTTGTGTGGAATGGTCTGACTGCACCACATTACCAGTCTGCTGCAGGGGGAGAATAAAGCTCTGGATTGTTTGTATTCGTATCATCTTGAGCAGAGCTAAGAACAAGATGCTGTGAGGGTTTGGATTTAAAGTAGTGACGGGGGAATTGTTTTGTTTTGGTGCTGTCATTATTACTTTATTCCACCGTGCAGGTTGCTTCCTGCAGGTTGTTTTTGTTGTTGTTGTTTACCATAGTGTAAGGGATTTGGAAATGGTAACACGTAGATAGCAGAACGGAATTTAGAAGACGTGTGAAATGAACAACTTACACCTGCAAACCAAGTGTTTTCCCACCATCAGCCACAAGGGACAAACAGGAGACAGGTGCACCATCAGTGTATTAAAGGAATGGGATGTAGAATTTAGTAGCATCTAGCAACTAGAAAAGCCCTCAAAGAGCTTCAGTCCACCCCCAACACAATCTCCCAAGTCACATATTTTCTATGGAATGTTACAGATACAAATGTAATTACAGACAGTTCAAACGTCCTACCGACAATGCGGTCTTCACCCCATCTGACCTAATGAACAGGCGCGGCCTCTAGCGCGGCAGCTCCTAACAGCCTCCCAGCTTCTTAGACAACCGGAGATAAGAATGCCGGCCCAACCGTGCGTATGTCGCTCAGGAAGGAAAGAGAACTCCGTCACTGTCGCTGTCTGTCGCGTGGAGGCCCAGAATGTCATGTGGTCAGAGGGGGTTACCGCAAAAACAAGAGTGCCCTCTGGTGGTTTTTAGAGTAAACTGCATTTAATTGTCCACCTGATTACACTTACATTAAAAAAATCCTGGATCCAGACGGTGATCCGGATCAGTCCCAAAATGTCATCATTTGTTCCTTGTCCCATTTCACACATATCCTGAACATTTAATCCAAATCCGTCCATGAGTTTTTGAGTTATTTTGCACACAAACAAACAAACCAACGCCTGCCATCACATAACCTCCTTGGTGGAGGTAAATATAATCCTTAATTTAAGTAACTATTAAATATTTAGCATCATATTAGTTTGCTCATCTGCTCCTGTGTTTGTTGTTCTTCATGCAGTGCGAAGGCTGTCAGAGCTGCACCGGTTCAGTTCCTCTGCTAATTGTGGAAACCACTTCTAATGGAAAACATAAAGAGCAAAGTGGACGGGAAAACAACGAGCCTCCGCTGCTCCACAGATTGAAGGAATGAAAGTGCTTCTCTGGAGAGGAGTCAAGCATGCGTTCACTCCAACATCCATCAGATCCCTAACGAGGTTACAGATGATCTTCGGCGCAGAGCTTTAGCAGAACAGCAGCTTTTGGTTTTCTACACGGGTCGAGTCCAATCCTGCAGAGTCACTGTGCTGCTGCAGCAGACCGGCTTCAGGTCCAGCAGAGCACAGAAATGAGGAAGCAGCATGTTCCCGCTGGACAATTAGAGGATGAGATGGAAAACAGGAGGGAAGGGAGGATCTGACACAGCAGATTTTACAGAAACTTTGCGTTTTCTTAATCAAGCCGTAAAAAGGGGACGGCGCTCTGCGTTTAATCAGGTCACACGCTGAAAATACCGAACACACTGTGGGTCCGTTGTGAATGAGAGCATGTCAGATCACATCAGCGGTCTGTGTGAGCTATTTATTCTCAAAGAGCATCGATGAAAACAGGAAATCAATATTCCCAATCACATCACAGTGAAGGAGACTGAAGACACGCCAACGTCTTCCTCTCTGCACTGATCATCATCATCATCATCATCCGGCAGGCAGCATCTTTTAAAGTGCTGCTTGTGGCCGCTCTCTTTTAGCTCTCTTTTGGCCTCCACCACTGACCGAAGTGTCTCTGGCTGCTAAATGCTTCACAAACATTCACCGGCTGGTTGCTGACTTGAAGTGGAGCTTATTTTTTTTTATTTTTTTCAGCTAAAAACTGCCGGTAAATGGCGCAAAATGGGAAGGCTGGACCAAAACGACGAGCTCAAAGGTGCCGAAATGTTGCAGAGAGCTGAGGAACGCTGCAAAACATGAGCAGCCCTCTTTGATTAATATAAAAAAGAAGAAACACGGCAGCATCAGGAGGCACAACTACATGAAAAATGAATATTGGACTACTTATTGGAATCGTATGAGGCAACAAACCCGCAGAGAATCAATAATTTTTCAGCCATTAAACTCTATAAACCTGCTGTTCATAGCACAAAGCAGCAGACAGACCCAGCTAGCAGTTAGTCTGTGAGCTCAGTGCGGCTGAAAAGAGGCCAAAACATGGCGGCTAATAGGCACTAATGTTGCTGCAGGATGTGCAAACGAGCAGCTGTTAGCTAGTTTTCAGTTTCCCATATTAGCATAAAAGGTGATGATATTTTGTATTTGTGGCCCCGAAGAGGACGAAGATCTTTAAATGCAGGTTTAAGCCTTTTCTGTGAAGGTCTTCTGAAGCATAGCAAAGACAGAAGTGTGTTTATCACAGGTCTGCATGTAAACAAGAGGGTTATTATCATTATTACCTACATCAAGGAGGTTCTGTTTTTGCCAGCGTCGGTTTGTCTGTTTGTTTGTTTGTGTTCAAAATAACTTGAAAAGTCATGGACGGATTTGGATGAAATTTTGAGGAAATGTGTGAAATGGAACAAAGAACAAATGATGAAACTATGGGACTGATCCGGGATCCAGGATTGTTTTAATTTAAGGACACTTAGTCATTGGGAGATTGTGTTGGGGGTGGACTGAAGCTGCTTGGTGGAGGTCTGTGCTCTCTGAGGGCTTTTCTACTTTTATTTTTATCTACCCAAAGTTGAAACTCTGTGCTGTTGGAAAGCCTTTTGAGTTTTTGACACCAGAGTTAACAGGTCCACGTACTAGAACCACGGCAGCATTCTAGAGTCTTGACGGCGCTCGGCGGCACTCGGCGGCGCTCGGCGGCGCTTGGTGGCACTCGGCGGCAGCACAAAGGACTATTCCAATATCAAAATTATTATCCCAATACCCCCACAACCAACCAATATTGGGATATTCCAATATTCAGGACCAGTCCTAATATTACGTCTGTAAAGCAGCTAAGCTACCATACTGTTGGTTAGCTAACTTAGCCACTCTAGGCTACTTGGAACTACACCGTACTTGGCCTTAAGGTCAGCCTTATTTCATCTTGCTCAAACTCCTGCTGCTTATTTCTTGTCACAAAGCTGTAAATTGGGACGTCTTGTTCAAACTAAGTAGTTGTTTTTCACATAGAGCTGTTTGTCCTCAAACGCAGCTGCAACAGAAGTCCTGTTTAGCAAAACCAAACCAGATTCTCTGTTTTATCCTACTTATTTTATCCATTGAACATCCTCCAGTTAATCTGTTCACAATAAAGAACCAACATATATTTCTGTGTCCTGTCAGTGTTGATTTCACCAGACTACACAGTGATACTTAGTCATTGGTAGATTGTGTTGGAGGTGGACTGAAGCTGCTTGGTGGAGGTCTGCGCTCTATGAGGGCTTTTCTAGTTATTATTAATCTGATTAGGCCACATGTTCTTGTTCTTGCTCACAGCTGTTCCGCTATTAGTAACAGTAACTCCAATTAACGTACAGCGCAAACAGCTGGAATTGAAAGTGACATTTTGCTGCACTTACAGGCTGAAAATGGAAACCACTGAAATGGAAACGCTGCTTTCTCCTCAGAGTTAAACGCGACCAGACGCTCTGCACACAGGAGGAAACGAAGCACGGCAACGTTCAGCAGAAATAGAGAACCGAGGTGAACTGTGGGTCCTGTGAGGCCTCAGATGCGGCGTCACACTTCCAGGCATCAATAAGTCTGTTTGTGCTTTTAATTATCACCAGGATGAGAGATGTTCCCACTGCCGGCGCATCTGAGCAAACACCATGCTGTGAAAATCACCATGGCGACGGACAGTCCGCCACTCGTGTGGAACGTGAGCAGAAGGAGAGCCACCATTGGCTGAGAGGAGCAGGACGGAGGAAGGAGGAAGGAGGCTGCTGACAAGATGGCCAAGCAGCAGAGGGCAGGAGTCCTGCACCCAAACCAGCCCGGGTTCAGCTCCCGCTCAGCCTCGGTCTCTCTGCAGACTTCATGAGGGCTGATGAATAAGTAAAGGCCCGGTGCAGGAAGCAGCAGGAGCCTGAAGGGGTCAGGAGGCCCTCAGGACGGAGCGTCTGTTTGAAACGACTGCTTCTTGTTGGAGAGTCGAGAAAGAGGCACAAGAAACACACGAGATCATCACAGAGACGCGACTGGAAGAGCCTCCATCGACCCAGCGGAGGAAAGATCAGCAAAGCAACGAGACAAAATGACAGCAAAGAAACTCAAAATGACTAAAAGGAGCAAATAAATGCAGAATGACTACAACGGCAGACTTTAAACAACCACAACATGCAGGACAGCTGTGACTCATAGAAGAACTGAGACGCAGAATCACTGAAAACAACTGGAAGAAGCTGCAGAGCAACCGACAGGAGACGAAACACAGAACTACTGAGATGCAAAACAACGACAGAAGGATGCAGGATGATCCTGATGCTTCATGTTACTGCAAAGAAGCTCAGAACCACTGCAACCAACCAATAAAGACACCATCACAGCTGAGAGACTGGAAGTGTTTACAGAGACTCAACATCACTACACATGGAACAAAATGGAGCCACTGACCCGCCGACTCCACGCTCATGTCAACTCTGTGGTGCACTTTGCTGTATTTAAATGAACGACTCTGGACTTTAATGTTGTGTTTTCATTCCAAGGTGATCCAGAGGGTCTACATCCAGCTGAGTCCTCATCACACTCAGGCTCCAATCCTGAAGATGTGGAAGAAAACTGTTGGTAAATCCAATCTGCTGCTGCTGGTGACTGGATGAAGCTCCTCTACTGATTGGAGATGAAGCCACAGGGATCTGCTGGGACACGGTGCGCTTCTGCAAAACCAGAAATGCTGCAAGGTCAAACTGCGGCGCCAGGAAACCTGTCACGACCCAACACTGTGACTCTGACAGCGGGCTGCTTCTCCTCACTCGGTGGAGGAGGCTCGTCTCAGTCAGCTGGGATTTAACATCCAGCCGGTTGAGACGCTGCACCGGCGGGCATCTGGCGCCCAGAGGCCCCGGAGGGCAGCGACATGGGCGCACAGGAGGACAGGACGCGCAGAACATCTGCCGGAGCGCAGTGCGCAGCGTCACCAAAACAAACCGACGGCAGCGATGGAGACACAAGAAGCCCCGGAACACCAGGTCCAGAACGGTCCTGCAGCATTTCAGCCCCTGATCGGAACCAGGATGTCCTCGGTAATCAAACACGGACACGAGCTGCTCCTACCTGATCCGTCGGTCCGCTCCATCGCCTCGGTCTGCGGCTGTCGGCCCTGATGGAGCGGTGATCCTGGTTCACACGCCCGGGGAGGAGAGATGGAGGAGCGGGTGGAGGGAGGGGGCTGGGCCGGGGGGAGGACGCAGGAGGAGGAGGAGAGAAGGACGGAAGCATCAGCGTCACGTCACGTTTCTTTAAAGGGAAAAGACACAAAACGTCAGTTCAGGATTCAGAGGAACAGATTCAGCATCACATAGAGACATGAAGCAAAATATAAACCTGGAACTACCAGGGAAAACGTTCCCACAACGTTCCCACAACGTTACCTACAAGTTCTACTAATGCTGCAAAGAACAAGTTTTAATCTGATGTTCAAAGAACGTTTTAAGGATGTTTATCATGTCTAATAATATTCCTGTGAGGTTAAAAGTGAACTAAGACGGAACGTTTTAACATTCAGAGGATGTTTGGAGGATGTTGTCAGATTATGTTCCATGATAACTAAAGAAGAACGTTCTCAAAACAACATTCAATAAATGTTTTCCAGATGTTATAAGACAGAATGTGGTTTTATAAAACGTTCCTGTGCTTTAAAATATTAACAAAGATGGAACATTTTATCATATTTGCTCTGAGGATGTTTTGGTGACGTTGCTGTTGAGAACGTTCTTCTATAAAACGTTCCCACAACGTTACATGAGAACAAAGAAAGGATGTTCCCAGTGCAACGTTTGGAAAACATTTTAAGAACATTTTTAGAGCGTCGTTAGAGAACTTTATCCTGCCTTTAAGAAGAACATTCTGGGAACTAAAGGAAAACGTCCCCCTGAAAACATTAATAGAACTTTCTCAGAACATTTTCAGAACAAACCAATTCTGGCCGGGTTAAAGGGCAACCCAGCAAGCAGAGAACGTTACTAAAACGTTATCTACAAGTACTAATAATCTAAATGATAAAATATTTAATGTTTAAAGAACGTTTTAAGGATATTTATCTTGTCTAATAATGTTCCTGTGAGGTTAAAAGTGAACTAAGACAGAACGTTTTAACATTCAGAGGATGTTTGGAGGATGTTGTCAGATTATGTTCCATGATAACTAAAGAAGAACGTTCTCAAAACAACACTCAGAAAATGTTCTCCAGATGTTATCGAGGCCTCAGAAGACAGAATGTGGTTTTATAAAACGTTCCTGTAATTTAAAATATTAACAAAGGTGGAACATTTTACCTGAAATGTTCTGAGGATGTTTTGTGGATGTTGCTGTTGAGAACGTTCTTCTATAAAACGTTCCCACAACGTTACATGACAACAAATGAAGGACGTTCTCAATGCAGCATTTTAAGAACATTTTAAGAACACTTTCAGAACGTCTTTAGAGAACTTTCTACTTACATTCTGGGAGCTGAAAGGACCTTTGGGCTGTGTCCATCTGCCTCGTGGCTCCACATGGAAACGGGTCAGGAGTTTTAAGAATCTGACTGTGAGACGTCACAGAGATGGAAAAGGATCCAGGGACGTCAGTGACTAAATAAATCAAACACACAGAGTCAGCAGTCAGCAGCAGCATTCACATTTTCACAGCTGTCAACACATAATATGATAATAATCCCTTTTTCAGAATGTTTGATGTCAAGACTGGATGTGTTCCGTTTCTGCTCAATGCTGCGACCTACTGGAAATATCAAAGAAGCATCAACGACTGAAATGAATGCAATAAATAAGTAATTACTGCTGAATGAATGAATGGAGGTGGAGTATTTGTAGAGCACATTTTATACAATGGCCAATTCAAACTTCTTTACAATTTTTTTTGTGCTAAAAGGACATTATACATGCTTTTATTTCTCAAAAACCCCAGAAACCAACAAACCTCTGAGGCTGAAATGGTTTTCTGATTTGTCAGTTGGCGGGAAAAGTAAGTGGTCACGGTTACTTTCCTTAATAACTAATCGTCAGATGTGTTATTGATGCCAAAAGTGATATTGGTTGCGGTATTATAGTAGTTTTACAGTTAATATATATTAATTCTCTGTTGGTTTTAATGTGTAAATAAAAAACAGGGAAAAAAGGCTGAGGCAGTTTATGAGCTCAGTACAAATTAAAACAATAAACTAGATTTTAATGCAGAGTCAGAATAAGACTGGAGGCCCGACATCACTGATGGAGCTGAATGGAACAAATCAACATGTTTGCCTTTAATCACTTCATCTAGATCCAGACAACAGGAAGTAGACGTGGAGCCTCTGGACCACTTCCGGTTTTGTCCAGTTTGTATAATCCAGTGTGTAAATATATAAAATGGCTGGACATGACCAGAAGCCTTGTTAACATGGACTGTGGTAGCTTCAGTGTTTATTTCTAATTTATTTTACTTTTCATCACTTCAGTATTTTTTCAGTTCCGTTTCTCAAACTGTCATTTTTCATCTTAACGTTCGTCAAACTGATTTTAACGGCTCCGCTTTTTGAAAGACGACCGTTTGCGTTCAACCAATAGGAGAGCAGCTCCTGGGGCTCTCAGCCAATCAGAGACAGCTGCCCTTCGTCTCGCGCACTGCCAGTATAAAGGCTCCGTCTCGTAGCGCTGCGGCAGCTTCTTCACAGAACTCTGAGGTCTGAGAGTAACGTCCGTCTGTTGTATATTTCAACGTCTGTCCGCACAAAGTCAGTAACATGGTGAGTTAACCGGTTTTAAAGCTCATATCAGTTACTGTGTGTTCCAGGTTGGCTCTAATAATCGGCAGTAGCTGATTTTAACTTGACTTGCTAAAGCTAGATGTTAGCTAACTTAGTAATTTAGCTAACGTTGGCTAACGGTGAGTCAGCAAAGCGGCCTGTTTTCTGTTTCTGGTAAAGTTAGCTGCTAGTTAACGTGTTTGTAGCTTTGAATATTCACTAAGTGTAGTTTAAGTTGTTGTTTTCAGTATGAAATCAGAAGCTATGAATTTATTTTTAGCAGTTGTTGCTATTTTCCAGCTTTTCCTGTCTGTTCAGCGCCCAGTTAGAACGTTTCAAACAGCCTGCTGACATTTATCTAACTGGTAGAAATGAAGCAGTAGAGAAAGCAGAAATCAACAGCTAATCTAATCATTTTTATCTGAAGTGTCTAATTAGCACTAGTTAAAACATATTAGCGGGTAGCTACCTGGTAACGGTTCTAAATTGTCTTGTTTCCTCCAGCGTGAGTGTATCTCCGTCCACGTTGGTCAGGCTGGAGTCCAGATCGGCAATGCCTGCTGGGAGCTTTACTGCCTTGAACATGGGATCCAGCCGGACGGACGGATTCCCAATGACAAGACTGCTGGAGGAGGAGATGATTCCTTCTGCACCTTCTTCAATGAGACTGGAGCTGGAAAGCACGTCCCCAGAGCTGTGCTTGTGGACCTGGAGCCCACCGTCATTGGTAAATCAACTGTCAGTCGATATAGAAGCTGCTTGTTGATGTCAGTCAGTCAAAGCTCATGTGATTTGTTGGATGTGTCTCCTTAGATGAGGTGCGCACTGGGACCTACCGCCAGCTGTTCCATCCTGAGCAGCTGATCACCGGCAAAGAGGATGCTGCCAACAACTACGCCCGTGGACACTACACCATCGGCAAAGAGATGATTGATCTGGTTTTGGACAGGATCCGCAAACTGGTGTGTAAATTCAGAACAGTTATTCTCCTATATATCTTCCAAATCACACGTGAAATGACCTTCCTGTGTCTCATGTTTGTTTGCTGTGTCTCCTTGTCTGTCCTCAGGCTGACCAGTGCACTGGTCTTCAGGGCTTCCTGGTGTTCCACAGCTTCGGTGGAGGCACCGGCTCTGGTTTCACCTCCTTGCTGCTGGAGCGTCTGTCTGTGGACTACGGCAAGAAGTCCAAGCTGGAATTCTCCATCTACCCAGCTCCCCAGGTGTCCACTGCTGTGGTGGAGCCCTACAACTCCATCCTGACCACCCACACCACCCTGGAGCACTCTGACTGTGCCTTCATGGTGGATAACGAGGCCATCTACGACATCTGCCGTAGAAACTTGGACATCGAGCGTCCCACCTACACCAACCTGAACAGGCTGATGGCTCAGATTGTGTCCTCCGTCACTGCTTCTCTTCGTTTTGATGGTGCCCTGAATGTTGATCTGACAGAGTTCCAGACCAACTTGGTGCCGTACCCCCGTATCCACTTCCCTCTGGCCTCCTATGCCCCTGTCATCTCCCCTGAGAAGGCCTACCATGAGCAGCTGTCAGTGGCTGAGATCACAAACGCCTGCTTCGAGCCGGCCAATCAGATGGTGAAATGTGACCCTCGCCACGGTAAATACATGGCTTGCTGCGTTCTGTATCGTGGTGATGTGGTGCCCAAAGATGTCAATGCTGCCATCGCCAACATCAAAAGCAAGCGCACCGTCCAGTTTGTGGACTGGTGTCCCACTGGCTTCAAGGTCGGCATCAACTACCAGCCGCCCACCGTGGTTCCTGGTGGAGACCTGGCCAAGGTCCAGAGGGCCGTGTGCATGCTGAGCAACACCACTGCTATTGCAGAGGCCTGGGCTCGGCTGGACCACAAGTTTGATCTGATGTACGCTAAGCGTGCCTTTGTTCACTGGTATGTAGGTGAGGGGATGGAGGAGGGAGAGTTCTCTGAGGCCAGAGAGGACATGGCAGCTCTGGAGAAGGATTATGAGGAGGTGGGAATCGACAGTGTTGCGGGTGAAGGAGAGGAGGAAGGAGAGGAGTATTAAAGGGACATGAAGGCATTTATTCAAAAATAAATCAGTTCCAAATGTTTTAAATGTGTTCCAACAAGACGTTTTCCTTGTTTTAGTGTTGAGGAAGTCAAACTGACAGTTTAGTGAGGAAGAGGAGCCTTCAAAGAGACAGAAGCACTGGTTAGGATGAATAACTTCAAGTTTTCTTTTAAATGTGTTCCAAAACAAATTTTATCTGTTGTTTTAAATTCTTTAGTTTGATTAAATCAAACTGACAGGTTCAGTTAGTGAAGAAGAGGAGCGTTCAACGGTTATGAAGCACTGATGTCAACTTTTCTCTTAAATGTGTTTGAAAGCTAAATGTAGGTCTATCTGATATGAATTGTAAGAAACAGAAAATGTTTGGTTCAGTTTTAAATAAATTTCCTGTAGCATGAATTTCATCTGTGCTGTTTGTTTATTGTTGTTCAGAAAAACTCCAGTCAACATAAATCAGGTCAGTCTCATGCAGTAAACAAACAAGACTCACGTTTTGTATTTAATACTACAGTCATCATATCTGAGCTGTGATTTCCTTCACAGGATTTACAGATTTTTAAAATAACCTCTAAATGTTCTGATTTGATTCATGCAGGAAAGTAAATTCTGAATCTGTGTACACACCATGTTGTTAAGATTGGTCCAGCAAATCTATATTCTGACTGGATGTGAGTCCAATAAATCCAAGACATTAAAATCAGGTAAATCCCAGAGATACTAAGAATCACGTAGCGACTCATTTGAAGGTCATTTGATTTTCTGCAGTTTAGGATCAAAGAGATGAACTTGTGTTTCCAGCAGTTGTAACCAGAATGAGCTGAAGTCATTTCTAACTGTTTGGTGACCTCTGGTGGTGGTTTTGGGTGACAACAAACACAAGTCCAACAAAACAGCGTCTGGTTTAATTTACAGAGAAAGTTTTAAAGAGCTGTTCTTGTGAAACCGTTCCTCTGTGAGACTTTAGCAGCATTTTAGCAGCATTTATTCCTTAAAGCTGACAGAGTAGATGTTCAGACTGAATGAGAGACACTCCTGGGATGAATGTGGACGGAAATGTCTGCAGTTTGAATGCAGCTTCTGTGTTTAGTAAAAAAGGAGCCACAGTTTAAAACCCAGTTGTCATCAGCTGTAAATCCTTATTATTAACATTTCATAATTACACTGCATGACATTGTTTTAATCTGAAGTTGTGCTGAGCGAAGCTGAGGGTAAATCAGTGACTTAAAGACAGAAGGTATGGAAAGAATATTGGAACATAAACAACACAGGAAGACGTTTAGATCATATGTTGATTGTTTTTCTACTTCCTTCTGTTAAATTAGCTCTTTGGTGGTTTTAATTTTATTTTTTATACTTCTTTTGAGTTAAATCAGCATTATTTAGTGCCTTTTTATTTTTATTATATTTTTTTCTACTTCTCTTCTGTCAATTTGGCATTTTTTTGTGCTGTTTTTTATTATTATTTTTAATTTTTTTCTACTTTCTTCTGTTAAATCAGCTCTTTTTGTTGCTGTTTTTTATTTTTATTATTATTTTTTTCTACTGTTCTGTTAAACTACCTCTCTTTTGTGCCGTTTTTTAAATTTTATTAAATTATTTTTTCTACTTTTCTTGTGTCAAATTAGCTTTCTTTAGTGCTTTTTTATTTTTTTATTATATATACTTTTTAACTTCCACTAAATTAGCTTTCTTTATTTCTGTTTTTTAAATCATTATTTTTAATTTTTATTTTTCTACTTTCTTCCGTTAAATCGGCTCTCTTTGGTGCCGTTTTTTAAATTTTCATTACTTTATTTTTTCTGCTTTTCTGTAAAATTTCCTTTCTTTAATGCTGTTTTTTATTTTTATTATTTTTTTATACTGTTCTGTTAAATGAGCCTTCTTTAGAGCTGTTTTGTATTATTATTTTTCTTCAGTTTCTTAAATCAGCTTTTTACAGTGCTACTTTTTATTTTATTTTTAAATTTTGTTGCACTTTCTTCTGTTAAATTACCTTCATTTTTATTAATTTTTTTTATTAATTTACTTGATCCTATTCCAGTGTTTGGACTCTTGTTTTCCATCTCAGAGTTCTGGCTTGTTGTGTTGTGTAGTTACATCAAGCTGCCACCAGAGGGCGCTGCTGGTCACAATAAGGTGATGCACCGGCGGCAGCAGTAAATGGAAAAGAAGAAGAAATAAACCCAGAAGGTGAAGCTCAGGGAAAGTCTCTCCGGCTGTTTATGTTCGTTTTCTAAACTTTAAATCCCACACTTTTGGCGACGAGGACGGCGGTTTGTGTACTTTTACCCGCGCCGTTCCAGCCCTGACCGGACCAAGCAGCTTCCGCCTTTCCTGCTTGGCTAAAAATGTTTGAGAGCTACATGCTAGCTGCTGATGCTAACGGGGGTTAGCCGGAATGACGTAACAAAACGCGCCGTTCTTGTTCGTCCACTGAGCCCAGAGGGACAGACGCTGTTTCACTCCTTACATGATACAGGTGCTTCCTACCAACCCTTCTGCTGAGGACGGACTGAAAAAGCACTTTGTTTAAAAGGACCCAGAGACCATGAATCAGTTCCTGGCTTCACCATGTGAGCTTGGAGATATGGAGAAATTCTACTGAGTCCAGTTACCAAAGATTGAGTTGCCCAGATTGACTATGAGACGGTGGCCCAGGAGGGTCAAGGCAACTGCAAAAGCCACAACGGAAGTGCACGCAGAGCACGTACATAATGTTATGATGATTCCAACTCGGTGACCAACACTGCTGATGTCTGAAAACACATAACGACATTAATCACAATCATCGAGCAGCAGTTTTACTTACGTCTCATTAAACCAGGGGTGTCCAATCCTGGTCCTCGAGGGCCGCTATCCTGCATGTTCTAGATGTTTCCCTCTTCCAACACACCTGATTCAAACGATCAGCTCATCATGAAGCTCTGCAGAAGCCTGATAACGATCCTGATCATTGGAATCAGGTGTGTTGGAAGAAGGAAACATCTAAAACATGCAGGATAGCGGCCCTCAAGGACCAGGATTGCCCAAAATAGTCAGTCAGAAAACATTGTCCCCTAGAAACAAAGCCTGTTCTTCCGACCACTGCATATTTCCGCTGTGGGTTAACTTCCGTTGTGGCTTTTGCAGTTGCGTTGACCCTCCTGGGCCACCGTACAATGACCTGGATGAATGAGAACCTTCACAGACATACGTCTTCTACTTTTTCTCTAAACCTGAGAGGAAACTGATTTTGTGTCTGGTCAACATTTAGAAACTCCTGGTCTCAGACTTATTGGTTCTTGTTTCCAGTTTCATTCTTTTCGAGTCATAATTTGTTAGAATTTTTAATTCAGTTATTTAAATAAATTATTTTACTTTTTTTTTTTTTTTAACCCTTTTTAAAAAAAATTGTATTTTTAATGAATAGATTTTTATTATTTGTATTTGTTTTAAATTATTTTATTAGCTTTTATTTATTTTATTTCTTTATCTATTACTTTTAACCAAATGTTTAATCTTCTTATGTAATTATAATTTAAAAATAGTATATTTCTATTCTTGATTTAGATTTCATGTGTTTTGAAATCATTTTTTGTGGTTTCTTATTTTTTTTATTATATTAATTTAAACAGGCTTATTTGCATTTCCAATTAGTTTTTTTGTAATTGTAATTTTTTATTTAATTCATTTATTTTTGTTTTTTTTATCATTTATATTCTTATATTCAAACTTTAAGTTTCATGTCATTTTACTTAATTTACCTAGTTTAGAATTTATTTGTATTTTATGTAGTTAATATATTTTTAAATAATTTATAGTCTTTCACTTATTTGCATATTAAGTATTTTTTAATGTAATTTTTTAAATTTATTATTTTGTTCATTTTTATTTGCAGTTTAATTAATGTCTATTAAATGTAATTATTTAACATTTATTTATATTAACTTGTCAATATTTCATTTGTATTTTTGTATTACATTTAAAAATATTTTAATAATATTATCTGTTTTAGTTTAATATATTTTTAAAAGTTTTTATTTATATTCTTTTTAAATTGTAATTGATAAGTTGTGTTTATTTACAATTATATATTTTGAGAGCCTCCAGTTTCTTTTGCCTTTAAGCACAAAGTGAACAAAATAGAATTTAAACCTGACATGATTTGAACAAAGAACACAGGCCGAGTCTGACGTGGAAATACTGTTTTATTGTCTGTACGAAACTTGATTTAAGAAAACCGAGTTCAGCAGAGTATAACAAACACATGAAAGAGAGAGAGAGGCCCACAGTGTTCACGCTCATCGGCACCGATCGTTGAGGGGGAAAAGGTCGGAGGTCAGGCGAAACCGAAGCCACCTTTAACGCCGGCGTCTCTCTCTGCTCGGACGTTTTCTGCACGGCCGAGTTCAAAACGTCTGAGCAGCCTCTTCCGTTCGCACGCAGTCCTTCTCGCTAACACTTACGACAACACACTTCACGACTATCATGGGACCAGACAGGAGTCGACGCGCCGCTTCCAACTTTCTCGTCTCGAAAAACCGCAAAGAAAGACCAGACGATTGTCAACAGATTCTCCAGCGGGGGACAGAAAAGCTCTTCGCGCTGGCCGGCCGGTCGGTACCGACGACTTCAGGGGTTCACTGGAGGGGAGGAAGGGGGTCACGTTGGCACTGGGGGGTCAGTACAGAGGCCACTATGTAAAGGAGAGGAGCCCCTTTAACGTTGCATAACAGAAAGCACTTTAAGGAGAAGTCGCCGTTCTGTCGGCAGCTTCAAGTTTTCCCGCGTCGAGGAAGCAGAAGAGAATAGGGTCCTGATGTTCATCTCAACCTTCCTACCATCAGTTCAGCCTCCTGCAGCCACGAAAAATAAAGAATCTGAAGCTGGAATTTAACGAAAACAGTCACGTGCAGGGCGGAAACTCGGTATTTCAAATCGGTTTGCGTCGAGAAAAAAACGCCCAAACTCTCTTAAATGTGAAGGTTTTGATTTCGTTCCTCCTCTGCGACGGTAAACCGATAAATGAAGACGTCACGTTGGGATGCAGTCGACGTTTTCTGACGTCAAACGGCCAATCGGATCACGGGGATGACGGCCAGCTGCAGCCCTGATAATCTCGTTTTGTGTGTGTTTTTTTGCACGTCTACAGAGAATGAATGACAACAGAGCAAAACACAGTCGGAGTAAAGAAGGAGACGCTATTAAACACTAAAACCGTCCTCGTTATCTGCTTACGGCTTCGGTACAAATCATCTACGAAGGAGGCGGCTTTGAACTCGTCATCGTCAGCCACCAGATTTTAAATTTGACTCCCTCGTCGCTGCGTGAGGCGAGTTTTAAAGTCACACCTCGTGCTAATTTTACCATCCGAGGTGAGAAATCGTCGCTTCCGCAGCCAGACGTTGGACTGTTTCGCCTCCAGTTTGCTCCTGAAGCTCCTCCCTTCGCGTGATTCTCCGAGAGCCGAGGGCAGGTCGGCGCTCTGCTGACGACTAAAAACCGAACCCCAGCTCTGACCGGGTTCGGAGCGTCGAGCAGAGTACATTCTAAAAGCAAAAGACTTACTGAAGGCAACCACCAGAAAACGGAGAAGGAAAACATCCGAACCCGAGCAGACGCCCGTCCGACTCTGCGAATGATCGGTGGCCGTGCGCGAGAGTCTGCGCTCAGATCTAACCGAAGGCAAAAAGAGAAACAACAAATGAGTCGGCATAAATATATAATGTGGTTTGCTTTGCGAGCGTTTAATGGAAGACGGGCTGCACCCTGACACAGCTGCCCACAACCCCTCGGTAGATTCAGAACACATTAAAACCACGACTGTAACAGTACAAACAGCAGAGACGCACAATAAAGTATATAAAAAAAAAAAGGTATGAAATATTTTACGATAAGGCCACTGATAGAGTCGTGTTCCGACAACGACAAGCTGCTGTTAAGAGTTTGTGGAACCAAAAAAAAAAAAAAGGAAGTGTAATTTTCTTTTAAACACAGTGCAGCAGTGGGGAATCAGATCCACAGCGAGTCTTAAAACCGGTCAGTCGAAACGCGGAGATGGAAAAAAAAAAAAAAACACAGGAGGAGAATTTGGCTTTCAGGGAAAACACAGAACCAAGCATCGGTTTCGACGACGGCAGTGGCGGCTACATGCAACTGATCGGCCGGTCGGAGCTCACAGTGTTTGTCAAGCGGCGTGAGAACAGACGCATCAGGAAGCCTGACGTGTGGAAGGTTCAGAGGGAGCGTGTTCGTGGCGGAGCTGCTACCCAAACGGTTTTCTGTGTCGTGGAGGCTGCTGGGAAAACGAGCTTCTGCACACGTGTGAAATCGTTCCAACAGTGTAATCGTTCAGTGAAGCGCGAGGAACAGAAAACAAGTCGTACAAAACAAGGCGAGGGGCTCGAAAGACAGGCGCCCGGAAAAACAAACAAACAAACGAGAACAGAAAACAGAGAGCGGCGAGAGGGGGAAGCAGGAGCATTAATTTACAAAAGCTCGTCAGGAAGGCGTCCCTGGTGGCGACGCTGCAGGTGGAGGAAGGCCGAGGAAAGACTCGACTCCGCCCCTCGACGGCAGCCCTCGTTTCATTCTACCTGGAAACACGGCGGCGTTTCTTTCGTTCAGCGCGACCGGTTGGCAAAAGACGCACCCCAGATCTGGCGTTCTACTTGGGAATGTGGTTTTGCTTCCTGCTCCTCCTCAGGTCTGCGAAGGCGTCGTCTTCCTCCAAATGAGTTAAACTGAACTTCTAGAGGCACAGAGCGGCAGCGTCGCCGCGGAAACAAAGACAAACAAATCTGGGTTAGCTTGGGGCAGAGTGGCGGAGCGACAGCCGGGTTCTTCACGTTCGATTGGTTTTAACTGATTTTTTTTTTTCTTTTTTTAAACACATACAACCACGCGCACACACAGAACATCAACGTGTTTTTCACACTCAAAAGTCCATTACAAAAGCCAGACGTGTTCTGCACCGTCTGGCTGTGGGGAGGCGGAGTTACAGGTGAGGGCGGGGCCTGGCGGGAGTGTGAGGAGGAAGAGGAAGTGACCGAGGCTTCGTTGGCAGAAGGGGGAGAGACGGAGCCGAGCTGCAGTCCGGAGGGTCGGGGTTCAGGAGAGGAGGGGGGGGGGGGAGTCGAGGTCGGGCTCGGGTGTGAAACCGAAGCGTCTCGGCTGGAGGGAGGGTTTCGAGGCGGGTTTGAAGACGGGGGGCGTTCAAAAGAAAAGTTGCTTGCAGTCTTGAATATTAAAACTCCTCCTGCTCCTCAGCATCCGGTATCACAAAACCCTCCTGCAGAGACGGAGACATGAGGTAAGACCAGGAAATTAGCTTCTTTCACTGCGGCTAATGCTACGCTAATGGCTAGCGGCTAACTAAGAAGGCATGAACCTGAAACAGAGTCTGGAAAATGATAATTATAAAGCTTTAAGACCTGGACCTCAGTGGGAAATAAAATTGACAGGGTGTATGAGCTCTAAATATGTTATCGGCCTTTATTGATTACCAATAATCAGCATCAGCCCTGAAAAAACCCACATCAGTCGATCTCTCTGCCTGTATTAAAGCCTCTGGGGCTGAGAAAACTGAAAACACTCAGCTGATAGGTTTAGTTTGTGACCTGATGCCTGAAGCTGAACGTCTGAACAAACCAAACTACGTCGTTTGTTTGTGCCCAAAAATAAATAATCTGAGCTAGTTTTTTATATTACGTGGCCTTACAGTAACATACAAACTCAAACAGACCATCAAATTAGTTCATTAATCAATTATTCTCAATAGGATTTTAAATAATTCATTTAATTGTTATTATTTTGATTCTTTTCAACTTATTTTTTATTATTTTTATTTAATTTATTTGTGATTTTTTTACTCATTTGCATTCTTTACCTTAGATTTTAGTTGTATAGATAATGGATGGATGGATGGATTTAATTTTCTTACATAAGTAGAATTTTAAAAATGTACTATTGTTTGTTATTTTTTATCGAATTAAATTTTATTGTAACAACAGACATTTTACGCAAAATATAAATACGCCAGAATCAGAAAAACACCACCATTAATGTGTGTAGTTAACCGATGTGTTCACATACTGTCCACATGGGGGCATCTTAACAGTTAATTATGAATCTAATAATTGATGTTAATTATTTAATCTTTTAAATATATGTTCACCAATAAGGCAGAGCTGCAGCTGTAGCACCTGGTTGTTCCACCAGGTACGACAAGCAGAGAGCATTGTGGGAGTTTAGCTAGCGACGGGCACCATGACAGAGACTCCTGTGAAGGTTAATGACCTGTAGCAAGAGCTCAGATTTTCAGTGTTTAAAAAGCGTTTCCGAGTGTCCAGAAAAATGCTACGTAACTATTATTATTATTAATAATACTTTAATAATCTGTCAGGACAATCACTGAAGAGCAATTTTAAATTAAGTAATTATTTGTTTGTAGTTTATTTAAAACTCTGTGAGCTTCTTTATCTGTTCTTTCAACACTGTAAAGAACTGAGACGATTTTGAAGCGAACACTGTCTGTTTTATCAGCCTATGAAAAAAGGTAGTTACTAATTGCCCTGTGTGGACTCAGTTTTCCAGGTCATGGTGATCCTGGGAGTTTCGGTAAAAAGCAACCGGGTTCTTCTTTTTAGAACCTAAAAGAGAAGCCCGGTTGCCTTTTAGTCGACTGAGCCCTTCGGCCTCAGAGAGCAGGCCGCATGCCATTCCTCTGCAGGAATTTGCAGCGGCATCAGCAGTTGTTAACGGACAAACAAGCGGGCTTTAACTTGGCATTGAAGCGGGAGCCTGTTACGAGGGACGCTGGCTCATGGAGGAGGGTTTGAAGAATGAGGCTGCATGTGTTCTGTGTTTCTGTTATCGTCAGTAAATCACACAAACCTCGCCCCAGCTGATACGCAACAACACTCGCGTTATGTCTGTGCTTACAAACAGCTTCACGGACTGTTTCCTACGAGGTGTTACAAAATAAAAGACTCTTAAAATGAGCTAATTCTGTAAAATAGAATCCGATTCCGAACTCACGTCTGTGGCGTAGAGGATGTCGACGATCCTCTGCACTGTTGTATCGCCCTCTCCTTCCTTCTCCTGGCAGATCATCTCAATGTTCCGCAGCTTACCAAAATAAAAGTCTCTCTCCTTCTCCATGTCCCGAATGGTGGATTTCAGCATCTCCATCTGTAGGTGGAAAAAGTGGGTTAAAAAAACAAGAGAGTCCAAATCAAGCTTTATTCAGTGCATGTGGTTCTTATTTGGACCCCAACACTAAGTTCTGTACAACCTTAATAAACGCATCTTACCTGGAAAACCGTTTTAAACATTAAATATTCCCAGAAATAAAACTTCCACAGCTGTAAAATGTGGTGAAAACACCTTCCAGCAGATTCCGATGGTCAAATATCTCCAGCAGAGGACAGAGTTTTAATAACTGGGCCTTAAAAATGGGGAAAAAATGCACAACTTTCAATCCAGGGTGGTACTGGGGGCCCTAGGTATATATATATAGTTGGATGTATCTATATTTTATGACTAAAAGGAAGTCTTGGGTTGAGATTTCATCAACTTTTGAGGCTCTAACATCAGCAGAATTTGACATGTCGCAAATATGACAGGACAAGGTTACAGATTTTTACTATTTTGGCATGAAAGCTGTCCAAGACGACTCAAAATGGTCAAAAAATGACAATAATGAATCAAAACTGGTCCTTGAAAATGGAAAAAGTGCAAACTTTTCAGTCAAGGGTGGTACTGTGACCTCAGAAAGCCCCTGTAAGTGTATATAAATGGATGGATCCATGTTTCCTACTAAAAATACAGTCTTTGGTTGAAATTTTTACCAACTTTAGAGGCTCACATCAGTAGAATCTGATGTGTGTAAAGTATAGCAGGACCAGGTTCCATTTTGTAGATAATCAAACTGGTCTGAGACGACTGAAAATTATTCAAAATGACTTAAAATGTGTCCAAAATGACTTGAAAGCTGCTTAAAATACCTGAAAATCAAACAATAGTACTAAAAACAATGGTCCAAACAAGATAAAACTTGTCCAAACTGAATTCAACTAATCAAAATTGGTCCTTAAAAATGGTAAAAAGGTGCAAATTTTCAATTAAAAGTGGTATTATGACCTAAGAAAGTTCCTTCTAAGTGTATATAAATAGATGGATCCATGTTTCCTGCTATAAATACAGTCTTTGGTTGACATTTCACCATCTTTAGAGGCATGTTTGGAAAGTATGGCCAGATAAAGTTCCAGTTTTTTGCTGTATGTATTCAAAAATAGCAATGTGGGATGTTTTCCCCCCATTTTTAAGGGTCAATAATAAAAGTTTTGGCCTCTGCTGGAGTCAATCAATCACTTAAATCTGCTGTATGAGTTGTATTTCTAGACCTCCTTAACCTTTAAAATGGCTTTGCAAGTAAAATGTTGCTTAGTGAGGCTGAAATTAAACATAAAAACAACAAATAAGTAAACTCTGATCGTCACCGCTGCCTGGCCCCGTCTCGTTAAAGTGGTTTATTTGCTTGCTGTGGACCTGATCAGCTCTTTGGCCCGTCAGAAATGTGATTAAACAACGGGAATGTGTGTTTTCACGGCGGCGTTCTGACCTCATTCAGGAGCTCGGCCCTCTCCTCATCGCCTCCTCCCATCCCCGGCTTCCTCGCGCTGGTGGGGGCCAACTTGGGCGCTACTTTGGCGACCGGTGGCCTCTGAGCGGCTGAGGAGACAGGAAACAGGAGTGATCACCAGCACTCATTCACCACCATCATCATCATCATCACTCCAGACTCTACTCTCTACTCTCTGACCTTGAGTGAGGGGCTTTCTGGGGGTTTTGCCCAGAGCTGACGTGGCGGGGTTGGGCATCGGCATGGCGTCCTGCCCCTGCCGGGCCTCCACCGGGTCGTACTCGGTCCCGTCGTAGTTGGCGTCGAAGAACTTCTTAAACCACTGGACGAATTCAAAGTTGTCTTGGAACTTCCCCTTCACCAGTTTGTCCACTGGAATGATCTGGAGACCAAACAGAGAGTCAGATGGAGGACGTCGATACTGGCTGCTGGCTGAGTTCACTGCTGGTAGGTTTATTTTGCTAATTTTAAGGTCTGCCTCTTTGAGAATTTGACTCAACGTGTGCACTAACAGGAGCAGGGAGTTGGAGTTGGGTCATGTGTAGGGATTCATGATAATATTGGCGTCCGATAATTATTAATTATGGTAACTATGACATCATTCCGATAATTAAAAAATCAGCCGATAAAATGCCCAGATAATAATAAAGACTGTGAATCTTGGTTTTTGCCGTTGGTCTGTGTGTTGTGGTTTGTCCTCATGCCTGGCTCCTCAACCCCTCCCCTCCCCGACGGTACTGTCGCATGTGTGTGATGTCATCAGACTGCGCGGGAGAAAAACAAGCAGCATGGCGTGGAACTGACCAGTGTGGACTTTCTTTACTGTAACAGAAGAAGTCGTTTCACTAGGACTGGTCCCGAATATTGGAATATCCGAATATTTGTTCGTTGTGGTGGTATTCGGATGATAACTTTTTGCTACTCAAAAAGTCGTGCACACCGCCGAACGCCATGGAGCGTTACCGAGGCTGTAGTACGCCGCCGGGTGCAGCCGAGCGTCGCCAATACTCTGGAACGCCGCAGTGGTTGCAGTAGGGGACCTGACAACTCCGGTGTCACGTTCCGGTGCGTCGCCAGGGCTCTAGTACGCCGCTGAGGCTCTAGAACGTAGCAGAATTGCCAACTCCGATGTCACGCTCTGTTGCGCAATCGGTTGACATTATCGGTTATCGGCTGCAAGAAGTATAAAATTATCGGTTATCGGAATCGGTTGAAATTGGCGTTATCGTGCATCCCTAGTCATATGATGCTCGTCCTTGTTGCACTGATTTACATCTTTAACAAAACACAACAATTAAGACGTCCTCAGTGGTTGTTCACTGACTGAGTGGTGCTAAAACACAACCTCAAAGCAGAAATCACATCTGAGAACCAGACCGAAACGTATGTGAGTTTAATAGCACGTTATCCCCACTTGGAGGCTCAGATTATTTTAGGGTGTAGCGTCCAGGTCGACTGGTTGACTGGTTGGTCGATTCGCTCTCGTTTGACCCACTGGTCGGACAATCGCCTGCTTTATTTTCACAAAGAGAAACATCAACAGTTTTCCAGGATTAATCCAATATTTCTTAAAACACAGGACAGAAGCAGCAGTGCCCACCGTCAGCTTTAAACTCTTTAAGCTCTTCTTGAACTAGGACTGTAGTCTCCAGGCTGATATGTTCTCATCAGGCCTAATTATCACTGGTTGGACAATCATTACTTTAATAAAACCCTCCCAGGATTAATCCATTATTCCAACACCCCCACGTTTCCACACCTTTGAACTGGCCCGGCCTAATGCAGACGGATAACTAATTTATAGGGCTGCGACAAAGAATCAGCTGAATCGATTCAAACTGATTCTAAAAAGAGTTGGGAACTAATTCGGTGCTCGATTCGTCGTCTTGTGCACGTTCCTGTTGAACACGACACCCGACCACGCTGACTGCACAATGAAAACAAACCAGCACGGCAGAGGCGGAAAACAGAAAATAAATCACCATCAGAGTCCTCCAAAGTACCTGAAAGCTTCATGAAAACACCAGAAAAAGACGGCGTTACAGTAATTATACGCAATATTAGCAATCTTAAGTTTGTTTAAGAAGCACCTCGATGATGCACAAACACTTAAAACGAGTTTGTGAGTCTGCAGTCGGAGGAAGGTACAGCAGGGTTAGTGCTCTAAAGCTGTTACTAGACCGTCCACCATGGCGTTCGTTGTTTTGAAGTAATTTGTAAGTATGTGATCAGGTTTAACATTAGCGTTAGCTTAGCTTACTATGGACTAGCGTCTTTACCTAACTTGCTAGCAACAAGCTAGCTAGCTAACTGTGCACCCTGACAGCTCACTCTTGAAGAAAAATGTGTTGTTTTTATCCAATTCATCGAAAACGTTACCGACAGATTAACGGACTGGTAAAGTAATTGTTAGCTGCAGCCCTACTTATTTAACATTTATGGAGATTTTACCGAGTCGGCTACAAACTAAGCGACACCATGTCAAAGAAGTCATCTGTGTGGCTTTGGTTCACAAAAAGTGCAGTGTAAATGTGGCAAACAGCAGTTTGTGTTGCTCAACAACCAACATGTCAGATCATCTACAAACAGCAGCGAACCTGTCTGTGTTGCATTACGTCATATAAATATGTGCAGCTCCGCTCCAAGTCTGCTCTTCATTTCAGAATCAGACAATAAAGATTCAATATGCTGCAGAAAACACACATTTATGCTTATTTAAAAGTAATATAAGTAGCAGTTGTGACCTGTGGAATATTTAGATCATCGACAGAGAACGTAAAGATGTTTTTCCCTGCAGTCAGTCAGCAGGTTAAAGAGAAGCTATGATTTCAGTCAATAAGAAACTCTTCGGTTGACTACATCCCAGGTTACGAGGGGTGATGGATAAGTTTTGAGCCTGACCAAAACAAGACTTGTTCATCAACGTGTTTAGGACTCAGAGAGCAACATGTCACAATAGTTTGAGTTCAGTTTGGACTCCTTGTGTGCTTTAATGCATGGACAACACCTGAGTCCAGTAGGGTCGGGTAGGTTCCACCAGGATGACGCTCCAGTCCATCAGTCATCTGTCGCCATGGCTGCAGTTCATGAATGTGGGTTCAAACTCATGCAGCATCCACCCTGTTCCCCAGATGTGGCTCCGTCTGACTTTCATCTATTCCCAAACATGAAACGGCTCCTCGCTGGGACCAATTTCATGTTTGGGAATAGAACTGCAGCCATGGAGACAGCTGACTCATGGACTGGAGCGTTGTCCTGGTGGAACCTACCTGACCCTACTGGACTCAGGTGTTGTCCATGCATTAAAGCACACAAGGAGTCCAAACTGAACTCAAACTATTGTGACATGCTGCTCTCTGAGTCCTAAACATTTAGATTAACAAGTCTTGTTTTCTTGGTCAAAACCTATCAATCACCCCTCGTATAATCAAACAAAAAAGCAGCTTTTTTAAAGAGTCAACCTGTAAAAACATAGATATCAAAAGACAGAATGCAGCCACAGCAGGCGGTTCTGATGATGATGTGACAGAAGCACATCGCAGCGTCAACAGACTCATCTGTTAAGCAAACAACACGTTTCATAGCTGCTCCTGTTGCGCAGAAAACCACAATCTTATCACGGCTGCAACAGCATGACGATGCAAATCCTGACTGCATCGACACGCTGCACGTCATGAGTGACAGTCAAACTCCTGTTGGCCCAGCGGCAGGTTTCAAACTGTGTATTCAGCCAACTAGCTGCCCTCTGAATGTCAGATTCCTCCATATAGTCCCAGAGCGTCTGTCACAGTCATCTGAAGCCGACAGGTGTGCCCGAGGTGCACGTTGTTACTCACTTTGTCGACTCCCATCTTCTTGAAGGCGACCTGCAGGAGCTTGAAGTTGTGGATGTATTCGTGCTCCAGCTTGGCACCGAATTTGACTTTCTTCAGAGGCACAGAGTTGGGGAACAGCATGTCCATGAACTGGCAGTAGGCAGCACCTGGACAGAAGAAACGGCATTAAAGGACCAGCAGAGTCGACAACAAGGGAGGCAGCAAGGGAGGGAATGCATGTTTAAAAGCAGCCGATGCCTAGAGAGAAGAAAAGGTGCAGCATGTTCACAGAAAGTACAAGAGAATGATGGAAGAAGAGAGAGGAAAGTAAGGCATATATTTTAACGTAACCCTCTAAAGCCCACTTAAAAGGCAGGCTTTCTTACAAAAAAAGTAGAAATAAATCAAATAAAACTGAAAAAAACTGTCGCATTTCCACCTGTTCGATGGTTCACGAAGGTCTTGTGGAAAAAAAAAGTTACTTTATTGTAAAAGTTGTGTATAAATATTCATTAAAAACAAACCAGATTCCATAAAAATAAATGAAAACTCTGCGTTTGAGAAGCCACGACTGACTCAGCTGTGACCAAACAGTCACGCCATGAAAATTCAGGCTGAACTACAGGCAGTGTTTCCACAGAGAAGCTGAGAGGGAGATCAAACTTAGTGGATCAATAGAATAAAAGCAGCATGGCTCAGAAACAGTGAACATGGTGGAACGTCTTTCTTCTATATCTAGCTTGTAGAGGTGTAGAAATGTAAAAAGGGCTCGTCAAACTGCCTATGACCTATAGGATGTGTACTTTAAGAGACAGCGTTGAATCACCACCGACAGCATCCTCCTTAACTCACTTCCTCCAGTGTTACTCAGCCTCTCATCCAGGGGGCAGGTAGTCATTACAGATGGCGCTTCTTCCCCGAAAGCAAAGTCATCTTTTTGTCATACGACTACAAATGGAAACCCAGGTGACTCATGCGTCCGTCCACGAGGGATTAAAGTGCATTGTCCCGGCGCTCGCTGCCCGGACACGCCTTTTAATTGCACACTTCAAAAGCTCAGGGTTTGGATGTTAACACAGCGGGCAGACGATCCAACACTGCACAAGCATGAACGGGCAGACGGGCGTGAACCAAGACCTGAGGACTGTCAACGTTTACAGGGTTTAGAAAAGACATGTTTCTGCTGACGTCCAACAGCAGCTTTTATTTCTGTTTTCGTTGGGCAGCAGCTGAAGGTGGAAGCCATCTAGGCACCACAAAGGTTATTACACATTAGCACAGGAAGTCATTCCTGTCTGTGGCCATCAGACTGTCCAACTCCTCACTCTGAGTGTCACAAACTCTGAGCCAACAGGTTTACTTTGAATTTACATTTGTATTTAGTAGGGATGCACGAATAATTTTACTTCTTGCAGCCGATAACGTCAACCAATTGGGTTTGTGCCGCGGTGGGAGCGGGAGGGAGCAGGGGCTGACACTGGAGTTAGCAGGCCCGCTACTACAACTATGGTGGCGTTCTAGAGCAGGGGTGTCCAATCCTGGTCCTCGAGGGCCACTATCCTGCATGTTTTAGATGTTTGCCTCTTCCAACACACCTGATTCCAATGATCAGCTCATCATCAAGCTCTGCAGAAGCCTGATAACGATCCTGATCATTTCAATCAGGTGTGTTGGAAGAGGGAAACATCTAAAACATGCAGGATAGTGGCCCTCGAGGACCAGGATTGGACACCCCTGCTCTAGAGCCTTGGCGAAGTTCGGCAGCGCTTGGCAGCACTTGCCGCTCAGCAGCACTTGGCGCTCAGCAGCACTTGGCGCTCAGCAGCGTTTGGCAACGCGCACGACTATTTGGATATAAAAATGATGACCTGAATACCAACACGACCAACAAATATTCCGATATTCCATATTCAGGACCAGCCCAAGTCAAATGTCTTCTTCTGATTCGCTAAATAAAGTCCACATTGGTCGGTGCCACGCCATGCTGCTTGTTATGACATCACACACATCTGGGAAGGGGAGGGGTTGAGGAGCCAGGCATGAGCACAAACCACAACAGATACCAACGACAAAAACCAAGATTCACAGTCTTCATTATTATCAGCTCATTTTTTATTATCAGAACGACGTCATATTTACCAATACTGACCGATAATCATCGGACGCTGATATTATTGTTCAGTATTTCGTACTTGGTTATGTTCGATTTTGTGTTGATACTGATGTTTTATATTTTTATTGATATGTTTTTTTACTCTCCTACTTGCTTTGGGACTTTTGATTGGAGGCGTTTTTCCCCGACGGGATGAAAATAGTATCTGTGATGTCCGATTAATCAGGACATACTAGCATTTTAACAAAGAATCACATTTTCCACGATAGCAAACATAAGAATGTTTACTTCAGCTAAAAACGGCATCTGTTAAAATGTTTTTAAAACGTTTTTAAACTGCTGATTTTGTGCAAACATCCCCATGTATGCGTTTAATGAAACACAGGCCTAAAACATGCCTCGCTGCTTCACACTAGGACCGGACCATAAAGCTGACAAATGTAACACGACAGACTGTTTTATTTCAGCTGATATCACTAATTGTTGATCACTGATTGTCAGTTTGTCAAGACGCATGGATTATAATATTAATCCGAACAGGACAATAAGAAACACACACAAATAACTTAAGTTACATACATGAATAAACAAGGATAAAAGGAAGGATCTCGCCTTCATACACAAGAAACAAACCAAGGAAACCCTTAAAGTGCACAAACGGTGACCAGGTGAAGCCGCTTCAGGTTTCTCGAGGCTTGGAGTCAACTTTGGATTTTGTGCTTTGACGGCGGTTTGCAATCGATGCATCCATGTGAAAATATCAAACACGCTATTGAATGATCTGAATACATCTGATCATAAACTAAGCAGACCTCACACTGTCGATGCACCGGGCATCACGCTGCTCCACCACATCAGTGAACTCTCACCCTGAGCTAAAACATCTCGCTTGCTCCCAACACGAACACTTGAACAGGCCTGTCGCAGCTCTTACATAATTACCAGATCACAGCGGACTCTTTCTCATCCACCTGTATGAAACTAACATACATGTCTTGTCCCGGTCCCCGTGCTGTGGTTTAAGGGCACCAACTGTTTATCTTGAGGCGCTCGACTTCTGAAAGTCGACTAACTACATTTCAGTGAACATTCGTTGGCATCATTGTCATAAACTGAGCTGCTGTGGGAACGTTTTGTTTCTGAGGAGAGAAACTGTTGGATTAGCAGCAACAAGGTGGCATTAAAAGGCGCTAATACGACCATTAAATCCATACTAACTACTATCTGTAAGACGATTAATCTCACCCGAAACGGCTCTACCCTGAATGACTGAATGATGAGGTATGAAAACCATCCATTAATGAAACACATCTGGCACTCACACAGATTAAAACACACACATACACACTCCTTACCTGAACACAACATTTCTATCTTGGTGAGGTTCATCTGTAGAGACTCGTTGATCCACACCAGCATGTCATGACGACTTAAGTTGTCACTGGTCACTGAGGTCGAGTAGACGTTCACAGCCATCGTCGGTCTAAAGCAGGCAGCAAGGAGGAGATTCACAGCTTTGTCAGGACGTCGAAGCAAAGACCAAAAGAAAAGAGTGAAACCCCAACACAATGACAGAACCTAAACACACCAGAACACCAGTCTGTATCCTCGCTGCTCTGTCATTATCATGAGGCATTTTTACCCTTTAGCTTGTCAACAACACGACCAACTCAGACATTATGTTTAGGCAGGAAAATTCTCACATAAACAACAAGCTCTAAATCACTGGATTGTGGTACCAGTGGTGCTGTAAGTCACTTCTCCATGAAATAATCTATAACATATGTTCTAAATGTCTTGATTGGTCTGTAAAAATTAAGAAAACAGTAGATGAAAGTGTTAAATCCGACTTTCTAAATCCCTTTTTTCGTCCAACCAACAGTCCACACAATGAAACTTCCACTTCAATATCACAGAATATTTACATTTATTAGCTTAAAGTGGTTTAAATAAATCTAAGCAACGAACTGATAATTGAAATTACAACAGAATAACATGCTGTTGATCGTCTACTTGCTCTTTAGATTCATTGTGATATGATCACATGAAATACGGAGGACACCTGAACCCCTTTGGAATCCAAGTTGACATTTCATTTCATGTTTGGTGAACCTCTGTCACCCAACGGCCCCATCTCGGCTCTGTGTTGGATGAAATGCTGCACCCATCAATCGTTATATGTAATGTGGTCATTATGAACGTCTCCATTAAGTCTCCTCTCACAGCAGAAACCATCGTCCACTAGCTCGTCTTCAGGTCAAGCCAGGACAGTTGTTTTCTCAACAGCTGAAAGTAATCGCTGGGGGGCTTTAAAGGAATAACAGTTCTCCGTGGATTTAGTCAAGTATTGTGCAAAACAAACGCGGTTCTAGTTGATGATGTCGCATCTAGATGAGGGTCAGAGAAACTACTCAGTCAAGGGATTTTTACTGCAGACTTTGGTGTTGTGTTAGGACATAAAAAGTTTGTTGTTTCTAGTGTTAAAACATATTTATCGACCCTTCTATGAGTATAAATGACAACTCAATTAACTACTACCGTCTTAACAGAGCTGAGACAACTGTCACTTAGTCCATTAACTAATCTTTTGTCATTTTTTAAAATGTAAAATCAGAAGACATCATCAGTTTCCAGCTTCCAAAATGTGATAATTTTCAGGTTTTCCCTTTTTTATATGTAGTAAAGCTGATAGATCTGGAGTTTGGATGCTGTCAGAACAAAACATGCTTCAAATTCAGTTTAAAGACACTGGGAGAAGCATTTTATAGCAATTTTTAAAGCCAAGAGGTTAAAGGATGTAACAGAAAAATAATGGGTGGATGACTGATCATTAAAAGAACCGTTCCTCACAGTTTTATGAGCTACCATCGATCAGGTTTTGTGTCCAGCTCCTTAAAATATCGTCTCCCACCCGTTAAAACCGTGTTTCCCGCAGCGCCCTCCTCCCCCTGCTGAGGCTGGGGCTCGGGATGCAGGGATAGCGGGCTGGGTTCGGCCTGGGGAGGTCGGGGTCAGGCTGCTGGTTCCGATGAGGTTCGGTTCGGGTTAAAGTCCGGAGAAACGAGCTGGTAGAAAGTAAGAGTTATGCAACAGGGCCCCGTTCAGAAACTTGGAGGCTAACGTTAGCTGCAGTTAGCCAAGCAGTAAGCAGCTTAGCATTCTAAAAAAATTAGCTTAGCTGTGCGGCTGTTGGACTGTATGAGCCGTTAACTGGCGAGCAACTGTATGACATCTGATTAAATTGGCAGCTAACTTAGCAATTCGCTTGTTCGGGCTACTAAAGTGAAGCTAATATTAGCTTTGTTTCTATCACCGGCTAAACGCGACAGCCGGCTAATCTGAGGCAGTTGATCTCACCGACATTAAGACGGTTTCCCCGCCCTGAACTCACCAACCACCACCTCGTTAGCCGAAGTTAGCTTGTAGCCGTTGAAGAGAACAGCTCCCAGAACCAAGGGTCCGAAAGCTCCCGCAGCTAAGAGGAACAGAAGTCCGCTAGCGATAGTTGGAGCCTCGCCCGAGCTGTCTGGTTAACTCCGGGAACAAACGATCACATCCCGGTTCGGTTCCTGCTAGCCACAAGCTAACACCTCAGCTAACACAGCTTAGCCGCCGTTTCACATGCCGGTAAATACACGATCCGCCCCGTCAGCGCCGTTAAACCCACCTGGAGTCGGTTCACAGTTCTCGGACACGGTGATTTTAGTTTTCTCCGCTGTCACTCGGCGTCATAAAAAGCCAATCTGTGTTTGTGTCGACGTTGCTGCTACTTCTGCTTTTTCTTCTCCGCTTCTTGGCAGTTCACGCTCACTCTACCGGCAGCGAAGGACCGAGCTCATGACGTCAACACGCAGCGAGCGGCTAACGCCTAAACGTAACGACGTCATCACGTAGCCCACTGCTAAATCACAACACAAAGGAGGTTTTCTTTATTATTACACAGATTTTAACCTGCAAGTCAGTGAATTAAAAGATTTGCAGAAACAACTGTACTCTCAGTAAAACACATTTATTCTGGGACTCTACCTTTTCTAGAAAATGTATATTATAGCAATATCCTCACAAAAGGGAGAATGTATTTGTGTGTGTGTGTGTGTGTGTGTTTGTGTGTGTGTGTGTTTAGCTCCCTACCTGACCACATGCAGAGCTTTAGGATAGAGAGGTGCTGTAAGTCTTTATTAATCCCACAGTGGTTAGATTGCTCAGTCTTTGTTACAGCAGCATTTCTATAAATACCAGTATTGCACATATCAGTGGTGTTGTACTGACAGTAATAATATTGCACAGATTGTACATAAATATACAATCTAGTATAAGTAGGAAAATAGATACTGCAGTGTTTTAAAGTACACAATATTCATATAGGATGTGTTCATTTTGTACCAAAGAGATCAGTTTTTATGTTTTATAGCATGAACAGCACTTTAAACAAGTGGTTTTAAAAATGTTCTGTATTAATAAACTTGATTTAGTTTTATTTGCCAAATTACAAAAGCAGAAATGTTGAGTTTTTAAACTATAAGCTGTGGATCTATTTGAAGCTCTTGAACAAACTGCAGCCAAGAGAAACGTAGTTTGACGTCTCAGTTTATTCATCTGGTTTCAGTTGGTTGTAAAGTTGTTTATCTGTTTGTATATTTGTTTACTCCAAACTGTTTTATATTCACACGCAACCATACGTGCGATGTTTCTGGATGTTTTTTACAATAAATCTTTAAGTAACGTTAATTGAAATGTAGTTTTATTTTATAGATAATCTCAAAAACATCTCCTACTAACCAGAGCAGAGGGCGTTCATGACTTTCTTACTGCTTTATTACCTCCACCAAGGAGGTTATGCTTTTGCAGGTGTTTATCTGTTTGTTTGTTAGCAACTTTACACGAAAAGTTCTGAACGGATTTCGATGAAATGTTCAGGAAAGGTGGATGATGGTTCAAGGAACAGAGGATTAGATCTTGGTGCTGATCCGGATCACCGTCTGGATCCAGGAATGTTCTCCAGGATTCTTTAGCATTGGGAGATAGGGCAACGTGCATGAATATGTGCATGTAGCTCCACAATAAATGTCCAGGCTGCTTGGTAAAAATACAGGATCAGTTCCTGCTAATTTCTACAACTTATCAACATTTGATCCGGATCCGGGTTAAATTCCAGATACTAGGATCCAGAACAGGAAAACCTAGAGGGCCTGTGGAATGGTCATCACTGTAAGGTAACAGATGAAGATCCAGACATGCAGCCAACACCAACATGTAGCTGAGACTCTGCTGGATCAGGAGGATCCAACAGATCTGTTGTAGAATCAACAGCTATGGAGCTGGATCCAGAAGAAACCACCATTACCCAGAAAGAGATTCTGGTGAATAACTATTGAGCTAATGATGATATCAATGTGAATCCAGATGCTAAGGGTTTGTTTTCTGGGTCAAGGAGTCTGATAATGGAGATAAAACGATCCTGGGACGATTATTTCTGGGTGTGAATCCCAACATGGGGTGAGATGAGCTGCTTGGAGGAGGTCTGAGCTCTATGAGGGCTTTACTAGTTTTTTATTTAAAGATTACAACAGAAATTAATAATGTTTCGTGTAACTTTCTGTGAGGGAATCAATTGGATTTAGTGGTTTTAAAAACAGCCAACTTTGATGAACAATTTAGAACCAACACAGGAAACACATTTTAGTATTTTACTGGTTTCATGTCGTTTTTTAAATGAGAAGTTGAATATTAGACGTGCTGAGTCCAGGCTTCCCTTCCCTCCAGAAACACACATTCTCTTAAAAAGCCGCCATATAGCTCACTGAGTTAAGGCTTTACCATATGGGCGCAGGTCGCCAGCAGCCAGTTGTGAGTTTGAGTCCGGCTCACGACCCTTTGCTGCATGTCTCTCTCCTCTCTACCCCCTTTCACCCTGTCTATCAATAAAGCTTCAAAAAATCTCCCCCAGAAAAATTAATTTAAAAAAAATCATACTTTCTGTATATCTCACACATGAAGGTCTAACTGTCTGTGAAGATTCTCAGTCCTCCAGGTCACGATTAACCTCCTAGTTTCAGTCACAGCATCTGGACTTGCTTGAGTTTCTTGAAGATGTTTGGTCTGACTGGTGTTTTAATGCACTTATTACACTGCCAGGGATAAAATCCGGGTTTTAAATTTAAATACGGTGAACTTAAAACTTCTGTTTGCTGACAGGAAGCTAAAAAAATGACATAAAAAACACGTGGGGCCTGAGTTCTGCACTGGTTTCTGCTTTTACATGCAGCTGTGGAACAAACATGGAATAAAGAGACCACACATGGAGTCATAATGAGACTTATTTTAATCATTTCTTTCATTGGTTTTGCTAACAACAACAAAAATCATCATTTCCATTCAATTACTCGCCCAGTTTGTCAATAATAAACACAGTGACAACAGATTCAAATGACACAGGGAGCCGTTCTGTGTTTTACGTGTAAAAACCTGCAGACGTGATGATTCTTCTAAATCCAGCTCATTTGTGCAAAAAAGGTGTGCAGCCCTAAAAACCCGTGTTCACGATACAATCATCAGTCTGGACAGATCGCAGTGCTCCGTACTAGTATCAGAGCTGCAATGATTAACTGACTATTCGATTGGCTGTAAACTACTTAATTCAGTTTCGAGCAGCATAAACTCTCTGATTCTCTCTTTCTTTCCTCCTCTGTGACGATAAAATGATTCTCTCTGGGCATCTGAGGCTTTGAGAAACACATTTTCTGACATCTTACAGACCAAACAACTACCTGACTGACTATTAAACACAACTGACAGGTTCATCGACAATGGAAATAGCAGGTACAACCAGAGTGCAGGCTGGAGAAGTTCCTCTACGCAAGGAAGAAAAAAGTCTTTCACACACAAATATATGTCTGTTAAATTCAAGTGACTGCTTTCCTCTAAACATGATCATCATTTTACTAAATGAACAAGATGCTGTATTGAATGGAAGAGACATCAAACTAGCAACCAGGACCATAAACTGTTTACTGGTGTTACAGATTAGGTGAGAAATAGGGTCATTTTCTAATAAGAACCTCGACAACCTGCCTTAGTAAGAGTCACCCCCTGCTGGCTGTTGGAGAGAATGCACCATATGGACAGAGATGGAGGAGCTACAGCAGCTAGGATTGTTAGAAAGTATCTGAGAAAAGTTTCTGATGCTACTGATAAAAAACAAACTTCAAACACTGAACAAAAATATAAAGGCCCCATGTGAAATATTGATGCCATGAAGGGCACCACCCAAAGTGAGCGTATACTGTCTGGTACTTGTACTAAATGGATATTTCTCTTGATTAGTTTCCCAAATTTGAGTCCACCACTGCCTCAGTGATGCATTAATTCCATTCAATCCATGGGTGTGGCATATCCAGACGCTGCTCCAACACAATGAGCAGTACTCAGACACTCCTTATACTGGGGACAATAAAAGGCCACCCCAACATGTCACATGTTGACCAAAGCAGCAACGCCTCAGATGACTCCGGTCATGAGGGAACGTGTCATTGGCATGTTGGTGTGATGTGTCCATCCTGTGCTGGGGTGGTCACACGTGGCCGACGTGGATGAGGTGGATTTGCAGTACTGCCCGTCTGTTTTAAACCAACTCTCAAACGTCCTGTCGTCTGATAGTGAACATTCAGCTGCACAGCGACCGCTCTGGTGGACATTCCTGCTTCCAACATGCCAATGACACGTTCCCTCATGACCGGAGTCATCTGAGGCTAAGTTAGAAGGCAGCCGTCGCCACAAACCAGGAAATTAGTTTCTCTCGCGGCGGCTAAGGCTATGCTAACGGCTAGCGGCTAAGTTAGAAGGCAGCCGTCGCCACAAACCAGGAAATTAGCTTCTCTCGCGGCGGCTAAGGCTATGCTAACGGCTAAGTTAGAAGGCAGCCGTCGCCACAAACCAGGAAATTAGCTTCTCTCGCGGCGGCTAAGGCTATGCTAACGGCTAAGTTAGAAGGCAGCCGTCGCCACAAACCAGGAAATTAGCTTCTCTCGCGGCGGCTAAGGCTATGCTAACGGCTAAGTTAGAAGGCAGCCGTCGCCACAAACCAGGAAATTGGCTTCTCTCGCGGCGGCTAAGGCTATGCTAACGGCTTAGTTAGAAGGCAGCCGTCGCCACAAACCAGGAAGGAGTATAAGGAGTGTCTGAGTACTGCTCATTGTGTTGGAGCAGCGTCTGGATATGCCACACCCATGGACTGAATGGAATTAATGCATCACTGAGGCAGTGGTGGACTCAAATTTGGGAACTAATCAAGAGAAATATCAATTTAGTACAAGTACCAGACAGTATACGCTCACTTTGGGTGGTGCACTTCATGTGGCATCAGTATTTCACATGGGGCCTTTAGATTTTTGTTCAGGGTAGAAAAGGATTACAGCCTAAAAGAGAACTTGTGCAAGGCGAAAGCACAGGTGGCCGTTGTTTGTGTAATGACTTTAACGGCCAGAAGGGGGAGACAGAAGCTCAGCAGCACAGGAGACATTCAGTTCAATCACTTGTGCTTCTCCTACTGTCAAAATGCCATTAAACGACAAAAAGACATTTCAAATGAGGATAAAAACCAGGGTTCCTTCTCTATTTACAGTCACAGTAAAACACGAAGCAGACGACAGGATGGGTCAGTATGGCTTCGTTGTCATTCAGCACCAAAGGCAAAGACTTCCGAGAGCCTTTGCGTTCATCACAGTTTTGCCGGCGGCAAAGTGGCAGTGCAAACACGCCTGAACACACACAGGACAGCACCAACGACACGGAGGCGGTAATCTGTACAATTCAACGCCCACAATCAAAGTCTAAAAAGGTCCAGAGATATAAAAAAAAAGGACGGAACAAGATCAGAATAAAGGATCGTCCTGGAAAAAGCAATAAACATTCTATACATCACATTCTTTACAGCACACGTTCGGTTTGTCTCCCGGAAACGACAACGCATGATTGGAACATCAGTAAAGCAGCAACGACAGCTCGACATGATTCGCTCTTTGAAAACCCAAATATTTAAAAGGCGTTCCTCTTTTATCCGTTAATGTAACCCTCTGAGCCGCAAAACCACCAGCGGGTTTAAAAAGGCCTGTCATTGTGTTAAAAATTGGCAAAAGCACACTATTTATCGTAGCTACACACTAAAACAGAGACAAATATGAAAACAAGTAAGTCATAAAGTCAACATTCTGTGGGCACTTAGAAAGATCTTGGACGTGTAACTCTGACGTGATTTATGGCATTATAGCTGCACTGGTTTTTAGCCTCCTGAGCTAAAACCTGAGTCCTAAAACTCCAGCGGGTGGAGAGAAAAACAAGAAGTGGTTGGAGCACCATCTGCCGTCTTCCGACCAAGACCAAGAGGGGCTCTGGGGGTCAGAGTGACGACATGCTACATTACTGCGGTCGATATTTGGGATTTTTCCGATTAGCGGTATCCGTCTTCGATTATTGATAAATTAGATGCCTCCTCTTTGTGTCTGTCGTCTCTTTTTGGTCTCAGAAATGACTCTCAAGCAGCAAAAACTGAAGAAGAAACTCAAGCCGTCACCACAAACCAGGAAATTGGCTTCTCTTGCGGCGGCTAAGGCTATGCTAACGGATAAGTTAGAAGGCAGCCGTCGCCACAAACCAGGAAATTGGCTTCTCTCGCGGTGGCTAAGGCTATGCTAACGGCTAGCGGCTAAGTTAGAAGGCAGCCGTCGCCACAAACCAGGAAATTGGCTTCTCTCGCGGCGGCTAAGGCTGTGCTCACGGCTAGCGGCTAACTTAGAAGGCAGCGGTCGCCACAAACCAGGAAATTAGCTTCTCTCGCGGCGGCTAAGGCTATGCTAACGGCTAGCGGCTAAGTTAGAAGGCAGCCGTCGCCACAAACCAGGAAATTGGCTTCTCTCGCGGTGGCTAAGGCTGTGCTAACGTCTAGCGGCTAAGTTAGAAGGCAGCCGTCGCCACAAACCAGGAAATTGGCTTCTCTCGCGGTGGCTAAGGCTGTGCTAACGGCTAGCGGCTAAGTTAGAAGGCAGCCGTCGCCACAAACCAAGAAATTAGCTTCTCTCGCGGCGGCTAAGGCTATGCTAACGGCTAGCGGCTAAGTTAGAAGGCAGCCGTCGCCACAAACCAGGAAATTGGCTTCTCTTGCGGTGGCTAAGGCTATGCTAACGGCTAGCAGCCAAGTTAGAAGGCAGCCGTCGCCACAAACCAGGAAATTAGCTTCTCTCGCGGTGGCTAAGGCTATGCTAACGGCTAAGTTAGAAGGCAGCCGTCGCCACAAACCAGGAAATTGGCTTCTCTCGCGGCGGCTAAGGCAATGCTAACGGCTAGCGGCCAAGTTAGAAGGCAGCCGTCGCCACAAACCAGGAAATTAGCTTCTCTCGCGGTGGCTAAGGCTATGCTAACTGCTAGCGGCTAAGCTAGAAGGCAGCCGCAGATGAAACAGAGTCTTGAAAACAATAATTAATTTAAGATCTGGACCTCAGTGGGCAATAAAAGTGACAGAACAGTAAAAGGTTAGGAAAATAGAGAAGCAGACGTAACTGCAGGAGACAAGCTGATCAGGTGATCCCACATAAACAGAAGAGGTAATTTAACACTCCTACTCCCATTTTATATATTCAGTTATGAATCATTAAAAGCTGACTAACGACTGAGTCAAATCGAGGTTAATGATCTCAGAACCACCTGTGCCTTAAAGAAGAGGACACATGTTGACGTGGAGATGTTACTAACAACATACATCCCAGTCAGCCGGGACAGAGTGATCCAGAACCAGGACCTTAAACAGGGTTCTCCTGCTTAGAATGGACCGTAGCGGAGTAATTCCTATTTTATATATCCAGTTAAAGCCATCGTTAATAATGAAGAAGCCTAGTTGTGAACGACAGGTTTCGGCCCTGGGAAAACAAATATCGATGGATCTCTAAAATAAACCCTGTCCACGCTAAATATACTGAATCTAACCAACCTCCCCTATCTGGACTGCTGCACGTCTGGAGAGGCTGGAGAAGGCGGGGAGGTGGTAGAGGTGGTGGAGGTGGTGGTGGACGAGGTGGAGGATGAGGAGTTGGTCATAGGAGGAAGCTCCTCGCAGGCAAAGTAGTCCTTCAGGGGGGCGAAGAGGTGGCGGATGACCGGGACGCTCCACGCCTTCCCCAGAACCTTCTGCCTCTGCTGCCGGTTCATGTTCCTCACGTCGGTGTAATGTTTGGGGAAACCAAAGATCCTAGAAGGGGGGGGAAGAAATCAATCATCAGTGTGTCTCATCAACACGAGATAAGCCTGCAGATGTCCTGATTAACCACCTGTAACGTCAAAGTCTACTGACGGACAGAAGCGGCGTGATAATTTTAAGGAATCTGCAAGTCATTGAACTAATCATGTGTGACTTTTGGTTTCTTCAGAAAAACAGGGATGCTTCTTCATTCTCAGGCCTTGTCCACATGTAGTCGGGTGTCTCACAAAACCAAGATATATTTCTACCATTTTTCCTGTCATCCACATGAAAACGCAGATTTACGGCATTAAAAACTATTCTTTTAAAAACCTCCGACCAAAGTGAAGATCTGTGAATTCTCCGTTTATGCGTCTCCATGTGGACGTCAGTAAGCAGAGTTTTGCGTTTCCAAACGCTACTGCCTGCGACAAAATATGTTCTTACATCACATATGGACCTGTGTTTACATTCAGAAACAGTATGTAATGTGCTTAAAAACACACTTATGCGGTTAGATGTGGATGAATTTTGTTCTAAAAACGAAGTTGTGCGTACGTAAGTTTTTTTCTAGACGGAGGGGGCAGGATGTTCGGTTTTACAAAAAACCGGCTACGTGTGGACGAGGTCTTATTTTATTGTCTCATTACAGGGCTGCACGGTGGTCAGCAGCGTCGCCTCACAGCTAGAAGATCCCCGGTTCGCGACCCGGTTAGGACGCCTGGGATCTTCCTGTGTGGAGTTTGCATGTTCTCACCAGGTTCTCCGGCTTCCTCCCACAGTCCAAAAACATGCTGAGGTTAATTGATGATTCTAAATTGTCTATAGGTGTGAATGAGAGTGGGCTTGTTTGTCTGTCTCTATGTAGCCCTGTAGAGGATTAAGCGGTGTATAGATGATGGATGGATGTATTTCTGTCTCATTACAGAAAACAAAGCATTAGCAGCAGCCCGATTCTGCAAAAAAATTAAAATTCTGTGTTCTTCGGCAAAACCAAGAAGCCATGACCGACTCAGCTCAAACAAACAGCTATGTGATAAAAGGGGGTAGGGGGGTTACGACACCAGGGTTTGGCAGGTCCACGTACTACAACCACGGCGGCGCGTTCTAGAGCCTTGGTGATGCTCGGCGGCGTGCTAAAGCCTCGGCAGCATTCGGCAATGCTTGGCAGTGTTGGGCGATGCTTGGCGGCGCCTGGTAGTGTACTACAGCCTCAGCAACACTCGGTGGCGCTCGGCGGCGGCGCGCACGACTATTTGAATATCAAAATTATTATCCCAATACCACCACAATGAACGAATATTCAGATATTCCAATATTCAGGACCAGCCCTAGTCAAATGTCTTCTTCTCACCAAGATTCATAGTCTTTATTATTATCGGCTCATTTTTTTATTATTGGAATGACATCGTAATTGCCGATATTGACCAATAATTATGTTGATGTCCCTGATCTGGAGCTCAACGTCCCTGATCTGCAGCCGCTGGCCTCACCACCTCCAACCCCTACCCCAACCTCTCCTGCTATCCCTCCCTCCCTCCTCTTCCCCACTCCCAACCCAACCGGTCGAGGCAGATGGCCGCCCTCCCTGAGCCTGGTTCTGTCTGAGTTTTTTTCCCCCCTTCCCTACCATGGGGGGTTTTTAGTTCCTTCCCACCGTCGCTGACTGCTGCTCATAGGGAATCCAAAAGCAATCTTGGATTGTTGGGTTTTCTGTTTCCTGTTCTTTCTTATAATGTTAAGCGCTTTGTGACGACCTGTGTTGTAAATATGCGCTATATAAATAAAACTGAATTGAATTGAATTGAATTGAATAGGAAAGGAATCCATAAAACCACACCTGTGTTCTTTAAGCAACCTGCCTGCTGACGTGTTCCCTGTGCACACAAACGCTCCACGTTAACGATCGCTGCACCTACTTTTCCAGCTCGGTGATCCAGAGGTTGTCCTCTTTGCCGTTGTGCAGGACGGGCAGCTGAGACACGTTCTTGCCCTGCTTCAGAGAGTTCGGGTTGGTGGTGATCGTCCTCACCTTCGTCACCTGGAACACAAGCGTCACAGAAGAGGGATTGTTTGCACCATAATGAAGGTAATCAGCGTCTCCAGTGACAGAAACTTTGACGGCCACTGACCCTTGCTTCTCTACCGATCTCCAAGCAGTCCTGGAGGTTCAGCTTGTCTTTCTGGGAGGCTATAATGGGCCTGGAGGGGGACGGAGACGCATGAAAATAACATTTACAACAAAACAGAAGTCCTTCACAAGATAAAGAAACAAGAAAAAGACGGAGAAGACTAAAAATAAGACCTACAAAAAGCACAACAGGCAAAAACGATGTATCACACATGTACACTTTTATTTTTTAAATTTATTTCAGAGATGCCACCGTATCATGAGAGCAAAAGCCAAAATAAAACACACAAAAGGAAAGACAAAACAACCAAAACAAATCCTAAAATGAAGCCTAAAAATCAAGTAGGATGAAGTTTAACTGATTAGCTTCTACCTGCTACATGTCTGTACATCTCATATCTTACTGCTTCCTGTTTGCATCGAACCTCGTACTTATATTCCTCTTCAGAAACCCCGACAACACATTTACTGCTCCACATTACAGGCAGTCTTTTTTGTGTATTTTCTTAAATGATTTTAAAGCTGTACTCATCCTGAGCAGACTGATAAACATCGACTCTTCATGGTGCTACGAGCAAATGGCTTTTTTAAATTTCTCTCCAAAGTTGTTTCTGAACAGTTGTTGTATGTTATCAGGGAGTAACTTGAATATTTTTTATTATAAATTAAACTAAATCCATAAATAAACAACATATTAGTGTGCTCATCATATCCCACTACCCTTACAGCTGTTTTCTAGTATGTTTACTGGATGTAATGTAATATTATATGTGTTGTTCGCCCACACTTCCGCACAGTAGCTCAGTAAATCAGCGAGCAGTAAAACGTACATGAGGCTTAAAAACATCTTACCTGCTCATCCCGGGGATGTTTCCCCAGAAGTAGCGAGATCGATGCGCTGGACTCACTTTGACTGCATCCACAAGCACCGGGTTGCACTGATCAACGACAGCAGAGCGAAAAGTGTCAGCAGGAAGGAAGGAAGAGGCGGAGAGGGGACAGGCAGATAAGATCAAAGAAGAAAAGGAGGCTAAGGGATTCAGATCTGAAGCGGTCGAACCTCGAGGAAGCGGCAGATGTTGACTTTGTCGTGCGTGTTCATGAAGACCACGTTCTCAAACAGCCAGAAGAACGGCCTGGGGTCGTCCTCTTTGGGCTTCAGCAGCTGAAGGATGCGGTAGTACTCGAAGAACAGCCTCCCGGTGCCCTCTGTCGGAGGAGAGACGGATTACAGCAGAGGACAGAGCTGTTCAACACACACCGATGAATAACATTGATCATATTGATTCTATGTGGTGTTCTGATGGAAAACCTTAGACAAACTTCGACACCCAAATAAACATTGTCCCACAACAAACACACTCCTTCATGCTGATGGAAATCCCAAATGTCACTGGATGAAAATGCACCCCACCACATGGAAACAACATCAACCAATCAGGAACATGTTGAGGAACATGACAATGGTCCAACATGTTGATGTGACCTCCAAACTTCCTACAGCCCATTGTGATCAAGCATCAACAGGATGCAGTGGAACCAGTTGGATTGACAGAGGCCCCACTGGACAAGCCAGAGTACCCAAAGGATCCAGTGGTTCCAGACCCCATAGGACCCCCTGAGAGGTCCTCTGGTCCATGCCTAATGCTTCAGAGCATGTTGGACCACATAAGGGGGACCAACATAATATTAACAGGTGGTTATAAAGTTATACCTGATCAGTGTAGACACTATTAATAAAGTCAGTGGTACCACATAATGCTTTTTGACTGTTTGACTGTTAGTTTTATAAGACTGTTCCTGCCATTAAGCCTTTGTGAGCTGTTTTCATTATTTTTAGTGTCAACAATCAGGGTTTAAGTTTGTTTTTATACACTGAGTAAGATCTCAGTGAGCCGATCTGACAGGACATTTGTTTTAAGTAACTGTTGAGGGTTGTCGGTGTAAAAATTGAGTTTACATTGACATAAACTGAAAAACACAGTGGTCCGGATACAGAACCTTGAGGAACACCTTAAGAGAAAAGCTGCTTTCAAGTTCTGTTAAGAAACTTTTAGTCACACAAACAAAAAAAAAAGACTGAAAACGCACTCACAAAACCCTTGTAGGAAGCTGGAGCAGTTGTTTTAAGTCAATGAATTATCTAAACTATTAAGAGATTAAATCGATCAAAAGCACTTTCATTGGGGCGCCCTGATAGCCTAATGGTTATGTCGCGTGACCCAAGTGCAGAGGTGTAGCGGCTGTCCCGGGTTCGAGCCCGACCTCGGACGTTTACCGCATGTCCTTCCCTACCCTCTCCCATTTCCGATTCTATCCACTGTCCTATCTAATAAAGGCCAAAAATAAATCTTTAAAAAAAAAAAAAAAAAGCACTTTCATTAAAATGGCATCAATGGGCCATCAGGAAACACGGCGATGTAGAGTTGTGTGTCGTCAACATAGATACAGAAACTGATGCCGTGTCTCCTGAGGACATCTGAACCTAAAATCAAACCCTGAGAAACACCGTAATTCCTTTAATAGCTCTCAGACTAGCGAAGCAAAGTGGATGTCAGTTAATTTAATAAAAACCCGACAAGCACACGCATACAGTTACGTACCATACAGGCCTTTCCTGATTGGATTGACGATGGAGAGGTCGTTACAGGGGCTGCCACCGATCAGCAAATCAAACGGACCCCACTGTTCGATCTGGATTAACAGAGAGAACAATGAGCTGATAAAACTCTGTCGCTTCAGTTACATCAGTCAGAAACACTGAAGGTTGTAATGCCTAGTTTTTTTTAAATAAATGTACAAAAGACACAAAACAAGTGGATAAGGTCACAGTTTCATTTCTCTGATGAATGTTTTGCAATGGAACTTACTGAACTTCCAAAGCAAAGCTGTGTTCTGAGCTAAATGCACTCGTTAGTGTTATTTTTTAACATGTTAAGGAGTCAAAACAATGCCGGTAAACCCTGAGTTGCACACACAAATGTAAGAAGACAGCAGTTCAGAGGCCTGCACTGAAGTTTACTAGGTAACGAAGCTCCAGTGATGAGAAGAACCAAGTTTGTTGGAGTTTTCTGTCCCGTTTTGGGTTAAGCGTCATTAGACTTTTAAAAGGTGGGTCTTGGTCCACTGTCACCCCTTTTCCACCAAGAAGAACCAGGTGCTAGTTCTGGTTCTTAGTTGGTTCTAATCTGGTTCCTCCTAAGAACCTGTTTGGAGTCCAGTTGGAGCCATTGGGTCACCATAAAACCACTACGCTAGCATCCATTACATAGCAGTTAAACAAAAGCAGTAAGTTGATGATAATATCTATGTTTATCTCTATAGATGGTCTTAAGGCTGATTGTGAGGCGGAGGTCCTCCTGTTGCCTGGACACATCCGTGATCACGCTACTGGTGGGACACAACTGTAGCGGATTTCAGGTCAACAGTTTGTGCTAAACTTCCGTGTGTCCCGGGAGTCATTCCAATACATGTGTGATGGGACCAGGGACGTCCTGGAGAACAAGGACACTAATTAGCGCTTGTGTGTCCCTTTCCACCGTTGATGGTTGGTCACCATAACCCCGCCCCCAGCCCCTGACGTACTCGGTGCTTAGCTCTGGACCAGCAAAGAGTTGGTGCTTGCTGAGCTCCAGTTTTTAGAACCTGGAGTCGGTGCTTAGGTGGTGGAAACACAAAGAACTGCTGGCTCCGAACTAGACCTGGAACCAGCTCGGTGGAAAATTGGTACATGAGCATGCAGGAAATAAAAAAAAAAAAGGAAGTTTGTTCATGTTATTGATGTGATATTAGAGAGTACGGACTGTTACTGAGGCACTAACACTGAGCCCCACACAGCAGATTTTTCAGGGTTGCTTTAGAACTACCTGCCATGGAGTAACTACATTTTTCACATCTAAAAAACGGTCCTGAAAGAGTTTCTACAGAGACAGTTCCTTCACTTGAAGGTTCCCTCCGTGGAAAAAGGCCTGAGCCTGAACGTACGAGTTCCTGGGTGATGAGCCGGACGTCACCAACGTGAATGATCTTCCTGTCGTGGTTGATGGTCGCCACAGCAAGTGAGTCCTCACAAACCTCCGAAGCGATGTATTTCTCCACTTTGAAGCCGAGGTCCTTCAGAACCAGGTAGCCTGAAGAGACGGACAGACAGACAGACATCAAGTAAATGTTCTTTTCTGAGCAGCATAGACTGTGATTACTAGAGAGATTTTTAGTCTACAAGTGCTGGGGAGGAGAGAGCCCAATTGTTAATTAAATTTTTAGTAAAACCTGTCAAAGTACTTGGATAATTCCCATCAACATAACATTAGTGCCTACATAAATTAGAATTCAATTACAGCACATATTAGAAAATGAAGCAATCCTACTAAAGATCGATGGGCGGTATCGGTAAAAGCACCAGCACCGTAGTAACAATAACAATCCCTACCTGTCGCTATGCCGTCAAACAGTGAGAGAACTCGAACTGGTCTGCGCAGGTTTGCAGGGATAGACGGGTAAACACGGTGAGGCTCCTACAACAGGAAAAACACAAAGTAGTAAATGACAAAGTGGGACTCCGTCCTATACTCTATTGTACTCTACTCTACTCTAGCCCTATTAAGCATTTACAGGGAGAATATAAACATTTAGTAAATGTTTATAATCCACTGTAATGTAAGGGCGTGTGGTTATGAATGGAAATACTATGCTATGCAATGCTATGCTATATTATATTATACTATGCTATGCTATAGCCCTTTAAAGCATTTATAAGCCGAATGTGATATTACGCTATGCTATGCTATATTATACTATGCTATGCTATATTATACTATACTACGCTATGCTACATTATATTATGCTATACAATGCTATACTATGCTATATTATACTATACTTGCTATGCTATACGATAGCCCTGTTAAGCATTTAAAGGGAGAATACACTGTAATGTAAGGACGTGCGTTTATGAATGGAATTACTATGCCATGCTATGCTATGCTATACTATACTATGTTATATTATACTACAGTATGTTCACTATATTACACTATACTGCACTATGCTACACTATGCTATGCTATATTATACTATAGTATGCTATGCTATACTATGCTATATTATAATATACTGCGCTATGCTACACTATACTATACTATGCTGTGCTACGCTATGTTATGCTAAATTATACTATACTATGCTATGCTATATTACACCATACTATACTATTCTATGCTATGCTATATTATACTACACTAAGTTATGCTATACTATGCTATGCTATGTTATGTTACGCTAAACTATACTATACTATACTACACCATGCTATGCTTTAAGCTTGGTATCCAGTATCTATGTTTCTATTTAAATTATATTAAAAATGTGAATTGTGCCTGTTGAGTCTGCTAAAAACGTACAAACTCCATGGCACTGTTGTTGGCGAACAGCCCCTGGACTCGAATGCTCCAGTCCTCGCGGGGAACCAAAGCGCCGTGGGGTCGATGAGGCTGGCACAAGTAGCAGATCCACGGGTCCAGCAGCTTCAGCGAATCAAACGTCCCCGAGCCGACGAGGATGTTCAGACAGTCCTCGCAGAAAGACCTGCAGGCGGAGAGAGACAAAGGGACGGGTGGAAAGACGGTTTAAAAAACTACTCCCTCAGAATATTTAAATGTAGAGGAAGACATGAAGAAACCAACCTGCAGCAGCTGTCGTTGCCACACAGGATGACCTCCATGCCATAGCAGCAGATGGTGCAGTAGGACTGATATCCATCTTCATCATAACGGAACAGAGTCTCTGTGAAGTTCTCCTGCAGGTACATAGACACCATCACAGCCGGGGTTTAAGGAAGGTTTGGAGACTTTCTGACCTCTTCATCTACTTCGATCCCTTGCATGTAAATCTGGTATTTTAGGTCACATTTATGTCGAAATGTAAAATGTTCTTAAACGCTCACGAGCTTTCAACCACCACTGAGGTGAGATATGCTGCTCCCTGCTCATAAATGTGAATGAATGTTCATGGGAAGCTTCCATTAGCCATTATTGCTGCTGGCTGTAACATAAAGTGTAGCTGACAACTCCTTACTTTACACTTCAAGCAGAGGCTGCCTTTGAAGAGAGGGTGGAAGATCTCAACACTGTTCGTTCCACAGCACAAACAGTAGCCTAAAGACACGATACAAAGATTAATGAGGAAAATATCCATAAAAATAACCAAAACAATACATGTTTTCTGATAAGAACTACGACAAACTCTGTATAAACACTCACCTTCAATGTCCAGTTTCATGTCCATGATCCTGCGAATGGTCTCCTCTGCAAGAAACGACATTGATTAGCGAATAATAAAAATAATAATAATAATAAAAATAATAATAATAATGGCTGAACTATTTTTGCATTTGTATTACCTCCGCCAAGGAGGTTATGTGATGCTGGCGTAGGTTTGTTAGTTTCTTTGTTTGTTTGTGTTCAAAATAACTTGAAAACTCATGGACGGATTTGGATGGAATGTTCAGGAAATGTGTGAAATGGGACAAAGAAGAAATTATGACATTTTGGGACTGATCCGGATCACCGTCTGGATCCAGGAATGTTTTTTAATGTAAGTGTAACCAGGTGGACAATTAAATGCGTTTTACTCTAAAAGCCACCAGAGGGCACTCTTGTTTTTGGGGTAACCCCCTCTGACCACATGACATTTTGGGTCTCCATGTGACAGACAGCGACAATGACGGAGTTCTCTTTCCTTCCTGAGCGACATACGCACGGTTGGGCCGGCATTCTTATCTCCGGTTGTCTAAGAAGCTGGGAGGCTGTTAGGAGCTGCCGCGCTAGAAGCCGCGCCTGTTCATTAGGTCGGATGGGGTGAAGGCCGCATTGTTGGTAGGACATTTGAACTGTATGTAATTACATTTGTATCTGTAACGTTCCATAGAAAATATGTGAATTGGGAGATTGTGTTGGGGGAGGACTGAAGCTGCTTGGCGGAGGTATGAGCTCTCTGAGGGCTTTTCTTGTTACGTCAAGTTTTTGTAAGGTAGGAGGAGTGCTGTGGGTAGGTCCTTTCATACTAATGTTATATAGTTAGCACATCTGGCCAGAAAATTTTGTTGATAATGATGTAAACATAGAAGACTTTCCAATATATAGTTATAAAATTACATTCCTACTTTGTCGGGCTAAATTTACCACATAACATCCAAAAACATCCTGTGTCCACATACGTGACAGATTGTGATGCTAATGAGTTGCTGTTTAGGTATTTTATAGCCTTTTAATGGACATCACTGCCAACTGATTCACACATTTTAAGTATTCACCAGCTTAGATATACTTTAGGTTCATGAGTGGAAATACTGTACTATACTAAACTATAGCCCTATTAAGCATTTAAAAGCTCAATATAAAATTTTAATGAATGTTTATAATACATTGTAATGTAAGGAGGTGTGTTTATCAACAGATGTACTGACACAAAACATTTATAAATAAGAGTTGTAATTGCTAATATAATTAACATCCATGACGTCCCATTAGAGCTGCGTTATGTTAATGTGTCATAAATGTACAAAACCTTTATTAAACACTTAAATAGGATGGCTTAAGGTAAAGTGTAATCCTATTATAAAGATTGGTTGGTTGATACACGTTCATCTGACAAAATTCTCATTGGTTGGACTCGTTTGCTCAGTTTGGTATTAAATTAATGTTTGAATGGTGGATTAAGGTTTTGTTCGGTACCTCTGAGCTTCTGGTCCGGCTGTGTGTACACGGTGCTGCTCGTCACGTTGACCTTGTTGTAAGCTTTCGCGTAGTTCTTCTTCTTGTTCGGCACAAAGTCTGGCGACATGTCGGCATCGAACCCATTGAACAGACTGTACTTCTTCTTCGGGCCCTTCCCTCCTCTCCCCTTCCCCTTCCCCCAGTCATATTTCTCTGCCTCCCATCCTCGACTCCCTTGTTTCTCCATCTCTGACGCCCATCTTCTTCCTCCTCCTCCTCCTCCTCCTCTCTTCAACTTTTCAACAGAGTTGCACGACAGCCGGTTCAGGGAGACGAACACTTCCCTCATCTTCATGCTGCTGCTCTTGTTGCTCATCGGACTGGAGGAATCAGGAGAGGAGGTGGCCTTCAGGATGAGCTTCTTCTTCGCCTTTGTTCTGTGGTTTGTGTTCTGTGTAGAGCCTCCTGAAACAATCAAACATGTGATCATCAGACATTTAACACAGCATCAGTCAGGACATCTCTTGATATGTTACACACCAGAACGGCTGTTTGTTTAACCTCGAATCGTAGAAACATCATTCTAACAGCAGCTGTGTTTAAACTCTCAGCTTAAACTAGAAGCTGGGACCTCAGGAACAGCACAGACAACAAACCAGAAAACCACTCAGTCAAACTCCCACTGACGTTTGTAATAACGCCACATTACATCCAATTCCTCGGATGTAGTTAATTAAATTGACCTGAATAAGTGGTGAATGGATACACAGATCAGCCACAACATTAAAACCAGCCGCCTAAGTTTCTCTACACACACAAAAGTCTGTGCAATACTATTCTTTTTCAAAATATAGATAATGTGCAATACCTTTCAATGTGTAGATAATGTGCAACATCATTTTTAAGTGTATAAATAATGTGCAACATTATTTTTTAAAATGTATAGCTAATGTGCAACATTATTTTTTTAAGTATATAGATAATGGGCAACATTATTTTTTTTAAGTATATAGATAATGGGCAACATCATTTTTTTAAGTGTATAGATAATGTGCAACATTATTTTTTTAAGTATATAGATAATGTGCAAAATCATTTTTTTAAGTGTATAGATAATGGGCAACATTATTTTTTAAAGTATATAGATAATGTGCAACATTATTTTTTTAAGTCTATAGATAATGTGCAAAATCATTTTTTTAAGTGTATAGATAATGTGCAACATTATTTTTTTAAGTGTATAGATAATGTGCAACATCATTTTTTTAAGTGTATAGATAATGTGCAACATTATTTTTTTAAGTGTATAGATAACGTGCAACATTATTTTTTTAAGTATATAGATAATGGGCAACATTATTTTTTTAAGTATATAGATAATGGGCAACATCATTTTTTTAAGTGTATAGATAATGGGCAACATTATTTTTTTAAGTATATAGATAATGGGCAACATTATTTTTTTTAACTATATAGATAATGGGCAACATTATTTTTTGAAGTGTATAGATAATGTGCAACATTATTTTTTTAAGTATATAGATAATGGGCAACATTATTTTTTTTAAGTATATAGATAATGGGCAACATCATTTTTTTAAGTGTATAGATAATGTGCAACATTATTTTTTTTAAGTATATAGATAATGGGCAACATCATTTTTTTAAGTGTATAGATAATGTGCAACATTATTTTTTTTAAGTATATAGATAATGGGCAACATTATTTTTTTAAGTATATAGATAATGGGCAACATTATTTTTTTAAGTGTATAGATAATGGGCAACATTATTTTTTTTAAGTATATAGATAATGGGCAACATTATTTTTTTAAGTGTATAGATAATGGGCAACATTATTTTTTTAAGTATATAGATAATGGGCAACATCATTTTTTTAAGTGTATAGATAATGGGCAACATTATTTTTTTAAGTGTATAGATAATGGGCAACATTATTTTTTTAAGTGTATAGATAATGGGCAACATTATTTTTTTAAGTGTATAGATAACGGGCAACATTATTTTTTTAAGATAAGATAAGATAAACTTCATTGTCTCACAGGTGAGAAATCGGTCTTGGGCTATTCACCCATGCTGGAGCCAACACATTGTACATCACACTACACGATTACAAATAAATGACAAAAAGCATAACAACAAATTCAGTCCACTAATACAGTGTCTTTAAAAGTGACAGATATATTATCCTCTGTCTTGATTAAGAAGTCTGATTGAGGTCGGAACAAAGGAGTTTTTCAGTCTGTTCAGTCGACAGAGCAGGACTCTAAACCTTCGCCCTGAAGGATGCTTCTCCTCCTGCTCACCTATAGTTTTCCAGGCAGTTCGGACCAGACGCATCAGCTTATTTTTTAGCTGAACAGAAAGACCACCGTACCAGGCTGTGATGCCATATCTCACCAAGCTCTCCAGCACTGCACGATAGAAGATAAGCATAATGTCTTTGTTCACGCCGTAGGCTCTCAAGCGTCGCAAAAAGTACAAACATTGTTGCAGTCTGCCACAGAGGTAGTCAACCTGTGTGCTCCATGTCTATAAAGACACCCAAGTACTTGTAAGAGTCCACCTGGGCTATTGCCTGGTTGTGGATGCCTGTTCTCGCTCATTCCCCGAGGGTCAAACACCATTTCTTTTGTTTTCATAGCATTCAGCATCAGGTGATTATCGTCACACCATTCAACAAATCTGTTGATTTCCTGGAGGTATAAAGACGAGTCACTCTCCTTGTTCAACAATGACAAGATTGCAGTGTCATCTGAGAATTTTAAAATACGATTTCCTGGATAAAAACCTCTGAACCCGTCTGTATACAAGGTGAATAAGACTGGTGAGCTTACGCAACCCTGAGGTGCTCCTGTGCTCAAGATCCTGCCTGCTGATAAAGTCCCATTCACACTAACTTGCTGACTGCGGTTGACTAGAAAAGAATGGTACCACCTAATAATGCAGGGGTGTACATTGAGACCACTCAGCCTCTTGATCAGAAGATGTGGCTGTAGCGTATTAAAAGCTGAACTAAAATCAATCAATAAAAGCAGTGCAACATTATTTCTTTAAGTGTTTAGATAATGTCCAATACTATTTTTTAAAACGTATAGATAATGAGCAACATTATTTTTTTTAACGTATAATGTGCAACGTCATTATTTTTCAGCGTATAGATACGTGTAATATTATTTTTTAACGTACAGATAATGTGCAACGTCATTATTTTCCACATCCAGAGGAGTCTGTGCAACACCTGAATTGTCACATATGGAAGAATCTGTGCAACATCAACAGCACTTATGTACATTTCCTGTTTATTTTTATTTTCTACTTAAATTTCCCGCATGTTTTGCACCGTCCCCTTTGCTGCCGTGCAAATTTCCCTGCGGTGGGATTAACCAAGGCTGATCTTATCTTATCCAACACCGTGTCGGTTCCCCTCACGCCCTCAAAACAGCCGCGACCCATCGACGCCTGGAATCCGCTATTTCAAGCTAAAATTAGCACCTATCTTGTCACAAGTTTAGCAGCTGATGCAGCCGCAGCCGCAGCAACCGTGTTAAACTTGACAAACTCCTGCTGTCCCACTGTTACTTGACAGATGTTTAATGTCGACTTATAGTCTCAAAGAAAACATATTAGCATGTGGACCGGAGGCTAAACCCAGACGTGACGTCTAGACTTTGAACTTAAATATGCACCAAGCACAAAAATATATACATATGATGCCTAATTATGATTAAAATGAGTTTAAAAACACCCATCTGACTAGAACCAGAGCTACACACAGCCTTCTGTCTGTAAACTCTCAAACGATCATCATAAGTTTCCCACAAAACAACTACATCCATCATATATTCTGTTGTCGGGCTCTTTACCAGAAGCCGTTGGTTTGAGTCCATCTGGTCCAGAGGGTTGAAATCCTCCAAACGCCCAGTCCAACATCTGCTTCAGCAGCTCGTCGTTGTCCTCAGGATGTGGGGAAAACTGCTTTTTACAACGCAGAGCCGCCTCCTGATAGACAAGAATATAAACACAGAACAGACGTACGTCATATGTGGGTATTTAGTCTGCTTACAGGGACGGTTCTGGTGAAACTCTGCATGTCAGCAGGGTTGAATTGGATCATCTTTCAACACCCTGGTCTTTCATATCAGGAAACGCACAGACCTGCAGGGCCAAGAAGACGGCTTCCCTGTAGGAGACGAGGATGCTGAAGGAGTTTGCAGAGAAGTGCTGGTTGAATTCAGCGAACGACGTCAGATCCTGCAAACTGACCTGGAATCACAGAAAGACATCAGATGTTAGAGACAGATATGAGAAAGCAGTTAGTATTTTAACACAGATGCGAGACACGTGGAAAAACAATGATTAAAAAGCAGCTCAGGTTTGTTTAAATTAGTTTTGTGTTTGCTGGGGAAGGAAACTCTTCAGGGTCTGAATGTGGAAATTCACTGTACTGAAGCTTTAGAGTTCACAAATACGCTCTGTACTGTATAAACTCAGATTCACATCTGACTCACCTGAGAGGACATCTCCTGTGCGTACCAGCGAACCAACCTATGCCTCGGACGTTGAGTCTGTCCCCTGCTGGGTGCAATGAGGCCTGGCCACGGAGAGAAGCCGGCGACCTGAACCCAGACCAGCTCCCCCTTTGCAGACATTCAGAATCAGAAGTACGTTATTGATCCTCCCCCTGAGGGGAAACTGCTTAGTTGCTCCCATCCAAAGTATAGAAATTTAGGCAGAAGAAAAAATATATAAATAAGCATAATTAGAAAAATATGTCCTAAAAAAATAAACATAAGTAGACAAAGTGCAAGCATAAAATGTAATATGTGCATTGTTCCAAGAAAGATAAAAGTATACGGTGTAATAAATAGTAATGGAGTTGTAGTTGTGTTAATGCACATTACTGAGCGTTAACTTGAGAAGTGAAAGTACAGACACCGATCAGCCATAACATCATGACCACCTGCCTAATATTGTGTTGGTCCCCCTTATGTGGTCAGAAATGCTCTGAACCATTGGGAATCATGGACCAGAGGACCTCTCAGGGTGTCCTATGGGGTCTGGAACCACTGGATCCTTTGGCTACTCTGGCTTGTCCAGTGGGGCCTCTGTCAATCCAACTGGTTCCACTGCATCCTGTTGATGCTTGATCAGAATGGGCTGTAGGAAGTCTGGAGGGCAGATCCATAGACATATATACGTAGACGCTACGTTGACTGCTGCTGCCGATTGGAGCCGACGTGTCTACGCGGCGGCCATCTTGGTACAGTGCCACTCGCCCCTACAGTGCATTACGTCTATAGAGGAATGACATGTCTGCACTATAAAAGTGATCATAAATCCATCAGTTGTCAACATATGTTTGTTACAAACGTCAGACATGGAGGACGGACAGGCAGACATAAATAGAACAAAAGCATCCAAGCATCCTGTGTCAAAGCTACATGTGTGACATTTTTAACAAACCAAACCGTTTGAAAATCGGTCGAAAATTCAGTGAATAATTCTACTTTAAGATTGTGGAGTACCTCTTACCTCCATAGACTTGCATTCACTCCCCCCTCTGCTAGCCCTGTACCAAGATGGCGGAGCTTTAGGCACGTCCCTCCACAGTCAATGCGGCGTCTACGTATATATGTCTATGGTCACATCAACATGTTGGACCATTGTCATGTTCCTCAACATGTTCCTGATTGGTTGATGTTGTTTCCATGTGGTGGGGTGCATTTTCATCCAGTGACATTTGGGATTTCCATCAGCATGAGGGAGTGTGTTTGTTGTGGGACCATGTTTATTTGGGTGTCTTTTCCATCAGAACACCACATAGTACCAATATGATCCATGTTATTCACTTCACCTGTCAGTGGTCATGATGTTGTGGCTGATCGGTGTGTGTACCAAGTAAAGCTACTCAAAAGTGACCTCACAGTAGGTTTTTCCAGTGACGCTGCTGACGTTGGTGTTGTGGAATCCACGCGGGAATTCTCTTCATCGCTGCTCACGATGTATATAGACTCCGCTGGGTAGTTTCCTGCAAAACAGCGACGATGAGCAACTGAATCTGCATAAGCTGGGTTTCCGTGCAAGTCAGTCATGCGAGTTAAATATTAGCAACCTCAGAAGTTATCGCTTAAAGAGCTCTTCTCCAAAAAAACACTTTATAAACAAGCATATAAACATGTTTGTGGACTTTTTTTCCCCTCAGTTGTGCAGTTTCCATCTCTCCTTTTAAATGCGATCATTCAAATGAGCTGATAGAAACACGACTACACACATGCAGAATTAGCCTCTGTTTCTAAAGTGTTATGTAGGATAGTTTTACAAGATGCAGTGTGTAGAGTTTTTCTTACTGTTTGACGGCATTAGCCTGCAGCTCTGAGACGTATTTGACTCTTCTGTAACGTCAACCACATCTGGTAAAAACAGAACAGTCGCATTGGTTACTTTCGACTTATTTACTTGGAACCGCTGCCAGCATCACCATGAATCAGTATAATGATGTTGATGAAGCCAGACAAAGGTACGAAAACAGCTGCAGTCCTACCCGAGGAGTTGTCCGTGTACTCCGAGTCCTCCATACTGTTGTAGTGCTTTTGCTTCTGAGTGTGTAAAACGGGTTTCGGTGCAGCTCCGTCATCGTCCTCTGATGAACTCTCCTCGTCCTTCTCTTCTCTCTTCTTCCATCTATAAGCTGCCTGGACGGGCAGCTTCCTTCTCCGGACCTGGGGTCTTCGGGCCCAAGTCCGAGGTCGAGTTGAGGCTTTGGGGGTTTCCTTGATGTCACCAAGAGCCTTGTTGTTGTTGGAAACCTATCGACAAGAGCAAATACAACAAACAATGTCTGTAAGGCTGTGGGATGTTGTGTAGGAGTAGTTTTCTTATTTTGTGTACATTTCACAATCATTGTATTACACGGGCTGCACAGTGGCTCGGTGGTTAGCAGCGTCGCCTCACAGCTGGAAGATCCCCGGTTCGCGTCCCGGTTAGGATGTCTGGGATCTTTCTGTGTGGAGTTTGCATGTTCTCCCTGTGCAGTGTGGGCTTTCACCGGGTTCTCCAGCTTCCTCCCACAGTCCAAAAACATGCTGAGGTTAACTGATGATTCTAAACTGTCCATAGGTGTGAATGAGAGTGTGCTTGTTTGTCTCTATGTGTAGCCCTATGATAGACTGGCGACCTGTCCAGGGTGTCTCCTGCCTTCGCCCGAGTCGGCTGGGATAGACTCCAGCCCCCCGACACCCGACAGAGGATTAAGTGGTGTATAGATGATGGATGTATTTTACAGCTAAACCTGCCTCAGTATGATAAAAGCAGGTTGTTCATACGTTACTTCTGCTACAGGAGGGACCAGAGGGCTGAATAATGAAGCACGTCTGACATATCCATCCTTTTTTTGTGTAGGTCGGCCCACCAAAAACTAAAGCTCCAGTCAGCGGTATCAGGTATCATGAAGCTGTTTAGCAACTTTCTTTGTTAACTGAGGTTTTCTGCTTCAAACTCTGCGCGTGTCACATTGAAGGAGGCGTCTAACGCGTCACGTGACTCTTCTTCTGCACTTAATGAACCGATCGTGTGCAGCTGCTTCAGTCGACAAGTCGTTTTAATGGAGAACAACAATGAATATAAAGATTTATGATAGTAGAAAGTGCTGCTACTACAAATGATGCAAGATAGGAATGCCGGTGGAAAACTGTCGCACGTGTTAATGTATTTATTATACTGATCAATGCAGCTGATTATTTCTGACAGCTGCACATTAGAGCTGCTAAACTTTCATATATTTAAACATGATCTTGTGCCAAAGTGCATTTAGGTCCGACACTGTGCCATAATGCGGGGTATCAAAGTGAAATTAATGTTACTGATGGAATATTCTCTGTAATAAACCCCAGCAGAATAATCAGTTTTCTAATCTGTGTTCTATCAGCTGCAGCACCAGCATGTAAACGGACCAAACATGAAAACATATTTATGCGATTTCTGCATCACCAGCTGAATGCATGTCGGGTTTCCATGGCAACACGACGCACACAAGCTGTGTCCCAATTCAGGGGCTGCATCCTTTGAAGGACCCGGCCTACCCGTCCTTCAAAGGCTGGGTCCTTCTAGGCTGCATGAGCGTTTGTTAAATAGATGGTCCAGCCCACAACGAACTTCCTGCTTTCGTCATGACGTCCCGTAGCGTCGCTGCTGTTGCCTAGCAACCCTGACTGACAAATTTTTTATCCGAGGATCAGGATGAGACGGCTATGTTGTAATTTTACCTCATTTTTTGACTGAATTTGATCCCGAAATTGTGATTTTTGTTTTTAATATGTTTTATATCCTTGAAGACTTGAGAGTCTTGTTCTGTCCGGTGGTTCAGGACTAAACTGTCTGAGAAACAAGAAGCTGGTTTAAATCTGTTGACATCCACTGATATGAACTTCAGATATTATAAACCTCCACAGTCTCTGGGCTGAGTGTTTCTGATGAGGTCTACAGAGAATCACCACCAGTAGAAGCTCCAGCAGCATTTAGTAACCATTTTACTTCTTCTCCATATAATAACTTAAAAAATGATTAAACATATGAATATTTAGGAATGAATGAGTCGTTTATGTGGTCAGAAAAAAATCGCCACAGTCTCGTTAAAATATAACTTAAAACTGAAGCCGAACAACTGGAAAGTAAACGTTTTAAACTGCAGCGGCTCACATCAATAACGTTATTAAATCGTTTTTTTAGAACAGATTTTAACGTTGTCAGCATTTGTACCATTAGCTATTGGAGTGAGCTGTAACACAATACTATAAAATACTATAATTTAAAACTAGAATCCTCCATCCATCTTTTCTGTCAGCCGTCAGCAGTTAAAACTCCAGCTGTTGATCGAACTGTCAGCGGCCCGCAATGGATCTTGGGATATTTGGGGCTACGAAGGATACACCGATGCATCCTTCAAATCCAAAAGTAGGACGCATTCGTTGGCTGCATTTGAAGGAGTCCTGGAGTTTTAATGAAATGGGACGGCCTTAGTCGCAGCGCTGTGACGAATGCGGCCGACGAATGCAGCCTTGAAGGATGCAGCCCCTGAATTGAGACACAGCTACAGTGTGTGATACTGCAACTACACGGCTTCATTCAGTGGTTTCAGTAACGTACAGCTCGTCAGCGAAAGACCAAAACGAGGTGGAAAACGTCGGCACTTGGCACGTATCTGACGTCAAGCGTCTCAAATTTCAACTCAGTGTTCGGCCCGGTCACATCTTCGACCATATTTGAAGCAAAATGTGATGAAATCTGTGCTTTCTGAGTAAAAACACTCACCTTAGCAAACACCTTCGTCCTGTGCAGGGAGCTGGGCAGGGCCAGGAGGGTCAGCAGGAGTCTGTGCAGACCAGAGTGCTGTCTCATGTTACGCAGCGTCTGTTCAGACAACGCAGGGAATAAATTCAATAACAACAACATGTTTCTACTAAAGAAGAAGTAAAATAAAAAATAAAGCTAATGAAAAGTACAGCAGAGAATGTGTCGGAGACTGGGTTTTATAATTGTACAATCACAGACAGAAAATACTTTTGTTCCGTTCGTGTTTTTACTCAGTGAGCGTTTACTTTGGCCCAGCAGATTTCTTCTCCGTTCGTCCTCCTCAGCTCCTCCTCCATCATCCGACTGAAACTGAGGCAGTCGCACCCCAGCTGATGGGCCTCTGGAGACCCGGGGTTGCACAGACCCATCTGAACCGCCAACTCCAGCAGCGCGTTTCTGGACAATTTATTATCCTGCAGTTTTATCGCGTACAACAACAAACACAAAAAAAAGTCAAAAAAAAGTTATTTGGAGCATCTTAAACTGGGATGACGGACATGGAAACTCACAAAAGAACGAAAATTACGATAGAGCACTCAGGTTTATCTGCTGTCTGGATATAAAGTAGATTAAACCAACTGCTGAGGAGACGCTGATTGATTGCAGATACAATAATGTATCACTCAGAAGGACCAAACCTGGACTTTACCTGCAGTACTTTAACTATATGTCGCTGCTGTGTACTTTAACTCAAGTAGGACTTTTCATGCAAGACAAGAAGGCATTTTTACACTGTTATATATATAATACTTCTGTTTAAGTCATACTGTCACTTCAGCTGGCAGCTAAAAGACTGGAAAAAGAAGAAACTGCTACTCAGGTCTTTGTTTTTAGATAACTGTGCAGCTAACTGGATTTTTCTGTGGCGCTTATTGCTCACAAAATCCGCCTTCCAGCACCTCTACAGGTCACTAAATAATGTGACGTGTGATCAAATCTCTAATTTATCCTCCACCTGAATGTAAATAAGCATATTTCTGAAATAATCAACTGCTCCTTCAGTAGGCGGTATGGCCGGATGCCCGATCCCGTCAGATCTGGGAAGCTAAGCAGGGTTGGGCCTGGTCAGTACCTGGATGGGAGACCGTGAGAGAACACCTGGAAGCCTGGGTGGATGCAGTGTGAGAGTGAGTGGTTGGTGGTGGTTGGAGGGGCTGATGGAGCAGACTGGCCTCCGTCAGTCTACCCCAGGGCAGCTGTGGCTACATACGTAGCTTAGCACCATGGAGTATGGAGTGAATGAATAATGCAATGTGAAGCGTCTTTGAGTGTCTTGAAAAGCGCTACATAAAACCAATGCATTATTATTATTATTATCATGAGAGTTTACACTGACAGTTATCAGAGGGACAAGAGGAAGAAAAAGTTGGTATATCTGACTTTACACAACAGAAAACAAAATATCCTTACACTGATATATTTGGGATGTTTCAGCACTAAGCCAATACTCCTCAGCACCGCGTCTCCAAACTGCTCAGGGATGCTCTCCACTAAACTCTCCAGCGCTGCTCTGTAGAAATTCTGAGCATCCTTCAGGAAGTCCCTCCTGTCCTGTTCCCCCAGATCCACCACAGGAGTCGCCCACAGGAACTCTCTGGCGTGAGAGCCCACGTTCACCTCTGCTATGGGGAGCAGCTCCTTCTCACCGTGCAGCAGGTGAACGTCCCGCCTCCTCAGGAAGCGCTCGGCGACGGACGGCCGCAGGATGCTGGCAGCGAAGGAGTTGAGCAGCACGGAAGTCAGCTGGAGCTCCGCAGCGATGCCCGCCGTGCCGTACTGGTGCAGCTCCTGGAGGGCTCGGAGCGGCTCCAGAGTGTGGGACAGGAACAGGAAGTGCAGCTTGACTTTATGACTCATCAGCTGCTTCCTGATCTGTGCAGCATCCTTGGATTGGCTCGGCGACTTAAAATACTCCACCAAACCCCTCCAGCAGCTGACCATCTTCTGCACAGTGCGGATGATGAATAAACACTGTGCTGAGACAGTAAGAGACGGATTATAACACTCCGCATCGGCAAACAGCTCTTTCAGACTGCCGTTAACGGAGGGGCAGGTGGAGTAGTAATGGTGGATGTCTTGAACCAGGTCGACCACGTGACTAAAGGAAGCCAGGAGTCCGGCCTGGCAGGCTCTCCCTGGTAACCCAGAGAGGCCACAGAACGATATGAGCCGAGGGTTAAAAGCCTGGAGGTGCGACACAAACACTCGGCTCACCGCTGGATGAGGAGCATCGCAGTAAAACACAGCGAGGTTGGACAGAGGAAGGCCGAGCTTCTTCAGCTCCTCAATCAGAAGGCGAGCGTCAGAATCGGCTGCTTGTGGGACTCTCATCGTGTCCATGTCTGCTGAGATCTGGTGACAAACAGCATCAACACTCATCTGCAGAGCTTGCAGCGGCTTCACCACACGAACACCTGAGCTCTGGTCGAGGTAGCCAATCAGGACGACGCTCGTGCTCTTCCCTGCACTCAGCTCCACCCCCACAAACAGGTACAGGCAGTAAGGAGCGTCTGAGCAGGACTGGATGATGTCTTCTGCGTGGGCTGTGTCCACATTATCACGGCAGTATCTTCTGATGAAGAGCATCAATTCATCTCCTTGACCTTCCTTGTCCACTGCTGCCTCCTCTTCCCTCTTTATGTGTTGCAGCTGAACGCACCCGGGTTTCTCTACTGTCTCCATCTTCTCCTCTTCTTCATCAGATATCAGTAACACCACATCTCCATTCTGACTCACATTCTCCTCTGGTGTTTGTTCTTTGGGTTCCTCCATATAATTTTCTATAACAAGAAAAATAAACACAATGAGAAAGTTTAAATGTTGTTGATGCGTTGCACTAATGGAGCATGTAAGATTTTGGGCTTCATATATCTGTAATAGTAAAGTCTTTTCGTTATTTAGACATTGACACAGAAAGAGCCACAATATTTTCATCTTTCTTGTGAGAGAGTGTGTTTTTTTATAACATAAACAGATCTTTATGTTTTCAGTCTGTGTAATATCATGCACTGACACATACCTGACTCAGTGCAAATCAGACTTTGTCCACCTCTGGCTTCTAGGGCACGATACTCTCTGCCTTTGTTGTTCCTGTCAAAGAACATCTTAAACCACTGCAGGAAGTCCATCAATATTTTGAAGCTCGTCTTCATCTGCGCCTCAGAAGGGACGAGCTGGAAAGAGCACAGTTGTGTTTATGACGACCAGTCAACGAAACATTTCTACGTAACAATTCACAAATATCAGGGATGCTGAAGAGGATGGAAGGTAGCCTAAAGGCCAGTTCACACTACAGGATAACCAGGCCAATTTTTTGTCCCGATCTCCTTACGATCAAAACCAGCAAAGGCCCGACTGTCGGATGTTTGCAAACGACATGGTGTCTGATTTTCCTGTGGTGTGGGGTGAGTTACAAGGGATTTTGTTCGCTCGGAAGGAGAGATTGTACATAATGAACAAGTTTAATATTTGCGACTATAAACCCTGTAGTGTGTAGGGGTTTCCTCCGAGAGCAGCCGAACACACTCAGTGTGTGATGTCACGTGTACCGGATTTAAGCCAATCAAACGCGAGCTGAGTCAGCTGACTGACGGAACAGGAAGTAGAAACAAACCAGTAGAGTTACCGTCACTAAAAAATTTTAATCAGATTAATCATGATGATGGATTAATCCACATTAATGCGTCAATTTTGACAGCCCTAAAGAATCTCTGCCCCTCGGCTCAGAGATCTGGATGGTCTGATGAAAAACCAGCTTCAATTCTAGTAACGAGACACATTTTTGGCAGCAACGGTAACGACGTTATAATGATGGGAAGAGTAATCAATTAGATTACTGGTTACTGAAAAAAGGAACGCCGTTATTTATAGCGCCATTATTCCCATCGTTTGTTTAAACTGAAGTCACGTTTGACTACGCGAGACTTAGAATACTGAGCGTGAAGAACCTGATAGTCTGCTGAAGAATTGGTTAGCGTGTGGTTACCCAACACTTCACTATAAGATTAGAGGAGAGAAATCTTGTGCGATCTGTCTTTTGTTATCATCAAGTGTGTGGTCTCTAAATCTGTGCAGGTTTGAAGAATCCTGTAGTGTGTGCCGGCCTTAAGTCAGCATGAAAAGCACCCCAGAGTGGTGTGTTTCTGTGTTTATTAATTAAAAGAATAAATACTGACAAAAATCAGAAATGAGTAAAATGAATCAGAATGCTCTCAACACACTGTGATTTTAAAATCAACCACTGAGCACTGAAATATTTGATAAACATGTTTTGGACAATATATGTTTTTAAACAATGTTTCCTAACTACCTCAATAACATCTGACATTTCAACGTGTAATTTCTTGTTGCTCACAGACCAACATGCATGAGCAATGAGCTAACATGTGGCTGGTTTATTATTAGTAATACTCACTCTGGTCACGCCAACTTTTGCGAAAGCAGCTTGTAGCAAATTAAGGTTGTGGGCAGAAGTGTGCGCAATGTCATCGTTTTGGAAGTGGACCCAGGACAGGTCCAGGGAGCCGGGGAACAAGAAGTCCATCAGCTGACAGTAGGCTGCACCTGGGTATTCATACAAACACAAAGCTAATCCATACAAGAAACTGGTGTGTGCTTTGAAGACGTGTACCATGACTAACTAAGATGGCAGGTATTTATTGGCTGGTTTACTAAAGCTGCTGCAGATTAATGGTCAAGGATCATCAAGGACAGAAAATATAATGATTGTGATTCAGAAAAACAATAACTTGAACCTCGTGTCACTTACTCATTGAACTGTAATAACACAATTTTAAGGTTTTCTTAAAGTATTAGCACAAGATGAACTTCCTAGCAAATCATTAAAAACAGCAAAGTCATTAATAGATGGAGATGATGTTGATAGTAAAGGTAAAAAAAGAAGTTGCAGGCTGTCGTAAAGCCTAATAAATATTAACTCTCTTCCTCACAGCTGCCATCCCAAAATAAATATTGTGTTTACTGATAATTATCTATCATTCTTTTTTCGTTGGTACTCATACTGTACAACTATCCAGGGCTAATTCCTGCTGTGTGTAAATCAGCCTATGTGCAGCTGTATTTATCGACTCTTTATAACTTCTTTAGTGCAATTTTATAACTACAGGCAGCAATTATCCATCATGTCATATCTGTAATGTGAAAGGTGTAAACAACGTATATGATCTTATATTTTTATCTTTATTCTACTTTTGTATATTTCATCTTGGGATTTATCTTACTTTATTTTTATCTATTACTCACTACATTTCCCCTCTCTGACTGTGTCTTTTGAGCTGCTGTAATGTGTAAGTTTTCCCAGTTAGGGATCAATAAAGATCATCTTATTCTACCTGTAACTCAATTTAATAACATTTATTGAAGTCCTTATTTGTAGATAACTGTTGGAGTGCAGCTAACTAGATTTTTCTGTGGTGCTACTACTCTCTCTCTCTCTCTGACCTCATCAGATTTCTGGAAAGTCACACTGATGTTGACAGGAAATATATGATTTTATATGGTATTAACAGTAATATTTAAACCACTCAGATGAACTTCTATAATGAATACTGCAAGGTGTTAACCTTAATATGCAATTTAACCAGTTAAATGTGTATTTCACATAAATATAATACCCTTGGTTCTTAACGTTCATGAAAAGTAAAGTCACACTTCTTGTTTGTGTGTTAATCTCAAGTCTTTCCTCCTTCTTTCTAACAAAACTGACACCGGTGTTGCAAGCTGTGTGGTTTTAGTAAAATCTAGAGACTGGTCAGATTAATGATGTGCAGCTCAGTGGTGCTAAAGAAGACCATGAACTCTCAGCCTGCTCTCTGCAAACTCCAACTATGCACACAAAACGCTCTATGAGAACATGTTTGTTGGTTGAAAGCACACCTACCTGTACATAACTGCTCCACCTTGGTGAATCTTGTCTCTAAAGTTTTATTGAGCCAAGCCAGCAGCTCACAGCGGTCGTAAGGGTGCCCTCTGACAATGACATTCTTTGCTACATTCTGTGCCATCTCTGAAAGGGAAGCACCTGCACAGAAGACCACACAAATTTGCACTTACGAGAGTCACTTAATCCACATGAAAATTTGACATAAAGTAAAAATGCCACAGCAACGTCAACGTGAAACAAACCGCTGGAAGCATTCCAAGCACTGTAAACATTTTAAATTGCATTATGCACTTACAGAAGTGTCACGTCCAAGCTTCTGAATATGTGACACTAAAAGCAGAACTGAAATCAGAACTCACTCTTCCACAACAGCTTAGTTTACTTACATTTCAAATCCTCTTTATGAAACTTAAATTAGTTTTCCTCCTGCAGGCATGTAACTACACTGATTCCTACCATCAGCTGCCCATTACACACTCCGATAAAATCATGTCTCTGAACTGCCGCCTACACACGTGGATGGACTGTTTAGTTCCTACTGCACATGCTCGCAAAAAAGACCGGGAGGATGTTGCATTCAAATCTCGTCAAAGTGCCGTTCATTTCAAATTTCAGAAGAAGGAAGTGGAAAGCAAGCAACCGGCAATGTGCTCAGATTTTTATGACCATTTTCAGTGAACAGCCAGGTAATTTTAACTGCTCATGTCAAGAATGAGATTTATTAGAGAAAACAGGCAACCATTAATCATTAATCTATGTTTCCAAATTAGTCTAAATAAAAGAAAGGTCATTTTTACTGCGTGGACCTGAATGCAACCGCTTGTGTACAATACAGGAAGACGATATTGTCTCTTAACCAATCAGATCAGAGCTGGCGCAACACTGACCAATCAGATTAAAGGAAGCTGCTTTCACTCAAAAGAGAAGCCATGATGGAGCGTTTCAATGACCGAAGAGGAACGAGCCAACAGTGGGAACTAATGTCAGCTGAGACAATACCTTCTAAACAATGAACACATCGTTCTGTTGTCCTAAATTACAATTAAAAAGCTACAGTAGAAGTGCCACTTTAAATAACCTGCACAAAATGATGTTAACCAATGTAAATACTGGCAATAAGTCTAGCCCAGTTGAGTTAATCGGTAAAAAAATAAGAAACTTCGACGAAAGCAAACGCTTCGAACAGTTAACTAAACTCCTCTAAAGTTTAACCACACATCAAGAGAAGCTAGCTAGCTAACTTTGTTTAGATTAATGCAGTTTGCCCATGTGAGTTTCTTTCGGGAGTGAGTTTGCCTAACGTGTAATATCTCAAACAGCAGTTAAACCAGCAGCCGGTGCGGCTACAAGCTATTTAAAAAAGTGAGCTAACTTTACGGTGTTACGATTAAACGCCGTAACACCATTGCTAGCTTGTCTTAACTAGCAAGCTAGTTAACTGCGTTTACTGGAAACAGCCGGGAGTTTGACTTTTAAAACACGGCTTAGTTATATTTAAGTACAGCTGAGAAACCGTCGTGTACTCACCCTCTCCGTTCCGCTCCATGTGGGTATTTAAACTTCCAGCATCGGACTCCAACCCCCCGAAAAAACACGATACCTCCCTCCGTCCCCCCGCCGAGTCCGCCCTCGGCTAGGCGACCGTTTCGCCAGTGTGCGGGCGATTAGCCGCGTATTAAGACAGAAATACCCGTCTGCTTCCATTACTGCAGTAGTTATCAAAATAAACCTTTAAATGACAAATATTTACTTTGCTGGCAGCCGTTGAAAATCACTTCTCGAGCTACGTATGCTAAAGCTAGCAGTAGCTCTTAGTTAGCGTTGTCGCTATTTGAAGCTAGCGTCATTTTAGCTAGCTGCTAACCGACATCAAGTCACCTTTTCTATTAAGCACATTTTTAAAAAGAGCCATTAACCACCAGATAAATAATCATGGCGTTACGAATTTAACCTAACAATGTTTAAATGACAAATGTTTACTTTGCTGGAAGCCGTTAAAAGTCACTCGTCGAGCTACGTATGCTAAAAGTAGCAATAGCTCCTAGTTAGCGTTGTCGCTAACTGACGCTAGCATCATTTTAGCTAGCTGCTAACCGATATCAAATCAAGTTACCTTTTTTTAAAAAAAATAAATCACATTTAAAACAACAATATTAACCAGTAGAGATATAATCACAAGATAACAAGGGTAAATATTTAAGTTAAGAACCAAGGGTGCTATATTTATATAATATACACATTTAACTTACTAAATTAAATGTAAAGGTTAACATCCTAAAGTATTCATTATATAAGTTTATCCAGGTGATTTAAATATTACAGTTAAGACCATATAAAATTACATATTACCTGTCTAAATCTGATAATGTCAAGAGCCTACAATATTACTGTATTGTACAAACTTACCTGATACATTTAAATTTTAAGTTTAAGACCCTAGAATATTATTCATTAAAACAAAATTGTAAATGCAGCATGCAAACTGTTTTCGTTTCTGACCTGGAGAAAAAGTCACAAATCTCACTTCCATTTTCGTGGTTTGCAAAAATTGAGCCGATTGTGCATGAAGAGTTTTTGAGCTGTTCAACTGGTGACAAATTCTTGACTGCTGAGTTAATTCTCACCCCAATCAGGCGGGTATTTAAATGTAAATGATTAGATAGTGAGACCAGTGGGTTTTGTCAGTGCGTTTTCAGCCCTTTTTTTGTTGTTTATGTGACTAAAAGTTGCCTAACGGAACTTGAAAGCAGCTTTTCTCTTGTGGTGTTCCTCAAGGTTCTGTAACCGGACCACTGTGTTTTTAAGTTTAAGTCAATAAAATCAATGCAAACTCAATTTTTACGCCGACAACCCTCAACAGTTACTTAAAGCATGAAACTGTCCTGTCAGATCGGCTCACTGAGATCTTACACAGTGTATAAAACCAAACTTTTACCCTGATTGTTGACACTAAAAACAATGAAAACGGCTTCCAAAGGCTTAATGGCAGAAACATTCTTATAAAACTAACAGTCAAAACATCTGGATGATACTCCATCTTCATCTTATTCACAAAGTTCTTCTGTTTCTAACCCAGTCTGGTGCAGACATTCATCCAGTTATTACAGCATAAAAACTATGTTTCAGAGCAAAAACATGATGTGGTACCACTGACTTTATTAATAGTGTCTACACCAATCAGGTGTAACTTTATAACCACCTGCCTAATGTTGTGTTGGTCCCCCTTATGTGGTCCAAAATGCTCTGAACCGATTGGGAATCATGGACCAGAGGATCTCTCAGGGTGTCCTATGGGGTCTGGAACCACTGGATCCTTTGGGTACTCTGGCTTGTCCAGTGGGGCCTCTGTCAATCCAACTGGTTCCACTGCATCCTGTTGATGCTTGATCAGAATGGGCTGTAGGAAGTCTGGAGGTCACATCAACATGTTGGACCATTGTCATGTTCCTCCACATGTTCCTGATTGGTTGATGTTGTTTCCATGTGGTGGGGTGCATTTCCATCCAGTGACATTTGGGATTTCCATCAGCATGAGGGAGTGTGTTTGTTGTGGGACCATGTTTATCTGGGTGTCTAAGTCTGATCAAGGTTTTCCATCAGAACACCACATAGAACCAACATGATCCATGTCATTCACTTCACCTGTCAGTGGTCAGGATGCTGTGGCTGAACGTGCATGTCATTGTAATAATACTGAGAAATTAATGTGATAATTTAAAACAAATTAGACGATTAACTACAATGAAAATCGTCTTTACTTGCACCGTGACTGACAGGATCATACAAACAAAACCAAACTGACCAAACACAGATTCCACACAGGGCTCCTCGTAGTGTTTTTCTGCAGCCGGGCTGCGTTTTATTGAGTAAAAATCACACGTAGGCCGCTATAAGAAGTACACAAACATAAAAAAAGACATCAGTTTTTTTCCTAACAATTCAAATAAAGTATAAAAATAGCAAAGAATCTGTTCTTTTGAAACGCTTTTGCACTCGAGACTCGTAAAAAGGCAAACAAAAGTCCTGGAATGTGATTCTGATAAAGCACAAAAAGGTTATAGTAAAAACAAAAACTCCTCAGATGTCACCGTCATTCACACGCAGGCCTACAGGTACACACTCAAAGGCTCTAACTAACACAACGTATCAAAAACTAGTGATTAATGTGGTCTATAAAGCACTAAAACATTACAAAGTTCCAGCAAGCTTTGCACTGTGTTAAAATATCCTATCATAGAAATTCAATATAACATGTCTTAAAAAGCAGGTACAGAAAGAAACAGCTGTTTTTGTTTGTTCGTTTTCAAGCAAAACATTCAACAGGTTCAGCAGTATCAATGAAGCATGTAAACAATTACTTTTTGGTCTTTTTTTAGAGGACTTTAAAATCAGACTTGACAGGTTTAAAAGGTTCCTGGTGGCACTTTCAGGCGCCTCTGGAGCACCGCAGAAGAACTGAGCTCAAAGTCAAACAGCTTAAATGTGCATTTTGTGTTTTAAAAAAATGTAGTTCTTGGTCAAAGACGAGAGCTAAAACATCTGTAAACCTTTCTATCGATACAGTACGCATAAAAAAAAAGAAACCAAAATGTTCCAGTGATCAGTATTTACACCAGCACGGGAGCCGACAGCTGCAGGATGTATTCACAGAGCAGACGTCAGAGAAGGAGGAGGTCTGAGGTAACGGTACGGAGGCCACGGCAGGAAGACAAAAAACAGATCAGAACGAGAAAACTGCTCGTTCTTACACCGATACGACGCATAAACCCGTCGTGTTGCAGCGTGAAGCGTTTCCTGTCCTGACATTAGAGCCTGTGTAGAAATAATGCAGAGAACGGATGAACTGAGGATGATTGACGTGATTTATTTTCATGTTTGGGTTGAGATTCTGCTGCCATTGATCACGATGGATGATATTCTGACAAGTTATGTGTCCATGGAGCCTTTTCTGTGTCGGTGTCGTGATCAATAACAGCAGAATCTAGTAGTGTCTCAACCCAAACTTGAAGTAGCTCTAAATCAGACGGTGTCCATGAGCCATATTGTTGAATTTGTCTGTTCTCTCTGCAGCTTTTCCTCATTCAAACATGAGTTCTGTGATGTCTGGGTGGAGTCACGTTGAGATTCTGCTGTTATTGATCACGAGGGATGATACTCTGACAAGTTATGTGTCCATGGAGCTTCTCTGTGTCGGTGTCGTGATCAATAACAGCAGAATCTAGTAGTGTCTCAACCCAAACTTGAAGTAGCTCCAACTCAAACAGCCATATTGTTGAATTTATCCGTTCTCTGCACAGCATTTCCTCACGTTCCACATCATAATCTATCTTAAAACGACGCACAGACAGAATAAACGGAGGAACAATGATCATTAAAGTGATTTCTACTTCATGTCTGGGTTGAGACGCGTTGAGATTCTGCTGTTATTGATCACGATGGATGATAATGAGTCCATAAAGCCTCCAGCTGATCACTGAGAAACGATGCTACCTCCTTTGTGTTTGCACATCGTGATCAGTAACAGCAGAACCTAAACGTGATCAGAACTAAATCAAACAGCCACATTCCTCCATTTATCTGCTCTCCGCACGGCATTTCTTCACGTTTGACGTGTCGACCCGTCTCACAGAGAGAATAAACGGAGGGAAAATGGTCACTGGAGATGCTGAGATTCGTCGTATTCATCGATAAATCCTCCGTCGTGATCAGTAACAGCAGAGTTTTGTCGTTTCTCAACCCAAACGTGGACTAAAACTGAGCCGTGCTCCTGAATTCATCCAGTCTCTGCACATCGTTTCCTCTTTCAGACATGAGTTTTAACTACTTAAATCGCCACAGCATGAAACGTTTCACATTATAACAAGAAGACGGAGCGTCCTTATGGCAGCATTCTCTTGTTATTGTGTAAAATAGGCTGTTAAGTGATAAATGCTCGATACTGATCTGTTTTTTCCCTTATTTCTGCAAAACGCGTCCGTAAAACAGCATTTAAAAGTCTTCCAGTTGTCAAAAGATGTCGTTAAAAGCAGAAGATACTGCGTTTCAGAGTTTGGCACCAACGTAAAGTGTTGAGCAGGACAGAAACGTTTCCCCTCTTGAAGAAGAGGCTTCGAAAAACGGCGCTTTTGGCGCTGCTCAGGCTCTCAGCTGCACCTGAACACGCCGACGTCAGTCCGACCAGCGTCACCGAGACGGCTTCCTCTGCGCTGCTCTCGTCATTTGTTGGAAATCCTTTAATGGAGAAGCAGTCGGTGCTGGTTTACGGAGATGTTCAGTGTTTCCCAGAGATCTTTCTCAATCTATCCGAAACAAAAGCTGTGAAACCACACGGCGAGGGGAGCCTCCGTCCAGCCGTGTGGAGGCTCTTCCCACTACAGTGAACTAAAAAAACGCCCCGTCTAAACATCTACAGTAAGAATAAAAGTCCTCTCTGTTTATTTCTCTGCTCTGCTGGTTGATAAGTGATAAGAACCCACTCGCCGTCTCTCTGTTTTTGCATTGGCTTGTTTCAAGTATTTGTACGTAGCTATCAGGGACACACACTCTACACAAAAATATAATCCTTAATAAAAAGCTTTTTATAACTAAGCTATGTTTCTCGTATGAAAGCAAAATAAAACAGTCAGTAAAGCCAAAGTCCTGGGTCTCGTTTCCGGTTTTGCTCCACTGACTGAGGCGTCTTTCCTGGAAAATCTGAGGCTCTCTCTCGTAATTAAAATCTAAATCGATCCTGAACCCAGCGCTCTGTCGTCAAATTTAAGCATTTCAAGCAGCCTCTCGTAGCACCGGTGTGAGCAAACTGTTGGTCGAAGCGGAGACGAGCTTAACTGTCCGCTCCAGTGTCCAGTTTTGGTTCTTCTAGACGGATCGATCGAACCTGAGAACTCAGGTTTCAGTCGAACGGCCCGGAAGACTTGAGCCGACTTTGGTTCGAGTGTTTCTCTTTTTAATCCTCTGAGCGACCGAATGATAAAAAGCCCCCTAAAGGCTCGTTCTGTGTTTTCTGCAGCTACTAAAACTGTCGTCAGCTTAAAAACTAGGCCCCCTGAGGGCTTTGAAAGAAAAATTAAAATCAGTCTTGATGTTAAAACACCTTCCTTCCCTTTTAGCTCAGCTGAACGTCCACAGAGGCGACTCGCCGCCTCTCGGATGATGTGATCGGTGACGGTAGGCGGCTGCACTCCCTCTCTGCTGCATTTGTGTGTCTGTGTTAGTGTGTGTTAAGGCTGCAGTGCTTTATTACCGGGATCCAGGAACTAACAGCTACTTTCACTACGTCCCAGCTGCACTGATGTTTAGTGAATCTTGGCTATTTGCGCCGCAGCTCCCGACTACATCTGGCTTTCAGCTGACGGCTTCCTGGAGCCAGAATCCCAAAACTAGAGCTGGTGTGTGTTGGCGGGCGGCGTCTACTCGCAGGCGAAGTAGTCTTTGAGCGGCGCGAACAGGTGCCTGATGACGGGGACGCTCCAGGACCGGCCCAGCAGCTTCTGTCTGGCAACGCGACCCATGTTGGACACGTCCGTGTAGTGGACCGGGAAGCCGAAAATCCTGCAGGAGGAGCAAAGAGGCGTTAAAATCAAAGCTGAAGCGCTTTAATAGCAAAGATTTGGATGCACTAAGTTATGAGGTTGTGAATTTAAGACTCTGCTGACGGGGTTTGACGAACATGTTGGTTAAAAAGAAAAGAAGGCCCGAGCCAGGAAAAAGGAGAACCGTCAGATTTCCAACTTTCCAACAGTCCTTGAACTCGTCATGTGCGACTCGACCAAATCTAAGCTAAAACATGAGGATATTTCTTCACGTCCAAAACAAAGCATTAGCAGCAGCACGATTCTGTAAAAAACAAAAAATTCTGCGCTCTTCTGCAAAACCAAGAAGCCACGACCAACTCAGCTCCGACAAACAGCCATGTGACAAAAATTCAGGGACTTTACGGATAAAATGCAAGCGGCGTTCACACGAAAGAGAGGTGACGGGTGTGGAAATGAATTAAAATAAGCAGCAAAATATCTTCAGTATGTGGAGCCCATGATCCCAGATATTTTATGTTTTATTTCATCACTTTTGTTCTGATTCAACTGTGTCGAACAAATATTGCATTAAATTCCTTGACGGCTCCAAAGCAAGCAGAGTTGATGAGTTTAAGGCCCCGTCCACACGAAGGAAGACGAGCCCAAATAGTCCATCCACCCCGTGTATCGTCCACCAAGTCGGCATTTTGGGGGTCTGAAAACGATCCTTTCTGAACCTAGAGGTCCCACAGTGCAAAGATCTGAAAACGCCGTTTATGCGGCACCGTTGTTACGCCCTGTCTGCTTGCATCATAGCTCCAACTCTCCATAAATGCACCAAACTCAGAAATCGATGCCACAATGCAGCCCAAGAATGGAAATAAACTAGTTCAATATCTCAAGTACAAAGAGCATTCTTAGTAACAAAATGTGGACATGATTTTTTCCAATTTTTCTACAATAAATAATCCAAAAAAGCAACTTTAGTTTTACATTTTCATCATTTCTGTCATTCTAAGTGTGTCACAGAAGACATTTCTGAGTCCTCTTTCTTCACGGCTGTTCTGTTTCCGTAGAGGTGCAGGACTTTATATTGTGGTTAAAAAAATGAGACGGGAGCAAAAAGACGACCAGAAACTGCTGCTTGGGGTTCAGAGGGTTAAAATGAACGAGGGATTTCTTATTTAGCGGCTTCATTCGGGACTCTGAGCAGCTGAGATGTGAGTAAAGGAAGCAGGGAGGCAGCCTGTTTTTAATGCTCACCTCTCCAGCTCAGTGCACCACAGTATGTCCTCCTTCCCGTTCATCAGGACCGGGAAGTGCTGGTCCTTCCCCTGTTTGATGGAGTTGGCACGAGTGGTGATGGTTCGCACCTTCCCAAACTGTGACACAACAAATGCAGTCAGACAAATAGTCATTTTGTGCAAGAAAGACCTGCAAAATGAAGGGAAAACATGTCACTTTTGCAAACCTTTGCGACTCTGCCGTGCTCCAGACAGTCCTGCAGCTCCAGCTTGTCCATCCCCGAAGCACACAGCGGCCTGAAACAAGCAGGGGTTGTCATGTCTGCTCCTTCACACTGCTCATTTGGGCTGTCAGATTTTAGCCTTAGATGCTGCTGTGCTCGGTCAGTGTCTGCCTACCTGTTCATCCCCGGCAGGTTTCCCCAGAAGTACCGAGCTCGGTGAGCAGCAGAAACCTCGATGGCGTCGATCATCACAGGGTTGCACTGCGGAAACACACATGGCGATCACTCATAAACTCACACAGGGTTCTTGCACCATTTTAAAAGTCAGATATAATGCTTTTTTAAGACATTTTTAAGACCTCAACGAATATACCGTATTTTCCGCACTATAAGGCCACTTAAAAGTCTTTAATTTTCTCAAAAATCGACGGTGCGGCCTTCAGTCCGGTGCTCCTTATGTGTGCACTGAGTTCCAAGCGCTCTGCTTCATTGACTGTCGGACCATTTCCCGCTGACATAGGTACATAAAGTACGTACACTAAGTACGCTAGCAGCCATAAACCAAGGTATCTGACTAAGGTATCTGCTTTGACTGTTGCACGAGCTTTCACGAAAGCCGGCATCGTTGCTGAACAGCCACCCGGCAACCAGACTGACTCCGACAATGACGAGAGGGAACCCGGCATGCTTGACGGCGAAACTGCTCAGCTGTTCAATTCAGATACAGATTGATCAAAAAATAATGTGAGTGTATTTGTAAATATGGTACTTAGTAGAATAACGTTCAACAAACTCACTGTTTTACTTCCGTTTCCTTATTTTAGCATGTGCCTTTTAACCCGGAGCGGCTTATGTATGGCTTAAGTACAGAAACAGACCCGGTAATTGAGACTGCGTCTTATAATCCGGTGCGGAAAATACGGTAATTTAAGACCCAAAAATGTCTCCATTAATACTCCATTTATTTTATTGTAAACACATTCAAAGCTCACAGTTGGCATTTTCTTTCTTTTTTTAAAAATTTTTTTCCATTGTGATGCAGAATAGAGCAAACGTAACATACACAAGTTGCATTATGTGAAAACTTCTCGACATAGTCATGAAGAAGTGCAACATGAATTTCTGTAGTTTTGTTCGTGCTCTCGTCAAACATGATAGTGTTTGTCTTCTCACTGACGCTGCGCAATAGCTCCGATGCCATATTTAGCGATGTGTGCCGTTTTATTTTCCCCACAGCTGAACGACTTGGCAAGCTGGGAATCGGGGAACGTGGCAGCAAAGACGCCACTTATGTCTTCGTTAGATTTAAATGAACTGTGCCTCACAGCAGTATGGAGAACCCACAGTACCTCTGCCTTTAGGGTCTCTGGCGGTGAAATGAAGCTCGTCATAGCCGACTAACGTTCGGTTGTGCTGGAAGCGACGCAGGGATTAGCCTGGTCCCGCTAGCTGCTGCTGCTACATACCGCTGGTGTTTCTCTCCTCTCATGTGCGACTCGACGGCTTTGAGCCACATAGTCCCTAAAAAAGTCTTTTTGCAGAATTTGCACGTGACGTTGTTGTTGTTGTTTTCAGCAGGGGCCACCACCTCTTAAATAAACCGTCTTCCATCCATTTTTCATTGAATTTACACTTCCCCATCTTTCCGCTCACCTCGACAACCGTGAATGGCGACACGTCACGCAGCCCGACGCTGTACGGTACCGTATAACATCTATTAATCACTAAGTCTCCTATTTACCATATTTTCCGCACTATAAGGCGCACCTAAAAGCCTTTAATTCTCTCAAAAGCCAACAGTGCGCCTTATAATCCGGTGCGCCTTTTATATGGATCAATACCAGTTCATTTACGTCCAGAGACCGGGCGGTTTTTTCACACACACATCTCCGTCCCTACTGATTTATGACTCCATGCGCGCCCATCTCACCGATGGCGTGAAAAAAACAAGTGAAGCATACCAATTCTGTGCTTGCCGTCATTCTGGGTGGACTGACTAAAGAACTCCAGCCGCTACATATTGGCATCAACAGGGCGTTCAAAGCTAGACTGCGAACTGCGTGGGAGCAGTGGATGACAGAAGGCGCGCACACGTTCACCAAGACGGGGAGACAGCGTCGGGCGACATACGCCACTATCTGCCAATGGATCGTGGATGCCTGGGCTGATATATCAGTCTCAACTGTGGTCCGAGCTTTCACGAAGACGGGAATTGTCACTGAACTGCCGGACAACAGCAGTGACACTGACTCAGATGATGACGACATTGACGAGACGGAGCCGGGTTTTCGATATTTTCTATATAGTGATTGCACTAACTTGTTTTGGAGTGAACGGAGTTGTCACAACGCTGGTTTGTATTCTGTTAATAAAGTTTGACTGACAGACTTACCTGACTGTTTTGATATTACCTTTAGCGCAGATCCATCTAGTGGATGCATAACGCAACCCCAGACACCACAGTACGGTAGTTTCTTTCTATGCGCCTTATAATGCGGTGCGCCTTATATATGAAAAAAGTTTTAAAATGGGCCATTCATTGAAGGTGCACCTTATAATACGGTGCGCCTTATGGTGCGGAAAATACGGTACTGCACAGTAAGTTAATGAAATAAATGCAAACTATTAGATGTTTTACGGCGGGCTACAGTGCTTTCCCATCGGCATTAAATCCACCGTCTCGACAGCAAATTTACGGTAAATTTAAGACAATTTAAGACCTTAATTACCTGGATTTTAATTTAAGAATTTTTAGGGACCCGCGGGAACCCTGTCATAAACATGCATATGATGTAATCTGATCGCCTGCATCCACGTGACCCACCTCCAGGAACCGTGAGATGTCCCTCTTGTCGCTGACCCCCATGGCGACCACGTTCTCGAACATCCAGAAGAACGGCCGGTCCTCCCCTTCCTTGGGTTTGGCTTCGCTCAGCAGGCGGTAAAACTCGAAGAACAGCCTCCCTGTGCCTTCTGGAGCAACGAGACAACATCAGAGGCAGAGAAGATCACATTAATTAAAGCTGTAACCGGACGAGCAAATAAGCAAATGAGGGTTTAACATTCGTTTGTGGGTTTACGTAGGACTTTAACCGCCAGTTGTCGGTACGTATACTCTCTCATCTCGGTGAAAAGACCTGTGATTGGCTAAAGTCTTCCATCGTGGGTGCAGACGTCTGGTTTCTTGTCAGATCTCTTGAATTACAACACGGTGAAACAAGATTCTGCTTCACGCGGTCAAAGATTTATCCTGATGCGACTCGTAGTTTTTGAGATGTGACCGTTTGTTCAAGGGTCTAATCCTTAAACCAACCAGTGACTCCCGGCTGATTGGCTGACTGGCACACTTTCAAAGTAAAAGCTCAAAGATGTTAAAAGCTCAGGGTTTGTGCTGGCTTTTCAAAATAAAACGTGCATGTATAAATTACATCTTATGTATAGTTATAGCAGGACATGTCAACCGGCAGAAGCTGCATTGGCAAACTCAACATTTCTTAAGAGATTTTCTGGTTATATTGACCCGTTTGTGACACGAAAATTAAAGCAAAGTACTTTTATATGTTGTGAAAATGTCAGAAACAGCCTTTAGGTAATAAAAAACTCATAATATTGACGTTAAAACAACTGAGGCTCAAATCACTTCATACATCTGCATTATGAAATTCAACGTAAGCACTAAAAAGTGGATTTGTTCTGCAGGTTCCCACCATAGAGGCCTTTCCTTGCCGGGTTGACGATGGACAGGTCGTTGCAGGGACTTCCTCCGATCACCAGGTCGAACGGGCCCCACTCCAGGATCTGAGAGACAACAGCACCACCTTGTGTTAGACGGAGGAACAGCAGCTGCTCATTGACCTGATTTGTCAGGCTAATGGAACTTTCTATGTTCTCCTCCTGCTGAACTGATCTATGATAACATATCAAGTGTTCAGTGAGATGCAGGCTCTCTGTAGCGATTATTAGATAGAAATAACTTTTCAAAGCCCAACCGAATATTCTCTAAGGGTTTGTTTTGTCCAGAAAAGTTCAAAACCAATCTTTAAATCTTTAAAAAAACATGGAAAAAAGTCTAAATATTCACATTTAAGAAGCTTGAACAGTGACTTTTGGTCACTAGAACTAAAATTTTCAGGATCAATATGTTCTTTTATTATTTGTTTTTGTTTGTGGACTGATTATCTGATGACTGTTTGAGCTCTAAACATTAAGGCTTTTGTTGTCGATTAGTCTATTAATTGAATGGGTAAGAAAACCAGAAAATATCCACATTTAAGAAGCTGCAGTCGGAGAGTTTAGACTTTTTGTTTTGAACCCATGCTGATTATTTGGCTAATTCAATAGTTGAGAGATAATTAATTAACTGTCGCAGCTCTTATTCCAACTAATTCTAAGACATTCAGCAGGTCAGAGATCCTAAACATCACAGAAGGAAGTTGGGGAGTTGTTGTTATGCAACCGACAGTACATTTTATATGCAGAAAACTAGACGCAAAGGCAAAAACAAGAAAGGAGATAAGCTTTGGTCCAATAAATGTGAATAAATGTTGTGTTTTCATGAATAATTGATGCTAAAAAACACAGGTTATAAGACTCAATCATGTTAAAGCTTGTTTTTATAAGTGCAGAACATTTCCTGGAACAACATTTAACTACTGGAAACACCGAGATAGAACGCTGTCTTGGTTTGTCCTTTAATTAGTAAACTGATTTTTACTATGAATGTGCGGCTAATGCCAGTAAAGAAGATAAGAGGCCTAAAGAAACCAGGAAAATTCACATTTAAGAAGGTGGAATGAGAGATTATAGACATTTTTTACTCAGTGATTTGGTCAAAATAGTTCTTTTTTTTAACTGAAGGCAGAAAAGAAAGTCAAGTCGTTGGAGGTGGGCTCCCCTTATTAATCTCTTACGTAACAGCTAATAGAGAGCGGGATGGTGGAGCTCTAAACACTCAATACAAACACACAGCGTGACCAACAAGTGAAAGGCGTCCTGGAGGGATTTACAGGAGCTGAACCGAGTCTTTGTCCTCGGCTCGGAGCCACAGCTGCCCGCCTGGTTGTGTGGTCTGAGAGCGCAAAACTGATGTTCAAAGACACTTTCGGATGTAAAGACATGATGCATTGTGATTGCTGTTTTAATCAACAAAAACACGACATGCAGCTCTGCTACGTTTGCCATTGGAATATAAGAAAACTGTCCTAGTTGATCCCAGCTTGTCTGAAACGCATGAACTCTGGCTGGAGGTCATTAATCGTCACAAGAGTCTTTGTCATGGTGCCCGTTGCTAGCTAAACTCCCATTTTGGGTCTCCATGCGACAGACAGCGACAGTGACGGAGTTCTCTTTCCTTCCTGAGCGACATACGCACGGTTGGGCCGGCATTCTTGTCTCCGGTTGTCTAAGAAGCTGGGAGGCTGTTAGGAGCTGCCGCGCTAGAGGCCGCGCCTGTTCATTAGGTCGGATGGGGTGAAGGCCGCATTGTTGGTAGGACATTTGAACTGTCTGTAATTACATTTGTATCTGTAACGTTCCATAGAAAATATGTGAATTGGGAGATTGTGTTGGGGGTGGACTGACGCTCCTTGGTGGAGGTATGAGCTCTCTGAGGGCTTTTCTAGTTTGGGCTGTAATGTCAGCTCTGTTATATGAGCCACCATATCAGAACTTCATCCTAATTGACACCAGTTAGTCTTAAACACATGAGCTCTGGTCGGAGGTCATTAACCACCACAGAAGTCTTTCTCATGGTGCTCGTTGCTAACTAAACTCCCAAAATGCTCTCTGCTCGCCAACATGAGCTACCTGTAGTCTGAGTGACGCCTCCTCTGGTCTCTACAGTACTAAACAGTAAGAGACGTCACCTGGTGGAACAACCAGGTACTACAGCTGATCGACAATACATTTACTGACATCATGGAGAGAAAACAGGTTTTCTCCATCTTTTGGAGCTTAGGGAACCTCAGTACATCCTACCCTCTATTAATAGCATTTCTGACCACATAAGGGGACCAACACAATATTAGGCAGGTGGTCATGATGTTATATCTGGTCAGTGTGTGATGTAAATGACTGAAATTGTTCATGTTTGGATCTATGTTTTGAAGGGAGCATACAGAGAGCTTTAATGTTCTTGATGCCTGATTGCATTTGACTTTTAATTTTGAGAGTCACTTATTAGTAAACACTTTGTAAACATCACTTCTTTAGCCTGAAACTATAGCAAAGAGGAATTTTAAAGCAGTTCCTTCTTACGTTCTTCTTGGTGATGTTCCTGACATCATGGACGTACTCGATCTTTCCTTCATGCCTGACCACGCCCACTGAGATCGAGTCCTCGCACACCTCCGACGCCACGTACTGGTCCACCTTAAAACCCAGGTCCCGCAGAACCAGGTACCCTACAAATGAAACCACACTGACGACATTAACAGAAGTTTATGTGCCGACTGACTTCTATCATTTCTGCACACACACTCGTCCTCACCGGTGGCGATGCCGTCGAACAGGGAGAGGACTCTGATTGGTCGTCTCTGCTCTGCAGGAACCGCTGGGTAGATCTTTGGTTTCTCCTGGAAGACAAACAGAATCGCATGTCGGGCTCTGCGTGACTTTCTCGTGCTTATTGGCCTTTTGTTTCACGCGTGGTTGTCAAACAGAAAGTCCAGCTTCATTCTTTGTGAGAGCATCAAAGTCTTACAAGCACATCAACTGGTTTCTGTCTCAAACATGTTCCAAAAATAGCAAACTAGGTCCGGATCGACGTTCTCATTCACTTTGTGACACATTTTTCTACACGTTCAACTTTGAAAACTACTCAGTTAGAATTTTTGAAATTGAGGTCCTCTTGCTATGTCCAGTGGTTCAGACTAGGGATGCACGATAACGCCTATTTCAACCGATTCCGATAACCGCAATTTTATACTTCTTGCAGCCGATAACCGATAATGTCAACCGATTGCGCAACGGAGCGCGACACCGGAGTTGTCAGGTCCGATACTACAACCACCGCGGCGTTGTAGAGCCTCAGCAGTATCAAAATTATCATCCGAATACCACCACAACGAACAAATATTCGGATATTCAAATATTCGGGACCAGTCCTAGTGAAACGACTTCTTCTGTTACAGTAAAGAAGGTCTAAACTGGTCAGTGCCACGCCATGCTGTTCGTTTTTCTCTGCCCGCGCAGTCTGATGACATCACACACATGCGACAGTACCATTGGGGAGGGGAGGGGTTGAGGAGCCAGGCATGAGGACAAACCACAACACACAGACCAACGACAGAAACCAAGATTCACAGTCTTTATTATTTATCGGGTCGTTTTATCAGCTGATTTTTTAATTATCAGAATGACGTTATATTTGCCAAAATTAACCGATAATTATCGGACACCGATATTATCGTGGTGCATCCCTAGTTCAGAGCATTTCTGACCACATAAGGGGACCAACACAGTATTAGTCAGGTGGTCATAATGTTATGCCTGATCAGTATATATAGTATTTGAGTTGCTAGTAGCTCACTCACAGCTATGTTGCTTTTTTATGTAGACTTTAGAGGTGCAAGGAGGTCAAACGATCTAGTATTTCACAATTTAAAGCAAAAACTGAGAGCTATAGATGTTTTCAGGTAGAACAATGTTCGCTGAATCTCTGACAAAACAGCCAAAGTGACTCACAAACTCCTGGCCCTTGTCGTTGGCGAAGAACTCCTGCAGCTTGAGGCTCCAGTCATGTCGTCGCTTCAGGACTCCGTACTGCAGCAGCGGCTGGCACATGTAGCAGCGCCACGGGTCCTGGTACCGAGCGCTGTTGGACGCCCCCGGATCCACCAGGATGTCCAGGCAGTCGACGCAGAAACACCTGCAGGAGGGAAGAGGAGGAGGTCAGCAGGGCAGCAGCAGGAGGAGGAGGAGTTCACGGTTTCTGGTTTGTGGATGCCGGACCTGCAGCAGTTGGCGTTTCCGCAGAGCAGAACCTCTCGGCCTCCGCAGCAAACGGTGCAGTACGACTGGTAGCCGTCGTCGTCGTACATGTAGGACATCTCCAGGTGGACGTCCTGAAGAGACAGTCAGGAAAACAAGCGCTTAATTACACAATCTAACATTTTATCAACAGGATTTGTGCGAGTCGACTCGATGACAAGAAAACCCCAGTCAGAGATAACAGAAGATGGTTTCCAACTTTAAGGGGGCTTCTAATGCGTCATGTCTTGAAATGATCGCAGTCAACAGGCTGTTTTAAGACAAGACAAGCCTTTATTGATCCCAGAGTGGGGGAATTTGCAGTGTAACAGCAGCAAAGGTTGTGCAAACAATTCAGGAATGTAGTACAAAAATAAAAGATCCTATCAGTGGCGCTGCACGGATCTTTAGATGAATAAAGACACTGAGAGAGTATTAATATTGCACAGGTTAATGGAGAACAGTGAAGGGTATAACAATGTGTGACGGTGTGAAGTAGGGCTGTAACGGTAAACGTATTCGTACCGAACTGTTCAGTACAGGCACGTTTTACGACTATTAAGAATGGCCAATGGGGGCCCTGATAGCCTAGTGGTTATGTCGCGTGACCCAAATGCAGAGGCATAGCGGACGTCCCGGGTTCGATTCCGACCTTGGGCGTTTACCGCATGTACTTCCTGTTTCCGACTCTATCCACTGTCCTATCTAATAAAAGCGTAAAAGGCCAAAAATAAAACCTTTAAAAAAAAAAAGAATGCCCTCAGTTGTGTTGGACCTTCTCCGTCTCACAGTTGAACAGTATTGCGGAACTAAAAACAAGTAGGAGTTTCCAGGGGAACACAGGATGTGACGGACCATTTATTCTATGATCAGCCTGTCTCAGGGTTCTGCCAAAGGGCCGGCAAATGGGGATTTTCTCTGGTTAGTCACCTTGATGACGCCGGCTACCGAGGGCAGGTCCGGCAATTTCTGTGCTCCAGATATACGGACGACTTTACTAGAGTCCGCAAAAACCTCACTAGTAAAGTCGTTCGTCCGTCCGTCCGTCCGTCCGTCCGTCCGTACCCTCCTCCCCTCTGGACACAATCTGCAAGTATGGCGATTGCCGTTGAGTTGAGTCCAGCAAATTAAGCCTTAACTGGTGGGTCAGGACCCAAAAGTGGGTCGTTAAGCCATTTTTGGAGGGTCGTAAAAGCATGCCCCCCCCCCAAAAAAGTAGTGGTTTCAAGGACGTGTTTCTTATGACTCAATTTGCTTTCAATAACAGGATATTTAGTAGTGGTGACACCAGTAGTCGCCCACTATTAACCTCGAGATTTGGCTCTGGCAGCTTATTGGAGAAATTTATGCTAAAACGTCCCAAAAATGAACCAAAATGTGCTCAGAATCTGTCAAAATGAACCAAAATGTGCTCAGAATCTGTCAAAATGGGTCAAAATATGCCCAAAACTTGGCAAAAGCATCCCAAAATGCCAAAATTAGCAAAAAAAATAAGCCAAAATTTTCCTAAATTGGATCAAAATGCGTTGAGACTCCACCCAAATAAACCTTAATTTGTAAACAGGAACAGCAAACTTGAATAATTTGGGTTGCGTCTGTTAATAATAGAGACATAGTGGATCCTGAGGCTGGACCAGTTGAGAACCACTGAATTAAAGAGTCCGCCTGGTTCCCCACCACACAGTTCAGTCCAATCCAGACAACCAAATGACAGTTCACAAGTCCATTCCAGGTTTTACCACGGATCTTTGAACACAAACCAAAACAAGAAGTCAAGTTAATAAGCCGGGTGAACATCGTCGCAGTCAGTCAGTCAGCTGGTAAAGGTCAGGACTGCAGCGTCGGCTTTACTCTACACCAGTTATTCCATCCATCCACCTTCACTCCAGCGGCTGACGATCCAAGAGGCTAATGATCCAAGAGGCTAACGATCCAAGAGGCTAACGATCCAAGAGGCTACCCAATGGCTTTAGGACGGGGACTTCCTCAGTCAGTCGGCTCTTCTTGCACTTCTGACTCTCCCACAGGCGTCTCTGAAACATCCTCACGTCTTTTTCCTGTTCAAACTTCGCGGTTGTCTGGAGAGTTGTGATGGTTTTGTAACTGCAGTCGCTACAAGGCACCATCTAGCTAGCCCCGCTGTGAGGAAAAACCAACGAACTATGAATAAACTAATGTTTTGGATTAATTATGAGCAGTTTTTTTTCCATTTTCCCCTTAACTGAGAACCGAACCGTGACTTCTGCACCACCACACGTACCGAACTGGGATTCTTGTGTACCGTTACACCCCTAGTGTGAAGTGCCGCTACTGGAATGCTGGTGGAAAACTGCTAATTTATCTCTTTTACTGATCAATGCAGCTGATTATTTCTGCCAGCTGCACATTACAGCTGTTAATCTATTAGAGGGCATTTAGGTCTGACACTGTCCCATAACGCGGGACAGAATATTCATCATTGGGTTCTACCAGCTGCAGCAAACCAGGACCAAACATCTGCATCACCAGTTGAATATGTGTTGGGTTTCCACGACAACGAGACGATGTTTAGTGGTTTTAGTGACGTACAGCTCAACAGGTTTGCAGATAAAACCACATTCCCTCAGCTGAGATTCTGCATCGCTCGGAGAAGTTAGCTAGAAAACGATCTCCTTACAGCTGATTTAAACAGAACCAGGTTACCTCCACGCTTTAAACTCTGCTCACCCGCTAATCTCGCCTCGCAACGTCGCCCCCACCTCTTCATCTTCAGACTTCATTCGCTGCCGTCCGTCAACTCAGGAATCCTCCCCGGGTCTGAATCAACGCCGGCTTGGCAGCGGAGCGACAACATGACTGATTGACTGGAGGCATGCGGTCCAGCGAAGCGTGGCGCCATCGAAGACGTGATCCACCGCCCAGTTCCAGGAAACTCTCACGGCTACAGCCTCCCATTTCTTCCCACTGCGGTCGGACTCCAGCCATCCAGCCTCCTACACTGGTTCATTATAACCTGAGATGCACTTTGTTCCGGTTCGTAACATGCGGCGTCTGGCACCTTCTTCTTGGGAAAACCCCGACCAGCTTGTATTTACCTGCCTGTGAAGTCAGCTGATTAAATAAGGACCCAGGTGACACACACCCTTTAAATACTCTGGAAAGTTCCCAGTAGACATTTATTCTTGAATTCAGCTGATGAGGCCCTGAAGTGACGTCCAAAGGTGAAGTCATGGGACAGTGAACATGACATGTTGCTAATTTAAAAAGCTTGTTTTTTGACAGCAAAGGTAAATTTCAACCCATGTAATGATTATAATCCTTCAGTAACATGTCCAAGATCACATTTAAGCCATATATATCAAGTTTAGTAAACACTGCTGTGACATATGTTACATCGGGCCTTCAGCCTAAGAAACACCATGTGACGTCTTTGTCACAGTAAGAACTAGAAAAGCCCTCATAGAGCTCAGACCTCCGCCAAGCAGCTTCAGTCCACCCCCAACACAATCTACCAGTTCACATATCTTCTATGGAACGTTACAGATACAAATCTAACAAGACGTCCCAATTTACAGCTTTGTGACAAGAAATAAGCAGCAGGAGATTTGAGCAAGATGAAATAAGGCTGACCTTAAGGCCAAGTACGGTGTAGTTCCAAGTAGCCTAGAGTGGCTAAGCTAGCTAACCAACAGTATGCTAGCTTAGCTGCTTTACAAACCTAATATTAGGGCTGGTCCCCAATATAGGAATATCTGAATATTGGTTGGTTGTGGTGGTACTGGGATAATAATTTTGATATTTAAATAGTCCTGCGCGCCGCTGTCAGGCTCCGCTGAGGCTGTAGAACGCCGTCGTGGTTCTGCCAACTCCGGTGTCAAAAACTCGAAACTCTAAAAGTAGAAAAGCCCTCAGAGATCCAGACCTCCACCAAGCAGCTTCAGTCCACCCCCAACACAATCTACCAATGACTAAGTATCTTTAAAAAAAGCTAACTGTCCGGTAATCACTCTCACACCGTAGCACTGCAGTGGTTGAGCACGAGCGGCCGACACCCACCATATATGTGCAATACACTTTCCTACCACAAGGCGGCACTGCGAGGCTTTCTAACACTCCCAATGTTAAAGAAGCTTTTAAAAACATCCTGGATCCAGACGGTGATCCGGATCAGTCCCAAAATGTCATCATTTGTTCCTTGTCCCATTTCCTGAACATTTCATCCAAATCCGTCCATGAGTTTTAGTTATTTTGAGCAACATTTGAAAACATGACCTCCTTGGTGGAGGTAAAAATAGCAGTGAGTTGCTCAAATAATGAAGCTCAATCAGTTCGTTTGTATCGGTTCATCCTGTGGTTCATTTGAAACAAATAAAGTCCTAACATGGTGTTGATGATAAAACTGTTCAGGCTCCCTTCAGCGTTTTGTTTTCGCTCTATATCTTCTGTTTACTGTATATATGTGTTGCTCAGGGTTCCACAACAACAGCTATACTTCTAACATGAGGCTGTTTTATGGGTCAGTTTGAACATTTTTGTGCTGTAAAACAAATTAGAGTAAAAAATTTGCTGCTAAATCTGATTAACAAAGAAGTAATTTTGATTTATGTTGTGAAAATGCAAATAAAAAGGCAACTCTGTGTGTCTAAAGAAGAAACTGTCAGCTGGATTTATTTTCAAATAGCATATATGATCTATAAGAAATGTCCTTTGAACGCCCAACATGACATGTATGTAACATTACAGGCCTCAGACACTAGGGGGCGCTTTTCCAAAATAACAGAAGAAATGTGCTCTAAGTAATCGATCTAGTCGGTTTGATATCCAGCAGAATTTTCCCTTAATGAAAACAGTGTCTGTGAGTTAATCTCCTGGTGTTCTAGATGGAAACGCTGCCTGAGGAGACGAAGCTTCAACTGGATCCTAACAGTGGCCTTTCTCCGACCCGTGGGTCTGGTTTTTCTCTCGCATCTTGAACATGATCTGTTGGACGTCCGCACATTTGGAGCTTCTCCAGTAAAAATAACAAAAACGCTTCCAAGAGCCTGCATTATGATCGATAGGTAGAATTCAAGTAGCTGGCACGTGTTGCGTTTAAGAAAGACAGGTAAGATAAAGCGCAAAATAAAGTGCTTCATATGCTCTGTTGCAAAATCGAGCAACTAAAAGGAGCATTAAGAAGTCAAAATACAGTTTAACAATATAAATGAGTGCTTTGGTCCAGAATTATTGGGTTTTATTGCACCAAAAATGCACATTTATGGGTGCGTAATTGTATTTTTGTTGTATTTTGGGTCTTACTTTTGGGAAATATTGAATGGTTTTCAACCTTTTCTTGCTTGTGGCCCTTTAAAGAGCCCATATTATGATGGACAGATGAGGAAATTCAAGGTTTATAGTAGCTGGCATATGTTGCATTTAAGAAAAATAAGGAAGATAACGAGCAAAATAGAAGAAATACGTTGCAAAATTGCATTTAAGTAATATTAAACAGTCAAAATGCAGTTTAACAACTAAAATAAGTGCTTCGGTCTAGGATTATTGGGTTTTATTGCACCAAAAATGCACATTTATGAGCACGTAATTGTATTTTTGTAGTATTTTGGGTCTCATTTTTTGGCAATATCGAACGGTTTTCAACCTTTTTTGCTTGTGGCCCTTTAAAGAGCCCACATTATGATGGACAGATGGAGAAATTCAAGGTTTATAGTAGCTGGCATATGTTGTATTTGAGAAAAATAAGGAAAATAACGAGCAAAATAGAAGAAATAAGTTGCAAAACCATGAAGAAGTAGTATTAAAAAGTCCAAATTCAGCTTGACAATATAAAAAAGTGCTTTGGTCCTGGATTATTGGGTTTTATTGCACCAAAAATGCACATTTATGAGCACGTAATTGTATTTTTGTAGTATTTTGGGTCTCATTTTTTGGCAATATCGAACGGTTTTCAACCTTTTTTGCTTGTGGCCCTTTAAAGAGCCCACATTATGATGGATAGATGGAGAAATTCAAGGTTTATAATAGCTGGCATATGTTGTATTTGAGAAAAATAAGGAAAATAGCGAGCAAAATAGAAGAAATAAGTTGCAAAACCATTTAGAAGTAGTATTAAAAAGACAAAATGCTGTTTCACAATATGAAGAAGTGCTTTGGTCCTGGGTTATTGGGTTTTAATAATATTTATTATTAAAAATAATGCACATAATTTTATTTTTGGAGTATTTTGGGTCTTACTTTTTGGCAGTATCGAATAGTTTTCAACCTTTCTTGCTTGTGGCCCTTTAAAGAGCCCATATTCTGCACATTTACAGGTTTTTAAATGTTATTTTTGGGCCTACTAAAACATGTCTGCATGCTTTAAAGTTCCAAAAACTACATTATTTTTTCCGTTTTGTACACTGCAGCAGATCCTCCTCTGGATTTCTGCCTGAAACACTCCCGTCTCTTTAAGATGCAGCTCCAGAAACGCTCTGATTGGTCCAATTAAAGTCAGGTGACGTTGGTTGGTAACTCCACATCTCTGGTTTTAGGATCGCAGCTCCAGCAGCAGCAGCTCTAGCGAGGGAATCAAGTCGGGCTGCTCTTCCTTTGTGATCAAACCAGCTGCTGGGAGGGGCTATGCAAATGTGTTACATGGTGACATCACTAAGTAACGGGGTAAAACTCTGCACCTGAAACTGACTTTCCTGTGGGAGAAAGTGATTCGTTTTGCTGTGAACTGTGAGTTTATCTGCACCAAATACCAGCTTTAACGGAAACAACAAAGCCCCACATGGGCTCTTTAAACGTGTTTTATCTCTTTTTAAATATGGAAATATCCCAGACTTTAGAAATAAAAGGGTCTTCTGTAACTTTTTGACTTGTTTTAATAGGAAAATCGGCAACTGTGGACGCCTGTGTTATCATTTATCATTAACATTCGCTGGTTTATTTTCTTCCTCTGTGCTTTTAAGGCCATTTTCTCTTTTTATAATGTCTGTCGGGGAGGATGACAAACTTATACACCTGGAAATTTTCTTTAAGGGAGGCTTTTTTTGTCGTTTTTCTTCCCATTTTCACAGCGAAACCCGAACCAGGGCTGCCGATTAACCTGTCGATTCACTTCTCGGTCAATCGATTAGCTGTTCGAGCTTTAAAAGCCCCCAAAAAACCCTCGGATGTCTTGTTTCAATGCAAAATAATTCAGTTTACTGTCGAACGAAACGGGAAAACACTCACATTTAAGAAGCTGCAGTCGGAGGATTTAAACCGTTTCGGGATTCTGTCGTCGTCGTTTCCTTCTTTTTATTCCCAGACGCCTCAAACTGCTGATAAAATCTCGGGTTTATCTGTTCGACGCGGAGCTTTATGGCTTTGATCAAATATTAGCTTTCAGCCAAATCAACGGCCGACACAGCACAGGTGTGTCTCCTGTCGTCTCCGGCTGCTTTTATTTTATCGATCAACCTTTTGAGACCTTGGAGGACGTCCGGGGATGAACCCACGACTGTCGTTCGCTCTCACGTCTGTATTTATTGTAATAAAACTGGACGCTGCTGTGAAATCAAAGCGGTTCCTTCGTTTTCCTACCTTGCACGTTTGGCACAAGCCTCCTTCAAACAGCGGGTGGAAGGTCGCTGCTCTCATCTTTCCACAAGAGAGACAGAAATCTGCCAGGAGACAGAGAAATCAGCAGACGAAGGAGTGAAGAAATCAACCGACGGGTTAATAATCACTCGTGAATCTTTACCTTCTATACTTCTTTTATTCTTCAGAACTTCATTCACCATTTGTTCTGCCGGGAAAAGACGGACGACGTTAAAAACAAGCAGAGAGTTCAAGGAGCTCCTTTTACTGGCATGTAAAAGCTCTTATCTTAAAATTAAACAGTTTATCAGGAGAAAAATCAGACAAAGGTCTATAAACTGTGCTGAGGTTTCATCAAAATTACCCTTATTTACATGTTTCATTAAAAAAAAAAACACGAAAAATACAAAGTAAGTGACTAAAATGTTCCCAGAATGACACAAAACTTTGTCAGAAATTACATAAAAATACTCAAAATTAGTCCAAAATGACTCAAAACGTGTCTAAAATGTCACAAATCTTGTTAAAAACCACTCAAAATGAGTAAAACTTTCCCAAAATGACACAAAACTTTGTCAGAAATCACACAAACTATTTCAAATTGAGCAAAACCTCTGTAAAATGACACAAATCTCGTCAAAAATTCATTCAAAGTTTGTCTAAAATGGCTAAAATTTTCCGAAACTGAGACAAAATCTTGTCAGAAATGACATAAAATGACTCAAAATGTGTCTAAAATTAGTTAAACTTCCGCAAAATGACAGAAATCTTGTCAAAAAATACTCAAAATTAGTTCAAAATGACTCGAAATGTGTCTAAAATGTCACATATCTTGTAGTAAAATACTCAAAATTAGTCCAAAATGAGTTAAACTTCTGTAAAATGACAGAAATTTTGTCAAAAAATTCTCAAAATTAGTCCTTAATTAAACAAAATGTGTCTAAAATGTCACAAATCTTGTTAAAAACCACTCAAAATAAGTAAAACTTTGCAAAATGACAGAAATCTTTTCAGAAATTACATAAAATCACTCAAAATGTGGCTAAAACTAGTTAAACTTCCGCAAAATTACAGAAATCTTCTGAAAAAATACTCAAAATTAGTCCAAAATGACTCAAAATGTGTCTAAAATGTCAAAAATCATGCTAAAAACCACTCAAAACGAGTACAATTTTGCAAAATGACAAACATCTTGTCAAAAAATACTCAACATTAGTCCAAAATGACTAAAAATGTCCCTAAAATGCCACATGTCTTGTTAAAAACCACTCAAAACTAATCCAAAATGAGCAAAACTTTCCCAAAATCTTGTCAAAAATCATACAAACTAGTCCACAGTGACCAAAACTCTCTGAAAATGACATAAATCTTGCAGAAAAATACTCAAAATAACTGAAAATGACTCAAAATGTGTCTAAAATGTCAGAAATCTTGTCAAAAATTAGTCCAAAATGACAAAAACTTCAAAATGAAAATCCAAAATGTCACAAAATCTTGTCAGAAATTATGCAGATTAGTCAAAAAAGGCTCAAACTTTCCTAAAATGACACAAATCTTGTCAACCACTATTAAAAAATATGTCCAAAATGACTCAAAATGTGTCTAAAATGTCAAAAATCTGGTAGAAAAATTCACAAAATTAGTCCGAAGTGTCCAAATTTCCCAAAGTGACACAAATCTGGTCAAAGAGTCCTCAGAATTGATCCAAAATGACTCAGAATGTGTCTAAAATGTCAGAAATCTTGTTGAAAATGACCTGAAATGAGCCCAAAATTACTGAAACTTTCCCGAAACGCTTTAAAAACGAGTCTAAAATGACTCATCATGTCCAAAATAAGGCAAAATCTGTACAAAATGACTCACAAGTGGTCATGAGTCTGTGTAAAACCACTGATATGTGCAATATTGTAAAAAGAAATGAGTCCAAAATGCTTTAAAATGAGTCCATGGAGGTGCAGGACTTTATGTAGCAGAGAAAAATGAGTTTACAGTGAGGAAAAATGAGACAAACAGCAAAAGAAATGCTGAAAATAAAGCAGAATCTAATAAAAAGCTATAGAATATATCAGTCTGGGGTAAAAACAACAGGAAATCTGATGTTCCAGCCGGTTAATTTGCTGTTTTCTGAATAACATCTTCAGGACTTTGAAGCTTCAGTGAGTCTGAGCTGTAAATATTCAGTAAACGGTTTTAATTAATTAGTACCTCTGCTGTAGGACTCCTCCGGTGCTGCCTTGTTCTTGCAGAGACTCACTCTGGGCCTCTTCGGACTCGGGAAGTAGTCGAGCGGCGACACATCGAGGACGTGGTGGTCCAGAGGGTTGCTGTCTGCTCACAAACACAGCCACAGGTTAGCTTAGCTGCTGATTAAACGGACCGACAGATCGTCTTAGCGACGCTCCGCTCACCGGCGCTGTGCGTTGGCTTCAGGCCCTCCTCTCCTTTGGGCAGGAAGCCTCCGTTGGCCCAGTCCAGCATGGGTTTGACCTGGTCCTCCGGGTTGTCGGACTCACAGGGAGGAAAGGTCTTCTCTGCTCGGCAGCTGGCCATCTGGAGGACACAGAGCAACATGGTGTCGAAACATAGTCCAAAGTAGTCCAAAATGATTAGAACCTTTCCAAAATGGCAGAAATTGAGTTAAAGATTACTCAAAATGATTCAAAATGTGTCTAAAATGTCAGAAATCTTGTAGAAAAACACTCAAAATTAGTCCAAAATGACTAAAACGTTTCCAAAATGGCAGAAATCGAGTTTAAAAATACTCAAAATTACCTAAAATGTGTCTAAAATGTCCGAAATCTTGTATAAAAACATTTAAAATTAGTCCAAAATGACTAAAATGTTCCCAAAATGACACAAAATCTGGTCGAAAATATTTAAAATGACTCCAAAACAGCTCAAATGTGTCTAAAATGTCAGAAATCTTGTAGAAAAATACTCAAAATTAGTTTAAAATGGCTAAAAGTTCCCCCAAATGAAACACATCTGGTCAAAAATTACAAGAATTTGTCAAAAAGGACTCAAAATGTGTCTAAAATGTCAGAAATCTTGTAGAAAATCAGTCAAAATTTGTCCAAAATGATTAGAACCTTTCCAAAATGGCAGAAATCGAGTTAAAAATTACTTAAAATTACCTAAAATGTGTCTAAAATGTCCGAAATCTTGTATAAAAACATTTAAAATTAGTCCAAAATGACTAAAATGTTCCCAAAATGACACAAAATCTGGTCGAAAATATTTAAAATGCCTCCAAAACGGCTCAAATGTGTCAAAAATGTCCGAAATCTTGTAGAAAAATACTCAGAATTACTCTAAACTGAGTACAACTTCCCCAAAATGACAAACATCTTGTAAAAAAAAAAAACACACAAAATGAATCCAAAATCACTAAAACTTTTCTAAAATGTCTCAAAATCTCACCATAAATGGAACAAATTAGTCATAAATGGCTAAAACTTCACTAAAATGACACAAACCTGGTCAAAAAATATTCAAATTTAGTCCAAAATGACTCAAAGTGCGTCTAAAATGTCAAAAATCCTGTTTAGAAATAATCAAACTTAGTTCAAAATGACACAAAATCTTGTCAAAAAATATTCAAAATGACTTAAAATGTGTCTTAAATGTCAGAAATCTTGTATATAAATATTCAAAATTAGTCCAAAGTGTCTAAAACTTTCCCTGAGTGTCTCAAAGTCTTGTCAGAATTTACACAAATTAGTCAAAAGTGACTAAAATTTTCCCCAAATTACACAAAATTCTGTCAAAAATTACACAAATGAATCCAAAGTGACTAAAAATATGTCTAAAATGTCACAAATGCTGTTTATTACCACTAAAAATGTGTCCAAAATGACTCAGAATGTGTCTAAAATGACCAAAATCTTGTTTATAACCACTCAGAATTACACAAATATTGTAGAAAAATACTCAAAATTAGTTCAAAATGACTAAAACTTCCCAAAATGTCTCAAAATCTTGTGAGAAACGACACAAATTAGTCAAAAATAAGTATAATTTTCCCAAAATGACACAAATCTGATCCAAAAATATTCATAATGAGTCCAAAATGAATCTAAATGTGTCTTAAATGTCAGAAATCTTGATTATAAATCCTCAGAATTAGTCCAAAGTGTCTAAAACTTTCCCTAAATGTCTCAAAATCTTGTCAGAATTTACACAAATTAGTCAAAAGTGACTAAAACTTTCCCCAAATGACAAGAATGTTGTAAAACAATATTCAAAATGACTCCAAAGTGTCTAAAATGTCAGAAATATTGTTGAAAAATGCTCAAAAATTAGTTCAAAATAAGTATAATTTTCCCAAATTGACACAAAATTCTGTCAAAAATTACACAAATGAATCCAAAGTGACTAAAAATATGTCTAAAATGTCACAAATGCTGTTTATTACCACTAAAACTTTGTCCAAAATGACTCAGAATGTGTCTAAAATGTCAGAAATCTTGTTTATAACCACTAAAAATGACACAAATACTGTAGAAAAATACTCAAAATTAGTTCAAAATTACTAAAACTTCCCAAAATGTCTCAAAATCTTGTGAGAAACGACACAAATTAGTCAAAAATAAGTATAATTTTCCCAAAACGACACAAATCTGATCCACAAATATTCATAATGAGTCCAAAATCAATCTAAATGTGTCTTAAATGTCACAAATATTGATTATAAATATACAAAATTAGTCCAAAGTGGCTAAAACTTTCCCTAAATGTCTCAAAATCTTGTCAGAAATTACAACAATTTGTCCAAAATGACTCCAAATGTGTCTAAAACGTCTGAAATCTGGTAGAAATCTACATAAAATGAGTCCAGAGTCAGTAAAACTTCACCAGAATGCTTTAAAAATGAGTCTAAAGTGACTCAGATGTGTCTTAGTCCGTGTAAAACCTCTGATATGTGCATCAAGTTGTTGTTTGGACGATCTGTAGGTTTGGTTTTATGTCGTTTTATGACTTCCTCTGATGCTCTACAGGGAAACAACCCGTTACTCTGACAGTGACTCTGAGGTTGATGACAGATGATCTCCTCCGCTGACAGGAGGTGGAGCAGGAGGTGGAGCAGGAGGTGGAGCAGGAGGTGGAGCAGGAGGTGGCGGTGAGGAATCCTCTCAGGCACCGAGGTGGAAACATGCGTTAATGGACTCCCAGTGAACCGGAGAGCTCTTGGCAGCAACACACTCTGGGTGTTTTCACAGGCGTCAGGTGAAACTGAATCTTCGTAAACACTTCTACTGTTTTTTTTGGCCGCCTATTTGATCCGAGTCCCGGTCTGATAGCGTTTTACTGATAATGTGCCCTCAGAAAGATGGAGAAACCCTGTGGTGTAGTACCTGGTTGATCCACCAGGGGGAGCCTCTGACTGTTTAATACAGTGGAGACCAGAGGAGGCGTCACTCAGACTACAGGTAGCTCATGTTGGCAGGCAGAGAGCATCGTGGGGGTTTAGCTAGCAACGGGCACCATGACAAAGACTCCTGTGACGCCTAATGACCTCCAACCAGAGCTCATGTGTTTCAGACAAACTGAAACCAACTGGGGCGGAGCTGTGACATCACAGTGACATAGGAAGAAGAACCCCTCCCCCACAATATAGCATCATTTATCTATAAAATTGTTATAAGTACACCTCTACATAACATTGCATCCTTATTAACATTAAAGAACACAAAAAAGGAAGAAATATAGATCAACTTACAACAAAGAATAACTTTACTAACATTGTTTTGTCCCCTGCCAACATTTTTAGACACAGTAAACCCAGGCTGGTCCCGAATATCCGAATATTTGTTCGTTGTGGTGGTATTCGGATAATAATGTTGATATTCGAATAGTGTGCGCACCGTCGCCGAATGCTGTCGAGCATCGCCAAACGCTGCCAAACGCTGCCGAGCTTAGCCGAGCGTTGCCTAGGCTGTAGTACGCCGCCGAGTGCTGCAGAGCGTTGTCGAGCGTTGCCTCGGCTGTAGTACGCCGCCGAGTGCTGCAGAGCGTTGTCGAGCGTTGCTGAGCAGTCCCGAGCATTGCCTAGGCTGTAGTATGCTGCCGAGCGTTGTCAAGCGTTGCTGAGCGTTGTTGAGCGTTGTTGAGCGTTCCCGAGCGTTCCCGAGCGTTGCCTAGGCTGTAGTACGCCGCCGAGTGCTGCCGAGCGTTGCTGAGCAGTCCCGAGCGTTGCCTAGGTTGTAGTATGCTGCCGAGCGTTGTCAAGCGTTGCTGAGCGTTCCCGAGTGTTCCCGAGCGTTGCCTAGGCTGTAGTACGCCGCCGAGTGCTGCTGAGTGTTGTCAAGCGTTGCTGAGCAGTCCCGAGCGTTGCCTAGGCTGTACCACGTTGCCGAGTGCTGCCGAGCGTTGTCAAGCCTTGCTGAGCGTTATCGAGCGTTCCCGAGCGTTGCCTAGGCTGTAGTATGCCGCCGAGTGCTGCCGAGCGTTGTTGAGCGTTGCTGAGCAGTCCCGAGCGTTGCCTAGGCTGTAGTATGCTGCCGAGCGTTGTCAAGCGTTGCTGAGCGTTCCCGAGTGTTCCCGAGTGTTCCCGAGTGTTGCCTAGGCTGTAGTACGCCGCCGAGTGCTGCCGAGCGTTGTCAAGCGTTGCTGAGCAGACCCGAGTGTTGCCTAGGCTGTACTACGTTGCCGAGTGCTGCCGAGCGTTGTCGAGTGTTGCTGAGCGTTCCCAAGCGTTGCCTAGGCTGTAGTACGTTGCCGAGTGCTGCCGCTGCAGAGCGTGGCCGAACGCTGCCGAGCGTTGCTGAGCATTCCCGAGCGTTGCCGAGGCTGTAGTATGCCGCCGAGTGCTGCCGAGCATTGCCAAGACTCTAGTACATGGACATGCCAACTCCGGTATCAAGCTCCGGTGTTTAAATATTCTTCCATGGTGTCTCTTGAGGGTTTGTTCACTGCACTTCGTATCTCCTGCTCAGTGCAAAAAACCACACGCCATAGAGCCAATACTCCCTGCGCACACTCTGACAATGAGAGCGCCGCTGCCCCCTACTGTAGAGGACGTGCAATTACACTTTATTCTAGTCTGGCAAAACAAATCATGTTCCTCGGGGTCACACATGCTACCCCCATGGCATCGCACCTATTTGAGAAGCACTGACATTGGGGGGGCAAATACTTTTCCACAGCACTATAGGTCTGCAAAAAGTTGCGGGAACTCACCTCGAGGGCCTGGAAGACGGCGCTGCGGTACGACGCCAGCTTGGTGTAGGACGGCTGGCTGAAGAACTTGGGGAAGGCAGTGATGGAGTCCAGCTTGTCTGCTGAAACCTGGAGAGAAGAACACGGCATTAGATAAAAAGCTCCACGACCATTACTTCTTCTTCTTCCTCCTCCTCCACTTCCTCCTCACCTCGGAGAACTTGCCGTCTCCGAACCACTGCAGCCACCTCATGCCGTGGCTCGCCTGCCGCTTGCCGGTGGCCCTCCACGTCACCACGATGCCCGGCCACCAGGAGAAGCCTTTGATCTTCCCCCAGACCAGCTCGCCGATCCCGAAGCCTTTGTTGTCCTGGAAACAGACACAGGAGGGCGATGACAGATAATAAACGACCACTAAGGGAAGCTAAACGACTACATCAGCCAGACCCTTTAAAAACAGCTAAATCACTGGATTCTCAACTTTCTGATGGTCCTTGAACTACTCACGTGTGACTGGAGAAACAACCGGATCATTTCCAGATAATTCATAAAAATCATTTGAAAATCCGCCAAAAATAAACCATTTGCAGGAATCACATTCTGTAAAAAACAAAAAATTCTGCGTTCCTCAACGCAACCGAGAAGCTTTCATTGACCAAGTTGTGAGTTACAGTCACATGACGGAAATTCAGTTGTTTTGTGTCTCATTTTTGTCGTTTTGTGTCTCGTTTTGGTTGTTTCGTGCTCCTCGGTGCAACTTGGAAAACCTTTATTGACTCAGCTGTGAGCTATAGTCACGTGACAATCCTTCTCAACCAAAAATAAGTTGAATACATCTCAAATTAAGAAGCTGACATTAAACTTATTAAAGCTAGAATCTATCTTTGAGTGATAAATACTAGTTCTTTATCATGTCTGGTTTATTCTAAGACACCTCAGCTTGACAATGCTGCTAAAATACAGCTTAAAATAAGTTTTCCCTGCTAATTTTAAGACCTCAATATTCTAAATATCATGTCTTATTTCAGGAAACCTGACCAAGCAAATGTTCACTTGTTCTATTGGCAGATTTTTACACTTATTTCAAGGTAAAACGGCCTTGAAATAAGTTCTTTTTCTTGTTTTGGGAGGGGTGTTTTTTCCAGTGCAGTGTCGACTTCTGACAACTGTTGTAATTGTGGTGATTTAAAAAGAAAAAAATCAAATGTACAGATCCTAAAAACACAAACTGATGTGTTTTCGTTCATCTTGGCATCTCTGCACTGTCTGAAGAAAAAGGGTTCACTCTTATTTCTAGGTTTGCTTCGGTTTTTTCTCTCCTTCTCCACTTTGTGCTCAGAAACCTTAAAGAAAACACCCACACTGGAAAAAATGTCCCTCCCAAAACAAGAAAAAGAACTTATTTCAAGGCACTTTTACTTTGAAATAGGTGTAGAAATCTGCCAATAGAACAAGTGAACATTTGTTTGGGAAGATTTCTTGAATTAAGACATGATATTTAGAATATTGAGGTCTTAAAATTAGCAGGGAAAACTTTTTTTAAGCTATATTTTAGCAGCATTGTCAAGCTGAGGTGTCTTAGAATAAACCAGACATGATAAAGAATTAAATAGATTTTAGCTTTAATAAGTTTAATGTCAGCTTCTTAATTTGAGATGTGTTCAACTTATTTTAGTTGTATTATCGTGGCTCTTCTCTAGATTTAAGACCATCTTGTACTTGAAATAAGATCACACAGATTAATTGAAGCATTCTGAGATATAATGTCTTCTCACAGTTGGCTAGAAATCCTAATATTTAGTGGTGTTTGACAGCATTTGAAGGTGTTGTGTTTTAGGTGAAGCCAGCTACGCCCAAAAGGAGGTGTTTTAACTCAAAAGCAGACATTTGCTTTGGTTTTTTAAACACATTTTCCACATGCAGCTGTTTTCTGATATGAATTGGTGATTTTCCAATAAAATGCATTTACTTTATTTCTTAAATCCAGATTATTTATCTGATACAAACAACAGCTCAGCTTGAAACATGTATGAAATGAAATGAACCTTGTTTCTGGTAAAATACAACTAAAACAAGATCATTTCAAGATTGTTTGACTTGACAAGATATTTAAGATGCGTTGTCTTAAAACACGTCCCTCCATCTGCTGAAATGTTACCTGTAAAGTGAATTTATCTTAAATCAAGTGGGTTGAGACAATTTGACTAAAAATAAGACGAATAAACTTGGTAAGATGTGGAGTTTGTGCACCATGGCAGATGATGATAGAACACCTGACACGTCCGTCTTTCTGCCTTCATTTCTGTTGGAGGTTGTGTTTTTGTGAGCAGGTGGGATTTTCCAGACTTTCTGCGATCCGTCAGTCCGCCTTAAGAGAGGAACCCATCCGTCTTTGCGGTGAAGCCCTCGCAGACTTCAGCAAAGTGAAAACACAAACACACACAAAGGCGGGTGTGCACTCTGTGTGTGTGTGTGTGTGTGTGTGTGTGTGTGTGTGTGTGTGTGTGTGCGTGTGTGTGTGTGTGCAGGCGTAGACGCAGCCGTGCAGAGACATGCACGCAGCGCTGCATGCCGCTCACGGAGGCGCCGCTGCCCGACGCGACCTGAATACGACTATTGATGCAGAGCAAACAGACGGCGTGTTTGTGTGACCACCTGCACCAACACAAGGCCAGGTGGAGGAGCCGAGCCGAGGGAGTTACCCTCCAAGCCTTTCTGCTGCTGCCAAAACCTCCACTTCCCCTTTTTTAAAAAGACTCTCCTGCACAGCTGTCTGGATCCTTCTCTTTGTTCGTCTTAACTCGTTTTCCTTTTCTGCACATCTCATCGTGACTCAAGGCTGCTTTTGAAATCTGACGCCTGGAGCTTCAGTTCTAGACTTTTATTGTGTGTTTGAAAACATTTCAAACCTCCTCTTCCTGTTTTTGAAACATCCCATGTCTCCTGCACAGCTGTCCGACTCGTTCTCTTTGTTCATCTGAATTTCTTTTCTGCTCATCTTGTTATGACTCGAGGCTGAATTTGAGGTATTAATCTGACGTCTGTGACTTCAGTTCCAGTCTTTTGATGTGTGTTTGAAGAAGCTCAAACCTCCAAATGTTCTGTTAAAAGCAACAAACACTAAGTCATTGATTGCCATTGACGTATATGTACGTCATTTCAAATCCAACTCCTTGCTGCCATTGACGTATACGTACGTCATTTATGTTTTTCAACGGGAGGCGGTAGGGGACATTCTGGCGGGGCTCTCCTATAAATTTCAGACTTGTACTGTGGTGTAGTGACCAACTGCAGCCCTGTAGGTGGCAGCAGTGCAACGATCTGGATGAGAGATGAGCCGAGATGGACATGTAGCCGAGAAGAGGTCGAGAGTTGACGAGGGAGAAAATGGAGAAACGAGAGAAGATGGTTAAGTTCAAGCAGCTCAGACTGGAGCAGAGCATGTGAGGCTCTAAATAGAGGATTGAGAGTCGCGATCGTGAGAGAAGACGATCATAAACCCGGGCCAAGCGGTGATACTCAACACGTTTCACGACGCCGCATTTCTCCACAGTCCAGCTCAGACGAATCTGGATCGGATGAATTCAGAACCTGATCCAGATTCTCCAGATGATCGGCTGCCGTCTGGGTCAACCGGAGCAGCAGAGCCTCGTTCCAGATTCTCCAGAAAGACAGGAAGGAGGTGAGAACTAACCTGCTTTATAAATAAAGATCCATTTGATAACTTGCTAGCTAGCTAACTCGTTTTGAGCGTGGTTTGACGGATAATTGGTCCGACAACGCTTTGATCCCGATTCTTCTCATTGAAACCTGTTTTCTCAGCTTTTTGGTCAGAAACTGGCGTTTTGAGTGAAACTTGCATCTATTCAACTGCTGATTACAGAAGAACGAAACAAGCTGGAAACAACATTTTTTCACTGATGAAAGTAGAGAGTCTACTCTTTCAGAATCTGGTTTCAGATTTTGTAAAGTCACAGTACAAAATATTCTGTGGGTCTTGAAAAATCAGTCAAAATGCTCAAAAATGGCTGGCAGTGAGGGCGTATGAATTCTGAAAATGGCTGGCAGTCAATGAGTTACTCCGACATCACGAAACATAATTTATTCACTGTCAATTATCTTTTTTGGAGAAAATCTTAAACCTCTGAAGCACAAAATTCTACAAAATTACACTATTCATCAGCTACACACTTTAAAAAGCAGAGCTAAATCATTGAATTTTCTACTTTCTGATGGTCCTTGAATTAATCGTGGTTGACTTTTGGTTTTGTCGGGAAAACAACCAGGCCTAAGTTTAAAATCGAGAAATTTCATAGAAATAATTTAAAAATTCGCCAAAAATGAATCATCTGTAGGAACCACATGCCATAAAAAATGAAAAATTCTGTGCTCCTGGGTGTAAATAACAAGCTTTTATTGACTCGGCTGTGAGCAACAGTCACAGGACAAAAATTCAGGGACTTTCGGCTGAACTGTCGTCATTTATAGAACTGGATTTCCAGCATGGCAGGAGCACTGGGAGCAGAGCATCGCTGCACCGAGAGGCTAGTCTGAAGGAGATGGAGGCCAGACTTATAACTTCTTGTAGTTTACTGCCCTGAGTTAGGACTGTCAGGAAAACACAACCAGATTCAAGCATATAATCAAGAAATATCATCAAAATAATTCACAAATTATTTTGTAAATGATTAATTTGCCAAAAATTAATCATTTGCAGGAGTCACATGCCGTAAAAATGAAAAATTCTGTGCTCCTGGGTGTAAATAACAAGCTTTTATTGACTCGGCTGTGAGCAACAGTCACAGGACAAAAATTCAGGGACTTTCGGCTGAACTGTCGTCATTTATAGAACTGGATTTCCAGCATGGCAGGAGCACTGGGAGCAGAGCATCGCTGCACCGAGAGGCTAGTCTGAAGGAGATGGAGGCCAGACTTATAACTTCTTGTAGTTTACTGCCCTGAGTTAGGACTGTCAGGAAAACACAACCAGATTCAAGCATATAATCAAGAAATATCATCAAAATAATTCACAAATTATTTTGTAAATGATTAATTTGCCAAAAATTAATCATTTGCAGGAGTCACATGCCGTAAAAATGAAAGATTCTGTGCTCCTCGACACAACCGAGAAGCTTTTATTGACTTGGTTGTGAGCTACAGTCACATGACAATAATTCAGGGAGTTTGTGTTTCATTTGTGGCATTTTGCATCTTGTTTTTGACATTCTGTTTCCCGCTTTTGTTGTTTTGTGTCTCGTTTTTTTGCTTTGTGTTCCTCGGCGCAACAGGGAAGCCTTTATCGACTCGGGTGTGAGCTACAGCCACGTGGCAAAGAAAGGACTTTCGGGTGAACTGCAGGCAGTGTTGCAGTCTCTACACGGAGCAGATAGCACAGCGTCCGAGCCTGAAGTGCTGCTCGTGGTTTCCCTTTAACATCGATGGCACTGCACGGTCTGAATTCTAATCGTCAACTTCTCCTGAGGCATCTGAGGGAAACCTCTTGATGCAAACAACCTAAATTGTGGTGCGACAACACGACCGTCGCTCCACACCTGACGTTGTTTTGAGCCTCTGGTGTGTCGTCGTTTATAGAACCGGCGGCATTTCAAGTGCGGCAGGAGCACCGGGAGCAGAGTATCACTGCACCGAGGTAGTTTGAAGGGGATGGAGGCCAGACTTGAGTTGGGACAGTAAGGTCTTCTTCAGGAAGGGTTTGAGCATGAATAAAAAGCACATTCAACACATGAAAACACACTTTTTAATCCTATGATCTAAGAGAACTGCAGGCAAAACATGATGCAGTTCACTGGAAACAATCTGCCCTTTGAAAGTTCAGCAGCTGCAGATCTTGCTCAGGCTCCTTTGAAGACCTTCCAGGTTTTCTATCTGCCCTCGATACTTTCTCCTCTGTAATTTATCCTCACTGAGTCTCCGTCAAACCCGTGACTTACGTTGTACTCTGGCTGAGTCTCGGAGCTGGACGAGGTGCCGGTGCTCTGGGCCGAGTCTTTGGAGTCCTGTTCCATCAGCTCCAGACGAGGAGCCTCCGGGACCCCATCGGACACGACGGCCGGCCCCCGAGGACCAGCGGCACCCTGGGAAAAGAGAGCAAAGCATCTAAACTCAGCGCACCGCATCAACGCCAACGCTTCAGCAGCCTTTTTCCTTCCTTCAGCTGTCGTTTCCCTCTTTCCGGTCGACGCCAAATGTCTGCAGAAGCGCTCCTCACCTGGAACCGACGGTTGCCCAAACAGATCGTATCGTACCACCATGAATCACTGCAGCTTTGTGACACTCACACTGAGTACAGGTGCACCTCAGGGCTGTGTCCTCAGCCCGGCTCTCTTCACCCTTTTTACACATGATTGTACCCCATCCACCTCCTTCTACACAACTGTGAAGGTTTGCTGATGACACCACCATAGTGGGATTAATATCTGACAACAACGAGACCCACTACAGGGAGGAAGTCCACCTGGTCAGCTGGTGCTCCAAAAGTGACCTGGTGCTGAATACCACCAAGACAAAAGAGATCATTGTGGACTTCAGGAGAGCCAGGAAAGTGACCCCCCCACCTCTTTGCATAAATGGAGAGGAGGTGGAGAGGGTCAGCAACATCAAGTTCCTGGGTCTCCACGTCACCAGTGATGTCACGTGGACTGCCAACACCTCCCACCTGGTGAAGAAAACCCAGCAGAGACTTTTCTTTGCTGAGAAAGGCCAAACTCCCCTCACAGCTTCTCATCAACTTCTACGAGAGGCACCTGGCTGCAGACCTCCACTGTGAGGACAGGAAATGCACGGGATGCATTACAAAATAAAATCACGTAGTAAACAACGTAAAATCTACTAGACCATCATCTATAGTATATATGGTTTTAATTTATATATTAAACTTGTGATTATTTTGAGAATGAGCCCCATTGTGAGTTTTATTCCTGCTAACAGAAAAATCCTTAAATGTTATTTTAATACACAGTTACAGTCATAAGAATAGAACAAAGACGTGCTACAGGTGATGAAGACAACACAATAATTACTAATATGATGACAAAGTCGACGACCGAGGACATTAAATAACAAAAGTGTGACCGTTAGATTCCCGTAAAACTACTTCTATCCTGCTACAGAACCGTCAGAGCCAGCGGCAGATTTCAGAAAGTCTATCCGAGCTAAGGCTGCTGTCAGCGGGGAGCTGTGAGCGCTGACCGCCCGGTAGTAGCTGTCTAATGGGGACACTCACATCTAAGAAATCACTGGAGGAGATTTTTAAACAGGATTTATCTGATAAACTGACCACAGATTTGATGTTTACACAACCACTTTATCGCCTCAAATAATCTTAAACTAAATGTTGTGTCACATCACGGTCGTACCGCATATTGAGAAACAGCCACAACCACTCGTTAAACGGCTGCTTCTTCTTTTGATTTAATTAGCGGTTAGCAAACCAACTTCACATGCGTCACCGCCACCTACTGGACTGGACGCTTTAAATGTCCTTTCCTTTTTTTTACCCGTTACTTCTTGTCCTCACAGTGGAGGTCTGCAGCCAGGTGCTCTTGACTTCTACAGGAGTGCGACTGAGAGCGTCCTGTTCTGCTGCAGCACCGTCTGGTTTTCCAGACAGAAGGGACTTGACCCGTGTCCTAAAGACCGCACAGTGCTTTAGGGCTTTAGTGGAGTTAATACGGCTAGTTTCACGTAAAATCGTAAAATTTGGTACGAAGGTACAGTAGCCCAAGACAAAAACATTCCTGCATTTAAAATTTCAAAAAAGGCTCAACGGCGCCCCCTAGAGCACATAGTGTGCAGGCATTGGAATTTAACGAACTCCTCCCAGGATTTTTGTCCAATTTTCACCAAATTCGCTGTGTGGCATCTAGACCCATCCAGGATGAAAAGTTATTAAAATCTTGTGGCTCCGTCACACGGTGTGGGCGTGGCATGGCGGCCATTTTGAACAAAATCGCCATGTGGAACGAAATGGGTTTTGGAGGTGAAGGGATCCATGTAAAATCACCAAATCCACACAAAACCTCATTAATCTCAAGACCTAATATTTAATATACAATTCAGAAATGCGCGTGGTCAAACGGCTGCACAGCGCCCCCTACAAATATTCAAATACTCATATAAAATCATTGCTTTATCCTACAAACATGAAATTTGGTACATACATATAGTATCCCAAGACCAACAGATTTGCACAGTCGAAATTCTAATCGGCTCTACGGCGCCCCCTAGACAAGGATGTGTGGAGAGGAGCATGATCAGGAGCGAGGGCCCGTTCGACGCTGCTTGCAGCTTTAATTATCTTTTCATCTGTTTTTATTCTTATTTGCACAGCTGCTAATTGTCGTGTTCTTCCATACAAATTTCGTTGCACTTCTGCACAATGACAATAAAGTCTCTTTATCTTTATCTTATCTTGTCGGTCTGCAGGAATTTACGTCCCAGCGTTTACCTCTGTGTGGCACGTGGTTTCGTCCAGCTATTTTTACGTGCAATTCCACTCCAATCTAACCCCAGACTGTTCTCGCCTTTGTAAGACTGAAATGTCGGTGCCTTTGAAGACACCCTGAGAGGTTGCAGGACGAGAAAATGTGTGGGAAAGGAAAAAAGAAGGGAGGCCGTAAACAGGACTTGTTTTTACAGCCTGGATGCAGCCACACTTTGGCGTCTATTTGGGGATGTGGGAAAGCAACAACGGAGCTGAACTCGCTCAACTTTTCCACTGAATTGCAAAACCGAAGACGAGTCAGAAGGACGCTCAGTCATGTTCGCCCCGGTCTAAGGGATGTTTTCATGTGGCGGAAACAGCAACGTATCCACTTTTTTTCAAACATGCGGTGAACCAAAACTAAGCAAACACGGAAGAAATTCAGCTGATTAAAATTCACAAACCTCAGATGGAAAACACCGGGGCGGGTTTTAATCATTACCTGTTTGTGAGGCATCCGGGTTGCGCTCACCTGGATTAGGCCGTGCTCCTGCTTGCGGTTCTGTCTCCGGGGTTTGCTGTGCGGCATCAGTCCGGCCTGGAAGATGGTTCTGGGCTGAGGTCGCTGCCTCAGACCCAGCTGAGACGCCCCGGAGGACTTCTCCTGCAAACGCACGGTCGGCGGGTTAAAGCTCGGCTGATTTCGTTGATTGATCAGCCCGTTTTTTCGGAGCGTTTGAGGTCGTACCTCGCTGTAGGACGCCCAGCCACTTTCCTCCTCCTCTGACCTCTTCTTGCTCCTCTTCCTTCTTCCATTCGAACACTGATTGCCGTCTGAGAAAAAACCAGACACCGACAGGAGGTCAGACAGATGGTTGAAGAGAAACCGAATATTCTCAGTGCAGCAGGACGGCGGTTTCTGCTGCTCTGTCTCTGTGAAACTAAGAGTCCTGCGAGTTAAATTCAGGCTGCAACTAGTGATTATTTTAGTTGTTTGAGTTTTAAAATGCAGAAAAATATCAATCAGTGTTTCCCAAAGCCCAACATGACAAATGTCAACCAGTATACTTTAAGTGTTATTTATCAGCAGCATGTGATAGCAGGAAACCTATCATTCATAACTGGGTTGTTTTATTAATAAGGATTAGTATTACTGAATGTGTGCGTTTATGAGGGGTGTAACGATACACAAAAATCAAAATGGAAAAAAAGCTGCTAATAATCGATCTAAAACATTCGTTTATTCATAGTTCGTTGGTTTTTCCTCACAGCGGGGACAGTTAGATGGTGCCTTGTAGCGACTGCAGCTACCACAATCATGCAACAAACCACCACCTTGGTGTGAGTTAAAGTGTATGCACTGTAAAAAATGCCCCTCCCATAACAAGAAAGAAAAACTTCTTTCAAGGCACTTTTACTTTGAAATAAGTGAAAAAATCTGCCAATAGAACAAGTGAACATTTGCTTGGTCAGATTTCTTGAAATAAGACATGATATTTAGAATATTGAGGTCTTAAAATTAGCAGGGAAAACTTATTTTAAGCTATATTTTAGCAGCATTGTCAAGCTGAGGTGTCTTAGAATAAACCAGACATGATAAAGAATTAAATAGATTTAATAAGTTTAATGTCAGCTTCTTAATTTGAGATGTGTTCAACTTATTTTAGTTGTATTATCGTGGCTCTTCTCTAGATTTAAGACCATCTTGTACTTGAAATCAGATCACACAGATTAATTGAAGCATTCTGAGATATAATGTCTTCTCACAGTTGGCTAGAAATCCTAATATTTAGTGGTGTTTGACAGCATTTGAAGGTGTTGTGTTTTAGGTGAAGCCAGCTACGCCCAAAAGGAGGAGTTTGAACTCAAAAGCAGACATTTGCTTTGTTTTTTTTAAACATTTAACACATGCAGCTGTTTTCTGATATGAATTGGTGATTTTCCTATAAAATGCATTTACTTTATTTCTTAAATTCAGATTATTTATCTGATACAAACAACAGCTCAGCTTGAAACATGGATGAAATGAAATGAACCTTGTTTCTGGTAAAATACAACTAAAACAAGATCATTTCAAGATTGTTTGACTTGACAAGATATTTAAGATGCGTTGTCTTAAAACACGTCCCTCCATCTGCTGAAATGTTACCTGGAAAGTGAATTTATCTTAAATCTAGTGGGTTGAGACAATTGGACTAAAAATAAGACGAATAAACTTGGTAAGATGTTGAGTTTTTGCAGTGTGTTACCTTGGGGTGAGGCAGCGTCTCCGTTCTGTTTGGGGCTGAAGGGGGAGGGCGGTTCGGCCGCGGTCAGAGGGCTGTTCTCATTGGTCAGCTCCACGCCGCTGTCGTTCTCCGATAGGCCCTCAGCTGGAGGCGTGTCTCCGTTCACCGCCGCCTGGAGATGGAGGGAAAACCGAGAGAATACTCTTTTAGTTTAGTCACACCAAGTTCCAGAAGTACTTCCTCTGATGTTTCTGCAGTGGCTGTTAGTAAGGGGGCTTTACGTCAGTGAGCGCTCCTTTACATTCCTACTCATTTTAAAGCAGCCTGAGTCCCAGTAAAAGCCTCGACCTGCAGCCAGCTCCAGCTCCAGCTCCAGCTCCAGCTCCAGCTCCAGCTCCAGCTCCAGCTCCAGCTCCAGCCCACCCACCGCTCAGATCAGCTGCCTGTCAGACACCTACATCCCCAGAGCCTCAGGTGAAACTGCGTTACATCGCAGGATTCTGTACAGCCGTGACGCCGCCTATTAAACTGCCACATGACAAACTATTAGCAGAAGGCTGCAGGCCGGGGAGCCGGGCCGGTGCAGTCGGGACTTGTTCAGCGACTGAACATCGTAAATCTTCGGTTCCTCAGAAGATCGCGCCGCCAGAAACTCCTGACACGCTTCCAAGTGGGTCACCGGCTTCCAGAAAAACCTCTGGGAAGACGCCCAGCACAGATGTGTTGTTTATTGTGCTGCTAAACACCGACTAAAAAGTCTAATCTGTTCCCTGACGGTTATCTCAGAGATTCACCATCTGTTCAAGCCGCGTCCTGCAGGCCGGCGACAGACAAAGACAAACTGAAGATGTGTTCAGCCGCTGAGCAAAGCTGCTGTAAACCTTTTGCAACACGGCGCCGAGCCCTCGCTTCCCTCCGGGTGTTGTTCTTTTGACTTTCACGCATTCTTGCCGTGCACACGTCACAGCAACAGGAGTGACACAATCGAACGCTGAACTCTGCCGTCGAGCCAAGAAGAAGACGCCGGGGGGCTTCAGGGCAGGTCGGCATTTCCAGCAGCACCTACATCCAACCACACTGTAAAAAATACAATTAAATCTGACAGCGAAGGTTCCAGAAAAACAGCTATGATATGTTTAGCTGATGAAATCTGCCAAGGAGGTTATGCTTTTGCCAGCGTTGGTTTGTTTGTTTGTTTGTGTTCAAAATAACTGGAAAAGTTCTGGATGCATTTGGATGAAATTTTCAGGAAATGTGTGAAATGAGACAAAGAAGAAATGATAAAACTTAGGGACTGATCCGGATCACCGTCTGGATCCAGGATTTATTTAAATTTAATGATACTTTGTCGTTGGGAGATTGTGTTGGGGGTGGACTGAAGCTGCTTGGTGGAGGAGGTTTTCTCATTCTTTATGTTTTGTGTTCTTGTGCATTTCATTTTTGTGATTTTGTGTCTCATTTTGGTCATTTTACATCTCATTCTTTGCTGTGATACTTATATGGCGCTTTTCTCTACCTTAGTGGTTCCAAAGCTTTTTACAATGTGTTTCTCATTCACACATTCACACTCCAAAGGTGACAGAGCTTCCATGCAAGGCGCTAATCTACCATTGGGAGCAACTTGTGGTTCATTGTCTTGCCCAAGGACACTACGGCATGCGGAGGGGCCGGGGATCGAACCGACAACGTTGTCGCAACCCTCCGATTGCGCAACGGAGGGTGACACTGGAGTTGTCAGGTCTGCTACTGCAACCACTGCGGCGTTCTTGAGCCTCAGCGGCGTACTGGAGCCCTGGCGACGCTCGGCTGCGCCCAGCGGTGTACTACAGCCTCAGCAACACTCAGTGGCGTTTGGCGGCGCGCACGACTTTTTAAGTAGCAAGAAGTTATCATTCAGATACCACCACAACGAACAAATATTCCAATATTCGGGACCAGTCCTAGTGAAACGACTTTTTCTGTTACAGTAGAGAAAGTCCACACTGGTCAGTGCCACGCCATGCTGCTAGTTTTTCTCTGCCCGCGCAGTCTGATGACATCACACACATGCGACAGTACCGTCAGGGAGGGGAGGGGTTGAGGAGCCAGGCATGAGGACAAACCACAACACACAGACCAACGGCAAAAACCAAGATTCCAAGTCTTTATTATTATCGGGTCGTTTTATCGGCTGATTTTTTAATTATCGGAATGATGTCATATTTGCCAAAATTAACCGATAATTATCGTGCATCCCTACTGGAAACGTTAGCTGCATGGAGTTCAGGATGGAGGCGTTGCAGGTGGGTTTGCATGTTGGTGGTGTTGCCCGTGTGCTTTACTTTGGCGAAGCACTTCCTGCATATGTCGTAGTCTTTGTCCAGCTTGCTTGTTCCCTCAAAGCCCAAATGGGTCCACACTTTGGACTTAAACGTGGATGGGGCGTCTCTTACGGTAGCGTTGCTGTCCTCCATTATACCTGTACTAACTGTTGTTGGGCCGATTCATTTCCGCTCCAGTCTCCCTCATTCAGGTGATAAACGCCACCAGCTGGCAGGGTTTAGAGCGCCTTATTATATTAATTAAGGTATGGATATTTGCCGCCAGCGCATTAATACTCAAATCACACGAGGAGGGACGACAACATATCGCTATATCAAAAATCTGCAAGATAGATGTAAAAACAGTTTAAAACCTTCAGTTTTTACAGTGCATGTTATTGAAAACAAGCCCAGGAGGAACAAGGCGGTCGGATAACTCGTCTGCAGGCTTTGGCTGCCGCTGAGGCGTTAGTTTGAACAGAGCGGCTGGTTTTCAGAGGATCACTGAGGTGAGCAGGAAGGAGGTTTTCTCTGCTCCGTGGAGGAGAGTCAGCAGGTCGACTCTCTCCCCGGACTTGAACCCACTCAGAACAGAGGGTCCACCTAATCCCTCCTCTGCTGCTCGGATCGGACGAGACGGAAGACAAAAGGCAACACCTGGAGAGATTCACACACCTGAGCATGTGGAAATATGGGAGTGTTACGTTACGTCAGGAGGTCACTGGTCTACTGCTGAACACTGATTCACAGCTTTACCTCTTTATAAACTTCACCTGAGCAACAAAGCTAACAGTGGATCAACCAGTGCCTCCGTCAGAGGGAGGGTTTTATCTGCAGCAACCTGAGTGTATTTAAGGAACGACATTTTCTTGCTTTGTGCCTAGTTTTTGTAATTTAGTTTTTCGTTTTGGTCATTTTATGTCTCATTTTTTGGTGTTTTTCATATTTTCATTTTGCTTCTTGTTTTTTCTTGTTTTGTGTCGCTTTTTTGTCATTTTGTGTATCGTTATTGCAAATTTGTGTACTGTTTTTGTCCTTTTGTGTCTTATTTTTGTAAATTTGTGTTTCATTTTTTCATTTTGTCTCATTTTTGTAAATTTGTGTCTCATTTTTGTCATTTTGTTTCTCATTTTTTGTAAATTTTTGTCTCATTTTTGTCATTTTATCTCATTTTTGTCATTTTGTTTATATATTTTTATTTTTTTTTTCATTTTTGTCATTTTGTTTCTCATTTTTGTAAATTATTGTCTCATTTTTGTCATTTTATCTCATTTTTGTCATTTGTTTCTATTTTTTGTAAATTTTTGTCTCATTTTTGTCATTTTGTTTCTCATTTTTGTAAATTTTTGTCTCATTTTTGTCATTTTGTGTCTCATTTTTGTCGTTTTGTGTCTCATTTTTGTCATTTTGTTTCTCATTTTTATAAATTTTTGTCTCATTTTTGTAAATTAGTGTCTCATTTGTCATTTTGTGTCTCATATTTGTCGTTTTGTCTTATTTTTGCAAATTTGTGTCTCATTTTTGTCATTTTGTGTCTCATTTTTATAAATTTGTGTCTCATTTGTCTCATTTTGTATCTCATTGTTTCTCATTTTTGTCATTTTGTCTCTTGATTTGGTTATTTTGTGTCTTGTTTTGTTTGTTTTTTCACTCAGGGGCAGATTTCCAAACATGTTAGTTATCCTGAAACAATCATTTTATCGTGCTGTTTCAAAAATGCAACAAAAATAACTCAACAACTCTAAGATAAAGAAGAAGCAGGATTCCTGTTTGTTGCATGAAGACTTCCAGTGTTTACTACCAGCGTTACCGTCCTGCATTCGTCCTTTTCCCACCACCAGAGGAAGGTAGCAGCAGTTTGAACTCGTTCTAAGGTTTTAAAGACGACTCGGTTCTTAGAGTCAAGACAGAAAAGCAGCAGAGTGCAGCAGCTGGAGAGCAGATGGAGAACTCGGAGACTGTGCCGAGCTTTTAAGGCGAATCAGCGAGATGCTGTTTGTGATTGTTGAGCGTCGTAAAACCGGGAACGCAACAGTGTGTGTGTGTGTGTGTGTGTGTGTGTGTGTGTGTGTGTGTGTGTGTGTGTGTGTGGTTGGGATGCCAAATTTCCTCCATAACAAATGAACTCGGTGAACTCATGCGAGCTCCGCGTGCTGAGAAAGTGAAATCCTGCCTGCTGGTTGGTTCCACGAAGGATCATCCTCTGAGGAACACGAACGGCAAAAAGTCCGACAGTCTTTCAGCAACTTCCTGGAGCCAAGAGTGATTTTTTACTGATATCTCAGATCAGTAGCGAACCCTCTGACCTCCAGGTCGTTTCTGGATGTTTTTATCCCTCCAGTCTCATTTTTCCTCACTGGGGATCATTTTTCACTGCAGTATAAAACCTTCCACCATTTTTTGTGTCTCATTTTGTTAATTTTATGACTTGTTTTTTGTTTTGTGTCTCATTTTTGTCACTTTGTGTCTCATTTTTGTCACTTTGTGTCTCATTTTTGTCATTTCGTGTCTCATTTTTGTCACTTTGTGTCTCATTTTTGTCATTTCATGTCTCATTTTTGTCATTTTGTGTCTCATTTGTGTCATTTCGTGTCTCATTTTTGTCATTTCATGCCTCGTTTTTTTCATTTTGTGTCTCATTTTTGTCATTTTGTGTCTCATTTCTGTCATTTCGTGTCTCATTTTTGTCATTTCGTGTCTCATTTTTATCATTTCATGCCTCGTTTTTGTCATTTTGTGTCTCATTTTTGTCATTTTGTGTCTCATTTCTGTCATTTCGTGTCTCACTTTTGTCACTTTGTGTCTCATTTTTGTCATTTCGTGTCTCATTTTTGTCATTTTGTCTCATCTTGGCCATTTTATGTCTCATTCTTTGTTTTGTGCTATTGTGCATTTAATTTTTGTCATTTCGTGTCTCATTTCTGTCACTTTGTGTCTCATTTCTGTCATTTATCAGAGCGCCTTATTATATTAATTAAAGTATGGATATTTGACGACACCCTCACACTGTATCGATATTTTGTCCCACCACTAGTCAGGATTCTTTTAAATGCTGTATTTCTTGAACGCTGTGTCAAATTCGTCTTAAAATCCACTTGGACTCGATAAACTGATCAGGTTTTTTAGCGGCCAGAGATCACCTTCACCTCGCAAAACATGTTTTCGGGCAACAGCTACGTTAAATATGACAAAGTTTTACAAAAGTATGGGTTAAAAAGGGGACAAAACAAAGAAGTGACGACATTTTAGATTCGAAAGTTTAACTTTACCGACGTAATGTTCCGCAAAAATACTTTTCATACTGCAGCTCATCTTCAAGAAATGACTTCTGGCCAGAGACATTTCTAACTTCTAATCCACTGATTATTGGTTGAGAAAGCGACGGTCAATAATCTTAATCTCATGAGTTCTGGTCGGAGGTCATTAACCGGCACAGAAGTCTTTGTCACATTTTCTGACATGCATTTTTTTTTTTCCTCTTTCATATCAGTTAATATGTTTTTAAACAGTTAAATTAATGACAGCAGCTAAGGGTTTAATAACAACCATCCCTTGGTTCCTATCAGACATTTGTGTGAAATGTTATTATATTTAACTCCGCCAAGGAGGTTATGATTTTGCCGGCGTTGGTTTGTTTGTTTGTTTGTGTTCAAAATAACTCGAAAACTCATGGACGGATTTTCAAGAAATTTTCAGGAAATGTGCGAAATGGGACAAAGAAGAAATGATGAAGTTTTGGGACTGATCCGGATCACCGTCTGGATCCAGGATATTTTGTTTAATGCAAGTATCAATTAAATGTGGTTTACTCTAAAAGCCACCAGAGGGCGCTCTTGTTTTTGGGGTAACCCCCTCTGACCACATGACATTTTGGGTCTCCACGCGACAGACAGCGACAGTGACGGAGTTCTCTTTCCTTCCTGAGCGACATACGCACGGTTGGGCCGGCATTCTTATCTCCGGTTGTCTAAGAAGCTGGGAGGCTGTTAGGAGCTGCTGCGCTAGAGGCCGCGCCTGTTCATTAGGTCGGATGGGGTGAAGGCCGCATTGTCGGTAGGACATTTGAACTGTCTGTAATTACATTTGTATCTGTAACGTTCCATATATAATATGTGAATTGGGAGATTGAGTTGGGGGTGGACTGAAGCTCCTTGGTGGAGGTCTGAGCTCTCTGAGTGCTTTTCTAGTTAAATTCTGGATTTGTTTCCTGTTTTGTGAAGTTAAAATGATCCAACAAAATCTGATCAGTTTATCGAGTCCGAGTGGATTTTGTGGCCAAATGTGAGGAGACTTTTCACACCTGTATTATTAAATAGAAATAACTTCTTCTGTGTGCAGACTAGAAGAAAGGAAAATGTTGTAATTGTGGTTGACATGGTTGTTTTGTCAGTAGGTTATACTCTATACAAAAACCCCTGACATGGACGTGTTACCAAGACACAAAACTGGATTTTCACCAGTTCTTATCCAAAGTAAATATACAACATGTTAATTTAGCAGCTTTACGGTGGCAGGGGGAGGATTTTGGTAACTTTAGAGAGGACAAACAGGAACCAACTGCTGCCTGGAGCTTCATATTTAACATGCAGACCACGAGAAATATCTCCAAAAAGAAAACAACTTTCCCCTCGAAACACAAATGCAGTCATTAGGCGATAAGCTGCAGCAGCCCGACTGATGAATTGAATTATATTGTTTGCATCAACAACAAAACAATCACTTAAAATTCATTTTGAACTGCTGCACAGACACAAAACCCCTCCGTCCACCTCAGAGCGACTCCCTCCCCTATTTTCCCTTTTCAGCTCATTTCATTTAAATCTTTCTTCCCCTCTCCCTTCTCCTCCTTCTGTTCAGACCAAATCCAACCAAGCTCGCTTTGGTTAAAAAAAAAAAGAAAAAAAGAAAACTCCTGGAAGAAACAAAAGGCTCCAAATACTTGGGCTGTAAATGCTGAGCAGCAGAAAAAGTCCAACAAGGTTTTGCATTTAGACAAAAAGCAGAGAAAGACCCTCATTATAACGTCGGCTTCACGACATCTTTACCCACAAACTTCCTTCAAAGTCTTTTCTCCTCTCAGGTAACTTCTGGACGAGAGCGTCACTTTAAGAAAGTGTCTCCTTTCAGACGGGAAGGGAAAGTGGGGTTTTGATGTCGGCCAGGTCGCTGCTACACCATCATCATCGTCATTATCCTCCATTAACCTGCCTTCCTGGATATCCATCATCTTCCTCCTCCTCCTCCTCCTCCTCGCTGCTGGCGGACATGAACGAACCCACTGAAGCATTAAAGCTGCACAAATGATCCTTCACTCCCGCTGCCTCAGTTTTATCCTAGAAATACTACGACTATTACGAGTACTGCTAGTAGTGTTGCTATGGCGACTATTGTTAATAAAAAATGTAGAGCTCGTTAAACCTCTGAAAGGTTTCTTAGCGTTTTTCACGAAAATGAAACTAAAGAAGCACAAATGACCTCAAAACATGCAAAAATGACACAAAAAGACACAAAAATGACCCCAAAACATGCAAAAAATAACACTAAGATGCAAAAATGACACAAAAAGACACAAAAATGACCTCAAAAGATAAAAACATGATACTTAAAGATGCAAAAATGACACAAAAAGAGGAAAAAAAGAAACTAAGATGCAAAGATGAACCCAAAATGACCCCAAAAAATGCCAAACGAAACTAAAAGAAGAAAAATGACACAAAAGATGCAAAAATTACACAAAAATGACCCCAAAAATGGAAAAAGGATACTAAAAGACACACAAATGACCCCCAAAAGAGGGAAAAATGACGCCAAAAGATGCAAAAATGACACTAAGATGCAAAAATAGCTCAAAAAGATGCAAAAAGAACACTAGAAGATGCGACAATGACACTGAAAGATGCACAAATGACCCCATAAGATACAACAACTGTGCTAAAAGATGCCAAAATGACACTAGAAGATGCACAAATGATATTAAAGGACACACAAATGACCCCAAAAGATGCAAAAATGCACAAAAATGACCCGAAAAGAAGCTAAAATGATACTATAAGATGCAAAAATGACCCCAACAGACGCAAAAATTACACCAAGATGCAAAAGTGAAGCCAAAAGATGCAAAAAGTACATTAAAAGATGTGGAAACGACCCCAAAAGATGCAAAAATGACACTAAAAGATGCAAAAATGACACTAAAAGATGCAAAAATGACATTAAGACACGAAATTATACAAGAATATGCAAAAAAAAGGCACTGAAAGATGCATAAATTACTCCAAAAGATGCAAAAACTACACTAAAAGATGCACAAACGACCCCAAAAGATGCAAAAATGACACTAAAAGATGCAAAAAGAACGCTAAAAGATGCGAAAATGACACTAAGACACAAAATTATACAAAAATATGCAAAAAATGGCACTGAAAGACACAAAAAATACCCCAAAAGGTGCAAAAACTACACTAAAAGATGCACAAATGATCCCAAAAGAAGCAAAACTGATACTAAAGGGTACAAAAATGACACAGAAAATGCAAAACCGATATTAAAGATGCAAAAATGCCCACAAAAGATACAAAAACTACGCTAAAAAATGCAGAAATTGCTTTAAATTCACTGAATACTGACTACTAATGCTGCCGATCATTGGTGAAAACACTCATCAGAATTTACACGCCTGGTTTCATGTCTTCCAGCTCCAGGAATCTGTGATTCACGTGCATCGAAGAAAGAAAATAAAACCGCTCCACACGTCAGAAACACAGCCAGGGAATTTCACCGCTGAGAAGCTCTGGAGGACGAGTCGATGTTATGAGTCTGGGCTTATGTAACTCCAAAGAACGGGGACAGTAGGTTAGAAAAACACATCCACGCTCCGATCCTGCACCGCCCACGTGAGCTCGCATTTCTGTCGAGACTTGCAGCATCACGGGTGAAAACCCCGGAGGCGCCGCTGCAGCTTTTCCACCGCTCCTCGGAGGCAGAAGGAACGCCGTCGGAGCTTCTGAAGGCCTGAGGCGGCGGCGGCGGCGGCGGCTCAGGCCAGGTCAGATGTTCACTGTAGACCTGTGTTTCTGATCACCCGGGGCTCACTAAGGGTGTTTTGACAGCAGAGGCCTCAGGCAGGACCTCAGGCTGCTCCGAGAGGAATGTGTGCGTGACGTATGTCGACTTACGCCATGCTTCAGCACACACATGCACACGGTCATGTAAATCAATGATCCGTGAGCTTCAGAGGCACACGCACACACTTAACGTCTTTTTTTACAAAATCACCCCATCTATCGGAGTCAGACGCTGCAAGAACAGCAAGAATCATGAGTTTAGACAGGTTTAGAGTCATTTTGGAGGCATTTTAAACAGTATAAATATATTCCCTGAACACCAACAGCTGCACCTCCATCCATCAGTACGTCAAGATCCTCAAATTTGCAGACGACACCACCCTCATTGGACTCATCTCTGGTGGCGACGAGCTCGCTTACAGGTGGGAATCTTTGACCATTTGGTGACCTGGTGCAGCCAGAACCAAGCACCCCTGAGTGCAGTGTGCAGTTCGGGGCGGAGCTCAACGTCGGCATGCTATTGGCTGAATCGAACATTTGACTCCGCCCACTGGGACACTGCCTGCATGTAAAAACGACGCCGTCTTATGCTCCTAGCATAGCCGCAAACCTGTATCTGGCCCTGTATGTGGTTCCACTCTGAATTGCCTTAGATCAGTGGTTCTCAACTGGTGGGTCGGGACCCAAAAGTGGGACGCAAAGCCATTTTAGAGGGTCGCAGAAGCAAAAAGTAGTGATATGAAGTCTTTTATTTTGAAGGACATTTTTCTTATGACACAGTTTGCTTTCAGTAGCAGGATATTTAGGGGTGGTGACACCAGTAGTCGCCCACTATTAACCTCTAGATTTGTCTCTACCAGCTTATTGGAGAAATTTATGCTAAAACGAGCCAAAAATATACAAAAATGTGCTCAGAATCTGTCAAAATGGGCCAAAATATGCCCAAATTTGGCAAAAACGTCCAAATATGCCAAAATGAGCAGAAAAAATAAGCTAAATTTTTCCTAAGTTGTATCAAAATGCGTTGTACTACATCCAAATAAACCTTAATTTGATAACAGGAACAGCAAACTTCAATAATTTGGGTTGCAACCGTTATTAATAGAGACATAGTGGATCCTGAGGCTGGACCAGTTGAGAACCACTGCACTAGATACACATTCCTGAAGGGTTAAGGTTAGGAGAAGGGTTAAGGTTAGGTTGCCACCAAACTGTTGCAAAATGAAGTAAAGTTGTCTGTAATAAGACTGAACGCGATTGGTTTATGGAACGTTGAGGTGGGTGGAGTCAAACGTTGAGCTCCGCCCCGAATTGCACACTGCAGTCAGGAGCTTCTCGCCAGATCAGCTTGGAGCTTAACGCCCTAAAGGCAGAGGAGATGCTGGTGGACGTCAGGAAGAACGCAGCCCCACCTGTCCCCACCAACTCCCAGGTGGACACCGTGGAGTCCTTCCACTTCATCTCCCATCAACGTCAGCTCCATCACCAGGAAGGCTCAGCAGAGGATGCTCTTTCCGCAGCAATGCATATTATTTTATTCTTTGCCATCTGCTTTTTAAAAAACTTTAACTGTTTGCACCAATAGACCAAGACAAATTCCTTGTAATGGAAAAACTACTCGCCGATAATTCTGATTTCATTCCAAGATATCTAAAAACTGGAACCTTGTCTCGTCATATCAGACCTCGAAAGCTGGTGAAAAGTTGACCAAAGACTGGAATTTTGCACTTTTCGCCCTATTTTCAAGGACCACTACTCGAAAATGTTGCTTCTGCTGGAGTTATTTAGTCATTTGGAACTACTAGAAACTATCCCGTGTGTGTCCTCACCAAGTTTCAAGGCTGTGGGAGTTTTATTTCTGGAGATGTTGGACTTTTAAAATGGCTTCACAGGTACGATGGTTTGTTTTTGGGGTTTTTTTTTAGGGTGAAAATGCAAAAATTCCCAGGTCTGATAAAACGTTTGAAATTCTTAAAATTCAGCCAAAATATTTTACAGAGCTCAAGAGTTTATAAAAGAACAAAGCAGCATGTTTCAGGAACAATCATCAGTAGCTTTAAACATGTTTGAGCTTTTACTTTGAAGGCGTATTGAGCAGCCAATCAGCTGCGAGTCACTGGTTGGTTGCAGTGAGCAGAGCAGGCATACTACAGATTAGACCCTCAAACAAAAGGTCATAACTCAAAAACTGGAAGGCGTATCGGAAAAATTCTTCCACCGTGTGAAGCAGAATCTTGTCCTGAACGTTCTGATGTATTTTCATGTCCGTACTGTGTTTTATACAGATTTGGTGGCAGGTTAAAGAGACTCAACGTTTCTGATTTCGGAGCTCAGATATAATGGGAGTCAATGGGAGTTCTGGTCGACCACTCTGAGCTCTGAGGTGATTTATGGAAAAACTACAAATCCTACAGTAATGAGACTCACACTGGGTGGAAGAGGACAGAAATACCTACATTATTATGTATAAATTGTTCCTGTAGGGGAGAAATTGTGAGAAGGAGACAACGTTATATGCGCTGTTTTCATAAAATGTCTTCGGTCAAAATTCAGCTGAAGAAAAATTCTGGATTTTCCCCAAAAATCATCAAACTTAAACTGCGACTGCGTGAAAACCGCAAAAGATATCAAAACACGGATTTAAATGGAACCCATTCAAAGCCTTGTGAGACGTTTAAAGTTTGAACGAAGCTTCTACTGTAAAATCCTCCAGAGCTACGGGGCTCCAAAGACGGCTGGTTTTGGCGGTCGCCCGGGTGACTTCCCATTCATTTCAATGGGGATTTTTAAGGCAGTTTTTTACGAATTTCATAAAAACCGTACGACGAATCTCTACCAAAAGTCGCAGCACGGCATTCCTGACCGAGACGCACGTTTTGATGTATAATTCATATGGAAGAAACTACGATAAGCTGCTCAAACCTCAGGACTGAGGCGTGACGAGGCGGCAGCTACTTGGGTTTGCATGGAGACGATCGAACGGTAAACAGAGACGAGGGATTAAAAAAAGGAAGAAAATGAGCTGAGGGGAAAAGAGGAGCGAAGCCAGAGCGATACACGAGAGCGAAAAAGAGGAAGAGGGACTAACGGACGACCGGAGCCCCTTCAAGTGTCAACGAGTGCATGTGTGTGCGCGCGAGTCGGAAAATGTGAGTCCTTTCTCCTCTAAATACTTGAAGTGAATCCATTTTCTGAGCGTATAAAGACGCCACTGTGCTGCCCGGCTAATCTCCACAATGAGTCCTGCCTCCTCTCCTCCGTCCTCTCCTTGCCGCCTGCGTCCTTCCACCCTGCCTCCCTTGTTTCCGCCCCGGCGTGGACGCAGCTGTCGTCGCGTTGGGCGGCGCTCGCCCCTCGCCGCCAACACGCATTCTCAATTAGCCCCGTCGAGGGCGAGGGGGCATCTGCTCTGGCATCGGCTCGCTGGGCCTTTTGAGGCACAGCTGGCCCGGGGAGGATGTTAGTGAGTGTGTTTGCCATAGACATATATACGTAGACGCCGCATTGACTGCTGCTGCCAATTGGAGCCGATGTGCCTACGCGGCGGCCATCTTGGTACAGTGCCACTCGCCCCTACAGTGCATTACGTCTATAGAGGAATGACATGTCTGCACTATAAAAGTGATCATAAATCCATCAGTTGTCAACATATATTGTTTGTTACAAACGTCAGACATGGAGGACGGACAGGCAGACATAAATAGAACAAAAGCATCCAAGCATCCTGTGTCAAAGCTACATGTGTGACGTTTTTAACAAACCAAACCGTTTAGAAATCGGTCAAAAATTCAGTGAATAATTCTACTTTAAGATTGTGGAGTACCTCTTACCTCCATAGACTTACATTCACTCCCCCCTCTGCTAGCCCTGTACCAAGATGGCGGAGCTTTAGGCACGTCCCTCCACAGTCAACGTGGCGTCTACATATATATGTCTATGGTGTTTGCGCTCGGCGGGACTCACCGTGGCCGTCATGTTGGTGCTCTCCTCCATGATGGCGGCGGAGTACTTGTTGGAAGGCATCGCTGTGGCGCTCGACTGGTCCAGAGGTTGTCCTGACTCCTTCTCAAACCTGCAAACACCAACAGGACGTCAGCTCCAGTGGAAAACAAACGTCATGCTGCTGGGGGACGCCGGGAGGAGATCCAGCCCGGACAGGAAAGACAGGTTTGGAAAACATCAAGTGAACCCTGACGGACCTCTGAACCGAAGGAAGAGGAGGAGGTTCACAACAAAACAACCTGCAGACGCACATTTGAAACTTCCTGACGATCAACGAAACCCATGAGTCAAATCAAACCACTTTATTTAACACGTCTCCTTTCTTCTTCGTGTTGTTGTGATTCCTCAGAGGTCAGGACGTCAGACAGGAACGATAAAGACACTTGATGGAAACAGGTCTCAGTCGTTTCTGTACTCGTTTCTTTGTGTAATTTTTGTGTCATTTACGCTTCTTTTTGCTTTATTTCTGCATCTTCTGGGGTCGTTTTTACATCTCTGTGTAATTTTTTCATCTTTAGGGTTATTTCTGGGTCTTTCAGTGTAATTTTTGGGTCTTTTGGTGTCATTTGTGCATCTTTAGGGATCTTTTTTTGCATCTTGAGGGGTCATTTTTGCATCTTTTATTGTCGTTTTTGCATGTTAGTGTAATTATTTGCATGTTTTGGGGTCATTTTTGTGTTATTTAGTGTATTTTTGCATTTTACTGTAATGTTTGAATATTTTGGGGTCATTTTTGCATCTTTCAGTGTAACTTTTGTGTCTTTTAATGTCAATTTTGCATCTTTTATTGTCATTTTTGCATGTTAGTGTATTTATTTGCATGTTTTGGGGTTATTTTGCATCTTTTGAGGTCATTTTTGTGTTTTTTAGTGTCATTTTTGCATCTTAGTGTAATCTCTGCGTCTTTAGGGATCTTTTTTTTCATCTTTAGGGCTATTTTAGTGTCTTTCAGTGCATCTTTTGGGTCATTTTTGCATATTTTTAATGCAATGTTTGCAATCTTGGGGTCATTTCTGCGTCTTTTATTGTCATTTTTGCATCTTTTGAGGTCATTTTTGTGTTATTTAGTGTAATTTTTACATCTTAGTGTAATGTCTGAATCTATTGGGGTCGTTTTTGTGTCTTTTACTGTCATTTTTGCATCTTAGTGTCATTACTGCATCTTATGGGGTAATTTTTGCATCTTTAGGGTTATTTCTGGGTCTTTCAGTGCAATTTTTGCATCTTTTAGTGTCATTTTTGCATCTTAGTGTATTTATTTGCATGTTTTGGGGTCATTTTTGTGTTATTTAGTGTAATTTTGCATTTTAGTGTAATGTTTGAATATTTTGGGGTCATTTTTGCATCTTTTATAGTCATTTTTGTGTTTTTACTGTCATTTTTGCATATTAGTGTAATTTCTGCATCTTCTGGGATTATTTTTGCATCTTTCAGTTTAACTTTTGTGTCTTTTAATGTCAGTTTTGCATCTTTTAGTGTTCTTTTTGTGTCTTTTAGTGTAATTTCTGCATTATTTCGGGTTATTTTTGTGTTATTTAGTGTAGTTTCTGCATCTTCTGGGATCATTTTTGCATATTTTTGGGCCACATTAAAGACCTTTAGTCTAATTTTTAGAACGTTTTGTCATTTTTCGATGTTTTGGGTCATTTCTGCATCTTTTAGCGTAATTTTTGCATTTTTGGGGTCACGTTTGCATCTCTTGAGGTCACTTGTGCGTCCTTTAGGGTAATTTTTGGAATGTTTTGTCGGGATGTTTTTTGGCATCTTTAGGATTATTTGAGTGTCTTTTAGTGTGATTTTTGGGTCTTTTGGTGTCATTTGTGCATCTTTTGGGTCATTTTTGCATATATTTAATGCAATGTTTGCATTCTTGGGGCCATTTCTGCGTCTTCCAGTGTAATTTTTGCATCTTTCATTGTCATTTTTGCATCTTAGTGTACTTTTTGTATCTTTTGGGGACAATTTTTGCAACGTTTAATGTCATTGTTGCATCTTTTGAGGTCATTTTTGTGTTTTTCAGTGTAATTTTTGCATCTTAGTGTAGCTTTTGCATCTTCTGGTGTCATTTGTGCATCTTTTAGTGTAATTTCTGCATCTTTTGGGGTCATTTTTATGTCATTTCATGTCCTTTTTAGAACCTTTTGTCATTTTTGCACCTTTGTGTCATTTGTGTGTCTTTCAGTGTAATTTCTGCATTTTTTGGGATCCTTTAGTTTAGTTTTTGCTGCATCTTGTGTCATTTTTGCATTTTTTTGTGTCATTTTTAGAACGCTTAATCATTTTTGGATCATTTGGGTCATTTGTGTGTCTTTTAGCGTAATTTTTGCATCTTTTAGGTTCATTTTTTGCATCTTTTGGGTCATTTTTGCATCTTACTGTCATTTTTGCATCTTTTGGGGTCCTTGTTGTGTCTTTTAGTGTAATGTTTGCATCTTTTATTGGCATTTCTGCATTTTTTGGGGCCATTCTTATGTCCTTTAGTGTAACTTTTGTATCTTAGTGTCATTATTGTACCTTTTGGGGTAATTTGTGCATCTTTTGTGGTCGTTGTTGCATCTTAGTGTAATTTTTGGACCTTTCAGTGTCATTTTTAGAATGTTTTTGGGTAATTTTGGCATCTTAGTGTAAATTTTTACATCTTTTGGGGTTATTTTTGCATCTTTTAGTGTAATTTTTGCATCTTTTGTGGTCGTTTTTGCATCTTGTGTAATTTTTTGGACCTTTTAGAGTCATTTTTGCATGTTTTTGGGTATTTTTTGCATCTTAGTGTAACTCTCTGAATCTTTTGGGGTTATTTTTGCATCTTTTAGTGTCATTTTTGCAACTGTTTGTGTCATTTTAGTCCCTTTGTGTGTCACCCTGCATAGAAGACACTGCTGAGTTCTCTCTCCTTCGAGGTTGTTCTGTTTCCACAGAGACAAAAACGAGCCTGCACTGAGTAAAAACGTGAAACCGCTCGGGGTTCAGAGATTTTTCAGATAGTTCTTTGTGATTTAAACTTGTGACAAAACGTCTCTTTGTGGCCGCTGTACGGAAAAAGACAGACAGAATGAGTGGAGAGAAGCAAAAGAGGAACTAAAGGAGGTTCTGTGGTTCTCCCTGAGAGGGTAAGAACAGACCTGACATGCCTGTACAGACCGCAGGTAAACAGATACACCGTAAGAACATGACCGAATGTGTTTGTACATGTATTACATATGCATTGTGTGACTGTGCATTCTTCTGAGCCTCCATGCCGGTGCACATGAATGTTTGTTTTACTGTGTGTGTGCTCAGTCTTAAATTTCCACCAGGTGACAGGTCAATTGCTTCGTCAAACAAGCCCGTACAGAGAAACCCTCCGATCAGATCGCAGCCAGCCGACTGTCGCTTTCAGTTTTAGATGCCTTAATCTGCCTGGAGACACAAATCCCATAACGACCCCGAGAAATACTAAGAAAATAAAACGACAGAACAAGGGATTTATCCAGGGAACACAAAAACACTTTCACACCGGGTAACAGCAGCAACTGTCAAACCATATTCCTGATAAAATACCCAGGAACCAGTCATGTGTGACTTTGTTCCATCAGGGAAATGAACCAAATCCGAGCTTCAGATCGATATTTCTTAAAAATCACTTCAAAAATAAACCCCTTGGTTCAACCATATTCTGTAAAAAACAAAAACATTCTACGCTCCTCGGTTCAGTCATGAAAGCCAGCAATGACTAATCTGCAACCAACAACCACTCGTAAAAATTCAGGAACTTTTCGGCTGAACTGCAGGCAGTGTTTACACAAATTAAAAACCTTAAGTAGTAAAATATCTGCAGCTTTGGACACATTCCAAGATTCATACTCTTAGTAAAACACACACCAATCAGGCAGAACATTATGACCACCTGCCTAATATTGTGTTGGTCCCCCTTATGTGGTCCAAAATGCTCTAAGCCATTGGACCAGAGGACCTCTCAGGGGGTCCTATGGCAGTGGTTCTCAACTGGTCCAGCCTCAGGACCCACTATGTCTCTATTAATAACAGTCGCGACCCAAATTGTTGAAGTTTGATGTTCCTGTTAACAAATAAAAGTGTGTTTGGGTGGAGTCTCAACGCATTTTGATACAGCCTGGGAAAATTTTGGCTTGTTTTTTGTTCATTTTGGTAAATTTGGACACTTTTGCCAAGTTTTGGGCATATTTTGTCCCATTTTGACAGATTCTGAGCACATTTTGGTTCATTTTTGGCACATTTTAGGTGGCAGAACCAAATCTAGAGGTTAATAGTTGGCAACTACTGGTGTCACCACCACTAAATATCCTGCTATTGAAAGCAAACTGAGTCATAAGAAACACTTCCTTTGAAATAAAAGACTTTATACCACTACTTTTTTTAGGGGGGGGGAGGTGCTTCTGCGACCCATCTTGGGTCCCGACCCACCAGTTGAGAACCACTGTCCTATGGGTTCTGGAACCAGGACGTTGGCACTGGATCCTTCGGGTACTCTGGCTTGTGCAGTGGGGCCTCTGTCAGTCCAAGTTGTTGCATCTTAGTGTAATTTTTGGGGATTTTTTTGGTAATTTTTGCATCTTTTGGAGTCATTTGTGCATCTTTTTGGGTCATATTTAAGACCTTTAGTCTAATTTTTGGAACGTTTTGTTATTTTTGGATGTTTTGGGTCATTTTTGCATATTTTTAATGTAAGGTTTGCATTGTTGGGGTAATTTTTGCATCTTTTAGTGTGATTTTTGCATCTTTTGGGGTCCTTTGTGCGTCCTTTAGTGTAATTTTTGGAATGTTTCGTCATTTTTGCATATATTAGGGTAATTTTTGCATCTTTCAGTATCATTTTTGTGTCTTTGTGCAGAACTGCATCCTGTTGATGCTTGATCAGAATGGGCTGTAGGAAGTCTGGAGGTCACATCAACATGTTGGACCATTGTCATGTTCCTCCACATGTTCCTGATTGGTTGGTGTTGTTTCCATGTGGTGGGGTGCATTTTCATCCAGTGACATTTGGGATTTCCATCAGCATGAGGGAGTGTGTTTGTTGTGGGACAATGTTTATCTGGGTGTCTAAGTCTGATCAAGGTTTTCCATCAGAACACCACATAGTACCAATATGATCAATGTTATTCACTTCACCTGTCAGTGGTCAGGATGTTGAGGCTGATCAGTGGATAATCGTACAACTTTCATTAATTCTGTTTCATTCTAAATGTCAGACTGCCCAGGCGACACTTCCTGAATTCTCTTGTTGCAGAGTTTGCTGCTTTCCTCTTTTGCTTTAACTGTGTTTGACATCGTCGGTTGAGCAATAGAGGCGACCGAGGACGCCGTTTTGGACTTTTGGCAAAAGCTGCAGAAAGAAAACTGCTAGTCGAAGCGTTGAGCACAAACTAACGATACTCAGCGTCACAGAATCCACAGACTTCCTTCGCTGGGAGGCTCGAAATGATTCCTGGTTTCCCGCCAGAACGGTTGCTGCCAAATTAGATAAATTCACCAGACACATAATGATGGCGCTGGCAGCACGGCTGAAGATTAAATTCAGCCTGAAAACAATCAATTAGACAAAGCTTTGGCTGCCAAGATGAGGTGAAGCTTGTGTCTGTTCTGTTTACTGTTAAATGCAGCACAGAAACATGAATACAGTCTGTGTATGTACAGGGCTTCTGGAGGTATGTGCACCAACAGGCTTTCATGGACCACAGACAAAGAAGCAGATGAATGAACCGCCAGGTGCATCCCGAGGCCACGTAAACCTGCTTCCTTCACTTGTATTGATCGCCTGGAGCCTCAGCTTAACCAAAACCACTAAATCCAAACCCCAAGTCTTCTCTAAGGGATCTTTAAGTCTGTCTGCCACTGCATTCACCACTGGAGCTACACATAATCTACTCACCTCCTTATGGGCAGAAATCGACTCCACACTCCAGCTGTTCAAGCGTCATATTCACTTAAGCTAACGTCTTTTCATTACGTTGCACTGGAAAGACAAAATGTCGGGAATAAATCTACACAACACAACCGACTACATGTGCTACTGGGTCGTACAAACGCTGCCCTCGTCAATCCCAGTTCACCGCAAACGCATGAAATCTGATTGGAGGTCATTAACCACCACAGAAGTCTTTGTCATGGTGCCTGTTGCTAGCTAAACCCCAACAATGCTCACACTGCAGCATTAAACACTAATAAAAATCTGACAACAAATTGAGCCAACGTTGCTTTTTTTCAGTCAACAGACATGGAAATGCTGTCCTCGTTGATCAAATGAATGAAGGTTATTAAACATCACAGAAGTCTTTGTCATGGTGCCCGTTGCTAGCTAAACCCCTACAATGCTCTCTGCTTGCCAACATCAACTTCCTGTCGTCTCAGTGATCTACCAGAATGGTCACTACAGTATTAAACAGTAAGTGGTACTACAGCTGATCTACATTTCTATATATTACATTACTTGCACTGAAATAGCATGAAAAAAAATATTGGGACATCCCGACTACTGAGATAAAGACGGTGACTTGGTGTAACTGCAATAATAACTCTAAATAATAACAGTTACTGGATGTACGTCCAGTTCTACGAACATGTAGGAAACAGAACAATGGAGGTTTGTTATGATGTATTTTCGTCTTCAAGAAAAGCAGACTGTTGCTGAATGACGACAAAAATGACAAAAATGGTCGTCGAAATATCACGAAAATATTATCAAAACCGTAAATTGGCCCGTTTTTTTAAATAAAAAGGTAAAATGTGTATAGTAAGGATGCACGATAATGCCAATTTCAACCGATAATCGACAATTTTATACTTCTTGCAGCCGATAACCGATAATGTCAACCGATTGGGTTCGTGCCGCGGTGTGGGCTGGGGGGTTGGGGTTAGCGGGAGCAGGAACATGAAGGGGAGGGGGTGACACCGGAGTTGGCAGGTCCACATACTACAACCACGGTGGCGTTCTAGAGCCTCTGCAGTGTACTACAGCCTCGGCGACGCTCGGCGACGCTCGGTGTCGTACTACAGCCTCGGCAACGCTCGGTAACGCTTGGCAAAGCTCAGCAAAGCTCAGCAAAGCTCCAGCCCTAGTCAAATGTCTTCTTTCAGATCTCTTCTGACACGGTAAACAAAGCCCACTCTGGTCAGTGCCACGCCATGCTGCTTGTTTTTCTCTGCCTGCGCAGTCTGATGACATCACACACATGCGACAGCACCGTCGGGGAGGGGAGGGGTTGAGGAGCCAGACATGAGGACAAAACACAACACACAGACCAACGGCACAAACCAAGATTCAAAGTCCTTATTATTATCGGCTCATGTTTTATTATTGGAATTATTGGAATGACGTCATAATTGCCAAGATTAACCGATAATTATCAGACGCTCATATTATCCTGCATCCCTAGTGGACACAACATGCAACAAAAAAATAAAGCATTGCAGTGCTAAACCATGTTTTCCAGCTGTAAGGAAAAACAAAAAGTGACCACTTATATGTCAAAATAACTGCAATATAATTAGTTTTTTGATCATCATTTATCTGTAGTACCTACACCTGAGAAGGTACAGCCAAAAATCAGGTTCTACATCTGTAAAAAGCTTTTCTGGAGATGCTTTAAAGAACCCTGGGCTAAAACAGATCAGAGGGTGTTAAAAGGTGCTGTGGAAATGTGCAGTATAAGGTGGTTTTGAATGTTAAAGCATGTAAACCTTTTCTAATTAAAATTATGACCCTGTTAACGTGCAGAATATGAGCTCTTAAAGGTGGATTGGTTAAGAAGAACACCACCTTTGTCCCTGGAAGGAAGCTGGGTAACCACACTGTGACGGTTTGAGCACAGTTATGTCACCACAACATGACTAATGCACACTTTACTTGTGGCTGCCGGCTGCAGAAAGTCAGAGTGTGCGGAGGTTTGAGCCGTCTGAACAACATCCCCGGCCTCCATGCATGCTAATGCGAGGGGGGCTCTCCCTGTGCAGAGGTGACGGAGTTCATCCTTCAGGCTGGGCGCCCCCCTCCGAAGCCCCACGACGGCAAAAAGACCAAACCTGCTCGGAGACGAAGATTCGATCCACCGCGTAGAAGACCTTTACTCTAAATACGTCCTCTCTGGGGGCCACGAGCCAGGAAAAAAGCTGCATAATTTCACGGTCGTTAGGAAAACACTTGGGTTTTATTGCTCCTTTTTACTTTTATTAAATCATCAGCGCTCGGCCTCCCACCGTGTGGAGCCTCGTGGTGATAAAACTACACTTTTGGGCGACGTGACGACGGATAAATGAGATTTTTCCTCATTAATTCAGCATTTCTGGCCGTAATGTTCGGATCAGAAAGTATTTCATGCAGCTGATGAGCCAAAAACTGCAGAAACAAGATAAACTCCTGGCTGACATCTTAAAATACAAGGAGATCCACTGTTTTACCAACACATAATAAATAACTTCATAATTTAGACATGACTTTTAATTTTAAACACCACGTCGACGGGTTGGGTTAAGATAACTTAGGCCAGTGTTATGAACCAACCTTATAATGTGTTAAATTTTAACTTGAATTTGTTGTTTATGTTTGGATTTTTAAATGAAAACTGTAAAAATGTCTGTAAAATATTGACATTTCTAGCAGTGTAATCTTACAGTCACACAATGTAAAAGAACAAACTACTATTAATAATAAAAATACAGTATATTTACAGATTGGGCCTGTTTTTTCTCCATTAAAATGTAAAATACTACTTCAGAAAACATCGAAAATCTGTGAAATAACAACTTTCAGTCCTCAATATGCATATTTTCCTTTCAAATAACGACTAATATATAAAATCTATTTACAGTCGAGCAAAAAAGGATGAATTTTTATTCATAAAAATATGGATTTTTGATGTGGACAACATTTAAAGCTGTTTTTTTAGCTGTCAATATTTACATTAATGTGTGATTTTAGTGGATGTCACGACTAAAACAGGGACAGTCTGTAAAATAACAATTTAAAAATGTATTTAGTATTTCTTTAACCCTCAATATACTTTAAATCTTTCAAAAAAACAACTAATATCTGTAAAATACTACATTTTCTGCTGATTTAAATACAGTAAAAATGTGCAGTTTTACAGTCAAGCATTATAAAAGAATGAATTAGCGTTTATAAAACTACAGATTTCAGATTTTTATGGTTAACATGTAAATTTATGCATTATTTTATGTGATTTTATTGATTATTATCTCTAATTTCACAAAACAGGGACAATTTGTAAAGCAACAGTTTAAAAATCTTTTTTAAAAAAACATTTTCATCCATTAAAATACAGTTTTTCTTTCAAATAACATTTTCTTTAAAAAATCCTACAAATATCCATTAAAAAATAATTTTAGGTGATTTAAAAACAGTTAAAATTGGGTAGTTTTAGGACCAAACATAATGAAAAAACAAATTAAATTTTTAAAGCAATATAGATTTTTGTTGTGGACATTATTTACAATTTTTGGCATGGCAATTTTTTATTTCTATTTTATTTTTTTTCTATAATTATACAGAAAATATTCATTAAATAAGAATATTTGTTTGCTGATTTAAGATTTACAGTTTTATAAAGTGTCATTTTCTTATGGTCAAAACTTGTAAAAGCAGGAACTGTCATTTATTTAAAAAAACACTGATTTTTTGGATATTATCTATAATTGTTTCGTACGGTTAACATGTCATTTCTCTCTCTACTTTTACCGTTTGTTGTTTGTAATTTTACAAAACGGAGGAATTTTGTAAAATAACATTTGTGAACAGTTAATAAGCGCAGGTTTTCTTTCAAACTGGTTTTTGATGTTGACACTACAGACAGTTTTGTTTTTTTTAATCAAATTCTTATTATTTTCTGTGATTTTACAAAACAGGGAAAATTCGTGAAGTAACAGTTTAAAGCAGTTAAAAAAATCCTCAACCATTAACCTAAAACCAGCAAATATATGTAGAACACTAGTATTATTTTGCAGGTTTAAGATTTACAGTAAAAAAATCTGTAATTTTATGGTAAAACACTGTTTAAAAAAAATTACCATGTATAAAAAATACAGATTTTTGATTTTTACTTTTTATACATGTACAATAACCAATATATTTTAGACAACAGGCAAAATTTGTCAAGTTTGAAGTAGTTTTAATAGTTAACAGTCCTTAAAAAACATCTCAACACAGTTTTTCTTTCAAATAACGGCAAATAGATGTAAAACACTGGTATGTTTTGCTGATTTAAATACGTTACAAACTGTTTTGATGTTTGATGGTCGCAATGTAAAAGAACAAATACCATTCGTAAAAATACAGATTTTTGACGTGGACATTATTTACAGCTTTGTTTTTTTTAAACATGTAGATTAATCATATTTTCTGTGATTTTACTGGTTGCAAAACAGGAAAAATGTGTAAAAACACAAGGGCTGGTCCCAAGTATTCGAATATCCGAATATTCGTTTGTTGTGGTGGTATTCGGATAATAATTTCGATATTCAAATATTTGCGCCCGCCGCCGAGTGTCACCGAACGCTGCTGAGAGTGGATCTAGTACACGGACCTGCCGACTCCGGTGTCACCCCGAATATTCGAATATTCTAATATTCGTTCATTGTGGTGGTATTCGAATAATAATTTTGATAGTTGAATATTCGCACGCGCTGCCGCCGAGCGTCACCGAATGCTGCCGAGCGTTGCTGAGGCTGTAGTACGCCGCCATGGCTCTAGAACGCCGCAGTGGTTCTAGTACGTGGACTTGCCGACTCCGGTGTCGCCCTGAGTATTTGAATATCTTAATATTAGTTTGTTGTGGTGGTATACGAATAATAACTTCGATACTCAAATATTTGTGCGTGCCGCCGCCAAGCGCTGCCAGGCGTTGCTTAGGCTCTAGAACACCGCAGTGGTACTAGTATGTGGACTTGCCAACTCCGGTGTCCCCCCGAGTATTTGAATATCCTAATATTAGTTTGTTGTGATGGTATTCGAATAATAACTTCAATACTCGAATATTCGTGTGTGCCGCCACCGAGCGCTGCAGAGCTTCGCTTAGGCTCTAGAACACCGCAGTGGTTCTAGTACGTGGACTTGCCGACTCCGGTGTCCCCCCAGACCTCCGAATATCACAGCACAGATATTGCTTTTTGGACAAGATAAAGCTAACCCCTGAGCTCAGTGTAGTTTCCTGGTTGAACAGTTTCATTCTAAGCTGTCTGGACTCAAACAGACTGATTCAAGCTGCTGCATGAAATGATGCTTTCAGCTGCACGTCTGCTTCTTGCGATGCTAACCGCCGCCCCGGCTAACGCATTCAGCACGTGTTCGTAACTGTGTCTTTGCAGACGTGTGTCCCTGCTTTCAGAGGCAGAGCCAAAAGAGGGAAGTGAATTAGAGCAGCAGAGGAAGGACGGAGGGCCGAGCGAGGGGCCCAGGAACAGGGACCCGGAGGACCGGAGTTGGGGGGGCTTCACTTCAAAGTCGTGTCTGGTGGCTGGAGATTAGCGACCGCATTGCAAGAGGGGATTGTTCGCTGCCCAAAGAGTGTGTTAGTGCCGAGGGAGGGGGGTCACCGGCTCCTCAGGGTCCCTCTGGGGGCTGCATTCCTCGTCTGTCATCCACTTTATGGCCCCTTCCAGCTCCGATCAGCCCTGCACTTTACACATTGTCCGCTTTGTGGGGAGGCTCATACAGTAGATCATCCATTCAGGAGGCTCGGTGCAACTGTCATTATGAATTACTAAACTGTAAACAGAGGTAGAGCGAAGAGGTGGGGGGCTACAAACCAAAAGACGAACCTGCTAGAACACCAGAGAGGTGCACAAAGAAGTGGGATTAAAGGGTGAGCGAGGTGCCACGGAGGTGTTCTAACCTGCTACGTCGCCATGGTAACTGATGCTGCACTGCTAACGTGCTAAAGCCCCGTCCACACGAAGTCAAAACGCTCTTAGTTTCAAAACGTTCTCCATAAAGACGGAGCTGTTTCAGTAAATGTGTCCGTCCACATGAATTCACTTGATACGTCTGAAAATGATGTAAAACACACGCCAGGCCTGTTGGTGGCGCTATGATGCCGTAACAGGAACAAGCAGAAACTGGCGGCGGGACTTTAGGCATGAAGAAATCTGTATAGGATGTAAACATAGAACATGGCGGCAAATATGAGTGGACAAGCTGGTAGGACTCTAGTCTGGACGGACGATGAGGTGGAACTATCAGCAGGACATACGCAGCACTATACGGAGACATTGTTGTTGTCGTTGTTTTCTGAGTTTGGAGCATCTATCGAGAGGCGGAGCTATGATGCAAGCGGGACAGGGCGTAACAACGGTGCCACGTAAACGGCGTTTTCAGATCTTTGCACTCTGGGACCTCTAGGTTCAGAAAGGATCGTTTTCAGACCCCCAAAACGCCGCCTTGGTGTGGACGAGTGGGTTTAGTGGGAGACAAGTAGAAGAAAAGCATGCAAGTCACGGTGATGAGTTCAAGGGACTATTGGAAAGACGGTTTCTGCCGGATATTTTAGGCAATTTTTAAAGATAACACGCTTTTCAAACCCACTGGGGTTCAGAGGTTCATGTTGCTGTTGTTTGCAGTAGATGTTTTCAGTTTTAGGTCTTTATTTTGGGTCCTTTTAAAACGAGACAGGTTAAGTGAGTCTTAAGCTTAGATTTGGTTTGACTTTCCAGGAAAACTTCACAAATGATGCGTTCAAGGGTCGTCAGAAAGTGGGAAATCTTCGTTTTTACAGTTGGCGTCTTCCAAATGATGTCGTTTTTGCAGTTCTTTTTTAAAGATAGCAAAGCTTTTAAACCCCTCTGAGCTGCTATGCATTCACTTCATGCATCGCTAACATTTAACAACCTGATGACGGACGATAAATTACGGACGTTTTTTAGACGTGAAAACCTGCAGCGCTCGATGATTCGGCCATGTTGCTCAGGTAATCCAGAGTTCAGATGGTTTCAGTTGATTAAAGAAACATCTTGGCTTCAAACGCAGCTCTGCCAAACGGCTAATTAGAAGAGCACAAAGTGAATTATGGGTGATCCGGTTTAAAGCTCGCAGCAAACGCGGAGCCACGCTCGGCATCAGACTCTGTTGACAGCTGGGATTACAGTTAATTACAGCCTCCGGGGAAACACATTTCACTGATTCTCCTCTTTGTTAACCTCACTGAAGCTTGATTCTACAACAGATCTGTTGGATCCTCCTGATTCAGCAGAGTCTCAGCTACATGTTGGTGTTGGCTGCATGTCTGGATCTTCATCTGTTACCTTACAGTGATGACACTGAGGACACTTTAAAAATCCACACACTAGAAAACTGCAGTTATCTTCTGTTTACATTATTTTGCACAGCTATTGTTAATTTTTTTAATGTCACTTTTAAATTTTACTCGGGCTGGTCCAAATAGCAACATCTGTGCTTCGGATATTTGGATCCAGCATTCGGCGAATATTCGAATATTTGGTTCGTGCCGCGGTGTCGGCCGGGGGGTGGGGGGTGACATCGAAGTCAATAGGTCCGTGCACTAGAACCACTGTGGCGTTCCAGAGCCTCGGCAGCGTACCACGACCTCGGCGATGCTTGACGATGCTCGGCAGCGCTCGGCGGCTGGAGTTGGTAGGTCTGCGTACTAGTACCACTGTGGCGATCTAGAGCCTCGGCGACGCTCGGCAATGCTTGTCAGCGCTCGGCGGCGTACTATAGCCTCGGCAACACTTGCGGCGTACTATAGCCTCGGCAACACTTGGCAACTGGAATTAGTAGGTCCGCGTGCTTCAATTCAATTCAATTCAGTTTTATTTATATAGCGCATATTTACAACACAGGTTGTCACAAAGCGCTTAACATTGTAAGAAAGAACAGAAAACAGAAAAAGAAAAAAAGAAAAAAAAAACTTGAACCACTGTGGCGTTCTAGAGCCTCGGCAATGCTTGGCAGCGCTCGGCGGCGTACTATAGCCTCAGCAATGCTCGGCAGCTGGAGTTGTTAGGTCCGCGTACTAGTCCCACTGTGGCGTTCTAGAGCCTCGGTGGCATACTACAGCCTCGGCGATGCTTGGCAGCGCTCGGCGGCGTACTATAGCCTCAGCAGCGCTCAGCAGCTGGAGTTGGTAGGTTTGCGTACTAGTACCACTGTGGCGTTCTAGAGCCTCGGTGGCATACTACAGCCTCGGCGATGCTTGGCAGCGCTCGGCGGCGTACTATAGCCTCAGCAGCGCTCAGCAGCTGGAGTTGTTAGGTCCGCGTACTAGTCCCACTGTGGCGTTCTAGAGCCTCGGTGGCATACTACAGCCTCGGCGATGCTTGGCAGCGCTTGGCGGCGTACTATAGCCTCAGCAGCGCTCAGCAGCTGGAGTTGGTAGGTTTGCATACTAGTAACACTGTGGCGTTCTAGAGCCTCGGCGACGCTCGGCAGCGTACTACAGCCTCGGCAACGCTCGGCAGCGCGCACGAATATTCGAATATCAAAATTATTATTCGAATACCACCTCAATGAACGAACATTCGGATACTGGAATATTCGGGACCAGCACTAGATTTTACATTTTTGCACATCCTGTTTGCACTAAATACACTTTACAGTCCATATTTACATTGTTTTTATTTTTATTTTATTTTATTTGTATATACTATTTTTATACTTGTTGCTAGTATTCTGAGTGGACAGCAAAGTAAGAATTTCGTGGTACAGGGAAACGTGTTTCTTTATGGTGCACATGACAGTTAAACTTTGAGTCTTGAATGACTGGACGAACTCTGAACAGAGGCTCTGCTGTTTCCTAAACCATCACCCCCAGAAGCCTTTTTGCGCCCGTCGGTGAGATCCATCACCCAACATCCACCCAGAGGCGGTGTGCGGGGGACGACGAGGTGAGAGTCAACAGCGGCTCTTGGCTGGATCTGCGAGCCGAGGAATGTTGGCGGGGTCGGTAACCGTCAGAGACCACAGAGCGACTCATGAGCCTCACAACGAGCTGCTCCACGACAAAGTGACGACTCCGATCCCCCGGATTAAACCAAGCAGCTGGTCACAAACGGCCCGAAGCCCTTCATTATCAAAGGACACTTCACTCCAGGAAACATTTCAAACTACTGTATGTCCAATGAAAGTACTGCAGATATGAACGCTGCACATCACAAACCATTTAAAACCAGCAGCGAGGTGTGACTTTAAATGAAGAATCGGCCTTTTTCTATCCAGACATGAGCTGAAATCATGAATTTATCCAAACATTAGACCAACAGAAAACCTAACCTCGACTATTTTAGAGACAACAGTCGGTCCCAGGCTTTAAACCGCGACGACTGGCCGTTTCAAACCACTGCAAACTGAACATCTGCAGGTCTTCAACTGATGCTCTGATCGTCTGACGTCTGCAGACCTGAATGTTGACTGAAGGAAACTTTGATCAACGTCTTTCATCATTTTCTTCACTTTTTATACCCTAATTAATTAACTCGCACACATCATTATGATTAAAATCAATGAAAGTGATGGGAGAACTTTCATGTTTTGATGACTTTTAATAATAATTTATAAGGTTTCTCCGGTCGTCCAGCAATATTGACATGTTTTCAGTCATTTTGGACGAGGTGGGAGTTAGTTTGGTCAATTTCTGGACAAGTTTTACCATTTTTGAGTCGTTGTGGACAAATTATACATCATTTAGGACACATTTATTTATTTTAGGAAAGATTTCAAGACATTTTGGAGAAGTTTAAGGTATTTTGGACAGTTTTTGGTCATTCTACACAAGTTTGGAGTCATGGCAAAACATATTTGGAGTCATTTTTGGCCCATTTCTGAGTCACGTTGTTCAATTCTTGAGTAGTTTTGGACAAATTCTAAGTCATCTTGGATAATTTTTGAAAAATTGTGGCCAATTTTCAATTGACCGTAGTCATTTTGGTGAATTTTAAACTCGTTTATGACAAGTTTCGGTCATTCTAGACAAGTTTGGAGTCATTATAAACTTATTCTTAGTCCTTTATGACAAATTAAAAGTCATTTGGTCAACTTTTGAGTCACTTTGTTCAATTTTTTGAGTCATTCTGGACACACTTATTACATTTTTGGAAAGCTTTCAAGACAATTTAGATAAGTTTGAGGTATTTTTGACAGTTGCTGGGTCAGTTTTTGTCATTCTAGACAAGTTCAGACTCATGTTAAAGTTATTTTGAGTCATTTTGGGCCATATTTGAGTCCTTTATGGCAACTTGAAAGTCATTTGGCCATTTTCGGAGTCATGTTGTTTAATTTTTAAGTAGTTTTTGACAAATTCTAAGTCACTTTGGACAATTTTATAAAAATTGTGGCCAGTTTTCAAGTGACTGTTGTCATTTTGGTGATTTTTGAACTCGTTTATGACGAGTTTTGGTCATTTTAGACAAATTTGGAGTCATGTTAAAGTTGTTTTGAGTCATTTTCGGCCATATTTGAGTCCTTTATGTCAACTTGAAGGTCATTTGGCCAATTTCTGAGCCACGTTGTTTAATTTTTGAGTAGTTTTGGACGAATTTATAAAAATTGTGGCCAATTTTCAAGTAATTGTAATCATTTTGGTGAATATTTTAAACTAGTTTATGACGAGTTGTGGTCTTTCTAGACAAGTTTGGAGTCATGTTAAACATATTTTGAGTCACTCTGTTCAATTTTTGGGTAGTTTTGGATGACTTCCGAGTCATTTTGGACACATTTATTACGTTTTTGGAAAGCTTTCCAGACAATTTAGATAAATTTGAGGTATTTTGGACAGTTGTTGGGTCAGTTTTTGTGATTGTAGATAAGTTAATAATAATAATAATGCATTGGTTTTATATGACACTTTGTAGACACCCAAAGACGCTTCACATTGCATTATTCATTCACTCCATACTGGAAGGTGGTAAGCTATGTATGTAGCCACAGCTGTCCTGGGGTAGACTGATGGAGGCCAGTCTGGCAGTCTGACCACCACCAACCACTCACTCTCACACTGCATCCACCCAGGCTTCCTAGTGTCCCTCATGGTCTCCCATCCAGGTACTGACCAGGCCCAACCCTGCTTAGCTTCCGAGATCTAATAGGTTCAGGCATCAACATGGCGGTATGGTAGGAGTCATGTTAAACTAATTTTGAGTCCTTTTGGGCCATATTTGAATCCTTTATGAGAACTTTAAAGTCATTTGACCAATTGTTGAGTTACATTGTTCAATTTTTGAGTAGTTTTGGACAAATTCTACATGATCTTGGACAACTTTTGAAAAACTGTGGCCAATTTTCCAATGATTGTAGTCATTTTGGTGAATTTTGAACTTGTTTATGACGAGTTTTGGTTATTTTAGACAAGTCTGGAGTCATGTTAAACTTATTTTGAGTCCTTTGTGATAAATTAAAAGTCGTTTGGACAAGTTTGGAGTCACGTTGTTCAATTTTGAGTTGTTTTGGATGATTTTAAATCATTTAGGACACATTTATTACACTTTTTGAAAGCTTCAAGACAATTTGGATACATTTTTGGTAGTTTTGGACAGTTTTGGACTACAGATAGCACATCCAACCCTAAGCCCTCCCTGTTCGGTTTCTCCCTGGACTTTAACATAAGCGATAAGTACGTGGATGTCTGTCAGCAGACTTGTGTGTTCCTACCTGTCAAACATCAGCGGCTCAGCTCATAAATCAGCAGGTTGCATGAAGCCAGTGATCCTTGGAGGAAGTGGAGCCGGTGAACTCCTGCCGTCTGTACATGTTCAAACACCGGAGCGCGTTCAAAACAAACCAGGAAACCAGCAGCGGCAAAAAAAAGAAGAAGTGATAAAATCCTGCCGTGAAATCCCGACAACTCCTGCTGTCCTGCACTTCACCCGAATCGAACCGCGCTAAATCACCGAAAACCCACCTTTCTGCTGCACAGAGTGGCCCTGCGCAAATACACGATCAGAAAATGCGCAAAAAAAAAGTCACTTTAAAGTGTTTTTACGCACCGCAGGCGGAGATAACGATGAACCGAGGAGCATTAAAACATTAAGGTGAAAGTAGAAGACATTAAAAGCTTGTGGGCTCACTGCGTTGGATTTAACTGATTTAAAGATTACTGGGATTCTCGGTTGGTGCAGAGCTCCATGTGCACATGTGCAACAAGACCTGCAGGCTTCACGAAGCGCACCGTGAGATAAAACGGAACAACCCGAACCAACCGCCGTGCGCAAAGTTGCTGGTTAACTTGGAACACTTCGATTCCTGCAATAGATCCTGCAGAGGAGAACAAGAAGGAGAAGGAGAGAGTGGGGAAAAAAAACGCCCTCCGCGGTGGGATACTTACATAACCATCCACGCTCGGTGCGCTCATCCACGGCGGGGAAATGCGGAGGAACCGGAGGCGTCGCTTCGTGCGTAAAAGTGAGTTTGGAGACGAGTTTTTGAAGGAGCGGAGCTGAGCCGTGAACTTGAGTCGGTGTCTGGCAGGAGCTGTTCACGCTGTGGAAGCATGCTGCTGCACATCCACCTCCCTCACCCTCTCTCTCTCTCTCTCTCTCTCTCTCTCTCTCCCAGTGTTTCCTGGTGTCTCTCTCCCTCCTCGGTGGTTCCGCCCACGCAGAGCGCTTTGGCCGCGCCGGGCAGGCTTCTCCTCCCCCCCAGGTGAGAATGTCACCTCCCATTTTCTGCGCTCTCAGGTGGAACATAGGAGCAGGAAGGACTTCATTTAACCCCAGCAGCTCTCCTCTCTCCTTCTGTGTTCTCAGCCAACCTCTCTCGACCACAGTTCATTAGAAAAACAGTGACAAACATGAAGAGTTTTGATCTGGTGAAGCAGAAAAAACCAAACAGAAACTCACCTTGACTTCATGCTTGTTTCCTTATGAGGACAAACACATGTTCTGCTGCATTTAGACTTTGAAAACTCTTTTGTTCCAGTAAAATATCAGCACAATATTCACATTACTTTGCACGGACAGACTGTAGGTTGGTTTATCCATAATAATGCATCATGTTTTAGCTGTTTGTGTGTTTATTAAGTCTGCAAAGTAATAAATGCCTGCAGAAAGAGTCGTGATAATTCAATAACACGATGTCCGCTATGGAATGCAATAAAAACATTTGCATGCATTATTGGTTTGGAGGCCTGATTGTGCAGCCAAGTGAGAAAAAAAAATAAAAAATGAAGACACAAATAAGAAACGTGGAAAAAAATCAAAATAAGATTAATAAAATAATATAAACAGACATAATTCATGGCTGTTGCCGGGTAAAACACTTGTAAGTATGTTATTAGCCCCTAAAAAGCCGTAATGTCATTGTGTATAATACAAGTTAAATAAAAATATATACATTCTTAAGGTCAGTGAAGGTATTTTTATTTTTTTTATTATTATTTTTATCATCTATTTTTATCCTCTAATTTTTTTAACTTTATTTTTCTATTTTATTTATTATTTTACTGTTATTTTTTCTCATTTTTTTAACCTTTATTTATTTACTTATTTATTTTATTTATCATTTTATCCTTCTGCTCATGGTTGTACCCTTCATTTTCTTTCATTCCACTTGTTCTTTCCTTTACTTGGATGTGGCATTTTATTATTCTACCTAATGCTGTTGTACTAATTTATTTAGGGGGTCTTTTACCATAACTGGACCTCTGATGTTCACTGTTCTTCCTGAGTTTACTTCTTTTGTTGTTGTTGTTGTCCAGTCTGTAAAGCACATTGTAAACACTAAAAACTCTAAATAAAGTTATTACTACTGCTATTATTATAAGTAGTAGTAATAATATAGTAAATAGTTATAGTAAATAGTGCATAGTGACCTAAAAATGTCAGGAGAAAGTAGAATTGTGGCGACATGAAGTGATTCTGTTGCATTAATAACATTACAGGAGCTGCGGTCACTTTTTAGCAGGAAGAAATCTGCTTTATATGAGTTGAACTGGTCCTTTAAAGCTGATTTAACCGGTGGAAACAGCTGCAGCGGTTCTAATGTGAGCCACAGAGCAGGTAAAGTCACGCAGAGACAGAAGCAGAGCCGCTTCCACTGACGGCAGATCAGTTTTTGGCAGAAGATCACGTTTTGGCACGTGTTGCGCATGCGCAGTGACGAACCCGGAACTGCAGCGGTCCGGGCTGTTTTCGAGATTTAAAAAGAAGATGCAGCTTCACTTCAACAAAGACGTTTTACCGGATTCTGTCAGCAGCGACTTTCAGAATCTGAACAAGCTGAACGAGCAGGTAAATCCAGCGGGGGTTTTTTTATCGCGAGATTTGAGGGTTTAAACGAAGCGGGTTGACCGAATCTGTGAGGGTTGATTCTGCAGATCGACGAGAAGCTGTCAGCTCTGGAGCTTTGGTGGTAAATGATAGAAAATGTGTTTGTAAATGAGCCGAAACTGTCAGCAGAGACGCTTTTAGAAGTGTTTCAATAAGATGGAGCCACTGAAAGAAACAAAAATACCGGAAATAAAACAGGAAGTGTGTGATGTTGTTGTTGTTTACATGTTTATAATTACAGTTAATATTCCTAATTATCTGATGTGATGCAGGCACAGTTATATTTAGGTTATTACAGTGACAATAATTCAAAACAGTTCAGGAATAAAGAATAAGGAAGAAAATTCTGTCCAGGTGTGATTCTAATTGATCAAACTACAGCAGCTTGTGGCGTATTCAAATGTGTTGTCATGGTTACGAGGCCACCTGTTGCCATATTTCGGACTTGTGACGCAAAATAACGGCGTTGCTGCAAATATCCGGCTGGGAAACAGATAAATCTCTTAAATAAAAGTAATAAGAATTAAAAATTGATTAAATTGTGTGTGTATTTGCTAGTCAAACTGTTCCATACGGTGGCCCAGGAGGGTCAACACAACAGCAAACGACACAACGGAAGTCCGCAGCAGTCGGAAGTACAGACCTTGTTTCCAGGGGACAGTATTTTCTGACGGGCTATTTTGATTAGTAGGAGAGTTTAATGAACACGTACGTAACGTTGTGACGATTCCAACACAGTGACCAACGTTGCTGATTTGTGAAAACACATAACGACATTAATCACAATCATCGAGTAGCAGCGTTTTAAGTACGTCTCATTAAACTCTCCTGTCAACAAAATAGTCCGTCAGAAAATATTGCCCCCCCAGAAACGAAGCCTGTTCTTCCAACCGATGCGCACTTCTGCTGTGGCTTTTGCATTTGCGTTGACCCTTCTGGGCCACCGTAGTTCCGAGTTGCCATTTCCGTTTGAAATCAGATTCTAACATGTCCGAGTCGTAAATGCAGATAAAAAGAACCAAATTAAACCAAAACATAAACATGTTATCCATCATCATCAAATGATCCAGTATCACACGTCTGTTAACAAGCAGGGCTTTGAATACCAGGGTTTCCTTTCTTCTTCCACCTGTGTGATCATGTGACTGTGCGCACCTTGACCAGAAAACATAAACTTCACATGTCTGCTGTAAATTCAACCATAAACTGGTCTGTTTGTAGAGAAGAGCGAGTTTAATTTACATTTAAATGTCCGTCAAATGTTGCTGAAACCTTCACATAGCCTGGAAAATACAGGAATATTAGGGGGAATTAATATTTTCATCATCTGTAAGTTGACATTCAGTAGAGATCAACCAGGAGGGGCTTTTTTAGGGCCGATGCAGATTATTGGTGATCAAGAAAAGCAGATATCTGGAGCTGATATACAGTACTGTGTGGAAGTATTTGCCCCCTACAGAAATGTTTCTCACGTTTAAATGTTCCAGATCATCAAACTGTTGTTAATATTTATTAAATGTTAGACAGAGATAAACCACAAAACACTAAATGCAGTTTTTAAATTATGGTTTGTTGAAGAATTATTGAAAAGCTATGTCAGTCCTCTGATAAAGTAATTGCCCCCCTAAACACTTGGCAGCAACAGTTAAATGTTGGTTCCAGCTTGTGATCAGTCTTTTCCATCACCATGGAGGAATGTTGGTCCACTCTTCTCTAGAATAGTTTGAATTCAGTCACATCAAATGGTTTAAAGCACGAACTGACCTTTTAAGGTCTTGAACCAGCATCTCAACTGGTCCAGACTTTGACTCCAGAACCTTCATTTAGTTCTTCCTGAGCCCCTCAGAGGTGGACTTGCTTGTGGTCTTTGGGTCTTTGTCTTGCTGCATGAACCATTAGTGTTGAGCTTCAGGTGATGAACTGATGGTGGAGATTCTCCAGGAGGATTTTCTGATAGAGAGCAGAATTCATGGCTCCATCAGTGATGACAAGTGGTCCAGGTCCTCCAACCATCTCACTACCACCACCATGTTCCACTGTTGGTAGATGTTCTTCTGGTGGAATGCAGTATCAGCTTTACTCCAGATGTAACGGACCCATGTCTTCTAAAAGTTCCACCTTTGACTCATCAGTCCACAGGATGTTATCCAGAAGTCTTGGAGCTCATCCAGATGAACCTTTATGTTGTTTTTGGTCAGTAGTGGTTTGATCCTTCAACTCTCCATGGATCCATTTCCTCCCAGAGTCTTCCTCATTGTGGAATCATGTAGACGGACCTTAACTGAGGCCAGTGAGGTCTGCAGGTCTTTAGATGTTCCTCTGGGTTCTTCTGTGACTCCTGGATTAGATATGGATGCTCTTGGAGAAATGTTGGTGGTTGGTCCACTCCTGGGAAGGTCCACCACTGTTCCATGTTCCTCCATTAGTGGATAAAGTCTCTCACTGTGCTTCTCTGGAGTCCCAGAGCCTCAGCAATGGCTTTGTAACCCTCCAGACTGATGGATGTCAGTGACTTTGTTCCTCATGTGTTCTTGGATCTCTTTAGAACGTGGCATCATGTGCTGCTTTTCGAGACCCTTTAGCTGCTTCACAACACCAGACAGGTTCTGGTGGGTGTGGATGGAGAGACTGAACCCAGTGGTAGACTGGTAGCTAAGGGGGCGATTACTTTTTCACACGGGCAATTTATCCTTCAATAAATAAAATCATCATCTAAAAACTGAATTTAGTGTTTTCTGGGGTCTTGGAAGATTTCTATAAGGGGGCAAATACTTTTTTATGGCTATCCTAACTAGACTTGTTCATTAATAAGGCTGACTATAACTGAATATATAAAGTAGGAGTTTAAATCATTTGAAAGTGTCGTAAAAGAAAAAAGAAAGATGTTTAATGACTGTGGATGTAAAAAATGCTTTTGCCACCACTTTATATTGAAAAACGTTGTAGATAAATCTCTGAATGTCTTCCTCAGTTCCTGTCTTTTCCCACTTTGTGCAGCAGTTCCATCGTCTGGTTGAGATTCTGTTCCAGTTCCTGCTGGAGCCCAAAGAGGTGAGAACAATTTAGATGTTAATGGACTCGGCGACCAGCCCTGATAACTGACCCGAGGGGAAACTACGCCTCCCCATTGTTGGCCTGTGCAAATGAATGCATGCGTTTGTGTGTGTGTGTCTGTGTGTGTTTGTGCAGACGGAGAGGTTCATGCAGCGGCTCTCTGAGTTTGCAGCAGAACATGGGATGAGCTCCGGGCCTCTGAAGAACCTGATGAAGAGCGTTCTGCTGGTGCCGCAGGGTGAGGAGGAGCATCCAGTAAACACAGTAGATCCAGGTTGTCTCAGGCCTTAGATCAAGATAAGCCTTCTCTCCTTCAGTGAGCAACTCCCGACATTATGCTGAGGAACTTTTGGACTTTTCTTTTTGGATTTTAGGTGAAATCAATGTTCCAGTACATCAGCGTTGAATCTCACTTATTACTATTCCTCAGGTTTATTCTTATTATACATTCTTCCAACATGACTTTCAGCAGCCAAGTCGTCCCACAGCTTTGAGAAAACCCATTAAATTATATATCAGAACTTGCGGCTCAATCAGGAATGCCGTGCTGTGACTTTTGGTAGAGATTCGTCGTACGGTTTTTACGAAATTCGTGAAAAACTGCGTTAAAAGTCCCCATTGAAATGAATGGGAAGTTGGCCGGACAACCGCCAAAACCAGCCATCTTCGGAGCCCCGTAGCTCTGGAGGATTTTACACCAGAAGCTTCGTTCAAAGCTTAAACAGCTCGCAAGGCTTTGATTGTTATTCACCTAAATCCTTTTTTTGATATCTTTTATGGTTTTCACGCAGTCACAGTTTAAGTTTTATGAATTTTTGAAAATTTAAAATTTTCGTCACCCACTCTAAAATTTGACCACAAAATCTTACGAAAAAACTGCATTTAACCTTGTCTCCTTCTCACTATTTCCACTCTACATAAACAATTTATACATAATAATGTAGATATTTATGTCCTTTTTCATCCAGTGTGAGTCTCATTGCTGTAAGACTTATAGTTTTTCCATAAATCACCTCAGAGCTCAGATTGTGTCGACCAAAACTCCCATTGACTCCCATTATATCGGAGCTCCGAAATCAGAAACGTTGAGTCTCTTTAACCTGCTGTCAAATCTGTATAAAACACAGAACAGACATGAAAACACATCAGAACGTTCAGGACAAGATTCTGCTTCACATGGTGGAAGAATTTTTCCGATACGACTTCCAGTTTTTGAGCTGTGACCGTTTGTTCGAGGGTCTAATCCTCAGTCTGCCTGCTCTGCTCACTGCAACCAAGCAGTGACTCGCAGCTGATTGGCTGATTGGTGCACCTTCAAAGTAAAAGCTCAAATATGTTTAAAGCTACTGATCAGGGCTGTAGGAGTTCTAATCTCTAAGTATGAATTTAGATTTTGAATTGTTTGGAAGATGCACCTTTTTACCTGCTTCCTGAGAAAATCGATGCCACTGGTCTGTTCGCTGAACATAGTAAAAAAATCATTTTCTTGCTCTTTAGGGGCCCTGAAGAAAAACCTGACAGCCGAGCAGATCAGAGAAGACCTGCTGACTTTAGGTAAACGTCCGAGTCCGACAGGTGGAGGTGAGAGGCTGCTGCTAGTCATGAAACTGAACCTGCTGTCTGTGTTGATTCCTCAGGACTGAACGAGGACAAGGCAGCGCACTTCTCACAGCAGGTAGCTCCCCGTCCGTTTATTCCATCAAACGTACTGTTAAATTAACTATTTACTTTAAATAGTAGCAGAAAAATAAGAAATTATATATTTATTGTAAGAAAAAAACACATTTCAAAATTTAAAATAAAAAAATCTTTTTGTTCATAAAATTACACTTTTTTTTACCAAATTAAAATCAGCAAAAAAAAAAAACAGAAAAAAGTATTGATTTAAAAAAAGAAATAAGCTGTAAATAACGTCCACATCAAAAATCTGTATTTTTATTAATAGTTATTTGTTCTTTTACAGCATTTTACCATACATGACAGTATGTTTTACTCTATTTAAATCAGCAAAAATTGAAAAATGGTAAATATGTTTTGCTGTTATTGAACCAATTCTCTGTTTTTTATATAACTGATAAAATAAAATTAAATAAACTTCATTAATTAAAAAAAAATCTTTGGTATCTGGTAAAATCACAGAAAATGAATATTATTAACTTAAATTTTTCTGTAAAAAATTGTGTTTTTATCATTTATAATTTGTTCTTTTACAACATTTTTCTTTTTACTGTATTTAAATTAGCAAAATTATTATTGTTTTAAAGATATTTGCCTTTATTTGACAGAAAGTTATTTATATTAAGGACTGAAAAATTGTGAATATTTTTTAATTATTATTTAATCTTTTTGTTTTTTTAATTACTGATAAAAATAAGGTAAGATAAACCAAATTAATTCCAAAGGAAATTGTTTGATATCTGCTAAAATCACAGAAAATAAATGTTATTAATTTACATATTAACAGTTTAAAAAAAATATAAACCAACTGTATTTTTCAAGGTTTTCTTTTTATTTACATCATATTAATTTTCTTTTATCTGTTGGTAAATGAATAAATAAATTCAAAATAAATTCTGTATATTAAAAATTAGACAGATTTGTCCCTGTTTTGGTAAATTACAGCTAATTTCTCATAAAATAACAGAAAAAAATGAATAATTTACATGTAAAAACAATTAAAAAAAAAAAATTAAAAAACAGACCAAAACTCTAAATAATAATAATCTCTACTTTTACAAATAGTATTTGGCTCATTTCTTTAATGTCTGCTGAAGTCACAGAGAAAGTGTTGATTTTATCGACTGTAAACAAAAAAAGCAAAACAAAAATAGATGCAGATAATACATTTTATTGTTAGAAATGACATAAAAACATTGAAACCAGTTGTTTGTTTTGTCCAAACGAGCATTTAAGACCCCAAAATTCAAATTTATTATGATATAAATCAGAGAAAAGAAGCAAATCTTCACGTTTGAGAGGCTTAAACGTCACATTTGTGACTGAAAAGAAGCAAAATCGCACATTTGACGAGTTGGAAACATGAAATTTGTGACTTTCCTGCCTAAAAACTGACGTAAAAAGACAAAATGATAAGATTTTATTTTACTTGTTGTGTCCAGAAGCTGAAGCAACTGGATTTTATTGTTGGATGCGACATAAAAACATGAAAATCAGTTGTTTGTTTTGTCTAAAGAAGAAATTTAAACTCCAAATTTCATATTTATTACGGTGTCAATCAAAGAAGCAGAAGCAGAAACGTGAAATTAGTGCTTTTTTTTTTGCTTTAAAACGAACTTAAAAGATCAAATTCGAAGACGTCAGGTTGCTTTTTGTGTCCAAAACACAGAGGTGATTAAATTCTTGTTAAATTTGATGCATAGAAACAGTGAATCCTCACATTTTAGAGGCTTGATGCTTCAAGTTTTTTCCAACAGCCTCCTTGGTGAAAATCTGACTCATAAACTGGCCGCTAATCCAAGCTCCAGTCCTCTAGATCAGTGGTTCCCAACTGGTGGGTCGGGTCGTGAAGCCATTTTTAGAGGGTCGCAGAAGCAAAAAGTAGTGGTATAAAGTCTTTTATTTTGAAGGACGTGTTTCTTATGACACAGTTTGCTTTAAACAGCAGGATATTTAGTGGTGGTGACACCAGTAATTTCCCAATATTAACCTCTAGATCTGGTTCTGTCAGCTTATTGGAGAAATTTATGCTAAAACGAGCCAAAAATGAACCAAAATGTGCTCAGAATCTGTCAAAATGGGTCAAAATATGTCCAAAACTTGGCGAAAGCATCCAAATAAACCAAAATGAGGAAAAAATAAGCCAACATTTTCTTAAGTTGTATCAAAATGTGTTGAGACTCCACCCAGATACACCTTAATTTGTTAACAGGAACAGCGAACTTCAACAATCTGGGTCGTCATTAATAGAGACATAGTGGGTCCTGATGCTGGACCAGTAGAGAACCACTGGTTTAGATGTTCTCCTGATGTTCTGCTGCTTTCTGTCGCCCTTCATTAAACTAAATGCTGTGTTTTCTCCAGTGGGCCGAGCACCAGGCGGCTCTGTGTCGACTCGCCGTGGGCCAGACGCTGATGGTCGACCAGCTGGTGGACATGGAGTGGAAGTTTGGAGGTGAGACGTCTGGTTCAGTTTGTGGCCTGCGGAGCTGCAGCCGAGCCTCAGCGTGTCGCGGCGTCTCCAACACATAGAGATGCTAATCCGGCCTCGGGCTCGGCCGTTAGCGTCCCGTTGGCTCGTTGTTATGTTAAAGCGATGATGGGCTGGATCTGAATGGATGAATGTGCTGTTTGTTGACATGCAGAAGCTTCACGGAGGCGAGTCTGAACCTGTCGGAGGTGAGTCGGCTCATCCAGGCTCACAGGGAGGCTTCAAGGTGGATAAAATCAGAGTAAATGTGTGCATTAATGCTGCTGATTATCAAGCAGGAGGAAACTACGGAGTCTGACTTCAACCCTCTGGATGAGTCTTTTCTTGGTTTGTTCTCCCAAAACTCAAATTCTGAGTGTTTCAAAATAAACCTGGTGTTTGAACCGGAGTTAGAAGAAGAGTATCACCACCAAACTGACCTGATGCATCTATTAAAAAGGCTTTTAATGTGAAAAACCTCAAACCGTTCCACCAGGACGCTGCTATTTCCCTGTTTGTTATTACTTTGGACACACAGAGTCGTTTTAGAGTCTTTCTTTTAAGCATTTTGAGCAGGTTTTAGTCATTTTTGGACTCATTTCTTTAATTTTCCACAAGATTTTTTGTCATTTGGGACAAATTTCGGTCATTTAGTGCTCCACAGGTTCTTTCTCGACTTATTTTGAGTCATTTTACAGAAATATTTTACATTATTTTGGCCACTTTGACTCATTTTATGCTAGTTTTTAAACACTGTGGACTAATTTGTTTAATTTTAGGCCAGATTTGCATAATTTTGGACAAACTTTAAGAATTTTAAAGTTGATTTTAAGTATATTAGAAGGGTTTTTTTTTGTCATTTTCAGACAGATTTAAATCATTTTGGACTAATTTATTGAATTTTTAACAAGATTTGTGTCATTGTGGGCTAGCTTTGGTCTAATTTATGTAATCTTGCACATATTTTGAGTCATACTGGACTGATTTTGAGTATTTTTGAATAATTTGAGTAATTTTGGATGAAATTTGCAATATTCTGGACATATTGGGTCATTTTAGACTAAACTTAAGTATTTCTGAGTAATTCTGGACTAATTTGTTTAATTTTCAAAAAGACCTTTGTGTCGTTTAGGGAAAGTTTTAGTCATTTTGGTCTAATTTGTATAATTTCTGACAAGATTTGGGTAATTTTGGGCACAATTTGAATCATTTTGGACTAATTTTGAGTATGTTAAAATAACTTTTACTCATTTTGGGCAAATTTTGAGTCATTTTAGACTGATTTTAAGTATTTTTTGACAATATTTGTATCATTGTGGACCACTTTTGAGTTATTTTAGTCTAATTTGTGTGATTTCTGACAAGATTTGTGTAATTTTGAACAATATTGAGTAATTTTGGACTAATTTGTGTAATTTTAAAACAAGATTTGTGTCATTGAGGGAAAGTTTTAGTCATTTTGGTCTAATTTGTATAATTTCTGACAAGATTTGTGTAATTTTGGGCACATTTTGAATCATTTTGGACTAATTTTGAGTATTCTAAAATAACTTTTAGTCATTTTAGACACATTTTGAATATTTTTGACAAGATTTGTATCATTGTGGACCACTTTTTTGATCTAATTTTTATGATTTATGTCAAGATTTGTGTAGTATTACAGTATTTTTAAATAACTTTTAATCATTTTAGACACATTTTAAATCATTTTGGACTAATTTTGAGTATTTTTAAATGATATTAAGTTATTTTTGACAAATCTTAGTCATTTTGGTCTGATTTGGGTAATTTCGGGCACATTTTAATCATTTTGGACTAATTTTGAGTATTTTTAAATAACTTTTAGTCATTTTAGACACAGTTTGAGTATTTCTGACCAGATTTGTGTAATTTTGGGCACATTTTGAATCATTTTTGACTAATTTTGAGTCATTTTTGACAGGATTTGCATCATTGTGGACCACTTTTGAGTTATTTTGATCTGATTTGTGTAATTTCTGACCAGATTTGTGTAATTTTGGAGACATTTTAAGTATTTCTTTAATAATTTTGAGTCATTTTGGACATTTTAATGACCCTTTATTAACCCCACAGTGGGTAAATTTGCATTGCTACAGCAGCACATGTTAATAAGAGGACAGTTCAAACTTTAGAGAAACATCAGTGGAAATAAAACCAACAGAAACGTACAGAAGCTCTAACTCAGGTCGTCCAAACTGCTTTTAACGTAAAGAACAACACAGGTTCTGTCATGAGTATTAATGCTGATACAGACGTTTTGTTACTGCTCAGATCCTTGTTTATGTAGAAAATCAGATGTTGCTGTTAAATGATTCACGGCCGAGTGTGTGTCGGTGTGTGTTAGTGTGTGTCGGTGTGTGTCGGTGTGTGTTGTTGTGTGTCGGTGTGTGACGGAGGAGGAGTAACGCCTCGGTGTTTTCCTGATCCCACAGTGACGGTTGGAACCAGTGAGATCCAGAGAGTGGGGAACATCTTCCTGCAGGTACTGAGCTTCTCAAACACTCCTCTGGCCGTTGGCTTGTCTTTGCGCGGCTCCATTAAACACACTCTGTCCTCCTGCAGCTGAAGCTGGTGGTCAGGAAGGGGAACTCCACCGACAACGTCTACATGGGTGAGTGAGTTCACAGACGACGAGTTATCAGATCTGATGTGTGGCGATTTCATGACCAGCAGGAACACACAGTTTGAATTAACAGAAAAATCCATCTCCACTCACTGATCCATCAAACTGGATGGAGGCTATAACAGGAAACTATAAATAACCATAAATAAAACAACATAAATAAATAAACTTACTGTTATAAGTTCTTTTAACATGATTTTCGGCACCTAACTTGCCCCCAGCTTTAAAAAACCCATTAAATTATATATCAAAACATGCGGTTTGTTCAGGAATGCCATGCTGTGACTTTTGGTAGAGATTCGACATACGGTTTTTACGAAATTCGTAAATAACTGCGTTAAAAATCCCCATTGAAATGAATGGGAAGTCGGCCGGACAACCGCCAAAACCAGCCGTCTTCGGAGCCCCGTAGCTCTGGAGGATTTTACACTAGAAGCTTCGTTCAAAGCTTAAACGGCTCACAAGGCTTTGATTGTTATTCATCTAAATCCTTGTTTTGATATCTTTTAAGGTTTTCACGCAGTCGCAGTTTAAGTTTTATGAATTTTTGAAAATTCAAATTTTTTGATCACGTCACCCACTCTAAACTTGGCCCAGAAAATCGTATGAAAACAGCGCATTGAACCTCGTCTCCTTCTCACTATTTCCACTCTACATGAATAATTTATACATAATAATGTAGATATTTCTGTCCTCTTCCATCCAGTGTGAGTCTCATTGCTTTAGGACTTGTAGTTTTTTCATAAATCACCTCAGAGCTCAGAGCGTGTCGACCAAAACTCCCATTGACTCCCATTATATCGGAACTCCAAAATCAGAAACAGTGATTTTTGAGAAAACCATTAAATTATATATCAAAACATGCGGTTTGTTCAGGAATGACATGCTGTGACTTTTGGTAGAGATTCGTCGTACGGTTTTTACGAAATTCGTAAAAAGCTGCATTAAAAATCCCCATTGAAATGAATGGGAAGTCGGCCGGACAACCACCAAAACCAGCCGTCTTCGGAGCCCCGTAGCTCTGGAGGATTTTGTGCTAGAAGCTTCGTTTAAAGCTTAAACGGCTCGCAAGGCTTTGATTGTTCGTTACCTAAATCCTTTTTTTGATATCTTTTACGGTTTTCACGCAGTCGCAGTTGAAGTTTCATAAATTTTTGAAAATTCAAATTTTTTGATCACATGATGTCACCCACTCGAAACTTTGCCCAGAAAATCGTATGAAAACAGCGCATTAAACCTCGTCTCCTTCTCACTATTTCCACTCTACATGAACAATTTATACATAATAATGTAGATATTTCTGTCCTCTTCCACCCAGTGTGAGTTTCATTCCTGTAGGACTTATAGTTTTTCCATAAATCACCTCAGAGCTCAGAATGTGTCAACAAAAACTCTCATTGACTCCATTATGTCTGAGCTCCAAAATCAGAAACGGTGAGTCTATTTAACCTGCTGTCAAATCTGTATAAAACACAGAACAGGCATAAAAATACATCATAATGTTCACAACAAGATACTGCTTCACACGGTGAAAGAATTTTTCCGATACGACTTGTAGTTTTCGAGCTGTGACCGTTTGTTCGAGGGTCTAATCCTCAGTCTGCCTGCTCTGCTCACTGCAACCAACCAGTGACTCGCAGCTGATTGGCTGATTGATACGCCTTCAAAGTAAAAGCTCGAACATGTTAAAAGCTGCTGAACAGGGTTTGTGAAACATGCTGGCTTTTTTTATAATTATAGCAGGACATATTAACAGGTAAGAGCTGCATTGGCACGCGTTATAGTTATGTTTATGATTCATTTCTGTTTCCTTTCCTTCCAGAACTGACGCTGCCTCAGTTTTATAACTTCCTGCACGAGATGGAGCGAGCCAAGGCCAGCATGGAGTGTTTCAGCTGAGTGTGTGTGTGCTCGTGTTGTGTGCATTAAATCATTTTATAAGTGCGTGTGGCCGCCGGGTGACTGAAGCTAAACAGAGGAGCTAATTTTGTAATCTCCCTCCAGACATTTACACTGAAATCCGCCCAGAAACAACAAATAAAGACGGTGAAGTCGACGCTCTGCTGCCTGTCTGATGAATGTGGTGTGAAAGAACCACTCCTGATATTCGATCCGTCGTCTTCGGTCGTTAATCAAAGCTAAATTGACGCTTTGTGGTGAAGCTTTGGCATCAAAAGCAGAAACCGTAAAACAAATAGGAGATGTAACCCAGCAGACCTGCCTGATCCAGTTCAGTCCTGCAGCTCCTTGGCAGCAGTGATGCCATGACTTAATCTGTTGATGCACACAGACACGGAACCAGATATTAATTAGCGGTAATAACAGATGAAAGCCAGACGAGCCGAGAGGCGATGAAAGCTGTGATGGCGGTAAACACAAGCGTCGACTCATGAGAAGCTTCAGGCGCATTTCAGAGCAGTGAGCGGCTCCCAGCTCCAGGCCTCTACGGGTCCCTGCAGGGATCAGATCAACACTCTCTGTCGAACGTCTTTGACCTGCCTGAAGCTTTTTTTTTAAAACTATGAACTCTGGATGTTTAAAATAGTGTCTGTGAAGTTCTAGATGAGGATATCAGATACTATCCAAGATATATATATATATAAAATTGCTCATGCAGCCATTTCTAGCATGTTTTTTTTGATGTCATGAAAATTTATGGTATTATTTTTTTGCCCATTTTTTTCCTTCATGAAAAAAATATATGTATATTAAATATGTTAAAGTCTGAAAAAAAGGTCCACAATATTTTTGTAAAATTTTGTTAAATTACATAAAATATTTAGAAAAATCACAGATTCTTATTGTAAATATATTAAAAAAATATTAAGAATTTAATAAACAGGCCAAAACCAGAAATGGTAATTGCCTTTAACAGCGTCTGACTGTAAAACTACACTTTAAAAAAAATAAAAACTGTATTTAAAGCAGCAAAAAATATGATTATTTTAGAGATATTTCCAGTTATTTAAAATGTTAAAGATCTACATGTTGAACAGCTTTCACCGCCATGTTTTTGAGGAATTTACTGTCATGTTCCCTGTTTTCTTCAATAACAGATAAAATTAATATACATTTATATGATGACTGTAAAAAAACAAATACACAAACTGTCCACACCAGAAATCTGTAATCTTACAAATGTTATTTAATTCTTTTATCATGTCTAAGCATTAAAACACGCAGTAAACACGTCTTTATTTCACAGATATTTAAACTCTGTGTTTTATGGACCACTGCTGGCCTGTCGTCCACTCAGAGCTCAGGATTCTTTTCTTCCTGGTAAAAAATGTTAATAACACATTCCACACACAGTGAAAAGACACGACTGTAACAAAGGACATGGATGTTTTGTCTTTTACTGCTCTCAGAGGGAAAGAAAGAAGCAAACAAGACGTGTAGAAGCCTTCTGCTGTTGTTTGGTCCTGGACTCATGGACCACATGGCTTCCTGTTTCCTCATCCGGCCGTAGATCAGCTCAGCTTTACGTCGTCTTCCTGAAACGCTGCGACAGAAGCTCAAACCACCATCGGGGAAAACGTTGCGGTGACGTTGTGGCAACGTTGTGGCGACGTTGTGGTTCCCAGCTTTCTTGTTCTGCTGCAGGTTCGGAGAACTTCCACATGAAGCAGGGAGTTCGACGCATCATGTGACTCTGCACTAAATGGAGGCAGGTTTATATAATGAAGAGATTAAATTATGTATTTCAGTAAAAACCAAAGTGTTGCTGCAAATATTTCAAGCATAGGCTGTATGAGTTTTCTAATCTGGGTTCTGTTAGCTGCGGTACCGGACTCATAGCATATTAATGCATGCAGGTTACCATGGCAACGTGTCACATACAACGGCGTGCACGATGGAAAGCTTCCCGTCTGTGAGTCTGTATCTGCACAAGCCATAAAAATCCAAACACAGAGCCTGTAAAAAGACAGCTCAAGCAAAAGAAATGTTATATTTATAAACAGGTATCTAGAAAACACAGACGTGTAAATTCTAGCTATTAACACGCTAATCAGGGTGAGAAAATAAACATATTTATTATGAACACCAATGAGTCCAACTTTAACGTTAACAAAAATATCTAAAACCTAGGAAACTGGAGCCGTGCCTCACCACACATCAGATTCTACTGATGTTAGAGCCTCAAACGTTGGTGAAATGTTGACCAAAGTCTTTATTTATAGTAGGAAACATGGATCCATCCATATATAGACCCACTTACAGGGACTTTCTGGGGACACAGTAACATCCTTGTTTGAGGATTTTGCACTTTTTTTCCATTTTCAAGAGCCAACAATTATAACACTAACTAGAAAAGAGAGCTCATACCTCCACCAAGGAGCTTCAGTCCACCCCCAACACAATCTCCCAGTTCACATATTTTCTATGGAACGTTGCAGATACAAATGTAATTACAGACAGTTCAAATGTCCTACCAACAATGCGGCCTTCACCCCATCCGACCTAATGAACAGGCGCGGCCTCTAGCGCGGCAGCTCCTAACAGCCTCCCAGCTTCTTAGACAACCGGAGATAAGAATGCCGGCCCAACCGTGCGTATGTCGCTCAGGAAGGAAAGAGAACTCCGTCATTGTCGCTGTCTGTCGCGTGGAGACCCAAAATGTCATGTGGTCAGACGGGGTTACCCCAAAAACAAGAGTGCCCTCTGGTGGCTTTTAGGGTAAACAACATGTAATTGTCCACCTGGTTACACTTACATTAAAATAAATCCTGGATCTAGACGGTGATCCGGATCAGTCCCAAAATGTCATCATTTGTTCCTTGTCCCATTTCACACATTTCCTGAAAACTTCATCCAAATCCGTCCATGAGTTTTCAAGTTATTTTGCACACAAACAAACAAACAAACAAACCAACGCCGGCCATCATATAACCTCCTTGGAGGAGGTAAAAATCTACCAAATCAAAATGGTCGTTTGGTAGATTGGTAGCTAGGAAGGCGATTACTTTTTCACTGCATCTTTCTTTCAGTAAATTAAATCATCTTATATCTGCATTTTGTGTTCTCTTGGGTTGTCTTTGTCTAGTATTAAAAGTAGGTTGATGATCTGAAACATTTAAGTGACCAACATGCTCAAATAGAAGGTTTCTGTAGGGGGCAAATACTTTTTCACTGCACTGTATCCATGCTTACAGGAAAAAATTTGCACTTGTTTCTATTTTTAAGTGCCAATAATTGAAAATGTGTCCTGTCCTGGAGTCCTTTAGTCATTTGGATCTACTAGAACCTATTCAGTCTGGGTTTTCACCAGATTTCATAGCTTCAGGAGTTTTATTTCTGGAGATGTTGAACCTTTAAGGCCGACAGCATCAACAGGTTTCTAGCAGCAGCGCTCCTCTCCTGCTGCCTTTTACTACGATACATGCTTGTATTCTCCCAGACGTCTGTTAGCCTGGAAGGTTTGAGTCACTCTTCTTTACAAACTTAAAACGTAGACTCCTCCTCCTCTTCGTCCTCGTCCTCCTCTTGCTGACATCATGAAGCTCCTCAACTCTTCTCGAAGCTGCAGCAGAACACGACTGAAGACGTGGGGTTTTCCCTCGTGCAGGTTTTCGTTCCCACCAAAAGGCCTCGGTAAACTCCGGATAAGCTCCGGCTCTTCAGCTGCACAAACCTGCTCTCGTTTCTGATAAGAAACCAGCGGCAGAGGAAACAAAAGGACCTCCAACACGTCCTCGTCGTGTCGAACAGGAAGAAGCCGCGCTCCTTGTTTTCCTGGGATTCCCCCTGCTGTGTAATTCTGCTCTTCACCTTCACATTCTCTCAGTTTCTCCTCTTCGTCCTCTTCCTCTTCATCATGACGTCCAACATGTTGCTGCAGGCATCAGTTCTTCTTCCCTCTGTTGTTTCCTTTAAAGACCCAAACAGACCCGACGTCTTTCTGTTTCTCTGAATGAAAGTGTTTCTACTCGTCTGTCTTGTCTTAAGCCTTTGTCCACCTGTTATTAGAGAGAATCTAGTTAAATAAAGTTCTCCTGCTTCATCCTTTGCTGCTTTAGCATGAAACTTAAGTTACTACACTGAACAAAAATCTAAAGGCCCCATGTGAAATATTGATGCCACATGAAGTGCACCACCCAAAGTGAGCGTATACTGTCTGGTACTTGTATTAAATGGATATTTCTCTTGATTAGTTCCCAAATCTGAGTCCACCACTGCCTCAGTGATGCATTAACTCCATTCAGTCCATGGGTGTGGCATATCCAGACGCTGCTCCAACACAATGAGCAGTACTCAGACACTCCTTATACTGGGGACAATAAAAGGCCACCCCAACATGTCACATGTTGACCAAAGCAGCAGCGCCTCAGATGACTCCGGTCATGAGGGAACGTGTCATTGGCATGTTGGAAGCAGGAATGTCCACCAGAGCGGTCGCTGTGCAGCTGAATGTTCACTATCAGACGACAGGACGTTTGAGAGTTGGTTTCCAACAGACGGGCAGTACTGCAAATCCACCTCATCCACGTCGGCCACGTGTGACCACCCCAGCACAGGATGGACACATCCGGCTTGTTCACTTGTGGGATGGTCTCAGACCAGCGACACGTACAGCAGATGAAACCTTTGGTCTGACAACAGACGCATCACACCAACATGCCAATGACACGTTCCCTCATGACCGGAGTCATCTGAGGCGTTGCTGCTTTGCAATGCTTCAGATGACTCCTGCAGTGTATTTGTGGAGTTGTTATGAGAAAAACCTGTTTGAGTGAATGTGGACAACTTTCAAATCAGAAGTTCAGTTAGAACTACTAGATATATATCTGTACTAGATCTAGATATATATCTAGTACAGGAACCTTCTGAGGCCACAATAACATTGTTGTTGGAGGATCTTGCACTTTGTTTCCATTTTCAAGAGGCAATAATTATTCTTTATTGTCATTTTTTGACACCTTTGAGTCATTTTGAGCAGGTTTCAAGTCATTTTGGACAAGTTTTGTCTTGTTTGGACCATTATTTAATCACTTTGAATGACTTTCATTTATTTTGGACAGGTTTCAAGTCATTTTGGGCAAAGTTCATCTCATTTTGGACACATTTTTGAGTCATTCTGGACAGGTTTCATTCCAAAATGGCAAAAAATGAAACTTTATCTGGCCAAATTTGCCACACATCATGTTCTCCTGGTGTTAGAGCCTCAAAAGTTGGTGAAATGTCAACCGAAGCCTGTATTTTTAGTAGAAATTCAGCCAGAATGCTTCATAGAAGTCACACATTCATGGAGGCTGAACTAAATCTGAGACGTTGCAGCGACATGAGCTGATGCAGACTGATCCAGAAACATGTCAGGCTTTGGCTTGTTGGTTTCAGACTACTGAAGGGGTTTGCTGCAAAAAGTAAAAAGACAAATAGCACCAGGCCTCGTCTTTAAAAGATCTGCCTCGGCTTTGTTTGTCGTCTGACAGTTTGTTTGGTGGAAAACACAGCTTCATTAACATGTTGACGTCCAGCTGATGCAAATCTTTCCTTCGAGCTGTGTCTGCTCTTTCGGTATCGCTCTGCCAAAGAAGGTGATGTGCAGCGTCGCAGCTAATAATTAACCGTCATCCCAGCTACATATGTGCTTTATATTTGTGTGTTTTCCCCGCAGGGAAAAACCACAAGCTTTCCAAGGAAACAGTCTGTTAAGAAATACAAGATACGGAGAGGTTGAAGCTGTTTGTGTGTGTGTGTGTGTGTGTGTGTGTGTGTGTGTGTGTGTGTGTGTGTCCGTGTGTGTGTCCGTGTGTGTGTGTGGTGTTTTACCGTTGGACCTGCACAGCGAAGAGGAAGTTCATGGGAACTAACTCCAATAGCTCACAGCTGTCAAACGGTACCAGTGTGTGTGTTTGTGAGTCTGACATTTAAGAAAGTCGTGTATTTATTGTGCCCCCGAGCTGCCCTCACACAGGATGCACATTCCTACAAGTCGTGAACGCACCGTTTGCATACGTGTGTGTTCCTGTAATCAGCACTGATGCTATAATTTAGCACTGTTGCACCTGAGAAAGAGAAGCGGTGACGGAAAGTGTCCTATATTGAGCGTTTTTTTTGCCTGAGAATGATGATAATTGCATGTCTGTGCAAAATCCGGGTGCAGAGAGACGAAACCCAGAGCTGGGAAAGGAAGGCAAAGGTCATCAGAGGTCATGAGTTTGGAGGTCAGGGTTTCCATTGTTGCCTCCAGGCGTGTAGAGGACACTGTGTGGACATGTTTTACAAGCTGAAGCAGCAGCAGCAGCACGAGCAGGAGTAGATGGTAGAAAATCCTTTAAAAACAGCTTTAAAACACCACAAACCTTCAGGTATCAGCTCACAAAGCCAGCTGCCTCCTCCACGGAGGGTTCAGAGGGTTCACTGAGGCCGTATGGGCGGTGAAGTGTCAACTCCACTCAAATTATTGATGCAGAGCAGCAGCTGTGACTTCAACAGATAGCACCGTGACTTCGTATTCCACGTCACGCTCAAACATTATGCTTTCTCACTGCAGGTAAACCCCTCATCATCCTAGATTTAAAGTCTTAATCAAGCCTATATTTTCTCTTAGTAAGCATTGATTTGTGGATCTGCAGCTCAAAAGACATCTGTGATGAAGTTAAGTTGGACGGATTTCCTTGAAACATCCTTGTGCCGGAGTTTTCAGTCATAAAAATGTAGAGACGTATCACAGTCAGATACAGTTGGTCAAATCCATCCGTTTCCTCCCATTTATTCCTGGTCGTAGCAGCAGCAGGCTGAACATGTCATTCCAAATGTTTCACTCATGCTTCAGTTTCTCCTGAAGGATCCCGAGGTGTTTCCAGGCCAGATGAGATACATAACCCGACCAGTGAGTTCTGGGGTCTCCTCCCAGCTGGATGGAAAACCCCCAAAGGAAGGAATGGATGGAAACGATGGAGATATATGTTTGAGCATGACTTCATCCTTCCATCCGTCCATCCGTCCATCCATGCAGCCAATATCTTCCAGTCGTCCAGCGTTTTACCAGGCCAGATGAGATATACAACCCTTCCAGTGAATTCTGCAGTCTCCGATGGCATCAGGAGTGAAACACTGGAGCTGAATGACGAGGTGATGTGTGGGCTGACAGAGGATGGATAGATGCAGCTGAAAAAAGCCCTTTAGACTCCTCTGGCATGTTTGTGCTGAAAAGTAAACGGACCGAGGTGAAGGACGTGCACAGATTTAATAAATGTCTCCCAACAGCAGATATCTAGGGGCTCTCGAGGACCAGGATTGGCCACCCCTGCTCTAGTGTACTTCTAACTACTCTGAATAAATATAAGAACTGTGCTGCTGCCCTCTTGTGGATGAATGTTGCCCTGACGGACCTGGACTTTGTAGAAATCTGGTTTCAGTTTGACATTTATAGATTTTTGTTGGTCAGTCTCTCTTGAAAAGGCCTATTTGTATTTATTGTGATTCAATGTTTAAAAGCAAAAAAAGGGAAAATAAGCCAAGCAGGTGAATGCTTTATATTGGCTCTTTATGCACACACACATTTACTATACTGCCAAAAGTACTGGGACGTCTGCCTTTACATGAACTTTAATGACGTCCCATTGTTAATCCGTAGGGTTTAATATGGAGTTGTTCCACCCTTTGCAGCTATAACAGCCTCAACTCTTCTGGGAAGGCTTTCCACAAGGTTTAGGAGTGTGTTTATGGGAGTCTTTGACCATTATTCCACTAATGTTGGACCAGAAGGCCTGGCTCTCAGTCTCCACTCTAATCCAACATTAGTGGAAGAATGGTCAAAGATTCCCATAAACACACTCCTAAACCTTGTGGAAAGCCTTTCCAAAAGAGTTGAGGCTGTTATAGCTGCAAAGGGTGGAACAACTCCATATTAAACCCTACGGATTAACAATGGGAAGGC